>CM065748.1:29323587-29358587 GCA_033310375.1 Conus canariensis | reverse complement strand
GGGTCTTGGAAACCAGTTTAAAGAAGTTTGTCCATTTTCTCGTGACATGGAATTGAGGACGAAGGAAGGGGGAAGGAGACAAACGACCCAATTTTAGGCATAATTCACATAGTTTGTTATCTGACAGGAAAACCAAAACGCGGAAAATATCGCACGAAAATTAAAGGTGATTGTATAAACTTGGACAGACATAATTTTTCTCCGTTGCATTTATTTTTCCCATCCTACGCCTACACAGACAAACATATTTACTTGTCTACTGTTCTTTTCTTGGTACAGACGATTTAACATTAAATGAACATAAATTGCACTTGCATAATAAAACACTACGTAATCAACACAAGGGCTATCATCACTGTACCGCCGGAAGTGTTCGATTCATACCCGGCTCCACGTGAAGAATGCTGTTACACGTGCGTCCTGGAGGGTTTTGCTTTTGTTTGTTTGTTTTTGTTGTTGCATTTTGTTGTTGTGCTTCTGAAAAGAAGCGTGTTGCAGAAGTCCTGTGTTACATTGCAGTTATGATGTATACTAACAAAAAGAGCAGAAGCGTGTTGCAGAAGTCCTGTGTTACATTATGGTTACGATGTATACTGACTAACAAAAAGAGCAGAAGCGTGTTGCAGAAGTCCTGTGTTACATTATAGTTACGATGTATACTGACTAACAAAAAGAGAGGTTATGCTCTTGAAATTGCAGGCAGGAGAGGAGCTGAACTGACCGCTTTGGTCAGAGAGGGCACTGGTCAGTCTTTGGGTATCAACCTCTGCACAAAGATCGAGAAACAGAAGGCTCATGAGTGCTTA
This sequence comes from Conus canariensis, assembly GCA_033310375.1. Classification (NCBI taxonomy): domain Eukaryota; kingdom Metazoa; phylum Mollusca; class Gastropoda; order Neogastropoda; family Conidae; genus Conus; species Conus canariensis. Next base: position 29,357,781 of record CM065748.1, on the reverse strand, counting down.
CCCCTGTCAGGGCCCATAGGATATCGGGTCACGACACACATGAATGAAATACTGGGCACACGTGCACGCGCGGGCGTGCACACACACACACACACACACACACACACACACACACACACACACACACACACACACACACGCACGCACGCACGCACGCACGCACGCAGAAAAACGGAGAGAGACGGACAGAGAGAGAGACGGTCGAATTAATGAAATGCGCAAAGCTTCGAATAGTCATTATCAGCCGCAGTGTGTAAATGTTGCCATCCTAAATCCTGGCTGGGCAATTTGCCCGTCACGCATTTATACATATATTACATGTCTGATGCACGGACGAACAAAATTGCTTGGAAATAATAATATAACAATAATAATTTTTAAAAAAAAACAAAAAACTTTCTTTTAAAAGATGAATAAGAAAACACACATACGCACGCACGCACGCACGCGCGCACGCGCGCACACCACACACACACACACACACACACACACACACACACACATCTATCCTTCCATCTATCTATCCATATCTAAATATTCATCTATCCATCTTACATTCACACATCTATAGATAGATGGATACATACATAGACAGACAGATAGATAGACAGATAGATAGACAGATAGATAGATAGATATTACATTGCAAAGAAAGCACTGAAAACCACTCGCTTGTTCACTGACCAGGATCAATGTAGTTAGTTCCTGAAACATTAATTCATCAATGCTTAACTAGTGTACAATTATGTCATAGGAATTATTTTGAATGATTATTGACTGCAACCATTTTCTCTGAATTTCTTTAAAATTCCAGTCCAGTTGGTATTTACCTCTGGCTTACTTTAATTAACGTGTGTGTGTGTGTGTGTGTGTAAATCTAACACACACACACGCACGCGCACACACACACACACACACACACACACACACACACACGCACACACGCACACACACATCTTAATCTTGTCCAAGCAACAAACGGGGAAATGGATGTACAACACACACACATACACACACACACATGCGTGCTGTCACACACACACACACACACACACACGCATGCGCGCGCGCGCACGCCCTGTATGAATGCATGCACGCATGCATACACACACACACACACACACACACACACACACACACACACACACACACACACACTATTGAAATCCTGTACCAGCAACAAAGAAGAAAATGGATGTACAACACAATTCAATTCAATTCAATTCAATTCAAATTTAATCCTTTGACCCCTGTTGGGGCATGGAGGATACAAATGTAACAAAGAGAAATACGAAACTCACTCAGAACAATGTGTGAACATAGTTGCGAAATGCTGAATTCTGGTGAACTGTAATGATCTCATTAAACAATCTTCCCATTTTTTAGAAACTTACTAATATTCAAACAAATGCGTCTTCCTTTTTGAAATAAATTACAAAAGTTGAAAACAGACTTTGGTTTTAGATATTTTTTAGGGATGAATTTTTCACGAAGTTCATTATATTTTGGACATTCCATGATGCAATGAAATTCATCTCCAATTTCACCCATTTCACAGTTACGACAAATACGCAATTCTCTTGGAACATTATGGTGTCTTCCAATTTCAATTTGCAATTTATGGTTACTACATCTAAATTTAAATAAAGATATAACATAAATATCTGGTAAGGTAGAAATATAATGTTCTTTTCCAAAGACAGTCTTTACACTTTTATAGAATACACACTTGTTGCTGTTTTCAAGAGAACTGCGCCAATCACGAGCATAATTATTTTGCAACTCCTTTTTAACACACTTACATAAGTTACTTCTGTTTGTGAATGAATGAGATTCCCAAACACAATCAAAACCAGTTTCAAATAAAATGCTTTTAACATAACTAAGCCATGGTGAAACGAAAATTCCTTTTGTATATAGTTCATGTAAAATATTATATACTTTGTTTGAATACTTCTTAGAATCAGGAACAACTAAGTTAGCCCAGAACCTTATCATTCTCACTTTAATCAGTACAGATAAAGGATAGATTCCGGTTTCACCATAAATCATTGAAGTCATTGTAGTTTTATTTAATCTAAATAGATACTTTAAAAAACGTAACTGTAACTTTTCTAATATATCAACATTTTCATAACCCCAAATTTCACAACCATACAACAACACAGGTACAACTATGGAATAAAATAATTGTATGCAAACTTCAATTGGCAATTTCTGTTTTCTTGCAGTTTGTAATAATGAAAACATTGCCTTGAGAGCCTGATTATAAGCACATTTTTTTGCTTTGTAAAAAGAACCTGTTCTGCTGAACTCGATGCCTAAGTATTTCATTGAATTAAGAACCTCTATTTTTTCATTCCCAAAGAAAAAAATTTCACGCATACTATTTCGACCATGAAAGACAACTATTTTTGTTTTCTTTGGATTTACTTCTAACTGCCATTGCGTGCAATATATATGTAAGGCATTAAGTTCTTTTTGCAAAGCTGATTTAGAATTTGCCAATAAAATTGTATCATCAGCATATAACAATACAAGCAATTTAATAAACTGTTCAAGTTTCAACTCTTGCGTTAAATCATATTCTAAAGTAGAACAGTTATTGTCAATAAGGAACTGTTGTAGATCATTCAAAAATAATGAAAACAATAAGGGTGAAAGGTTTTCTCCTTGACGAACTCCCCTAAAACTGCCAAAGAACTCTGATTTTTGACCATTTAGAAAAATGCACGATTTTATTTGATCATACATATTGATTACAACGTGCAGTATTTTCCCAGATATGCCTTGACTCATCAGTTTGTGCCATAAAGCATGCCTCCAAATAGAATCAAATGCCTTTCTGTAATCAATAAAAGCACAGTATAATTTTCCATTGTTGATTGCAAACATGTCAATCAATGATTTAAGAACAAAAGCATGGTCAAGCGTTGAATGCATGTGTCTAAAACCTGCTTGGTTTTCTGAAATAAGTCCATTTATTTCAACAAAATAAGTAAGTCTGCTATTTAGAATTGACGTGAATAATTTGCCTACACAACTCAACAGTGTTATCCCTCTGTAGTTATTGCAGTCTTGTTGATCTCCTTTGCCTTTATAGAGTGGTACAATTAACCCTGTCACCCAATCTTCTGGTATAATACCAGAATCCAAAACACGATTAAACAATAAACAATAAAACTTTGTCATATAAGGAACACTATTCTTTATATATTCATTCCTTACTAAATCAACTCCTGCTGCTTTATTATTCTTTAAACATTTAATGACTCTTTCAATTTCATCCTCAGTAATTGAATCATTTAGAATGTCTAGATTGATATTTCTTTCAGATACTTCATTACTAAAAATGATATCATTACATCCAGTATTTTGATTAAGGGACTGGAAATGATTTTTAAGCTCTTCAAGAGGTGTAGGACACGATGAAGCTTTTTTGGCTTTAATTTTCCTCCAATAATCCCTTGGATTTCTAGTTTTTAAAGCTCGCAATTCTCTATGCCATTTTCTCGTTGCTCTTCTTTCAGATCGTCTCAAAACATTTTTATATTCTTTGCTTTTAGCAGCAAGATTATTTAGATTAGGCACAGTATTTGAACATTTAACTTTACGCTTTGCTTTAAAGTACTGGCTTCGAGAAACCTTACACTCCTTATCAAACCAGCTTTGATTCTGCCTCATTGAATATCTATTATTGTAAGTATTAGAGTAAGTACCAAATGTATCCTTCGCTGAATCAACAAGAATTGACGAAAACCGCTTATTCATTTCACTGATTGATGTTGTGCCTTGTTCAAATAAAGTTACAATTTCATCAACATTGTAATTTGCTAAATGTTCTTTATATTCATTACATTTGTTGTTATCCCATCTTCTAATCTCTGCACCATCATACCTTTGATGCAGAGAGTGTTTAGTACCATTAGGTTCATTGAAAACAAAACAGGTCTTAACTGGAAGAGACAGGCATAATGGGCAATGCACATCAGAGAACAACGCATCAAAAACATCAACTTTAAACTTACTTGCATTTTCCATCAAATATCTAGAACCAATGATATAATCAATAACTGTGCTTCCTTTACATGTGCATGTTCCAATACCAGCATCTGAACCAATTCTTCCGTTAAAAATGTATACACACACACACACACACACACACACACAACACACCCCACACACACACATCATCATCTGAACCAATTCTTCCGTTAAAAACAGCATCTGAACCACACACACACACACACACACACACACACACACACACACACACACACACACAGAGAGCATCTGAACCAATTCTTCCGTTAAAAATGTATACACACACACACACACACACACACACACACATACAAGCAGGCGTGTGAATGCAGATGCACACACTCGCACATGCACACACACTCTCCCTCTCTCACATACACACACACTCTCTCTCACACACACATACACATTCCCTCTATCTCTCTCTCGCACACACACACACACACGCTCTCACTCTCTCTTACACACACACTCTCTCTCTTATGCACGCGCGCGCCCGCGCCCACACACACACACACACACACACACACACACACACACACACACACACACACACACACTTTCTGCAGACTCGGTCAGATTGCTGCTTACCCGCAAAAAGGTTCGTGGCCGGGATCGGGCATGCACTGGTCACCATAGCAACACGGTTCCTCGGGACAGTTGGTACAGCTCCTCCGAAGAAAGCTTTTCTGAAATCTAAAGTACAGAAACAGTTTGATTAATGCGTGCACAACCACGGTTCATTTCACTCGATTTCTAACCCCCTCCGTCCACACAGATCCTCCCCCTCCCCACCCTTCCCCCTCCGTCAGTATCAAGTCGCTGCAAGGCGACCCACCGGAGGAGATGCTGCCACACTATTGGCACGCTATGCTGTTGCTGACTGGTACTGTATGTAATTGATCCATGGTATGCGGCGCGCATCTGCTGCAGTCCCTTTCTGGCGGCAGTGATCTGCTTAGCCGCGGAGAACACCCGAGTGACCCCCCTACCCTGTCATAGGCCTACACAATTCTGCATTACATCTTTATTCCACTACCTTCTCCTGTCCAGCAACAAAACCTTGATCGGGGAGGCGACAGTGGAGGAGGGGGGGGGGGGGGGGGGACTTGTTCACCCAAGATGACGTATCAGGAAATGTTTCTGTTGGTGGTGACGTCCTCACAGCACACGCGCTTTTGGGGACAAGTTGTGCACTGTAGCCAGCTCCAGCACGTAGAGTTGGTTGTCTGGCAGGCTTGGTTGGAGTCCGTATCTGCTTTGGGGAGGAGGCACCCAGAGCAGTCAGTTCTCTCAAGCGGAAGCCTGGGTTAAGTTGTTCGTTTGTAGCTAGTCGATGTATCTCTTCCGTCACAGTCCGTCGTGGTGTTAGCGTCTCCCTTGTTGCCCCTCCCTCCACGGCCGTCTTCGTGCCGAGCGGCGACGGTCCGGTGCCGCGTGAGGCCGATACAGGAAACGTGCAGAACAGAAGTCGCATCGAGCGATGCCCACACACCGCCCCCGTGAGGAACGTTCTCACCACTACTTTGCCCAAAGGGGTGGGCCCTGCTGGTCGTGCAGGCCACTGGTGAAGTCGCAGAATGGCGGCACCTCGTCGGTGAACTCGCCCACACCCTCAAGAGCCCCCACCACACACACACACACACACACACACACTCCTCCAACCTACACAGGTTCTCTCTAACGTCTGTCCCGACCGCAGTTCACTCCGAGTCCTCCTGATGAGTTTCGACCGAAGTGTCGTGCGCGAACGCAGGCACGAACAAACACTTGCACGCGTGTGCAATACCACTCCACCATTCGGAGAACAGTGTGCCATCATGTGCTGGTGCGATGGGAGACGAAACAATAAATCACATGCACGCTGGTGTCGGGATGAGGCATTCCCCCTGAAGGTGAAAGGCAGCTACCTTTCTGGCGGGGTTGACAGTGGTCGCGTATGCATGTGATGACTAGGGTGGAAGTCCCCCCTAGAGGATGGTCTCAGGGAAAGTTCTCTATTTAAATGACAGTGATTTTTTTTTCATTTAAATTTACATCCAGCTTCTCTCTTACTGGTACCATCATTAAGGCCAAGCTGCAAAACAAGTGGAAGCAGCAGCATCCACGCCACAACAGAGCAGACCCGTACTACCTGCTGACTCGTCGAGAGCAGGTAGCCATTTTCAGGCTCAGGACAGACCACGACCGCCTGAAACACCACCTATTTTCTAAACCCCGCATCGGCAACACAGAGCAGTGCCACTGCAGGACAGGCAGCCAGACAACAGAACATCTGCTGCAGTCCTGCCCGCTCCGCCAAGCGCTCCGAGAGAAAACCTGGCCCGACCTAATCCCAGTGGCCCGGAAGCTCGACGGAGGACTGGAGGACCTGTGACGTACTGCCCCCTTTGTCGAGGAGACGGGAGAATCCATCTGACAAATGAGACATCATCATCTTACTGGTGATGGAAGTAGCAATTATTGAAAGGGCTGTTCTCACTCTGTGAATCTTAAGAGTTCTCAAGTTCCACTAGACCGTAGTTTTCCGCAGGCTTGCGCACTTAACAAGGGCTTGTGCACTTCAAAGGGCTTGTGCTCCTGGTGACAAAATTAGCAACGCCGTCAAACATGAAATGAAATAGGGAAGAAGAAGAGACTGACCCGAGTGAAATGGTTTGTCTGTCTGTCTGTCTGTCTGTTTGTCTGTCTGTCTGTTTGTCTGTCTGTTTGTCTGTCTGTTTGTCTGTCTGTCTGTCTGTATTAACTTCCATGCCCTTACAGTGGTGCTGCACCAACTGTGCTCACTCCTCCACCCCCGCCCCTCAACCGTCCACAGCCACAGCCTGGCCCGTCCTGCCACAGTCCCGGCAACGTTCATCCACAGGGAGCAGTCAATGTCAAGTCATCAGGAGGCAACCCATCAGAGGAGACACTGCATTGCCGCCGAGTCACTTCGGTGGTGTTCAGTGGTGCCTGTTCTGATCCAACATACGCAGGACACCACCTACTAAGCCTCCTGCTGACGACAATTGCTTAGGCGTGGAGATATCCCTCCAGGGGACACCACCACATCCATCAAACGACAGTTTCCATGAATTTGCCGATAACAGTGGCCCCGACAGAATGAAGCCAAGGGCGTGAACGTGGAGATGTAACTGAAATTGAAGTCGCCATGAGAGCAGAATATGAAGAGCCACAGAATTTGAGACGTTTTCACGCTGATCGATGAGGAGGAGGATGATATGCACATGATGCTACGAGTTTCCATTCTGGTCTGAGACTGCACGACAATGCTGTACTCAACTATTCATTTCATAACCTACCCCACCGTCAACCAGGCCTGAGAGTTACAGACGCTTGCAGTGTTGGTCAAGAAATAAGAGCGACACTCTTGGATACGCATCCATTAGTGGATGAAGCTCGACAGTGTGGTCCCAGTGTTCGCAACTGAGCCCAGAACGACCTCAACTCTGGGTAGGAGCCGGGCGGAGTAGAAAAAAATGCCACAAATAAATGGCTCTGCTGGAAATCAAACCCACGACGTCCCAGCTGGGAGTCTGTGACGCTACATCCTTCAGCTGGGAGTCTGTGATGCTACATCCTTCAGCTGGGAGTCTGTGACGCTACATCCTTCAGCTGGGAGTCTGTGACGCTACATCCTTCAGCTGGGAGTCTGTGACGCTACATCCTTCAGCTGGGAGTCTGTGACGCTAAATCCTTCAGCTGGAAAGTGAAATTTAACACACAACACTGTACTTTGGATACAAGATCACTGATGGCCTTTTGCCCAATGAACAGTGCGGGTTCTGGAAGTACCATTCGCCCGATGACCATTTAGTCCGGCTTAAAACCACCGTCTGCAACACCTTCATTAATAAGCAACACGTGGTTGCTATCCTTTTTGACCTCGAAAAAGCGTATGATACCACTTGGAAATCTGGAATTCTTGTGGATCTTCATAAACTTGGCTTTCGTGGTCACCTGCCTTTATTTATTCAAAACATTCTGGCTGACAGGCAGTTCCAAGTCCGTACTGGCACTACACTGTCTGATATCCATGGGCAGGAGTTGGGCGTAACTCAAGGGAGCATTCTTTCTCCTGCTGTCTTCAGTATCAAAATCAACAACATAATCAATTCAGTAAACCGGGGTTCCGAGTCCTCTCCGTTTGTTGATGACTTTGCATCCCATGCAGTTGGATCTTCTTGAGCCAGCATACAGCGTCAACTTCGGCTTTGTGTGAACTTAGATTTCACAGTGGGCCGAGGGAAACGGGTTTACCTTTTCAAGCACCAAAACACAAGGCATCCATTTTCACAAGTTTCGTCTGTTCTTTGCCGATCCTAAAATTCGTTTGGACAAATCCACCATTTCAGCTTCCATAGAAGCCAAATTTCTGGGCGTTATATTTGATCAAAAACTTAACTTTAAAAGTCACATCCAACATTTAAAAACTGCCTGTCAGAAAGCACCGAATCTTCTGAGAGTTGTGACACACATGGATTGGGGCACTGATAAGATAACTCTTCTCCATCTTTACAGGGCTCTGATCCACTCCAAACCGGACTACAGGTGTGTAGTCTACGGCTCGGCCAGACCTTCCTACCTGAAAAGTCTAAATCCCATCCACCATCAAGTGCTTCGACTCTGGGTGCGTTCCGTACCACCCCTGTTTATAGCCTGTATGCTGAGGCAGGAGAACCATCCCTCTCGAATCGTCGGCCGAAACTTACCTTGAATTACTACTTGAATCTATCTTCTGAACCCCAAAACCCTGCATATGACTGTGTTTTGGACCCAAGTTTCAAAAGAAATTCAATGACCACCCCAGTTCCATCCCACCCTTGGGAATTCGTATTCTCCCCCAGTTGAACAAAGCAGATATAGACATTGGAATGGTGTGTGATGTATCCAAGTTTCCTGATGACCCACCGTGGACTTTCTTTTCTCCAGAGATCTGGTTTATTTTAGCCTCGTACCGTAAAGATTCCACTAACTCCTTGGCGTACAAATCCTTTTTCGCCCAGCTGTGTTTGAAGTTTCCTTGTTTCAGAAGAGTTTTCGCTGATGATTCCAAAGCTGAGGAGGGGGTTGCCTCTGCCTCCTTCTCAGAGATGTTCTAAACACATTCCCACTGACAGCTCCATCTACACTGCTGAGTTGACAGCCTTGGTCCTGGCTCTTGAAACCGTCTCTAAATCAAAACAAAGATTTCCTAATTTTGTCAGACTCCCTCTCTGCTTTGGAGGCCATTGGTGGCCATAACCTCAAGCACCACGGCGGCTGGTCAAAAATCCTGTACTTTGAGTCAGGTGAGGAAGGGTCAGGCCTTTTTCTACCTCACTATGTAACTCCAAGTATTAGCATTCTGTGGTTCAAATCAGGGTAGGACCAGACCCTTTCTCTATACACAGAATGCAATTTGCTAATAACAACTTGAATGTACAGCCCAATTGACCAAATATGCCGTATCACACATAGACACACACACACACACACACACACACACACACACACACACACACACACACCTATGCACACAGTGCTAACTTCTGACCTTTTTATGCCGGACGCAATGCCTGTGGGAGAAATCAAACAGAAAAAAAAGAATTAGCGAAAAGAAGAAGAAATGAAGATACAGATAAGGTAGAACAGTACAGGTGGAGGAACAGATGTGACTCATCACTTAAAGGAAACAACCTGCAGAAGACGCTGAGAGAGAGAAAGAGAGAGGAGAGAGGGAGGGAGTGAGGGATAGACAGACAGACAAACACTGTCCCAAGAGAACCGTGTAACAGTTTGAGTGACAACCTACTTTTATACAAACTTTAGCAAGAATACAAACTGAAGGCATCGCAAGAAAACTTGCAACGGATCTTGAAAATAGGTAAATCCTCGTGTCAAATCAGGGTAAAGGTAGTGGTTAAAGCAGCCACTTTTAACCAATAAAATGTTCACCAATTAAAAGCAAATGAGTAAATAAATAAATAAAAGTCCCAACGCCTATAGGGTGTAGGAGTTCTGCACCGTTACGGCATTGCATACTTCCGCCACTTTTCCTGAGCTGAATCAAGTGCCTATTCATTGCTTGATGGAAAGAGGAGGTTTTCAAGCCGTAACAACCCAACCCCACAAGTGATTTGAGCCCTGCGGTCCAATGCTCTGACTATCTGACTGTGGTCCCCTCTACGGAGGGTATGAAGGATGTAACAATAAAGCTAGAAGATGCATACAACGACAGAGGATATTTCTCACTTCTCATATACCTCTGTCTTACGTATGGGGTTAACATGACGTACATACTGTGGTTCGCAGCTGTAGTTCAGGTGACATTGTACGATTTGGTGCCTGGATACCAGCACTGCATGAACTATTTTAGATTACCACAAGGACTTCTCTCCTCGCCTGTTTTGTAACAACATTTACATGGAATGGCTTGCTGATCTAAATTACACTGGGCATCTTTTGTGTTGCTTGAATGCTGACTTCAGCATACAATATGATCAGTTGGTCAGCAACACTTAAAAGGATGCCCAAGAAAATATGTCATTCATCCGACAAGAAACTTATGAGATATGAAATACGCAAGGATATGAAAAAGTAAGCAAAGATATTAAATAGATATAAAAATTCGAAGTATATAAAAGGTAGACAAATACCAAAGTGTGAAAGAGGAAGGTAAGACTTTTTTTTTTAAATGAACGCAAACATACACAACAGTAGTAACTATACACAGGTCATTTTGGATTACTGACAGTTGAAAATCTCACCTGTTCCCTTCCGCCTATACATGGTATTTCCAGGGGAACTATCTGGAACAGAAACATTTCATCAAATCATCATCTAAATTCAAAGTTGGTAATCAAATCATCATCCAACTCGGAAATAGCCAAACTAATCATTTCTTAGTCTTGTGCGGCATACATTCGTTTCTGACATATTCAAGCGATTCGTTTTGTCACCTTATGTCAACATTTCCCACAAGCTATTCCTGTTCCTCTTTGGGCATAAAGAACTTGCCAAACCTATCCGAGAATTGAAGAAGAATAATGATGCACAAGAAAGAAATTAAGGCCAGCAAATCGAACGCACGCGACAGCAGCGACAGTCAAGAACCCGTCCAAGCAAAAGCCAGTCTGTCCATCAATGGACAAAACATTTGTTTTCATTGTATACGTTTTTGTACTCCCAGTTCTTATAGAACAGGGAGTACTTTAGAATGGGAACGAAGAAATGCTGTCTGTGTGTGTGTGTGTGTCCGTGGTCAAAATGTGTTCCACTCGCTCCAGACAAACCTACTGGGCCGATCTTTCTGAAAATTTGTAGGTATGTTCATTATGTGTCATGGATGATGCCCGATGTTTTAGTTTACCGCTATAGCCGTTACTAACGGCCTGTAACGGTTTTTCTTCTTTACGGAATATCTCGGAAAGTACTTGGCCGATCTTTCTGAAAATTTGTAGGTATATTCATTATGGGTCATGCATGATGCCCGATGTTTTAGTTTACCGCTATAGCCGTTACTAACGGCTGTAACGGCCTGTAACGGTTTTTCTTCTTTATGGAATATCTCGGAAAGTACTTGGCCGACCTTTATGAAAATTAGCAGGTATGTTCATTATGGGTCACGGATGATGCCTGATGTTTTAGTTTGCCCCGTTATAGCCGTTACTAACGGTTATAACGGCCTGTAACGGTTTTTCTTCTTTATGGAATATCTCAGGAAGTACTTGGCCAATTCATAAGCGGTTTGGATGACCTTGTGACAAATCGGAGCCTCTGTCCATATGTAGGTGATGTAATGCTGAAAATGGATTAAACAACCGTTAAAAACCGTTATTCTGCCGCTATTTCTTATATATAGGTGGATTTTAATGAAATTTGCTATATAGAAAGGTTATCACATACAAATGGCACTTCTATATCGTGTTTCAAAATTTGATCGTTAAAAACCGTTATTCTTGACATGTTGTCCGATTTGGATGAAATCTGATATGTACACAGGCTTTAGCCCAGTGAGGACTAAAATACCAGTTTCAAAAGTGTATATCAGTTATATAACCGTTAAACCGTTACTTTGCCGTTATTTTTATATATTGGTGTGTTTTAATGAAATTTTGTATATAGAAAGGTTATCACACACAAATGGCACTTCCATGTAGTGTTTCAAAATCTGACCGTTAAAAACCGTTATTCTTGACATATTGTCCGATTTAGATGAAATTTGGTATGTACACAGGCTTTAGCCCAGTGAGGACTAAAATACCAGTTTCAAAGGTGTACATCGGTTAAATAACCGTTAAAACCGTTATTTTGCCTTTATTTCTTATCTCACAAAGCACTTGGTCGATTTATAAGCGGTTTGGAAAACTGGGAGTACGTTTATATGCTTTGCATCTTGTTCCTTCTTCTTTTCTTCGACTGTAGACTTCGATCAGGGTTGTAAAAGCAGTTCCAGGTTTATTATTCTTATTGCTTCGATTCACATTGAACGAACAGAAATATTCTAGTTAAATGTATGCTGTGCTCATAACTGATTAGGTATGCGATATTTCCCTCTCCCCTCGCCCCCACACCCTCTTCCCTTCCTGCGATGTGTTTGAATACAAGATGCAAAGAATATAAACGTACTCCCAGTTCATCTTCCTGAAAAACGTCACAATCAAACATGCGTCATAATGTATTTGATGTCACAATCAAACATTCGTCATAATGTATTTGTACTTCCTGAGATATTCCATAAAGAAGAAAAACCGTTTTGGGTCGTTATAGCCGTTAGTAACGGCTATTCTGGTAAAATAAAACATCGGACATCATCCGTGACCCATAATGAACATACCTACAAATTTTCAGAAAGATAATAATGAGGACAATTTCTATAACGCCCATCCTAACAACGTAGGCTACAGGGCGCTTTACAAGTTTTAACAATTCAACATCTAAAAAAAAAAATATAAGCAGATCCGCCCTGAAGTTCTGTCTGGAGCGCGTGGAACACATTTTGACCACACACGCACACACACACACACACACACACACACACACACACACAGCATTTCTTCGTTCCCATTGTAAAGTACTCCCTGTTCTATAAGCACTGCGAGTACAAAAAGTCTTTTGCACTACTTCCAAACCACTGTCCTTGGCTCATCCGTTACTTTGCCGAAATGCCAGCCAGGGAAAGCAAGAATAAAGCTTTTCTCCTTCATCTTCTTCCTTAACTGCATCAGAGATTTATAGAAACGTACATTTCGGCTGATAAAAATCAGTTATTTTTCGACACCAGTTCGAGTGCTGTCGCGATACACGGCACAGTGTCGTCCCGAGGGGCCGCGCGTCAAGTCGTGACTCGGGCCTATTGTTGTTACCGTTATTCAGTGTACCTATGTACTACCTCTCCTCGGTTTGAGATCAAGCTCTAAGCGCATTTCCATCCACGCTCTCGTTTACACAACGGGACTGCCGACCGAGGTAGATTCGACTGAAGAGCTGCCCGTGGCACCACATTAAGTCGTTTCCCTGGTACTGCGGCTAAACGCGACATCCGGGGGTCTCACGCTAAACGCGACATCCGGGGTCTCACGCTAAACGCGACATCGGGGGTCTCACGCTAAATGCGACATCCGGGGGTCTCACGCTAAACGCGACATCCGGGGTCTCACGCTAAACGCGACATCCGGGTCTCACGCTAAATGCGACATCCGGGGTCTCACGCTAAACGCGACATCCGACTTTAGACTTAGATGCTCCCGCGTCTTGCAACGCATGAGGCAGTCAAGGCACTCCACTGTGCACGGTCCCCAGCCAGTCTGCTAGTGTCACTCCATCCTCTATCAACGAGTCTGAGGTCTCTCTCCACTGTCTGTCGCCAGCTCATCCTGGGTCGTCCTCTTTTTCTCTGGCCTGCTGGGGTCTGGTTGCAGGTCCTGAAGAGGGTAATCTTAAGACATGACCCAGCCAGTGGAGGCGCCGTTTGCAGACGATGGTTGACACGTTTGGACCTCTCCCTGATGTCTTTATTTGGTATAAACGACATCCGGGATCTCATGTTATTTTGTTAACTCCGTTACCGCGGCTGTTGGCAACATCTGGTTCTCACGTTGTTTTCTTAACCACACACACAAAAAAAACAAACAAACAAACTGGTCACTCGATAACTTTCTTTCTTTGTTTTTCGACTGCAGATTTTGATTTCGTTCTTTTGTTCGTTTGAACCAAAATATGTTTTCTTGTCGCGAGTAGTCCCCATCTCCCCTACTCGGTAAAATAAACAAATAAATAAATAAATCAATCAGCACTCCACCCTCCTCAATTTGGATGGGCCTACTGCAAGAAAAGCCTAGTTGCCTGTCTAAATTGCGTTGCATGATAACAAAGTAAAAGATTTCACAGCTAACCCCCCCCCCCCCCCCCCCCCACACACACACACACACCTGGCAGACACACATTCACACTACTGATTTTCTGCATGTGCCGAAACAAATGCACGTTCACCTTTCACATATCGCTTTCACACACACGTTTCGTTTCACTCCTGCTCACTACACATAATCACAGGCGTATGCGCGCGTGCGTACATGCACACACTAAGCTGCGCGTGCACTGTCGCAGCATTACGAGATTGCATGCAAACTAAACGTAGCCTAAACATGCATACGCGAGACTCTCTCTCTCCTCTCTCTCTCTCTCTCTCTCTCTCTGCTCCTCTCTCTCTCATGCGCCACACACACAACCACACCATATGTGCACACCCTAATGCACTAAACACGTACGGCTGTGCACAGCTTCATCTTTAATTACGTGCCTCCTTGTTTTTTACACAACAGGCGCGCGCACGCCTGCAGGCACACACACACACACACACACACACAATCTCTCTCTCTCTCTCTCTCTCTCTCTCTCTCTCTCTCTCTCTCATACGCATGCACATTCCCTCACTTCCTTACACACTCGCACACATACCCCCCCCCCCCCCCCCCCCCCAAGTCACACAAATCCATAGCCTTCCGCCGCTCAACGTCTACACCTTTTACAAACCACGAATCAAAAGTCTTCTCTTCAGCTGGGCCTAACTGCGAAGTTCATGCATTTAAGCAGTCTACAGAAGAACAATCAAAGTGTCATTTTTCCCTTCGCCTAGTACACTATGAACCTGAAGCATTTTGCTAAATTCATGAACTATGCAAATTTTTTCGTTTAATTCCTGCATTAGGCAAGGGCACAGACATAAAAAATCCATGGGCAAGGGCAGAGCGCTCCCAATTTCATACGGGCATTTCAAGCGAAACTGTTCACAGTTGGTGAACAGCACAGAAACGTGTTCCGTTCAACGTATGCAGCTTAGAGGGCCGCCACTAAGTATGCTGTTAAAAATGTAATACATGCTAGACATTGTAAACATCGAGCGAAAAGATACCTTATGGGTTTTTTTTTCTTCTTCTTCTTTTAACCGGTCCTTTGATGACGTTTTTAACGCAGGTCTGTATCAATCATGGGTTATACACATAGCAGCTATGCAAAACCTCTATCCAACATCACGATGTTGATTTTTTTTTCTTTCCCCGTGCATTAGTTCCTTTTTGATTGGTTGAAAAAGGAAGAAAGTGGAACCAAATGTCGAAAAAAAAAATCTACGGAAAATTGAAGAGTTGAGACGTCTGATTTAGTTTCCATGTTGAAATACCCTTTTACGAATAACTATCTGAACGAAAGAGAGAGAAACAGAGAGAGGATACTTGCCACCAGTCATAAAGGCAATCAAAAGCAGACAGATGATCAAGCTAATCTTCATCATGCACACAGGTGGCTTTGCCGGCAACCTCTGGGTAGAACAGAGCTCAACAGGTCGACTACGACAGCTGCTGACTACAGTGTGATCTCGAACCTCGTCTCACGTCGAATGACGAAAGCAGTCCCCAGGCGATACTTCATCGACACCCAGTGCCACATCAACTATGACGTTATCTAGACAATGCGCATGTCCAACGACACAATAAGCGGGCTAATCTCTACCCACACACTACCCCCTCTTCCCCTCACTACCATCACCTCAAAAAAAAAAAAAAAATCTGCTGCAGTAGCAGCAAACAGTCACACAAGTTACGACCTTCTAACTTATCTACCAGCATCCCCCCCCCCCCCCCCATCCCACCACCCCCACCCCCATGCCCCACCCACCCCACCCCCCAAAAAGAAAACAAAATCTACCCCCCCCCCCCCTTCTGTCCTTGCATGCAAAATTTCTCTCTCTCTCTCTCTCTCTCTCTCTCTCTCTCTCTCTCTGTGCGCGCGTGCGTGGCGTGGTGTGTGTGTGTGTGCGCGCGCGCTCGCGCGTGTGTGTGTGCGTGTGCGAGCGCGCAGACAGTAGTCGAACAAGCACACCACCTGTGCTATCAGTCCCATATTATGTCTTCTTTTACTTTCACTCGTTTCAATGGCGATGATAAAAAAAAAGTCAGTGGTGCTCTGTGCGAGTGATTGTGTGTGTGTGTGTGAGAGAGAGTGTGTGTGTGAGTGTGTATGTGAGAGAGAGACAGAGAGTGTGTGTGCGCGCGCGAGCGTGCGTGCGTGTGTGTGTGTGTGTGTGTGTGTGTGTGTGTGTGTGTGTGTGTGTGTGTGTGTGCAAAAGGATGGTGCAATGAACTGAAAAAAGTGAAAACCAGTAACCCTAAAGAATATAACGCCTGAATGACAGTACGAGTTGCTATTGTCCAGTTGATATAAAACAGTTTTATGAACACTTCAAAGCACTGAATCTTGATGAAGAAGACTATAATGGGAGCAATATTGGAGTTATCTATAATAGTGAATATGATTTAGAATTTTTAAATGCTGATATTGATGAAAACGAAATTTTTAGTGCAGTGCGTAATATCAAAACAGGGAAAGCTGCAGGAATAGATGAAATATGTAATGAATATATTAGATATAGTGCACCATTACTTGTTCCAATTTTTTGTAAATTGTTCAACAGAGTTCTCAATTCTGGGAATGTTCCATATGACTGGACTGTTGGCCTGATTAAACCACTGTACAAAGGGAAAGGTAGTAAACATGACTGCGACAATTATAGAAGTATAACTTTGCTGAGTTGTGTTGGTATATTATTTACAACAGTCTTGAATAACCGATTGTCATCCTTTCTTCAACAGAAGCGGATTTTAATGGAAAATCAATCTGGTTTCCTAAAACATCATTCTACTATAGACCATGCGTTTATACTTAAATGTCTAATAGATGTTTTCCCGAGTCAGAAGGAAAAGTTGTATTATGCATTCATTGATTATAAAAAAAAAAAAAAAAAAAAAAAAGCTTTTGGTTCTGTATGGAGGCATGCATTATGGTCTTAACTCATAAAGGACAAAATCAATGGCAAAATCCTACGAGTCATAATGAATATATATAGTAATTTGAAGTCTTCCGTATTTATGAACGGCAATTTGTCAGACTTTTTGGGGAGCCATAAGGGTGTTCGTCAAGGTGATAATCTTTCTCCTGCATTATTTGTTTTGTATTTGAATGATCTTGAAGGCTATCTGAAAGACACTGGGTGTTCACCATTAGAAATTAGGCTTTCTTTGGATATTGATATAACGAATTATGTCAAACTTTTTGTCTTGTTACATGCAGATAACACAATTATATTTTCAGAGACAAAAGTGGGACTGCAGAAAGCACTAGATTCCTTGCTATTATAATTATTGTAATAAGTGGAAACTAACAGTAAATGCTGCTAAAACTAAAATAATGATATTTAACAGTGCAAGGCTGAATAAACAGGACACATTTCATTATGGAAATGAAAAAGCTGATGTTGTCACCAGCTTCAAATATTTAGGGGTAGATTTTAATCGAATGGGTTCTTTTGCTAAATGTAAGAAAAACACTTTTGATAAGGCGTCATTAGCCATGTTTAGATTGATACACGAAGCAAGAACAAAGGGTTTACCTATTCATGTTATTTTAGATTTATTTGATAACATGATTATTTCAGTATTATTACATGGTTGTGAGATATGGGGATGCGAAAATTTGAATATCATTGATAAATATCAGCAAACATTTTTAAACATATATTTCGCTTAAAAAGTACAATGACAAACATGATTTATGGTAAAACAGAACGTTACCCTTTATCAATTACAGTCTTTGTCCAAATGATTCGATTTGGGGCTGGTTTGGGTCAATCTCCTGCTGAAAAAAATGTCGGTTAGGTTCTATTCTTTCATGTTACATTTGCACAATAGCGCAGTAACTGTGTCTCCCTGGTTAATGTGAATTAAAAACATACTTGTACAATCTGCTTTTGACTGTGTTTGGAGCAATCAATCTTTTACAGACGTTAAAACATTATGTAGGAATGTCAAAAATAGTTTGCAATGCTCTTTTCGTCAAACGTGGCAACATGACATTAAAACTAGCAGTAAAAAAAAAAAAATTTTCTACAAATTTTTGTAAATCTGATTTTAAGGAGGAGAAATATATTTCTAGCTTACCAGATGTTTATATTTACCCTCTTATCAAATTCAGATGTTCTAATCATAAATTGCCAATTGAAGTAGATCGTCGATTTGCTATTCCAAAAGAAGAAAGGTTATGTAATAAATGTGACATGTCTGCAATAGGTGATGAATTTCATTTTGTCATGGAATATTCATCATACGTTACTTTGCGCAACACGTATTTGCCAAAAAGATTTCTCCCCAAAATCTGTCTATAATTTTTGTCAAATGATGTCTTCTACTAATCGAAAACAAATGCTTCTATTGTCAAAGTATATTAGATTATCTCAAGTGTTGTAAATAGTTCGTCTATGTCAGCATTGACTAGCAATTATTTCGGCTTTTTTGTTTTCCTTTTATTGCTTTAAACTCACCCTTCCTCCACACCCCAAAAGAGGCAAAAGGAATGAATATTGTATTGTGTGTGTGTGTGTGTGTGTGTGTGTGTGTGTGTGTGTGTGTGTGTGTGTGCACGCGCGTCCGTGCGTCCATATATATGTGTCTCTGTGTGTGCGCACGTGTGTGCATGCGCGCAGGCGCGCGAATATGTGTGAATGCGTGTGTGTATACGTGCACGTATGTATGTGAGTGTGTGTGTAATTATGTGTGTGTATGTATGTGTGAGTAATAATAATAATAATGATAATAATGAATACTTATATAGCGCCTATTCTTGGCTAGAGACCAAGCTCTAAGCGCTTTACAATCAACACTCGTTTACACAACGGGCTGCCTACCTGGGTAGTGCCGACTGAAGAGCTGCCAGCTGGCGCTTCATTCAGTCGTTTCCCGTGTTATCCAGTCAATATCGCTCACTCATATTCCTTAATTCCTTCATTCTTTCCATTTCTCACGCAGGATGCATGGTATGTGTAACGTGTCATCCATACCAACGGCCAAACTGGCCTACTCTTCCGAAAGTTGGTGATGGGTAGAGAATGATAATATCTGCCTTCAAGACCTCCCCTTTTTATTTTGCACGCAACCCCCCCCCCCCCCCCCCTTTTTTTTTTTTTAGAAAGACTTTCTTCAACTTCTTGTCACTTTTGCCAAAAACTAACAAAAAAATTAATACTTTCTTGTAAATGCAAAAAGCCCTCCAAAATCGAAGTAATCGTTACTTCAAAGTGGGGCTTGCGTGCAAAATAAAAATGGGGTGATCGTGAACACAGATATTATCATTCTCTCAACGCAGTCACTATTTACTCTTTCTCTCTTCTGATTCTTGCGCAAACAATAGGAACGGCTTACTTAATTTTTTTAATTGGTGTTTATAATCTTGTTTAAAAATGATGAAGCCGGAATAGTTGCAGAGCTTATTGATATATTTAGAGATTGGGAGTTGCAGGAAAGGAGCTGGGGGTTGATAGAGAAGAGTTTAAAGAATTAATTACGGATCTTTTTGAGCGCGTAGATATGCGGGAAAGCGTAAGGAACGCCATCAGTAAACTACCACATTCTTGGCCTCATCCAATTATAAAGTTGTTTGCCATTTTAATTGATCAAATAGCTCCTGAAGATTTTAATCTGACTGCGTCTACTGACCCTGAAGGAGTAACTATTCACTTTAATCCAGGTCAATTTTTACGACTAACAACAACAAATGCTCACTGAATCCATCTATTTTTAATTCATTCATTATTTTTTAATTTATGTAAATATTGTTGCTAAAAAAATGAAGTCAACAAGTAAATCTGGGGTTAAAAAAATACTCAACAACGTGCTGTTAGAAGGTAGCGACAAACAATTAGACAATATGTTTAGTGAATTAAACATGGACATCATTAACCCCACAAATGTTCAGGAAAGCGTAACACACGCTATAAGTAAAATCCCAGAGTCTCTTCAAATCGACCCACCAGTGGAAGTGTTGTTAGCCATTCTGTTTGAATATATAACGCCTGACGATAGTAGTATACTAGTCTGGGTGTCAACTAGACAGAAAGAAGTAATCAGCTATTACGACTTTAATTCTGGCTGGGCCGATTACATGCTTACGCAGTTTAACCATGCGAGTGAGGAGGCTAAGCTAAGGGGTTCTGGCTGGTCTGAAGGAACAGTCCTTGAAATCAAATTAAGACAAACAAAGTACTATCCTATAGTCGGCAATTCTTACATTCCTCTCCCAAAAGAGTTAGAGTTAAAACGAGCAGTCTTAAACATACATAATTCAGATAACTTATGTTTTATGTGGTGTGTTTTGGCACATTTACATCCTGTTAAAAATCATGCAAACAGAGTATCTAATTATGAAGCATACACACATGAACTGAACTTTAAAGGCATAGATTTTCCAGTAAGCATAGACAGTATCAGCCAGTTTGAAGAGCAAAACAAACCAATAACCGTAAACGTATATACATGGTCTGTAGTAGACAATCTACAGCCTCTAAGGATTTCACCTAAAGCCCCCACTTTCGGTGAATCCCTTAAGAATCATGTGGACTTGATTCTGTTTACAGATGGTTCCAAGAGCCATTATGTATTAATTAGATCAATTAGCAGACTTATGGCTTACACTACAAAGGACAAATTTAAACAGGAGCTTTGTAGAAGGTGTTTGGTCAGAATCCCATCTATAGAAGCAGCTGCCAAACATAAGAAACATTGTAAAAGTTTTGTAGACTGTAAAACCGAACTTCTTACGCCCCCGCCAGGGTCTAAAGTTAGTTTTAAAAACGTGCACAAACTGCAGATGAGACCATACGTAGTCTATGCTGACTTTGAAGCGATTTTGCCACAGTACTATGGACCACGACAACTAGAAGAACAAAAAACAGCCTTATTAACCCACCATCAGATTTGTTCTTATGCTTTTGTTGTTGTTAGATCGGACGGCGGACACACAGAGCCAGAACTTTACAGAGGCCCCAATGCAGCTGGTCGATTTTTACAACACATGAAACACCTTCGTAATCAATTCGCTATTCAGCTGAATCTCTCAGACATTAAGATGACTCCCGAAGACCATGAACAGTATGAATCAGCCACTCACTGCTGGATATGCGGCTCAGAGCTAACACCTAACAGTAAAGACGCGACAGCAGCAGAAGCAAACCCAACAGTAAGAGACCACGATCACATTACTGGAAAATTCAGAGGGGCAGCACACAGCAAGTGCAATCTTCAGCTTAAGATTAACCCTAAGACATGGAAATTGCCAATTTTCTTTCATAACTTACGAGGCTATGATTCTCATTTCATCATGCAAGCAATAACTTCTGGATGTAAAAGGGTTAGCTGCATTGCACAATCATCAGAAAAGTACATGGCCTTTACTGTAGACTGTTTATCTTTTTATGACTCGGCCCAACATTTGATGGGGAGTCTAAGTAAATTAGCAGAATCTCTACAAGACTGTCCAATAACTAAGGAGTATTTTGACCCGGCTTTAGTACGTAAAGGCGTTTACCCTTATGAATACATGGACTCGTGGGAAAGGTTTGATGAGCCAGCGCTGCCAGCAAAAGAAGACTTTTACAGCCGTCTTACAGGCAAAGGCATAACCGACACTGACTATGAATATGCACAGAAAGCCTGGACAGAATTACACTGCCGAACACTGGGTGATTATCACGATCAATACTTGATGGCTGACGTGTGTTTATTGGCTGACGTGTTTGAAAATTACAGATCCACTTGCATGAAACATTGCGGTCTAGATTCAGCACATTACATTTCTGCTCCGGGATTGTCTTGGGACGCATTCGTAAAGTCTACAGACATTGAGATTGACTTAATATCTGATCTGGATACACTCCAGATGATTGAAGATGGGTTGAGAGGGGGCATTAGCATGGCCTCGCATCCTTACTGCAAAGCCAAGTATTTAGATGACTATGACCCCACTAAACCATCTAACTATCTAATGTACTTAGACGCCAACAATCTGTATGGGTGGGCCATAAGCCAGGCACTGCCATTAAGAAACTTTAGAATGTTCGTAGGACCTCTTGACGTTAATAATATGTTAAGTTATCTGCCGCAGCTTACACCCGATTATCCAATCGGGCTAATCTTAGGAGTAGACTTAGAATATCCTACAGAATTGCATGACCTCCATAACGATTATCCTCTAGCAGCAGAAAGAATAAAGATGAGCCCCACCGAACCGCCTAAACTCGTGCCCAATCTTCGTCACAAGACTAAGTACGTATGTCATTACAGGCTGCTACAGTTTTACTTAAGACACGGACTAAAACTTACTGCTGTTCACAGAATAATAGAGTTTGACCAAGAGCCCTTTATGAGGCCATACATCATGAAGAATACTGATCTTAGGACTAAAGCCACTGATGCTTCAGAAAAAGACTTTTTTAAACTAATGAACAACAGTTGTTTTGGCAAAACCATGGAGAACCCACACAAGCGTAAAGATGTAAGATTAGTTACAAAAGAAAAACAAGCAATTAAGCTGGTCTCTAAACCTAACTACCAAGACTTTAGACAGTTTACCGGCTGCCTGGTTGGCATTATGATGAAGAAACAGAATGTGAGGTTGGACAAGCCGGTGTTTATCGGGTTTACTGTGTTAGAGCTGTCAAAGCTGTTAATGTTAGAATTTTTGTACGACTACTTTAAACCGCTGTATCCAGATTCTAGAGTCCTTTACACAGACACTGACTCTTTTATTCTAGACATCCCCACAGAAGATTTTTACAAAGACTTAGAAGCAGAAGTAGCCAAAGGAGCTGATGGATGGTACGACACATGTGACTACCCTAAAGACAGCCCTTTACATTCAACTGTAAACAAGAAAGTAATTGGAAAGTTTAAAGACGAACTTAATGGGACAGCTATACAAGAATATGTTGGTCTGCGGTCAAAAATGTATAGCGTTGCCAGCCAGGCCTCTGAAATGAAGAAGGCTAAGGGCATAGGTAAAGAAGTTGTAAAAAAAATATAACTCACGATAACTACTAGCAGGCTCTCTTTGAAGGCAAAGTATTTCATCATACAAACGTTAATCTGCGCTCTACTCTTCATCAAGTAAACACAACTGCTGTTAATAAGAAATCACTAGTCTCTAACAATAACAAGCGAACTTACGTTAATCCTGAGTTTTCATACGCTATAGGCCATCGGAGAACTGACTTAAAAGCTCAAGAACGTACTTTAAAAGATTAACTTGACTGACTTTACTTGTACTTAAGTTAAGAACTTAACTAGTACTTTACTTGTACTTTACTTAAGAACTTAACTAGTACTTAACTAATACTTTACTTATACTTGTTATAACTGACTTTACTTAACCAATTAACGCCCGCAGGACGGAGACCTTACTATTTTTTTTACGCTCTTCTATCTCAAGCACTACTAGCAAATCAGAACAAACAACCGGTTTTCCGTCTGGGTTAGTTATTTTTACGTCCAATGAATTTATAGACCCTTCAACTAATTCTTTAAATTGACTGTTTTCGCCAAATGTGTTTAACTGATAATCGCAATAACCCACCTTAGTTGATGGGAGTGCTCTTAGAACTGTAGATGGTTGGCCATTATACAAATTAGTATCTGTTTTTAATTCATTTAAATGGACATACAACCTTGGGTTAATTAGAAAATCGGATGGTCTACTACCTACATACTCATAAAGACCACTTTCTACGTACATATGTGTTTTAATATGATACGTTTCACCACTAGTATAAAAGCCCAAAATTCGAGCAAGGCTTCTAGGAAAAACGTACTCCCTTCTTTCTTCTGGAAAATACATAGTAATTCTGAGGTTTGCCTCATTAATTTTTAACTTAATGCCAAAATTGCTAAATACTTCTTTTAGAGAACAAAAGTTGTAGTAACCATCAGGTATTTTAACTGCTTTAATACATTACCTTGTTCGTCCTTAATATCCACCCAGTTATTCTTAGCTTTTTCAGATATATTAATCCACTTTATTTTAAAACCAATTTCTCTAAGAGCAACCCTATTATCACCGCGCCTATTGTCAATTGGATACTTTAAGAACACACGCGTGTTTTGTTTAGTTATATAAATGTGCATCCTTTTTAAAAAATCTATTTAAAATGGAACCTTTTAAATATAATGAAAGTGCCACTTACGATGTAGGAGGGGTTTATGAGCCCAAATCTTTGGACTTCAGTGTCCTATCCATCGCAGTAGATGAATCATATGGCTTCCAAGTCAGACTTGTAAACCCCCTAACTAGATATTTAAATCCTCCAATAAAGAGTGATAGTGTGCCATCAGCATGGTCAACCCACCCTATGGCTTTTTACCAGAATCAGTGAAATTTTGCAGTTTACTGCTCAACCACCGGCTGCGGTGTTTCATATGCAAACCATTTAAACCACCCCAATCTCATAGTAAGGTCAGTATATAACTTTCATGTTTATTACCAGTATAGACGCATACTAACTGAACTACAAGTACGCCTCCCCAACGACAACGCGTTTAATCCATTTCTCAGCTCAATGGACAATAATGCATATGAAAGAATCTGCAACGAATTTAACATTAAACCTTCAACTGACTTTAGACAAAAGTTAGACCGCAATCATGGGTTAGGCACATTGTATTTGTGGGGTCAAGGTAGAGAATATGATTTTGACTACTGGCCTGGCCACACCTCTTTTCAACCAAACAAACAAGTTAGATTGGGATCAATAGAACAAAAACATTCTAATGCTTGGGCAACATTTATCTTAGATGAAAGTAAAGGCCTAACAATGCCAGGAGTGCAAAGACTCAATGACTCCATACGGACGTACGTTTGGTGTTTATTAGGAGCACAAGCACAGACCAAGTCTAGCATAGTGGATCAATCTACGAGCTTTGACGCCAGAAACCAATTTTTAGTCAATTTAGAAGATGCTATTTACTCCGCTGTTGATTTGCCTTCCAGCATACAAAGGTACCAAAACGTTCTTTCACATGCTAGGTCCAAGGTTGACTTTGTTGTAGGCCATGGATTATACATGCTACCCTCTGACCTTAGACTACAGATTGGCATGATACAGAATTATAATAATGAAATCCTCATAGTTGGAGACGACCAAAACTTAGGACACAATCAAGGCTTAAACACAAGGCCCGCACCAGCTATTTTTGAAAAAGCATCTAGCCCTGAACAACCAGAAAGCCACCCACCACCGGCTATAAGCAGCCCACAGCCAGAAAGCAGCCCACCGCCTGTTAATATACTTCACCCTGACAGACACACTAGCGAAAAGACAGCCCTTGTTGTGTTTTTAACTTTTACTGGGCTGGCTATACTTTATTTCACTAAAAATTAAACCGGCAGCCAGCACCCCCAAAGTCCACAGATGGTCGGCCATATAACCGGCCACTTTGCCTATAGAAGACAAAACCCAACCAACAACACTGCCTATTATGCCAGGCAGAGCATCAAGCGCTTTGGCAGCTAACTTCTTTAATAAGTTTGCTAGATGGTGTAATGGTTTTCTAATCCAACTTTTACCAGACTGAGGCGTTGGAGGTGCTACTGGCCCTGTTGGCGCACCACCGGTTAATGCATAAACCAGTGTAGAGACAGCAAAACCAACGGCTGTCATTATACTAACTATTGTAATCCCCTGTTCTCTAAACAGAGTCCTTATTCTTTCTGCTAGCGTAGTATTTTCATAAAGTATTCTGTTTATAGTTTCTCTGATTCTGCTTGTTTGTGATGCTAGCTGTGCTCTGTTGGTAGACAGCACTTCTAACCTGGCTGCCCTTTCTAGCATTAAATCCTGTATTTTCTGCTGTATTCTAGCCTTTTCTTCTCGTCCTAAATTGTTATCATCTGCATTAGCCAGTTTATTTTTTTCTTCTTCTATCTCTCTATCCAGTTCGCCAAGTTTTGCCAAATTGTTTGTTAGTTCACCCCTTATAGTCTTTAGAGCAGTATTAAGACCCATGATTTCACGCATGGGCAATGGAGAATCATCAATTGTTTTTAATTGTGTCTCCTCATTAAAACTCGTCTCAATTTCTGCTATTAGTTCATCTGCTGTTCGATTTAATTCTTGAAGAGGTATGTTTTGTATTTCAGATTGTGTTGGCAACCTTTGCTCCAAGGTCTGTAAAAGACGAACAGCCTCAGACCTTAGATCGTCAATAAAGTTTAATTGCCTTTGGTCAACAATAGGGAGATCTCTAATAATTGTGCTCCTGCTTAAGAACTGGGTTGGGTCTGGTTTTCCAGTAAGTCGTACAAGGTTTCTTTTACTAGTTCTTACATACAAATGATTATTTTCATCTGTTAAAAAATTAGAAACCTTAAGTGCTTCTGGCTGCTCTCGCCCTATACTGCTATATAACGATTCAATTCTATTTATAATTCGTATTTGGTTTAATCCTGCTCCAAGTTCTTCTTGCAATGAAGGGCCTAGTTCTGTTTCATCTTCTTCAATAGGATCAATCGCGTCAAAATCTTCATCAGCCATATTTATATATTTAATATTTTTTGTTTTATAAAAAATGAACTCATACGGCTGCGACCTTGATCCATACAGAAAAGCGAAGGAGCCCCATGGCATAAAAGGTATAAGACAGACTGTGCGTGTTATAAATACCCCATCAACAATTGAGCCCAATGAAATATTAACAGTAAGATTTAGTGATCTTGGGCCTGACGATGTTATAATGCCAGGCACCGCCAACCTGTCATTCAAAATAGATATTGATTCGGTGGATCCTAATTCTACTGTCGTTGCCAACCTGGGTAGGGCTATCATTAAAAAATATGGTAATCAAACTGGAAGGCAGAGAAGTCTTCGCACTACAAAGAGCAGACATTTTTAATCTCTATTCTGACCTATGGCTGCCCAGAACAGAAAGAAAAGACAAAGTCTTTCAAGGGATCCAGAGCCCAAACGGCCTTAAGCACAGACTTAATGCTGCGGATGCAAAGGAAGACGAGGGAGACCGGGCAGTAGCACGAGCATTTAAGAACCGATTTTGCATCCCTCTAGATTTTGAACTGTTAAAGACCCATCAGCCATATTACCAAGGCGCACTAAGAGACAAACTCACTTACGAACTGACATTTAATGACAGCGGGTCTGTTATTTTATCAGATGATCCTCAAGCCAAATACACAGTTAGTAACATCTCCCTTGATTTTGACGTTGTTACTAACCCTGAACTGGCTAGAACAATCTTAAACCAGTATAAAAGTAAGACAGTTGTTTACTTTGAAAGAGTTTTACACCACAGTCCAGCGATTAAAAACAAACAAGACGCTGTCTGGGAAATAGCTATAAGCTATTCTTTAAAGTCCCTAAAGGGGGTTCTCTTGCTATTTACTAAACCCGCGGCTCCTTTTCAGAGAAAGACAGAACTGTTTTACAATCCAAAAATTGAGCAGCTGTCTTGCACAGTAGATGGCAAGCCTTTTCAGCTGTATTCAGCTGGACTTTTACCTGACCAACACTTTGATGAAATAAGAACGTTATTCGCCGGAGGCAGACAAACGAACCCTACAGCCGATCTTGTATGTAAAAAACTTCACCTTCACGATGTAAGACTCGAAGATTACTTAACAAACAAATATGGACTATGGCTGGATTTTAAATCAACATATGACAACAGACTGCATGGAAGTGAAAGAAGGGTAGGGTCAGATGGCATAAGCATACAGATTAATAAGGAAAAGGAGGAGAATGGTCAGATACAAATGCACGCTTTTGTGGTTTGTGACGCTCAGTTAAACATTGAAGAAAATAGACTGAAAGAAATAGCCTATTAAAAACAGATGGATAGTTTGAACTTTTTGCCCAAAGACCCACACTGTTCGCTTATTTGTGGGATTACTGGGTGTGGGAAAACTGTCTTCGTACTTGATTTGTTACAAACAATCTACAGGTTTCATTACGAGTACATTGTTATATTCTGCACAACCATTAAGCACAACAAGTCTTACAAAGAAAGGCAGTTTGTTTGGACAGACGAGAATTTTTAGTTGATCCTACTGACAAGCTAAGCGACTGTTTAGAACATTACTATAGGCTATTTGAGGGAACTGAAACGCTGTTTATTATTGATGACTGTTCAGCTGAACAAGACATTGTTAAAAAAAGAAAGACTCTCAAAGCTAGCCTTTAGCGGAAGACACGCATTAGTTTCTGTGTGGCTCTTAACTCAAAAATACAATGCTGTCTTAAAAGACTTTAGATCGCAGTTAAAATCGGTTGTATTATTCTATACTAAGGACAAGGATAGTTTTGAAGAGTGTTTAAGTGAAAATTATATAATAAGGGACAAGGATGAACTAAAAAAAATAAAAGAACAGTTAGAAAAATCTAAGCACGCTAAACTATGCTTACGGACCGACCCACCAGTTCAATACGTTTGTTTATAACAAATTGTTTATTATTATAGATTGTTTATAATAAATTGTTTATAATAAATTGTTTACATTTAAAAATGTCTCGCGGGCCAGAATCAAAAGTACAGCTAGCTCCTAAATGCGTTTCAGTAGAGCTAAAAGACCTAGCAGACACAACTGAGTTTGATCTAATAGGAGTGGCAGGAAATGTTTATGGATTTGAGTACACCGACGATGGCATTTACAAACGAACAGAAACTGAAGACAAAAAACGGCAGCAATATCCTACCCTGGAAGAGATAAGAAATCTAAGAACAAACGATTTTGGCAAACACGAATACAAACTTCATAAACGAGAAAATGCCTGGGCGTTGCTTCCTAAAATTAACTGGGATTTAAAGTTTGAACTACGAAGCCCCAATGTATACTTTGATAAGAAAAACAATTTTAGAAAAGCTTTGAATGCAGGACACCTTGTTAGCCTAGTCCCAGGAACACAACAGAAAAAGCAGATTGAAATAACTAAGCAGGGCCCTGAATATATGCTGCAGAGAAAGAAGTCCTTAGCTGAAGTGGGGGATGACACCGTTGGCTTAGAATTTAACCCAAAACTAGAACCGCTGCCTAGAAAAATGACGATGCTTTTTCGCTTATTTATTACTCCGAGGGAGTCTGATCCTAGTTTGCCAGAACATACGTTAATCAGAGGCGTACAAATAAAGTCTGAAAACTTGGACGGGCCTCTCAGGCTTGTTATTGCTATTACTAAAAATGGGGATCAAATAAACACTTTTGTATCTTCTGACAAAGTTAATGTGATGGTTGACAAAGACAAACTAACAGTGCTTGATTTTATTTTTATTAAGTATGTTGATTTTATTGGGTTTTACTCTGTTGATGAAGTGCTGCCAGAAGGGTTAATAAGAAGATATGTACAAGATTAAACAAAAATAATTTTGTTTTAAAATGGAAGACGGTCAGCAGTTTACATTAAAGCACATGACTGAGCTTGAAGAAGAAATAGAAAGTGACTTAAATAAGTATAGGGTTACTAGAAAGAAATATGCTAAAGCTTTGAATGTCCTTTTTTATATAATCACCGGCTCATCAGTTGTAGCCAGCTTAAGCACTGGGTCTAGTGTTGCTCTTTTAGCTACTGGAGTTGGGACACCAATGTCTACAGCTTTTGGGAGTGTTGGTTTGGGTTTAGGTGCCATGTCCACGATTGTAAGTGCTGTTTTAAAAAAGCTAACGCCCAAATTACAAAAGCACACTGCCATTGTAGCCCTAGCAACAGCAAAACTTCATTCATTAAGGTTGATTATAAGCAATACATTACTGGATGGAAAAGTAACAGACGAAGAATTTAAACGAGCCATGGCTGACGGTGATGATTACAGACGACAAAAAATTGAACGTAAAAAAAAATGGAGAAAGACTTTTACTTCACAACAGGCAGACACTGAAGCAATCAAACAGAACATTGCAAATCAGTTAAACCCAAAATAAGTTTTAAAAAATAAATCAAAAGTTTAACAAAAAAAATAGACTATAAACATTCATACCATTTTTTTTAACTAACAGGCACTGTGTTTGGTGGGACAACTTGCAGCTCTTCACGAACAAACGATCTTTTAGGGGCAGGCTTTTTAGAAGAAAGAGTTTCTCTTAAATAATACACGGGAGGGGCTGTTTTCATAACTCTTTCAATTTCATATACATCTACGCTCCATATAGGGTCTGTGGCTCTAATTCTAACATCATCCTCTGCCTCTCCAGGAGCATACAAGTATCTTACTTTTAGTCCAAAAGGCAAGAGTTTCTGATTACCTTGGATGTCTTCAGTAATACTTTTTTTTTTTTTTTAATTTTATCGCGTTCACCGGTTTAAGGCCTGTTGCTTTAAATTCTTCATTGTTCATGGCGCGTAAGACAGCTGGCAACCTTCTGACCCATTCTATGTTGCGTGTTTTGTCCATAAGGTCTCTGTGGTATTGATAGGTAAACAGTCGTTCAGCTAGATTTTTATTAAAGTTTTCTACTAGAGCCTGGGAGCGATGGTTGCCTGGGATCCCTCTCTTAACTGTAACCTGGTGTCTTAAAAACAGTTGGTTTACAGCTCCTTTAAACTCTTTTCCATCATCAACCTGGATCATCCTAGGATACTTTAATGGACCTCGCATGTATATTTGTTGTAAAGCCACAGCCACAGCAGTTGAGCTTTTATCTGTTAAAGGCTCAGCGTCTTTATACCTTGAAGCCATGTCAACAGTCAGAGCATACTTAAACTTTTTTCTTCTAACTTTGTCATGTGGAAGATACAACAAGTCCATCTGGTGGGTGTAATTAGGAACTGAGTTAACAAATCGAGGCCTTATTATTCTTTTTGGGGCAGGCAGATATATTTGCCAGATCGCTTGTTTTGAAAGCCAGTTTTTTGCTTCTGATTCAGACACCCTAGCAGCTTTACTCAGTTTATCAATAGCAGTCTTTCCTTTCCAATACCCTCTAGGAGAATAATATATTTTGTCCATAAGAAGGGACTGTATTTTAACTGTATTGTTTTTTTTTTTTTATTACATTTTAACTATGTTTTTAGATTGAATATGCAGGAAGAAAGATTGCTCCCACAGCACCTATAATAAAGCCTATTTCTACCATTTCTGATCCTCAGATGGTTCATAAAAGTCAGACAGTTTTGGCGGTGACGATATTAGAAACTTCTTTCCTGTCACTAAGTAATATTCATTCATTGCGTCATCAACGTCTGTAAATGTGTGCTCTGCATGTCCCTGTTCTCTTAACTTTTTATTAATAAAGTCTAAGTGAGCAATCCTCCTTTTCTCGTAAGCGTCTTTTGCCTTAGCTAACTCTTCTATTGCCTTGTTATGGCGTTCTCTCTCTTCATCAGACCGCAGTTTACTAAACATATAATTGCTGCCAGAGAAAGCCAATGCATTAACAATAGCTCCTCCCACCATCAGAACTAATCCAGACATCTTTTTATAAATGAACGAGTCTTTTTTTTATAAATGAATGAATATTTTCTAGAATTAATCAATATTTTCTAGGATGAATCTTTTTTATAAATGAATATTTTCTAGAATAAATCTTTTTTTTATAAATCAGTCAATCTTTCTATGCATTGATGTTTTCTGGGATAATCCCCTGTGTAACAAGAAAGTCTTTTGAGGCAATTCCTGCAGTTATTACAAATATAACCTTAACAACATCCTCAATGTCTAACCTTCCTAGATCAGCTGGCTTCATTTTAAACATGTTTTTTGCTAACACGCTGTACCCTATACTAAGACCGCTGATTACAGCAGAGTGGTAAATAGTATTGATGATCTTTGCAGTGCTCATGTTTTTTATTAACTAAAAAAATAATTAAAATAATCATAATATGAAAGACTGTCTATGTGCTTTTTAATCAGATAATCTTTTGTTGCTAGAGCTAAAAATAAGGTTACAACTAGTTTCGGTGAATCTTCTATCTTTCCCATGTTGGGCGGTTTTAGCAAACATTTTGCTAGGGTTGAATAAACTATAACACCGGCAATAGGCACTGCATAATTAACCAAGGTTAAACTCATGGTTTTAAAAAGGTTTTATTATTTTTATTGTTTTAAAAAGAGTTTAAAAAATGGATTGCGACGAGCTATTAAACTGTGAGGAGCCAGCAGACCCAGACCTCTGTCATAAAGAAAGATTATACTCTCTGGCTGCGTGTGGGAAAACTAGACAGTATTTAGGTGTTGAACTAAGTATTGAACAGATTCAACAATTGTCTACTTCAGACGTTGAGAAGTATTACGCTAGGTACGAAGCACAGCTGGGGTAAAAAATGGTTAGATCAGTGGGACAGACAATGATTAGTTTATATACTAAATTAGTAGGCAAGATAGCGCCGATTGATTCAGAAGAAGATTTAAATATGACTTAACACAAGATCCGGTTTTAACCAAGTCCCTAGAATCTCTTGCATGCGACATGTATTATAGATTTGGGACATTATTATGTCCATTCATTATGGGATTAATTACTTTTAATCATATTAATTTTAATCATATTAAAAAAAATGAGCGATCAGGAGAAGAAGACTCCACAGGAGCAGAATATGGCTCCACAAGTGAGTGCCCCACAAGTGAGTGTCCCACAAGTGAGTAGTGTTACTAAGTCTAAAAATCCTGGGCGTGTTGAGGCCGGTCGTAAACTAGCTGAATGGAACAGACTGCAAAAAGCAAACCAAGCAGCAAAACAAAAAATTATTAGATAGTAATACAACATCAGCACCAGCACTGCCACCGTCACCAACAACAACACAATCAAAATATAAGATGTATTATTATGTACTGGGGTGTGTTGTTGTTGGTGGAGGGTTTTTAGCATACAAGTGTCTAAACCCATACTTAGCAACAAAGTCACAAATCCCCACAAAAACAGTAAAAGAAGAAGATCCAGCTTCTGCAAAAAAAAGCACAACCTCCTGCTGTAAACCCATTACTTTTACTGAATTAGTTTTTTAATGTGTTGTTAAGTTCTTAAGTAAAGTACAAGTAAAGTCAGTTATAACAAGTTAAGTATAAGTAAAGTACAAGTAAAGTACAAGTAAAGTACTAGTTAAGTTCTTAAGTACAAGTAAAGTACAAGTAATTCAGTGAGCATTTGTTGTTGTTAGTCGTAAAAATTGACCTGGATTAAAGTGAATAGTTACTCCTTCAGGGTCAGTAGACGCAGTCAGATTAAAATCTTCAGGAGCTATTTGATCAATTAAAATGGCAAACAACTTTATAATTGCATGAGGCCAAGAATGCGGTAGTTTACTGATGGCGTTCCTTACGCTTTCCGGCATATCTACGCGCTCAAAAATATCCGTAATTACTTCTTTAAACTCTTCTCTATCAACCCCCCAGCTCCTTTCCTGCAACTCCCAATCTCTAAATATATCAGTAAGCTCTGCAACTATTCCGGGCTTCATCATTTTTAAACAAGATTATAAACACCAATTAAAAAAATTAAGTAAGCCGTTCCTATTGTTTGCGCAAGAATCAGAAGAGAGAAAGAGTAAATAGTGACTGCGTTGAGAGAATGATAATATCTGTGTTCACGATCACCCCATTTTTATTTTGCACGCAAGCCCCATTTTGAAGTAACGATTACTTCGATTTTGGAGGGCTTTTTGCATTTACAAGAAAGTATTAATTTTTTTGTTAGTTTTTGGCAAAAGTGACAAGAAGTTGAAGAAAGTCTTTCTAAAAAGGGGGGGGGGGGGGGGGGGTGTTTGCGTGCAAAATAAAAAGGGGAGGTCTTGAAGGCAGATATTATCATTCTCTTGGGTTGATGATTTACGTCTGTGCAAGATGTTATGCGTGC
>CM065748.1:29258587-29318587 GCA_033310375.1 Conus canariensis | reverse complement strand
GGAGAATTGCCAAACGCTCAAAACAATAGTCCCTAGTTGACTGTCATAGGAGAATGGCCAAACGCTCAAAACAATAGTCCCTAGGTGACTGTCAGTAGGAGAATTGCCAAACGCTCAAAACAATAGTTCCTAGATGACTGTCGTAGGAGAATGGC
Organism: Conus canariensis; assembly: GCA_033310375.1. Lineage (NCBI taxonomy): Eukaryota > Metazoa > Mollusca > Gastropoda > Neogastropoda > Conidae > Conus > Conus canariensis. The sequence goes on along the minus strand of CM065748.1, from coordinate 29,318,432 downwards.
CAAATGCTCAAAACAATTGTCCTCAGATGACCGTCATAGAAGAATGGCCAAGTGCTCAAAACAATAGTCCCCAGATGACTGTCAGTAGAAGAATAGCCAAATGCACAAAACAAGAGTTCCCAGATGACTATCAGTGAGATAAATTGCCAAAATGCTCAAAACAATAGTCCCCAGATGCTCAAAATAACAGTCCCAAGATGACTGTCATAGGAGAATGGCCAAACGCTCATAACAATAGTCCTCAAATGACCCAAGACAGGACGATGAGAAGAAGAGGCAGAGATGAGCAGAGGAAAAATCGAGCCAGACAAAGGAAGGAGTGACTATCATTTTGTGCATTTTAACGTTTTTTGTTGTGTTTTTTTTTTCTTCTGTGACAGCTGAAGAAAATATATCGATTGAAAATTTAGTCGTCTGTTTGTGTTGAGCATTACAAAAACAAAAACGTTGCTTTGCACTACATTTTGTGTATCTATTCCAATTTAGGTTCGATGTCAGTAAGCATAGTCTGTTTGGATCTTCCCTAAAACAGAAGAAGAAGAAGGAGCTAGAGAGAGAGAGAGAGAGAGAGAGAGAGAGAGAGAGAGAGAGAGAGGGAGAGAGAGAGTGAGTTACCTTTCCTAGGAGCCTGAACGGTCTCCATCGTGTCGACGACCAAATCCTATGTTTAATAATATCTACAACCTGTTCCGCGATCTTTGGGCAATGGCACTGGTTGCACCCCGCGGGTTAGGCGTTATCAATTTATACTGTATCTGATGACACCCCCATCCCCCTCCACCCCACCCCCACCCCCCACCCCCACCCCACCCCCCTTTTTTTTTGTTTTTTGTTTTGCTAACACACGTCAGTCAAGGGTTGGAGGATTAGGTATCAAGAAAGGGTGGGCGGAGGGGGAGGGGGGGGGGGGGAGGCCAGGGATGAACACGAAGTGAAGCGTTTCATGCACACGTGAAAGTGTCTGAAGTAAACCTTATATGCAGGAATTCGCCTTCCGGCCCACTGTAAGTGTGATCAAATCCATTGAAGCGATTCGTTCTATCATTAATTGACCGAGAGTGGAAAAAAATATGCACCTCGTTGATAAACAAGAAAGGCAACCGCCAAAAGTGGACACGCATGCGTGACTAAATTCAGCATGACAGTCTTTTGTTCGCGTGATGTAGCAATGATCGTCTCCTTTTGGACACATCTTGCTGTTTTTTCATGTCAGTCTGTTGTTTTCAGTGTTCCGCATTTAGTACGGTAATACCTAACTGACCTAAGAAGGTATCATAGAGTGATATAGATTTACAAATGCCGAGGATGGCAACCACCACCACCACCACCCATCCATATTCCACCCCTTTCTCATAAAAGCTAGCTGCTGCTTCTATTCCTGCGTGGATACTAACATCAAATTGACAAAACCACAAATACGATGTCGTTTAACACGTCTGTTACCTGTGTGTAAAGCAATGATTGAAAATGAACAACGTTTCTGAGAAAGGGACGCTTTAGTAATACTGAAACAGTTGCTGGGAATGGTGATAGCAGATTCACGGCCATTGTGATCAGGTGACAACTTCAGGACTGGAAAGGTCTTGACAGTATTCATCATTCTGCCAAGTTTGATTGTGGAGAGAGAGAGAAAGAGAGACAGACAGAGATAGCATTACAGAAAATAGGCTACATTGACCCGTTAGTGCTGAATAATTGCAGAAAGTAGGCTACATTAACCCGATAGTGTTGAATAATTTCAGAAAGTAGGCTACAGTAACCCGTTAGTGTTGAATAATTGCAGAAAGTAGGCTACATTAACCCGGTAGTGTCGAATCGTGTTGGGTCAAATCTAGTGGCCACGCGCACTCTCATGCGCATCCAAAGCGACCGTTAGTATTTACATATTATTTTGGTTGAGAACAACAATTACCATAAGAGTTGTCTACATGGATCATCACGTCACCTGGTTGCCCAGCCTGCTCTGGTCGTCATGGACGCTGGAATGTGGGAATCGTAAAACGACGATTTTATCGTGACTTGTTTGCCCTTGACAAGCGCACGAAAATCAAACTTTATTACAAGACGTGATGATGTGCTGATTCCATTTCCGTACATTTGTCTTTTTTTTTTAATATATACAGAGAAAGGACAGAATTTTCTCGCTGCTCTTGGCTGAAGATGTGTTAACCGTGCCCTTGTTGATCCACACCACCCCATTACCCCTCCCTCGCCCCCTCCCCACCCTTCCACCGGCTGTCTCTGAGATACAGGCATGTTGAGGTAGCTGCTCCAGGGAAGATCCTCGCGCATGTACTATTTGTTTGCTGGTTGGTTGTTCGCTCGTTTGTTTTTGTTGTTGTTGTTGTTCGGTCGTTTCAGCTGAATTCGCCTGAAGTGTCCGACAAAATACAGTGTCTCAGATACTTGGGCCACGATTTCATCGCCTTCCATCTCCACTTTGAAGTGTCTCAGAGTGTGTTCACCAAACGGTTTGACTTTGAAAGCATAAAGGGGACAGCATCCATGTCTCTCTTGGAGTTTCGGTTGGTATGCTGTCGGCATAGTGCTAATCACGAACGTCAGCGGGGAAGCAGCGGCGGTATGTTTGGGGGATCTCGTACCGGAGAATGGGTAGGATGGAATCGCCTTCTGGAGACAACTTCGTGTAGAGAGAGGCTCTCTTGAATTATCTGGTGAGAAAACTTGTTTAATGCTTTTTAATAATGGCGAAAACCCAAAAGCTCTGCCCAACCTTATTCTTGACAATGTTCTACAATATAAGCAAACAGTCAAATTCTTAGGAGTGTTTTTAACACCGAAGCTGAACTGGAAAAAACATATTGAAAATTTGATAGATAAAGCTAGGAAAAGATTAAATTTGCTCAAAATTATATGTTGTCAACCATGGGGTCAAGACTGTACTGCACTTTTACATTTATATACATCGTTAGTCCGATCAAAATTAATATATGGACAGGAAGTATACTTCTCTGCATCTAACTACCTTTTAAAGAAACTGCAAAGCTTAGATAGTAAAGCTTTAAAATTAGCTTTGGGTGTTCCAGTGCACACAAACACAATGAAATGCTATAAGGAGACAAACATTTTACCTCTTAATGAACAACGAACGTTGGATGTGTCCAAATACGTTGCAAGAGGCCTGTCTGTAAAAAAAACGCTGCTACTGATGAAATTCTTATGGATTCCAACAAGGAATACCCCAAAAGGTCTAAAAAAATATATCATACATAGAGCCAATTAGAAATTTCACTTGTGAGCTTATGTCAGAATGTAGTATTGATATTGATGCAATTTCGGAGGTTCTCATTTTTCCTCAAATGCCCCCATGGGAGCATCTCAACGCAAAAATTGATGATGAATATACTACTTTGAAGAAAGATGACAATGTAAATATTCTAGTAAATGAAGTTCGAGAACATCTCGAAAAGACTTATCCAAATCATTTAAAAATATTTACAGATGGTTCAATAATGGAAACGTCTGACAGTGGTGCTGGATTCACTATACCATCCTTAAATGTGCAAAAGTCTTTCTATCTAGGCAGAGAATTTTCAATTTATACATCAGAGCTATATGCAATTATGAAAGCTCTGAATTATATCTTATATGACACGCCAGTATCATTTTATAGTGTGCTATTTTGTGTTGATTCAAAATCAGTTTTACAATCATTAAAGCACTGGAACTCTAAAATTAGAACTGATATTCTTTTTGAAATTAAGCATCTATTACATTGTTTACTTTCCCGAGGTATAGCAGTTGATTTTTGCTGGGTTCCTTCACATTGTGGCTTAAAAGGGAATGAATTAGCAGACAAATTGGCAAAACAGGGAGCCTGTACAATTTTGAAACACCCTTCAACAAAGTCTTAAATTTTTCTCCGCATGAACTGATCCAGCGATTGGAAAAGAATATGCGGAAGAAACATCTTAATGAGAATTTATTCGTCCTGCCATCATGTCCAAGGTATCTAGCCAGATTAATTCATAAATTACGGTTAAATACATGGAATACAAAATATTCACGAGGTATAGCGTGTATATGTCAGGAGAATATCTCAATTCATCACCTTTTATTTGAATGCCCTATACTAACCACAGCTTATAAGGAGAAGAATATTTTTATAAATAATTCTGACCATGTTGATAGTGTGATAAATAACCCTTGCTTTTTTGATATTGCTTTGGTTATTGCTCAGTCCTCAGTTGCAAAACTATTGTGAAAAAGCCATTTGAGATTTTTTTTTTTTTTTTTTTTTTGGGGGGGGGGAGGTGCTGGTAGTACAATGGAATGTACATTGCAGTTTAAAGGTCTAAGATCATCTTGCGATGAAAAGACGTTAAATAAAATTACTGAACTGAACTGAACTGAGAGGCTCTGTCCGTTTTGTAGAGTTGATAACCAGGATTTGAATACGAAAGATTCTGTTAAAGTACCCTGTCTTAAAGTTATCCGTAGGATTGGGATCGTCTGACACGGATGGAGATATCGAACACTTATCAAACACACACAGCAAAACAAACCCCGTTGACAGTTTTACACAATTGTACTGGGTGGTACGCACTGTTCAAACAGGATTTGTAATCCACGAAAGAGGTAACCAGAGATCTAATCTGATCTAAATGAAATTAAAAAAAATAAAAATAAAAATTTAAAGGGCGTGGGGGTGGTGGGTAGGATGAAGGGGAAAGTGTAGCAGAAATGCACAACAATGTCAAAACATTAAAAACACTGTCACAAAATTAGGGGAAGGGTGGGCGTCACAAATGTCGCTCTGTGTTCATGTGACTATCCGATGTGTAGCGACTCACTAGCACACTGACTCACTGATGTGTGCATGTTTGAGTTACGACACTCGCTTACCTAGCGAACACCTTCCCGTCCTTTTCTTCGTGAAGTTCTGAAGATGTTCGCAGGGAACCATTGACATGGTACTTTCTGCCAGAGAGCCCCACGAAAAAATGCCAGGAACGAAATGCCGACCTGTTCACCATGTAAGTCGACCTGACCCAAGAATTTCCATAATGTCAATAGAGAGGGCATGTGGAAGATCATGGCCAAATACGGATGCCCACCGACATTAATCTCTGTGGTGCGGCAGTTCCTTGGTGGCATGCAGACCCGAATCCAGGACAACGGAGAAACATCTAACCCATTTCCTGTCACAAATGGCGTAAAGCAAAGCTGTGTTTTGGCACCCACTCTGTTCAGCATCATGTTCTCTGTAATGCTGACTGACGCTTTCAAAGAAGGAGACGTTGGCATCAACATCAGATTCAGAACAGATGGAACAGAAAGGTTCCAGGCAAAAACTAAGGTTATGACAAACATCATCAGGGACTTTCTGTTTGCTGATGACTGCGCTCTCAATGCTGGCTTTGAAACTGACATGCAATGCAGCATCGACAAATTTTCCGTAGCCTGTGCCAACTTTGGTCTCACCATAAATACAAAGTAGACCAAACTTCTGCGTCTACCCGCGCCAGGCAGACCCTATGCTGAGCCTAATATCATAGCCAATGGTGTCACTCTATAATGTTCAGGACAGAGACAGACACTGTCACTCCATAATGTTCAGGACAGACACTGTCACTCCATAATGTTCAGGACAGACACTGTCACTCCATAATGTTCAGGACAGACACTGTCACTTCACAATGTTCAGGTCAAAGACAGACACTGTCACTCCATAATGTTCAGGAGGCTCGCTGCGGTGAGTAAATTCACCTACTTTGGCAGCACACCGTCCCAGAACGTCGCCATCGACGATGAAGTGAACATCAGAATTGTAAAAGCAAGTGCAGCCTTTGGCAAACTACACACCAATGTTTGGAATAGAAGAGGGGTCAGTCCAGAGACCAGGCTGAAGGTGAGGAGATGGTAGCGTGCAAGCAGTGGTTAGCAGAGACAAAGAGAGGGCTTTCCCACCAGCTGGGAGGGACTGTTTATCAGTGTTGACAGGCAGTGCCAGAGCTATAACTATGACTGTTGCGATGGGGGATACTGTTGGCCACACCCCTGTATTGTCTAAAGTAAATTAACATTTATAGTGCATGTATGTATATTACTACAGTGGCTGCAGCAGATTTTTTTTCCGAGGGGTGTGATCGTGTACAGGTGAATCACCCAAAACATATATGCGGTCTTGTCAATCTTTTTCCTGACTTCCTTCAACAGCAGATAAAAAATAGAAAATAAATGAAATGTCGCCATTGAATTATACAGATGACCCTGAGTTCTAGAGGATTCATGAAAAACCCAGGACAACTAGCAAACCATTTTGGTAAATAGGTGGTACCAAACTGATTCACCCACTCGAACGGGATTTATTTTGTGAAATTATTTAGGCATACGGGAACATTGTATCGTATTCAGGTCTGAAATCCACAGAATCCATGAAACGGTCTTTCCGCATTATTATGGTGACCGAGTAGAACAGTCGCTAAGATACTGGATGGCAGGACGTTACACTCACGGTTCTTCACAATCGTTCAGCAAGGGGCCTTGTGGCCCATGAATATATGACACTGCCATAAAGATAAAGTATGAACAACAAAACATTTTGATCCAGCGGGGACGTTCCACGTGTCTGCTTTTAGTTTCCTTGAAAACAAAGGTGGTATATATCTTACATTCAACGGCTCAGAGCCTCTATATTCAAGACCATTTACTGTTGATTCTGATTTGGCAACTCTGAAATAATCTTCTTTTTTTTTTCTTTACCCTTCTGTTACATCTGTTGTTACTTCAAGTGCTATCATTTATCACTGCTGCTGCAACTTTCAGAGAAAATAATCAGACTGGGGTTTAACGTCTGGGGAGGCCGCCCGCCCTTCGCTCTCAGTCGGCGTGTTTATGCATTAGAGATGGGAACCGTGATGAGAGAACCGGAAATCTTTAACTTCGAAATGCTCGGCACTAACCCTATGCCAAACCAGGCCCAAATTGTAACACAAAATGCTAATCTAATCTAATTCTGTTCTCAGACCCACAACTTACTCGGGGCTGCGTAAACACTTTTTTTTTTTCGGGAGAAAAAAAACTGCACTGATAAATTGCGCTTGCCATGTGGGGAAATAGAGTTGTTTACACATATCTCCATCTATAAAGGGAAAATGTCCACCGTCCTTGACCCATCGACCCATCGGTGTACGATCCAATTATTCTGCATATTCGTGCTATCATTTTCAGCTAGCAGAGCATTTTATATATGCATAATCCCACGATCGTATGTGAATGTTTTAGAACAAATTATAACGAACAAAAATCAAAGTTTAGGGAATATTGTAAAGAAAAGGATATTGGTGGGGTTAGAGAGTTTGGTCGGTCGTTAAGGCTTCCGCCATTTTGTCTTGGCACAAACATGGTGCTTGGTGCTGTGTTTGTGTGAAACGTAGGGCTAGGAAAGATCAAGCGCAGGGATTGATATGTGAGTGGGACTGACAGTAATTACACTGTCAAGATGTCTACTCAAACACAGACGCTTCGGAGGGCTGGACCTCCAGCACAGCCTTCCCGAACGCATGACTATCTGTATGGTAAGTTTCGAGATTGCACTGAGCTTTCATAGATGAGTAATTATTTGGTGGCCATTTATTTATTGATGTTGTCGTCTCGTCAGTTTCACTCGTGCAAGCAACGGTGACGGTTTGGTGTAGAGAAAATAGGAACTGTCCACTTCGATCTGATTTTCGGAGGGTTTTCGTTGCCGTGAACACTGGGAAATTTCCCGACAGTCACAAACATACAGTTAGTGATATGAGTCGCTCGCCAACAAACATATATCCCTACCTCCCCCCCCCCCCCCCCCCAGCCTTTTTTTCCCCTTCAGTCAAAGATCATACATTTAATGTGAATTTAATCACTAGTCCTGATATACAAAAGTCAAATGCAAATTTACATATATATTACAACTAATTTGGACTTAATATTTGACATGAAAATGCTCATATTAAAAGGGAAGTCATCTAGTGGCTTTCACTCAGGTTCAGGAGGTTCCTAAGCAAACTCCATGATCGCCAAATATCCAGTGTACTTCCTGTAAACAGAACTTCCAAGTTAAACATTATGTTCAAAGCCATAGTTAGAATAAGGATGCAGCTTTCCTCGTTTGTTTAAGAACATGTCCTAAAGAGCATCTGGCAAGTAGAACTTTAAACTTATCCACCATCAACTTCCTGGCCTCAGATGTTGGAACATTGAAATGGTTTCATTCCCAGTGCTGTTTAGAATTGATTGTTATGTTTTCTTTTTCCGCTCGGTCCCAAAATACCACTAGTCTCTCTGCTTCCCTTTTTCTCACTCATTGGTGTGAATTTAGAGTTGTAAGTGGTATAGGGTTTGTGTATGTGGTGTGTGTGTGCATGTGTATGTGTGAACATATGTCTGTCTGTATGTGTGCGCATATGTGTGTGTAAAAGTGCATGCATTCTGTGATATGTGTATATACTCATATGACCATGAACTTGCCTTTTTTCAACTTTGAAATCTGTACCAGTAGGTTAAGTGCTGGATAAGTATCATGACATTATCGTGACTTTACCATATTCAGTTTTGGACTCTGCCTTAATGACTGACTTAAATAAACATTTATGAGTTTCTTCATTTTTTACTTAATTTTTTTACACACACACACACACACACACACACACACACACACACACACACACACTGACTGACTTAAACAAACATTTATGAGTTTCTTCATTTTTGACTTAATTTTTTACACACACACACACACACACACACACACACACACACACACACACACACACTCAGAAACACACGCACATCATCTTTCTATTCTTTCAGATAACTATATGGTAATTTTTGTCTTCCATGGCAGATAAGCTGTTCAGCTTATCCTCAGAGCGCGACCATGCACGTGCTACCTTCCAGGCCCACACCAGCAACGTGCGGGTTGTAAGTTCTGTCTTTTTTTTTTTTCCTCTGTATGCTTGTTTTCGAAGTGGGGTGACTGTGTGTGGAAATGGAAACCAGGGCAGAAACGAGACTGAATGGGCTTTTAAATGAAGGATCAAACAAACAACAACACATTTTTTGTGTTTCAACCAATTATAGTATTAGGTTTTCTTCAAGCAGGACAAATAGCATTCAAAACAATGTAAACAAAGGACGAACAGACAGTCACATATTTCTTCAATCTTGGTGCAGAATTTGGTCTTGGGTAAACAGATAAAAGAGATAGGTAACTGTCTGTTCATCCTTGTTTTCATTGTTTTGAGTGTTACTGGTCCTGCCTGAAGAAGACCCAGTTAGGTGAGATGAATTTGTTTATTTCATAGTCTGTTTGTTCTGTCATTTGGCGGCCCTGTAATTCTGTTTGTGCTCATGTTGATGCTTGTTATTTTGTGGTTAAGTCATCAGCAAAACTCTTAGTAAAGACCACACCCATCCTCCACCTCCTTCTGACCAGAATTAAGATTCTGTCTTTTAAAGAACTGATTTTCTGTAACTTTTTTTTTCTTTACCACTTTTCCTTTCCCAAAACAAAAATCCCTCGTTCCGAAGATCAAATTCTAGATGATTTCCAGAAATAGATATTCATCAGTTCTACTTTCTCCACGAATGATCACTTGCCACTGAGTGTTCTGGCCAGTGTTCAATAGTTGGTGTCAGTTGCTGATTGTTAATCTCAGTATCTGTAATTAGTAAACCAGTGACCTGTGGTTCATACATTTTTTTCATCCTTGGTAATGGTTAATGTTTGTTTTTTGTCTCAGTCATAATAATGGTAACTAGTACTCAATAGTGGGTTAGGAACGTAAGTGAGAACTTGTGTCATAAGATCTGGATGGTGTTTTTTGGATGACAAAAAGTCATAACGCATTATGACTGTCTTTGGATATCAGATGATGTTTGTCATTATCATACAGTATGATTTTCATGACTCAGCAACACTAATTCATCATTATTTTTATATTCAGTTTAGCTGTTTTTTGTTTTTTTTTTGTTTTTTGTTTTTTAATTGTCCTCACAGTATCTGTAATTAATCGGCCAGCTGCATGAATACATCTCATCAGCTATGAACTTTATGTATATATATATATATATGATAATCTTTTCGTCCACTCCAGATGAAAGTATGAAGTCAGATGAATAAAAGGTGGCAGTCTAGTCATCAAACAACTTGCTGTTTCATGAAAATTAATATGAATAATATGATTTGATGTTTTTAAAGCAATGAAACGTAATATAATGAAAGATAGAGCGAGCTGTTCCCTTACGTGTTCTTCCTGTTACCTTATTCAACTTAACTTTGATTATCAGATCAAACAACTGAGCAGCTTAACTTTGATTATCAGATCAAACAACTGAGCATAAGCTGTTTCGTTATGTCTTCTTCCTGCAATTGTATTTAACTTGATTATCAAATCAAATAAACATCTTTTCATGCTTCTTTAATTTCAGGCAGTGAAAAAGAAGGGAGACTTTAAGTTTTATTGTAACAGATGAGTTATTGTGACAGGTTGCATTTCAGGAGAGCCTTGAGAGATGGAGTTTATAATATAATGATTAGAGATATTGATTACAGCAGGACAGATGGAGCAGCTAGTTGGTGAGAGTTGTGAACACATAATGAGTATTCAGAGAACTCCAAGATCATGCAGATAGTTGGTGTAAGTTGTGAAAATAGGCTGTAATATCCAGATCACTCCAAGGTGGAGCAGACTGTTGGTGAGAGTTGTTAAAGTGGGTTGTTTATCAAGCTAGACTCTGAAGATGGGGTAGATTGTTGATGAGAGTTGTTACAACAGGTTGTGTATCGGGACAGACTACAAAGATGAGGTTGATAGTTTAAGTCATAACAACAGGCTGTGTATTTGGACAGATTCCAAAGATGGTGTTAATCGTTGATATGCATTGTTACGACAACAGGCAGTGTATTGAGCTGTGTAATAGGACGGATTGACAAAAGTGGTGTAGTAGTTGATGTGAGTTGTTACAACAGGCTGTGTATGAGGACAGATTCCAGTGATGATGTTAATAATTGATGTGAGTTGTTACAACAAACTGTGTATTAGGCTGGGTCTCAGGAGAGATTCCAGAGGTGGAGTTGATAGTTGTTGTGCGTTATAACAACAGCCTGTGCAACAGAACAGACTCTGAAGATAGAATTGATAGTGGTGTAATTTATTACATCAGCACAGACTTGACAGGGAGTTGGTCAGAGTTACTCCAACAGACTCTGCTCAGGGTAATGTTTTTCTGTTACTTTTCATGGGATGCATTTCCTATGTTTTTGTTTCCTTTGATTTTGTATTTGATAATTGCAGGTTGTCAATTGTTATTAAAAAAAATTTAAAAAAATGAAGTGGTCAGCTCATTGCAGGTCACCAAAGTTTGCATTTCATGAGCATACTGAAGTTGTGTGTGTGTATGTGTGTGTGTGTGTGTGTGTGTGTGTGTGTGTGTGTGTGTGTGTGTACATGCATGCATGAGTGCATGTATGTATGCACACAGACAAGAATGAAACAAAAGGTTTGCATACTTTTGGATTCATAAACTTGTTTATCTTCATTCTGTGTATATATGTATGTATGTATATGTGTGCATGCATGTGTGTGCAGAAAAAGGAGCCAATCTATCAGACCATGTTCAGCGAGCTGCGGCATCACCCACGATTTCGTGTGCGACTGGATACCACCGACCCTGTCCCTCGTTTCATCAATCGTCAGTGGAGGGGCTACGCTGATCAGCAAAGAGAGGCTGTCATTCGTTATACCACGTAAGAATGGACCTGGCCCTTTAGGGAGAAAGAAAGGGTGGAGTGTGAGTCTGTGAGCCCGTTTCCTTGCCACATTAGCGATCCTTGGATAGTGCCACATGTTACATAATACTATGTATGTTGGACATGGCTCTGTGTGTGTGTGTGTATCTGTGTGTGTGTTTGCATGTGTGTATATGTGGGCACATGCATGTATATGAATGAGCATGAAAAATTGTTTTTAAAAAAGTCCCTGTTTTATTTTTCTTTTATTGTAGAATAGAACTGCAAAAAAAAAATGGACCAGTTTTCATAGCAGGGGAACGTACTTTCTTCTGTTGCACATGTATTATCTTTAACGCTGCAGTGAAATGTGTTATATCTTTCTTAAGAAGGTTGTGCTAGCTACTTGCTTTTTTTTTCAATTTCTCATCTTCTGTGCCTCTCCACCTGCATTCCCACACATTATTCCCATACTGCTCATTCCTGCATCCCCATGCACAGCCACACGCATGTTCTTGCTGTTTTAGCCCCAGCACTGGTGGACCACAGGGAGCAATGAACATCAGCTCATCATAGTGCCTTCTTGATGTGTTTTTGCACATACTTCCCTACATTATTTTAAACCCCCCCCCCCCCCCTTTTTTTTTTTTTAGCCTGAAATGATTGATATGCATGTTTTAGGAGAAATATGGTTCATGAATGCTCAACCTATGTTGCAGGTTTAACTATGACCCCAGTGTTAGTGTTCCACCAGTTGCTTATGAAAAAGCTGAGGTGTCTGGTCGTGACCGCTATAGATATTTCCGAAGGTAAGCGATACGAAAGTGATGGGAGATGACTTCATTGTCATGTTACATCAGACGAAGTGGACCAAATTTAGTGTTTACATTTCTACACAGGTACAGTGCGTATACCTTCGTAGACACTTGGACGTACACACAAACATGCATGCGCATACACATACACGCATAATAACAGGAAGGAAGGCAGACAAACAAGGAAAACATAAAGAACTCACAAATATGGGTAATATTAAATGGAAACTTCCAGCTTTATCATTAAAAGTAGATTTGTGAATGTGGCATGCACAATATTAATTCCACTTGATACATTTAAGTACGACACTCATTACTGAGATCTTGCAGGAAATGGACAAACCTGCAGATTTGTCATCTCCTGCCTTTAACAGCTACCACCTGATGTTTACACAGGAGTGTGGTTTTCAGTACTGTACATGGCTGTGGTGATTGTGTAGACACCATGTAATGTTACAGGAGATAATTTTCTGATGGACATATCTGCAGACTGGGTGATTGACTATGATCATGACATTGACTATGATCATGACAGTAGAGTCATGTAGGAAACCAGGTGACAAAGTGGCAGACTGAGGAGGCATCTGGTGACTGAACGACTGTCTGACCAACATCTGGTGATTCTGTGATGGTTGGCTGGACATCTGTCAGTCACAGGACTGATGAAATCATCTGTGCCATTGTGTAGTGAAGATGTTATGTCATAGTGCAAACTGGTCATGCTGATAGATGAACATATCAGTTAATACATGGTTGTCTAATGATTTACCCAATCATCATGCAGACATGGTATGCTGATAAATCAACGTACATGTAAATCATCTGTAGATCATCTGTACATGCATGGTTGTTTGGTAAAGATGGATGCCCTGTGTAAGTGCACATCTACCATGATGAGAAACTGGCTGGACGTACAGGATTGTGTAATGGTGTATGTGGAAACCTACCATCATGGTAAACTGTCTGGACAATAGGGGATTGTGTAATGAAGGTACCAGGTCTCTGTGCAGACCTTCCTGGATGATGAACTGTCTAGAAATAGAGGATTGTGTTAGGAAGATGCCTGGAGTCTGTGCAGACAGCCATGATTATAAACTATCTGGAGAGGCATGATTGTGTTATGAAGAATTCTAGCATCTGTGCAGTTATAACGAGAATGTTAAACAAACATATCTGTAAATACATGATTGTCTAATGAAGATCCTTCATGTTTGTATCGCTCTACCTGGATGTTGGATAAATGTTTCTGTTGATACATGGGTCATGCACACTTATCATGATAGGTGGACATATCTATTGAAACATTGTTTATGAAGATGCCTGGTGTGTGTGTGTGTGTGTGTGTGTGCGCAGACCCATCATTCCTTTTCTGCAGCAAGTTCCTCCTGACGTCTTGCTGGCCACTGCCAGGTGAGTTGCCTCATTCAGCTTATCCTATTGTGTGTTTTTTGTTGTTGTGTGCATTGGAATACATATATGGAAGGGAGGGGGAATGTCTAAGTTTCATGCGTTCAAGTATGGCTGACCAAGGAAAAACTGAAAAAAGGGAAGATAGAGGTAGAGGAATTTGGCAGCCAGGGGAAAGGGAAAATGATTCGGAGGGTAAGGGATGATGGAAGAGGGTGTGAGCAGTAAGTATGGGGAGGAGGGAGGGATCATCAATCACAGCAATTGAACAATTTGAATAATACAGGCAAGGGATATATCAACCAGTATCAAATCTGTATCAAACACTACAATCCCCTCCTTATTTTTGGAATTGTAGGGTGAGGCCGGGGAAACAGTGGGAGGGATGGGGCTATGGATAAGTGGATAAAGGAATAGAACTAGAGTAATCCTCCTGTTCTGATGTCCTGATTCTGCTTCTGTTTTTAGCCTTGAAATTTCAAATTTCAGCCTACAACTTCCTGTTTTTTGTGTGTTTAGTCCTGATGGAATCTCTACATCATGCTACCGACATCATGAAGTAAAATTGTACGTTGTCAGTGGTAAACAGGCCATGCAGTGAACTGCTGTCTTTCTCTGGCATTTCAGACAAGATCCCCTGGCAGGCCCCGAACAGGTAACAGTGGAGCGTGCCCCCACCCCGCCCATCAAGACTGTGCAGACGCAGACAGACTACCGCGACTCCGAAGCTCAGACGGACCCCTACACGCCGGAGTATGTGGTGCGACCTGGATCTGCCCCAGAGTTACTGACCCTGGCCACTCTGTCTTACAGTCAGTTTCTTTCTTTTTGACCTCTGTCTGATCTCATTGTGTATCATTCGATTTGGGTCATTTGTTTGCCAGGCACAGAACTGATAGCATGCTGCAGTTTCCACTTATGGGTAGGAGGTATGAGGAACAGAATTGATGGTCTGTGGTTGTGGGTGGGATGGGATATATGTGACAAAGACTAGACCATATGAAACTGCTTTCAGTCGGAATGTCGAAGAAGAGTGGGTGAATGGTTGAGTCTTGTGAGGTGTGGGATATATGGTGTAACTGCTCACAGGTACTGGGGAGCTGTTGGGACTTCAGAATTCACCAGGCATGACGACTGTGTATCATTTGAGTTACTGTAACAACTTCACATCATTTGGGGATACTGAAGGTTTATGGAATAAAACTGACAACACTGCTTTTTGTCGGTGGTTGAAAAAGAAAAAAACCAACAAAACCCAGTATGTCTTGGAGGGAAGGTATGGTATGCAATAAGGCTGAGAATGGAAAAGAACAATAAGCATTTTCAGACACCAGTTTTACTGCTTTGGGTGAAGTTTGATAAAGTCAACATCCCATTTCCTATATCCTCATGTCTAGCTAGACCTGATGTAAACAATTTTCCGTGGTCTACTTTCTCAAGCCACAGTCTGATATCAAACTTTGTGTGTTTTAACATCTTGGTTGAAGGATTGATGCAGTAAACTTTCTGTCTTCCACCTCTTCAGGCCAAGGCTTGATGTCATAAACCTTTCCTGTACTAGTTCTTCAATCTGAGGTTTGATGTCATAAAATCCATAATTTCCTCATCAGGTTAAGGTCTGGTATCACACACTTTCCCAGTTCCAGCTCCTTGGGCTGGGGTTTGATGTCATAAACTTTCATTGCTCAGCCTCCTCCTGTGTATGCCTGATGTTACATACTTTCCCCGTCCTGATTCCATGGGCCAAAGTTTGATGTCATCAACTTTCATTGCTCAACCTCCTCCTGTGTATGCCTTATGTTACATACTTTCCCCGTCCTGATTCCATGGGCCAAAGTCTGATGTCATCAACTTTCATTGCTCAACCTCCTCCTGTGTATGCCTGATGTTACATACTTTCCCCATCCTGATTCCATGGGCCAAAGTCTGATGTCATCAACTTTCATTGCTCAACCTCCTCCTGTGTATGCCCGATGTTACATACTTTCCCCGTCCTGATTCCATGGGCCAAAGTCTGATGTCATCAACTTTCATTGCTCAACCTCCTCCTGTGTATGCCTGATGTTACATACTTTCCCCGTCCTGATTCCATGGGCCAAAGTCTGATGTCATCAACTTTCATTGCTCAACCTCCTCCTGTGTATGCCTGATGTTACATACTTTCCCCGTCCTGATTCCATGGGCCAAAGTCTGATGTCATCAACTTTCATTGCTCAACCTCCTCCTGTGTATGCCTGATGTTACATACTTTCCCCGTCCTGATTCCATGGGCCAAAGTCTGATGTCATCAACTTTCATTGCTCAACCTCCTCCTGTGTATGCCTGATGTTACATACTTTCCCCGTCCTGATTCCATGGGCCAAAGTCTGATGTCATCAACTGTCATTGCTCAACCTCCTCCTGTGTATGCCTTATGTTACATACTTTCCCCGTCCTGATTCCATGGGCCAAAGTCTGATGTCATCAACTTTCATTGCTCAACCTCCTCCTGTGTATGCCTGATGTTACATACTTTCCCCGTTCTGACTCCATGGGCCAAAGTCTGATGTCATAAACTTTCCGTATTCCAGTTCCTCAGGTCATGTGTTGTCTGATGTCTTAAAGCTTTCCATTGCTACCTCCTAACAGCGAGGTCTGATGTCATAAGCCTTTCTATGTCATGTTCCTCAGGCCAAGATCTGATGTCATCAATATTCCCTGTTCTATATACTCGAGCCAGACCTCATTTAAGAAAACTTTTCCATATTTTGATTCCTTGGGCTAAGGTCAGATGTGAAAAGCTTTCTGTTTTCTACCTTTTTTTCAGGCTGAGACTTGTGTCATGAGCTTTCTGTATGCATGTTTCTCACACCAAGGTCTGATGTCAGTTTCCATGTTTTACCCTGTCAAGCTGAGGTCTGGTAATCAATACTTTCTGTTGTTTACTCGCCAAGTCGAAGTCTGACTAAAACATGAAAAGTGACCCCTGTTTTACTCTCTCAAACCAGGCAACTTCAAAATAAGAAGATACATATTTGTCTATTTTTTCCTTCCCCAGGCCGAGGCCTGCCTGCTGGTTTAGCAGAGGTGGAGATGATTGAGCGTGCCCGAGCTAAGCGGGCATGGGAGGCCACTCTCCCTCCATTGAGCGATGTCTCCCAGCTGGAGAAACGTAAACGCATGATGGATGAGATGGAAAGGAAGGAGTGGGCGTTGAGAGAATCAGAGATTGAAAAGTAAGTTTTGTTTTTTTTCCCTCTTTTAGATCTGTTCTTAGTCTCTTTGGCAACTTGCAGCAAAAAGACTGTTGGCCCCACCCCAGTAAATTGCTGTGTAAAGGTTCCAATCGGCTACTTGTATTTGCATTCTAGGCGTTCCAGTCAACAAATTTTGGGAACAGGTAAGTGAACAGCACCACAGTGAGCTCAGCTTCTGCCACAAGTGCAGGGGAATTTCCACCAGTCACCACATTCACAGCCCTTCATTGTTTGCCCATGTTTCACAATGTTGTTCCAATTTTGAGTGATTTTTGAGGTTGACCAAAGCACTTGGTGTAGGTTTTTGATACACTAGACACCAGGTTACAAGTTTAATTGAAAGCCAATCGCTAGAAAATGGGATGATGTGTTTAGACAGTGTGAGAGTTATTGCCTCTGTTCCACTGTCCTTTTTTTTGGTTTTGTTTTTTTACATATATGCGACCATAGCAAGTTGTACATTTCCACTTGAATATACTCACTCCGGCACCCTATATTGGCATGATTGCCGTCATGAACACACCTTCTCCAGACATCCCAGTAACATTCATAGGCACAGGAATGCTTTTTTTTTTTTTAAATAAAGGTTCCATTTGTTTGTTAGTCAATTTGTTAGTGTTCTTCATTTGGTTGTTTTTCTCTCTGTTCCTGACAGACTCCAGGAAGCCCGACTTGAGGTGCTGAAGAAGCTGCTGATCAAACGTGAAGAGAATCACCAGGAGCTGAACATCAAAAGACTGGACAAGCTCTGGTAGGAGTGTGTGCAGGCGCTGGTCAAACAGCAAAGGAGGGAAAGAGAGAGAGGGAGAGAGAGAGAGTGTGTGTGTGTGTGTGTGTGTGTGTATTCAAATCCAAGCTTATTTATTTGTTATAAAACCCATTGAAGAAATTATAGACACAACACAAACAACAACTACAGCAAATGGAATAGACAACAAACGTGAAATGAACAAATGAATAGACATTTTTCACATATGTTTTTTATAAAAAAAGAAAACACCTATTTACCTAAAGTTTATATACTCATATGGCTGCTTCAGGTTGAGAATGATTTGACACCATCATGGAACTTGGAATGCATTCTGTCATCAGTTGCATCCAATAATTCTTTTAAAAACTGACAGCGTATTGTGCAGTGGGAGGTGGCAGTTACAAAATGAGAAACCGTTTGAGTGGAAGTGTGTCAGCATTGACTTTGCTCATTATTAAAGTGTAGCGAGCCATTTCAGTATGCTTCCATAAGAACTATCACAGGTATTCACACTATTTTGACCTTGTACATGATAGATGGGTAAGCATGCTTTATTCAGACATGACCTTTAGTTATATGAATTATGAAGGTATGCCCTAAAGCATAGTGACTGTCCGGACTAACGCAGCTTCGGCTTTGATGTCAGTTGCCAGAAGTTGAGCCTAGTAGCGCTAAGTTCTTTGTATTCACAAAACTAAACAGTTTCCTGTGAAAAAGAAAACAAGATTCTTTACCGTTTGACCGCATTCTTTTTTTTTTTGTTAAAGCAAAGGTTGAATTTAGTGCCCCCCCCCCCCCCCTTCCCTTCTTCCCCAACCCATCTTCCTTCTGTGCCGCCCCCCTCCTTGTTCCCCCTTATTCACACATGATTGTGCTGTTTGATACCACTTTCAGGTTTGAAGCTGTGGAAGAGGTTCAGTGTAGCCCTCCTTATGAAATAATATAAATGGAACAGGCCAATCATTTTCAAACAGTTGACCCCCATTTTCACCAGCAATGGGTCCAGTGACTCCTGATACATCACCACAGTCTGAAGCTCTGATATAATGATAATAATGATAATGGTAATAACAATAATAATGATCAGAAGAAGAAGAAATAGAAAGTTTTCCTACGCATATCTCCGAAACAGTGTGTCAGTGCTTACAAAAATAAGGAAAATTATAAATGATCAAAACAACTGATTTTTTTTATAGAAAAAATTGTATAATGAAATAGACGAAGCAGCGACAAGTATTCCATGACATCAAAACAAAAAATATACAGAAAAATGAAAACATAACTGAATCAAAAGCACAACTAAACCTAGAAACACTTCCAGTATCACATCCCCCCCTCCTCACACATACACATACATGTGTGCACATGCACACATATGCACACACACACACACACACACACACACACACATACACACACACACACACACACACACACACCATCATGCACACACATCTTACAACTCAAACATACATATTTCAGGGAGCAACTGTAGAAAGAGTGTTGACAGAAATATGGTCAAATTATTTTTGAAATGATGGATTTTAAGGTGAGTGTCGAGAAAGTGTCAGAGTGCTTTAGAATGACAGGTAGATTGTTCCAGACTGCTGGAGCTTGGCTAGTAAAAGGTCTTTCACCGTAGGTCTAAATTCTGAAAAAGGGAATTTTCAAGAGTCTTGTGACAGAAGAAGATGTGTGCCTAATTGCTCCAGAACAGGTTATTTCATTGATTTTTTAAAATTAGATTTACTGTGAAAAAAACATCTAGCAAAACCTGATGTGTACATTCTATAATGGGCATTTTGGTTTTGTACATGCATGTGAGTGTGTGCATGCTCACATTTGTCTTTGTGTCTGTGTGCATGTGCGAGTGTAGATGCGTATGTGCATATGTGTGTGTTTAAGAAACTGATGATCACAGATGAAGAGAGAGATACAGTGTGTGTGTGTGTGTGTGTGTGTGTGTGTGTGTGTGTGTGTGTGTGTGTGTGCGCGCACATACGCACGCCTGTGCTTGTATATGAGAGAGAGTGTTTTGTGAGTGTGTTTTGCATATGGTGGAGTTACAAAGTGTGGGTGGGAGAAGGACAGAGGCGAAGGGAGAGGGTATGAGAATGTTCAGACTGTAGTGTGGGTTAAGTTTCAAGGGGAAAAAAATTAATTTTTCTATTTGATCAGATGGTCTGCTGACTTCTGAAGAAAAAGAGAGAGAAAGAGGGGAGTAGGACAGGGAACATCAGATACTTGATTAACACAGATAAACTGCTGCTGCAGCTAACCCATCCTTAAATCCACTCTCCCTCTGCACTCTTCCCTGTCCCCATCTCTCTCTCCTTCGTTTTTTTGTTTTTTAACCTCTCTCCCCTCCTCTTTGTTGGGAACAGGTCCAAGAAACAGAGGCAGAAGGAGTCGAGGGTCAAGAAGATCAGGAATGAGCACGTCAAAAGTAAGTCTTCACCTGGTGCACTGCTCTTTGTGCTGTTGTCTCCGTGAGCTGGGCAGCCCCTTCTCTTGTCTGTGCAGCAGCTGGCTGGTTGCCTGTATCTCCGATTAGTATTTCATTTCCTGTTTGTCTGTGCAGCTGGGTTATCCATGTCTCTGTAGTAGAAGATTAGAATCGCCATTTTTGCCTGTGCATTTTGTGTTTATACAGCTTTGGCTGAATGGATTACTAATTACTGTGGACATAGCTTTCCCCCAGTTTCATGTTCTGGTAGTGCTTTAAAGCCTTTGCAGAGTTTATCATGTTTAATGTGTAACATCTTCATCCATTAGGTAAATAAGACAGATTGTGTCTTTTGCTGTTATTCATAGAACCTTTCATGATATTTATGTTGTTATTGCTAAGTTACCTACCCACGCTTAGTGTAAAAGTGTGTGTGTAAAAGAGCTTTTGCTGTTGTTTTGTTCATTCATTTTTCGTATTTAGCTGTGTGTTGTTTCTCGAGTGATTTTATATCCATGCACCCCCTTTGAGTTTTCCAGATGAAAAGTTGAATTAAGTTGGCTCAAGATGACAGGAACAAAGAAAACATAAATCTACAGGGGGCAATTCCCTTATCTGTCCTTAGTTTTAGAGACAAGTTTTTGTTTTAATGAATATGTTTTATGCTTAAATAATTGGCATTCAGCATAAAAGAAGAAGAGAGTCGGAGTGGGAACTGCAAGATTCTACAAATGATGAAAAAGAAACAAAACAGAATTGTTGTGCCATGTTACAGCTATACGGAAGCTGACAGCAAATCGTCGGCGGGTTGAGGGCAAATTGGAGCGGCGTCAGGTCATCACCGACTACAGCGAACCTGGCAGTCAGACTTACGCCCCCATGACACGTATTGGTGTCTTCCTGGACCGCGGATCTGAACAGTATGTCTGTGTGTGTTTGTGTGCGTGCACATGTGTGTGTGTGTGTGTGTGTGTGTGGTGTGTGTTAAATGTGTGTGAGTGAGTGTGTGTGCATACGTACGCATGTGTGTGCAATCAGTGTATACGTAAGTTCATCTTCAAATGCATATTTGTATATAAATGTATGTGGATTTCATCAGTACAACACTATGTTAATCTGACAGTAAATGGTTTCAGTCAGTCAGTATGTGGATTGATTGAATAAAACTGGCGCACATGATATATGGAAGTATGATTCAAGTCATTTACCTAAAGGGAGCGATAATGCCCAGCCTTTCATTGTTGAAGATAAAACTAGACACTAGAAAGGGTTTAGCTAGGGCTGGTGGTGGAAGATTCTTTAGTAATATGGGTTTGGGATACATCTGACATAAATACAACTTTTAAATCTCTTATCAATTTCACAGTTGAAATGCTTCTGAAGACAACAGCCAGAGGCCAGAACATTGTGTCTGCTTTGGATGCTGTGCCACAGGTTAAAAAATGGCAACAAAAAGGAGTTAGAAATATTGTTTTGACATTAAAATGTCAGCAGTTGCCCTTTTGAATTGTAATTGTGATGGAAGGGACATGCAGAGTCATCTTCAGTGGTGGACAATGCAGACCAAATTCTACTGGCTGAGCTGTTTTTGCTGTCTGTCTTCTCAAACTCATACCTTTCCTCCCCCTCTGGCCATGGCGTTACTCCCATGTTCTTATTCTGTCTCCGCCACACACAGTGTCTCCAAGGTTTATCCTGTCATTATCCTATCTACTACAGTCCACAGTGAGCGCTCGGCCGTAAGGTGACCCATCAGCAGAGACACTGCACTGCTGCCCAGCCTCTGTGGTGGTGCTTGTTCCGATTCGAGGTGCACAGCACACCACCTGCCAGTTTGTTAGTCATGGTGGCAGCATGAGTGAGCATCTGCCTACTGAGAGTGCCTCCCCATCCACCTAGTAACAGGGCCCCCATGAAGTTGCCAACACGTATGACTTTGACATGAACTCATCATGAGCATGGACATCAAAAAGACAACAGAAACTGAACTCTGAAGAAGTCCACTTCTTTTTTGCTCAGTCAAGCTGTGGCCAGTGAAATAGTTTTGGCTCATTTGTTTACGGGATTGGACTATTCCTTAGATTTCTCTTACTTGAGAAATGTCAATTCCCTCCCCCCCTCCCCCCCCCCCCCCCCCCCACCTCCCCTCCTGCAAGTGGTCAGTAGGGAATTAATGCTGACGGTAAATGATGATTCATTCACTTCCTAGCAGTTAATTTCCTTATAAAATGAATGCAGGAATTTTCTGTATTCTGAATCTTTTTTTGTTTGTTTAATTAAAGCATGAACTTTGAAGGGATCCTTTGAGCACTGTTTTGGGCACTATGAGTGTCCTGTGAGGGACAGCGTGACAGATGGACAGTGGTGTGGCAGGTACGTGGTGAAGAGCCGCTACCTGTCCACCTACCAGGGTCTGCTGGAGCTGGAAGCATCGCTGCCAGACTTTGTGACCCAGCCCCGGGTCAAGGCCCCCAAACCAGCCACCGTCACCAAGGCTGGCTTCACCAAGAGACGCTACCGCCAGGAGAGAGAGCTCACCGAGATGCATGAGGTGTGCATGTGTGTGTGTGTGTGAGTGTGTCTGTAGGTAGAGATGTACAGAAGCTTTTGTGAGGCAGTAGGAAGGTGAGTTAAAGGTAATGGAAAGTCAGGTGGATGTGATGCTGTGAGAAATGAAAAAAATGGGGGAAGATTTTCGAGTCAGCAATACTGATAAGCAAAGAGAGGAGGTAAGAAGTGAGAGAGGTTGGGAAGTGGTGTATGTATAGTTTGGGGAGTACTGTCTGTAAGGGTAGGTGAAGTCCACATGCACACTCCTTGTGGACATGCTTTCGCTTATATACGCAGACACACAAGTACATACACACACACACACACACACACACACACACACACACACACACACACACATTCTTTCTTGGACTAGAAATAAAATCTGCATCCTTGTGTGTGGATGTGTTGTTGATTGTATGTGTGGGTGGGTGGGTGGATGGGTGAGTGAAGTTGAGCCAGGGTAGCATCTAAAGGGATGAATGAGTGTGAATGTTAGTCCAGATGATGTGCTATGAACCAGTGTGAAAAGACATTGGGGGGGAGAAGGGAGGGGTGTTTAACCAATGCTGGCCACAAAAAAAGGGGGGTGTAGTAAAAACTAGTTTAAAAGTGCAACCAGTTCTGAT
The DNA here is from genome assembly GCA_033310375.1 of Conus canariensis. Classification (NCBI taxonomy): domain Eukaryota; kingdom Metazoa; phylum Mollusca; class Gastropoda; order Neogastropoda; family Conidae; genus Conus; species Conus canariensis. The sequence goes on along the minus strand of CM065748.1, from coordinate 29,294,864 downwards.
GCTGATGCCGATGCTGATGACAACCATGGTGATGATGATGCCGAAGCTGATGACAACCATGGTGACTCCCACAGGCCATCAAGATGGAAAAGCTGCGGGGTCAGGAGGAGGCCAAGCCGTTGCGGTTCCTGCAGAAGATCGAGAAGCCGGTGCCCAGACCTCCCACTCCTGCTGTGCAGGCTCCTGATGAGGTGAGACGTCTGTGAGGTGTCAGGTATCTTTCCTGCCACCAAGGATGTTAAGTTGGCTGTTCTGTTAGTTGTCTGTCTGTCTGTCTGCAAGATTTACAACAACTATGGAGCCAGTTGGAACAAAACTTGGTGGAGAGATGGAATGTAGGTTGAGGACGAACCTGTGGTGTTTTGGTGCAGAGCAGGAATCAAAAGGCAGATCTGGGAGGTCTTTAGCAGAGGTCGGCGCTCTCCCCAGTGCCCTTGTGGGCACTACTATATTATACTATATCATATGAGTTTTTGTTGTTGTTGTTGTTGTTGTTGTTTTTGTGTTTTTTTGCACATTTACAAACAAATGTAATCCATCATGACAACATGTAAAGGCAAAGCAATTGGTCTAGTAACTAAGGTACAATGCATTCCATCAACACATGGAATTGATACAGTAATCCAAGAAAAACTGTATTGTATAAGTTAATCATCACAGCTGATATTTGTGTGTCAAATTCAGGCTGCTGTCTCTGAAGAGATCTTTTTGTTTTTAGATCACATCCACCTTTATTTGGAACAAAAAAAACCCCTCTTGTCTGGTTTTGTCTACCGAACATGTTGAATTTTCCATACAGAATGTTGTCAGACGCAGCTCTTTGCTGCTGTGGATAGACTTGTGCTAAGTGGGGTGCTGTGCATGGGATCTTGGTTTGTTGTCTCATCCAAAAGTCTAGCACTCGGATCACTGCTATAAAGTTCAGATGAGAGGGAAAAAAACTCAGACCAAAGCTTAGCGTTCAAGAACCTCCTGTGGAGTCTTCAGTACCAATTAAGACCCTTTAAATGATGGGGATTGTACTTACAATGATTGATTGCTCTCATAGTCACTAAAAAAGAAGAAAAGAGAACTGTTGATTACCACAAAAAAAAATCAATGGTAACTGGTGATTATGATCTAGTAACATTCTAACAACGAGTATATAGAAGGAGAGAGTAGAACTTGTGACAGAGCAACAATACTGACAGCAGTGACAATAGTGGAGATGACGATGAAAACACTAACAGTGCCATGAAACAAATGAAAACACTTGGAGGTGAGTACACTAACATGTTACTCCAACAACTCGATAATCCATTCTGGCTTGATGTTGTTAGACACTATAAAAAGTTCTGCTCAAAGTGTAAACCTTTAAATATAAAAGAATTTCTGTCAGAATATATTCATTACAATGTAAACATAACAAGGGACAATAAGGTGATCTACATGAAAGAATGGATAGAAGCAGGCGTAACAAAAATTAACCATGTAATGGATGCAAATGGAAATTTTCTGTCCTTTAATGATTTTAAGGTAAAATACTCAAACGTTACAAAAACTAATTTTTTAGCATATGAGGGAATCATCAGAGCTATTAGAAAATATCAAGAAATTCTCAATTACAGAGAAGACAGCACATGTTATTGATGAGGAAAATAAAGCAAGGACCTTGATCCAGAAAGACAACAAAGTAGTTAAATCGATCCTACTTGGTTCTGAAATCACACCAGCAGCAGTGATTAAGTGGGAACGTCTGTATACTGGACTCAAATGGAAAGATATCTTTTTAAAACCTCTTAAAATTACTACAGATACTCAACTGAGATGGTTCCAGTTCAGACTTGTACACTGTATTCTCCCCACACAAAAGTTTCTTCACATGTGTAAATTCACAGACTCCCCACAATGTAATTGCTGTAACTCAGAAACGCAGACAATTCGGCACTTGTTTTGGAATTGCATTGTAATTCAAAATTTCTGGAATGACTTTGAATCCGTTTTATGGAATAAATGTCCCCATTCTCTAAGACTAATATTAAACGAGCAACTAATCTTGTTTGGTTGTGCAGAAAATGTAATAACAGACAAGCCTTTAGATTTCATACTACTATTTGCCAAATTTTTCATCTATAAAAGCAAGTTACACAATCTGAACCCTACAATGCCTAGTTTCATCAGTAGTTTAAATATAACGGTAAGAACAGAAAAATATTTACCAGCAACTGTAGGGAAAACCCATGAATTCGAGCTAACATGGAAAAAATATATGCCTTTATTTATGTAATTCAAGCTTTATGTGCATAGACATCATGTTGCCAGAATGGATGATGTGGTGGGATAATCTCTCCATTGGGAAATGAAATTGTCCATCCATAGGCTCACCTATTAAAAAAAAAAAAAAATGTTATGTTATGCCATTTGGTAATAGTTTCTATTATTATCTCTGTTTCATAATAGAGATGTGCCCTCATTTGTCCATCACCTACTAAGTGTCTAATAACTATATGTAACTGTTTCTGAAACTATGTTTTTGTTTTCCTGTACATGCGTCTTGTTTATTGTCTTTTGCTTTTGGAAAATTAAAAAAGAAAAGAAAAAAAAATTATACAAAATCAAAAAAAAAAAGAAAAAAAAGAAAACACCAACAGCATACATATGTATGTTCCACAGGAGGAAGAGGAGAAGGAGCTGGCGGTCATCTTCCTGCAGCAGATCCTGCGTGGCCGCGCCGTGCAGAACATGGTGAGTGCAGCACCTGCCTGTAGCCCAGGAAGAGACCCTGATGAGTGAGTCTAACACTAAGACACTGCAACGTCCTCGTGGCAGGATCAGACAGATGAGCCTGGTCATCAGTGAGGGACTGTAGCATCCTCATGATCTGATTGGGCAGATGGATTAGATCGTTAGTGGGGCGTTGCAGTTTGAGACTGGATGGGGCATTCAGATCAGGTTATGACTATGGGACTGTAATGTCTGTGTGATGGGATGGGTCAAGCAGATGAGGCCATCAGTGAAGACTGCAACATCCTTGTTATGGGATGGGGCAGACAGATCAGGTCATCAGCGAGGGGCAGACAGGTTTGTTATGACCTGTTACACTTGGAACAATTCCGTATCATTTAGGGTTGAACCAGTTACATCTTAAGATACAACCGTAGTTTGTGTCCTTTGAATTTGTGGATGGTCATTTGATGAAAAGTCAGTCATTGTAATGAGGAAAGGATCTGAAGGACACGATAATACTATCTGCAGGTGTATTGCTGTGTGTCCTTCCAACCCTTGAGTGTAGTGAGCGGATAACTCGTGTCATTGTGACAATGTGAATATTATGTAATGCTTTTGTACAGCTACTGGTCAAGTCTTATGCTGCTATCACCATCAATCTTTGTCATGCTCTGATGCTGTTTTTGCTATGCAATGATGTGGTCGTCAGTCATTGTTGTGCTTTAATGCAGTCATCAGTCATTGCTATGCTACGCTGCAGTCATCATACATATTAGAGAGATGTTGGACTGTTCACTGACACATGTCAGAGAGTTTTGGTTTGCTCACATGTGTTTGAGAGGTTTTGGACTGTCCACTGATAGATGTTCTAGATATTATGAACAGCTCATTGACAGATGTGTTAGATGTTTTGGACAGCTCATTGACAGATGTGTTAGATATTTTGGACTGACCACTGACAGATGTTTTAGATATTTTGGACAGCTCATTGACAGATGTGTTAGATATTTTGGACAGCTCATTGACAGATGTGTTAGATATTTTGGACTGACCACTGACAGATGTTTTAGATATTTTGGACAGCTCATTGACAGATGTGTTAGATATTTTGGACAGCTCATTGACAGATGTGTTAGATATTTTGGACAGCTCATTGACAGATGTGTTAGATATTATGAACAGCTCATTGACAGATGTGTTAGATATTTTGGACAGCTCATTGACAGATGTGTTAGATATTTTGGACAGCTCATTGACAGATGTGTTAGATATTTTGGACAGCTCATTGACAGATGTGTTAGATATTATGAACAGCTCATTGACAGATGTGTTAGATGTTTTGAACAGCTCATTGACAGATGTTAGATATTTTGGACAGCTCATTGACAGATGTGTTAGATATTTTGGACAGCTCATTGACAGACGTTTTAGATGTTTTGAACAGCTCATTGACAGATGTTAGATATTTTGGACAGCTCATTGACAGATGTGTTAGATATTTTGGACTGCTCACTGACAGATGTGAGAGAGGTTTGGATTTGCTGACAGATGTTTGAGGGCAAGGAGAAGCGCATGGAGCTGATCCAGGAGCTGCGCAGCACCCACGCCCTGCAGGAGGCCCAGCAGGCCGAGAAGATGCAGGAGATGCAGGCCACACTGGCCCTGCAGAGACAGCGACGCCTGCATGAACACAAGGTCTGTGTGTGTGTAGGTGGGGGTGGGGGTGTGTAGGTGTGTATTTGTGTGTATGTGGGTATGAATTTGTGTGTGTGTTTGTATTTGTGTGTGTGTATTTGTGTATGTGTGTTTGTGCCTGTGTTTGAGTATTTAGGGAGTGGACAAGACGATAAAGAACTAAGAAGGCGAGATTGAGAGGAGAGGAGGGCGATGAATAGATAGTTGGAGGGAAGGAAAATGGGGTGGGGATTTGGGGGGGAGGGTGATTTTAGAATTTGTAGTGAGCTGTGTGCAAGACCAAAAAAGCAGGAAGGTGTGATCAGCAGCTGAGAATGGAAATGTGTGCGTGCATGAGATGGGTTGTGTCTGTGAGTGTGGATGCATGTGCATGGTATTTGTGTACATGCATGTTGCCTCTGTGTATGAATGCATGAGTGATGATAGTGTGAGTGCCTGCGCATGCATTGAACTTCACCGTACAGACCAATCAGTTAAATTAATACAACAGTGGTTGAAAAAAGTCACCAGTAACTCAGTACCAGCACTAAACCTCCATAACTCTAAGCATTCCACTCTGACTTGTAGGAGTCTCTGGTGGATGAAGCCTTGAGCAGCCTGGAGGGCCAGAGCTTGGGCGACATGTTCGACTTCCTCAGCAAGGAGCTGATCCGACTGCAGGAGGAGCGACGTATCCACGCCTTCTCTATGCTGGCCGAGCGCCAGCGCCGCATCCGCGAGGCTGAGGAGAGCGGCCGACGACAGGTGGAGGAGAGGCGCCGACGGGAGGAGGATGAGATCTTTAAACAGGTAAGTAAGCAGTCACTTCACAACCATGTGTTTGATACTTTTTGGCTGTCAGAGAGAGTGTTGGTGTGTAGGCTCTAAATGAACAAATAGATCATGTTTGCCAGTAAGAATCCTTTTATCATTTCTTTCTTATAATATTTTAGAAGAAACACACACACACACACACACAGGCTGGCTTGCTCACTCACTCGCTCACGCACTCACTTGCTCTCACACACACACACACACACATGCACACACACACACACACATGCCACACACACACACACACACACACATGCACACACACACACACATGCACACACACACACACACACACACACACACATGCACACACACATGCACACACACACACACACACACACACACACACACACACACACACACACATACACACACACACAAGTGGTGCTAAAACTGTGCACAGCATGAAGGTATATAGAGGATGGAAAACTACAGGGAAAATTTAGGGGGGAAATTGGTAATGGGTTGAAAAAAGTAAAGAAAGGTTGAAGGAAAATGTTTGGTCATGGCTGAAAAGAAGTTGTTCAGTGTGACCTTCATTGCATACCAACACATGGTAGATCATGTGACTGCCCACCTTCCCCTCCCAGGTGATCAAGGTTCACCAGAGCAGCGTGGACACCTACCTGGAGGACGTCATCATTGGAGCTGTGGACAAGACAGCCGACACTCAGGCCAGAGAGGAGATCAAGAAACAGGCTGACCAGATCAACGACATCGCTTACGACATTGAGGACAAGTAAGTGGAGTCACAGTTTATGACTCTCTCCGTATTTTTTTTTCCTTCTCTTTATCACCCTCTCTCTTTCTTTCTTTCCTAATTTCATGTCCATGATGACATCTTTGCTTGCTGGTCATATTGTGATGTGTTACAGATACAACCTTTGTTCATCTGGAAGAGAGAGAGAGAGAGAGAGAGAATGTTGTTCATAGTCCAGCCGAGTTTGCCTGTCATGTGTTATCGTGCTGCTTGGATTTCTCTTTATTTACTGCTTTCCCAGTTTCTTCTTCTATTGTAGATGACAGAGATTATGTGAATGAGTTGAATGCTGTCAAAGACATTGTCATTGGTTTGACCTATGAAAGGCACATCGTCAAAAAGATGAAATCTTACTCTACTCGACTGTGCAAAAATAAAGCCACTATCAGCAAGGGGTGTTCCGGGAGAGCTGATTTTTTTAAATTTAAGGCCAAAGTGGTGCGTCCTGAGGGAATTTTAGTGCTGTGACGACACAGGCGGCTTGAGGGTCTGTGTTGACAGCATGAAGGGGGTGGTCAGACAGAGTGGCAGAAGAGGGGAAATTTATTGCACAGTATGTCCAGAAAATGGGGATGGAAGAGGGTCTGTGTTGACAGCATGAAAGGGGTGGTCAGACAGAGTGGCAGAAGAGGGGAAATTTATTGCACAGTATGTCCAGAAAATGGGGATGGAAGAGGGTCTGTGTTGACAGCATGAAAGGGGTGGTCAGACAGAGTGGCAGAAGAGGGGAAATTTATTGCACAGTATGTCCAGAAAATGGGGATGGAAGAGGGTCTGTGTTGACAGCATGAAAGGGGTGGTCAGACAGAGTGGCAGAAGAGGGGAAATTTATTGCACAGTATGTCCAGAAAATGGGGATGGAAGAGGGTCTGTGTTGACAGCATGAAAGGGGTGGTCAGACAGAGTGGCAGAAGAGGGGAAATTTATTGCACAGTATGTCCAGAAAATGGGGATGGAAGAGGGTCTGTGTTGACAGCATGAAAGGGGTGGTCAGACAGAGTGGCAGAAGAGGGGAAATTTATTGCACAGTATGTCCAGAAAATGGGGATGGAGAAGGGTCTGTGTTGACAGCATGAAGGGGTGGTCAGACAGAGTGGCAGAAGAGGGGAAATTTATTGCACAGTATGTCCAGAAAATGGGGATGGAAGAGGGTCTGTGTTGACAGCATGAAGGGGGTGGTCAGACAGAGTGGCAGAAGAGGGGAAATTTATATGCACAGTATGTCCAGAAAATGGGGATGGAAGAGGGTCTGTGTTGACAGCATGAAGGGGGTGGTCAGACAGAGTGGCAGAAGAGGGGAAATTTATTGCACAGTATGTCCAGAAAATGGGGATGGAAGAGGGTCTGTGTTGACAGCATGAAGGGGGTGGTCAGACAGAGTGGCAGAAGAGGGGAAATTTATTGCACAGTATGTCCAGAAAATGGGGATGGAATTTACACAGAAAGAGTCCTGGGCTACCTTTTAGGAGGTTATGACGATGAGGACAGTACATGAATCGGTCAGTATAATATGAATTGGATGTTCCCAGTTTAGAATGGTGGTGGTTTGTGCACAGATAATGAATTAGACAGTCGGATGGGGCTAACAGTGTTCAGCCAGTGTTTTCTTTTTGTTTTTCTTTCTTTCTCTTTTTTTTTTTTTTTTACCATACTAAACATATAGCTATTTGGTTTTCTTTTTCATTCCCTGACTATCAAAATCTGAGGCTCGTCTTTGTTGCAACAGAGTTCAGATGTGTTTCAGACTTACTTGTTGCATTATAGTGTAATGTGTGTGTGAAAATGTGTGTGTGTGTGTGTGTGTGTGTGTGTGTGTGTGTGTGTGTGTGTGTGTGTGTGTGTGTGTGTGTGATCTTTGAGTTTCAGGATTTAATTTTGGTTTTCGATATGGTCATTTTAATTAGTATACATTCCCATTTTTTACTTGCTTACAGTTTTGTGGTCAGTTGGCCTATAAAAGATAAAAGACAACATGACTTTGCGCGTGTGTGTAAGTGTGTGTGTGTGTGTGTGTGTGTGTGTGTGACTTTGAGATATGTGTCATATTACAGTGTGCGCTGTGTCATGTTACAGTATGTGTGAGAATGGAGGTGTGATACATGGTGATATTTGGGATGCTGTGATTGTTGCAGACGAACTCAGCTGGAGTCGGAGGAGATTGTGGCAGACTTGGTGCACTGCTTCCTCTTGCCAGAGGCCCGGAAAGCCACCGTCAGAGATAAGAGTGAGCTCCCTTTTACTTCCCTCTCCCCATTACACCCTGCCTCTTTCTTTGATTCTCCCTCCTTGTTTTCCCGGGTCTTGAGATCCAGAATGCCATCATAAGAGGTAGGAATGAGCTGCCATTTTATTCTCAGGCCTCTCCCTCTACTTCCTCACCTAACCCTCCAATACCCCCATGCCTCATTCTCTTGGTTCCCTCCCATCTGCCAGATTTTAGTCCTTATTTGTAACAGTCCCACTTTTTGCTTGGTCGGAGCAGAAGACAATATTAGAATTACTATGTACATAAGACATAGTCCAGAAGACAAGTACTTAAGTTTGAATCAGTTAGAAACACAGGTGTGTATACACTGGTGTCTTGAATGATCATTTATTTAGCAACACTTGGCCCTCTAAATCACCCGCGAGTAAGTCAGATGGAGTGTCCTATACTACTGTTACTCAGTGTGTTTGGCAGTCACACTCAATACAAGGTGAAAAAAGGTGGTTGGATCATTTTGAAGTACATTGCAAATGGTGCCAACTGGATTTGAAACCGACAGCTCAAAATGGGGCATAGCGATGCTCAACCTTTCCCAAATAACTCGTAAGGAAATAGTAACCCTTGATGGCTGGGTTAAAAGGATATGATTTTTGTGTTGGCAGTTCGGAGACAACAGCGCAAGTACTTGGTGGCTGCTCACAAGGAAATCCACAAAGAAGGAGAGGAGATCATCAGTGTCAACTCTACGTCCAAGCCCTCCACCTCAGAACAGTCCACTTCCCAGCAGCCCGCCCAGACCAGCGCTGATGCAGACAAGCAGGATTCTGTTTAAAGATGCAGATGCCAGAGGATTAGAAAGAAACTGTATCTCCAGGCTTAACTCTTGCATTGCCGCCGGCAAAGCGGATGCATACTTTAAAAGATGCCGATTTCATTCCCTTGGGAGAATTCTTATCCAGTTTGTTTTTGACAGCAGGTCTCTGTGAAGGTGTCCCGTTTTCTGTTGGCTTGTATTCACAATGGTTCACGATTTTGAGAAGTACTTTTTGTCAGGATTCCTTCATCTTTAAACTCAGTGTTGATGCATTTTGTCCCTTCATTTCTGTGACTGTGTGTTTATAAATAAAAGTAATTTATTCCCTCCCTACCTCACGCAGACACTTCCTTTCTAAAAATTCTCCCTCTCCTTTTTTTTTTTTGGTTGTTGTTATGTTGCTTATTTCTCTTTATCTGGCTCTAAATTTAACAAAATCTTGTTTTGTTTTGTTAACAGGTCTTTCTGAAGATGCTATCACTATAGTGGACTGTATCAGTTAGTCTTCATCTTTCAAAGTCTTGTTTTTGTCTTGACAAGTATTGTCTTTGTTCTCTTACTTTGTGTTTTTGTTGGTTTTGATATAACATTGTATTAGATATATTGGTAACCTCAGTTTATCAGCTTTTTGTTTTCTTTTCTTTTTCAGTGTATGTGTTAGTAAGCTTGATGTCCATTTCCTTCTTTCCCAGATCCATCACAAAACGAAACTTGTCTTCTGTGTAGAGGGTGTAAATTTCTGTAGTTAGTGTGCATTTGTATGTGTGTGATTGGGGTTTATGTGTGTGTGTTGTATGTATATGGTGATGGAAAAATGGTTTTCTTCCAAAACACTGGATATGATGATCTGTTTTGTTCCCTGTCAGCACCTACAGAAAAAAACTGTGATATATTGTATTTTCCGTCCAATATTCTTGGATAAAATTGTGTTCTGTTTGTTAGGAAAACATTTATTGTGATATTTTAGTACTTTAGCCTGAGATTTATAATTTGGTGACGTTGAGGGGCTGTGGCTTAAAGGGAAGTTTCTTGATCCTTTTATATCTTATATTTGTAGGAAAAAATTAAAAGATAAACAAAGAATTTTTTTTTTTTTTGCAAGGACAGAATCATTGAAGATTGATTTTGTATTTCTGTATAGATGCTGGGGAATAAATCTTGTTCATATTAATGTGCTTCTAAAGACTGTTCTTAATTTAACTATTAGAGTCACTTGGTCACAGACTTGCAGGGATTCCTAGTTTCTGACTTACACTCCATGTCCTCGTTTGTCCAGATCATAATGTTGCCACGGACTTGGGAGATCTTTGCCTCAATTGGACGACCTTCTGTCAAGGGAGAGAAATATTGGGACTTGAAGATCATTAGGACTTCCAAACTTGGACCCTGTTTTAAAATACTATGAAATTCATTAACTATCGCATAGTTTAAATTCATTTCCTAAGTGCTACGAGATCGCATAGTGCAACGGTACTGAATGAAATGTTCATGCATGAATTGAGATGCAAGTTAGGAGACCTGTTCACAATGCAGTTTCCATCACCAGAGGTTATGTACGGTTACTTGGTAGAGCATGTTGAGCTATCGTTCTTCCTCTGCAAGCCTGGGATGAATGAGAAACTCTATAGTTTGTATAATTGATAAAAGGTCGCGCAATGAAAAACAAAGATTCTCACGATCCTCAGTCACAACTAGATGATCTTGGTTTGCTGTCTAAAACTTTGTTCAATTAAGAGCAGCCTTCAGAGTAGGCAAAACAAAGAGAGAGATTAAATAATCAGTATATTTGAAAGATACGATCAGAATTCATTATGTGCAAGACTGATTTTCATGTTATATTGTAAATGGTTTGTCAATAGCGTTTTGACTGGCATTTTAGGTTTTCTAGATTTATTTAACTGAATGTGTTTGAACATGTGTCTTTTGTTAATGTAAGACATGCCTTACTCCATCTGTTTCAAACTGCAGGAGCTACTAAACAGATTTGAGTATGTCAGTGCCAATTTTGAATCAACTGAACTTGAAAAAGTGCTCACAATTACAAAAAGACAAAGAATGGACATAATTTGTAACTGTCCAGTGTACAAGTGGAATGGAAATAATAAATGCGACTGCTTAACATTTTAGACATCTGTTTATGATAAAGAATTCATTGGTGTTGGCGTGTGCATTTTGTCGCAGGAACTTAAATGTTTACTTGGTTTTCTTACTTGAAATTCCAGCCACAGAGAGACACCTTTAACAATACCAGGTACATAGAGATAACATCTGATAGAGGGGAGGTACCATTTGGTCTGTAACTAGTCAGTGTTCCATCCCCATGGCTGACCAGGTCATTCTTGCCTCTTTTTCAGTCGTTTGTTACTGGAACTACATCCAGTCACAATGTATACATTCACACCCACCTGATGTGATAAGACTGGATTCTTCTTAGCATTCCAACATGCATTTCTGTTTGTATATACTTTGGTTCATATGAACATGTATGTTTGGTAAACGTACTACTTACTTTTTTGGAATGCAAGTCCTGCAATATTACAGCTGTATCTCCCATCCATGAAAGAGGTTGAAAAATGTCTCCCGAGCCCACATGCTCACACAAATGAAAGATTAGTGTGGAATTGATCACACTGAAAGATGGTGGTAATGGGGAATGATGGCCCCAACAACTGGCTTTCACCTTGAAATGTTGACATTCTCACATACGTACATACTCACACATAACTTTTGGTTTTCTCTTTTATTTAAGCCCGATTCACACATCTCATCTGTATACTGAAGAACTTAGCTCAAAAACGCCCTTTTTTTAAGTTTGCATAGTAAATTTGTGAATACAGCAGGTCATCAAAATGCCATTTACTAAATTAGTTAAGAGACAAGTACAATTTGACGGTGATATTTTTATTTTCTTCATAGACTGTTAAGTGTTGGATAAGAACCATTCTACTTGTCTTGCAAGCCAGCCTATGAGAATAATCTTTAGACAAAAAAAAACAAGAACATGATGTAATAAAGCCATACAGAAAGAATGTATGAAATACAGATCAAATTCTAGGTTTCTTTTCATAGTGAAGTTTAGTACCCCACAGGCTAAATGATGAAATATCCTTATATCTTGATATTTCATTTCACGGGAAAAATCCTAAGTCCTAGTTAGTTCACATTAACTTCAAAACCTTGGCTATCTTCATGGCAAATCAGATAAAATCCTGGCTATCCCTTGATAACCAACAAAACTTAACTTTCCAAAGAGGGAAGACAAGAAAACACCAACTGTTAATAAATGCTTTTTACATCTTCATAGGGTTTAAAAAAAAACAAAAAAACTTGGGTGAATAAGTGTGACAGAATTCAATCAGGGCAGTTTATAAGTTTTTTTTTAAAGTTCATTTCCTTCCACGCTGGGAGAGAGGGGGTAGGGAAGGATAGGAAGGGTGGGGGGACGCGATTCAAGACAGGGTGATATGATGAAGGTATTCTGAAGGTGTCCTCTGACATGAGTCAGTTTACAGAATGTCGAACCAGTAACAACAATGCGTAAAAAAAAAGGTCATCCCATTCAGATTCACTGCATGGCACAGTCAACACACTCCGAGATGTACCTCGTGCACATCTACTCACAAACACTTGCACTTTCTTCCCTCGAGCATATATTCAGTGTGATAATTGCTGCCTTACATTAAAGAGGTTGAGCCACTGTTTAAAGCAATAAAGACATCGTATCATAGGTCTTTAATCCTACATCCACACGCACACACAAATGATTCACATAGCAACGCAAGAATCGTTACATAATGCAGCCTTTGGTAAACACATAAAAACCACATGGCACACAAAAAATGTTCACATAGCAATGCGAATGTCATTATGTGATACAACCCTTGTTAAACAAATCAAAAACCAACATTCACATACAGACCAATCACATAAGAAAGCAGACATTGCCTTTTGATGCGGTTTTCATGTAACACATCCCTAAAGCCACATTTCACATGATAGCAAGCACACTGCAACACAAACATGGTGAGAAAAGGCCTTCAGTATGCACACTTAATCAAAAGTCACCGTTCACTCTAAAAGCAATCACATTGGTTTACACATGTGAATGAGCTTTCAACACACACCTTCTCACCAATTATCACAGATTTGCTTGCAAACACAGAAACATATTCATCTACATTTGATAAACACACCACACCTCGTCAGCATCAATACTGTGGTGGTGCTTTTTTTTTTTCAACCTCCACTAATGGGTTCTGTTTTCATCTTTGTCCTTTGGTTGGTTGGTCTGTCTATCTGTTTGCAAGATAAAACAAAAACAAGTTAACAGAAAATGGAAGACAGACAGGAAATGTGGCCCATGGACAAACCCATTGAATTTTGACAAGGATCCATAGCACAGATCCAGATCATGATGCAGATGCAGTATCTGTCATCAAGGTTACGCAAAACTCTAGGCTCACACTGAGGAAAAGCAAAAATCTCTGAAACTCTATGAAGGTCTTGCCCACCAAACATCTGAAATTTGTTTTCAAAATGGCGCTGTCTGACACAGATGTGACCATCAAAAGGCATATCATCCATTTTTCAGTCCAACCACAATGAGGACCATCTGTTCGTACAGGTTTTGACTTTCGCCTCCATTGCCTCTTGCTGATGTATGATGTCAGAATATGACATTACTTTGTCCATGTCATTTTCAATGGTGTAGACAACATGGTGACTGCCTGCTCTCATGAAGAAGTTTACATGAGATTTCATGATGTCGATGTCGTCTGCCAGCTTACCCAAAACGCAGCCAGTGTTCCAAGGATTCCACTACGATTTTTTTCTCCCCCTGTTTATTTTTCCCCTAACAAATTCATTCTGATTTTCACTGCGATCCGCAAATTCGTGGATAAATGGGACCACTGAAAACTACTAAACCAATTTTTGTGAAACTTGTGACTCATGGCTAGATTCTTCACATGTTCATGTGGATCCGGACCAAAGTGTGGATCCAGGATCCAATGGCACCAATTCCCCAAGCTGCTCACCTGGACTCCCCAAACACCAACATACCCGGACTGATTCCATGGGAGTTCAGGCACCAACAGTCCACCCGTAGAACTATCAATAATCCGGTCACCATCAAACCACCCACCAGAGGAGACGCTGCCCTACCTTTCAGTCACTTCAGTAATAGCGTGATTTAACAAACACAGGCCATCAACGCCAAGACATCGTCTGTGCTTTCCTTTGGGGTGCCACTTTCAGGTTTAGGAATGAGGATCCTAAATGAGGTGGGATTGCTAGGTGGCAAAACTTATCTATGACTGGCAAGACTTGTCAACAACTGCCCTGCAATAAACTTTGGTTGTAGCTGGTAAAAAAAGGGACTTAGCAACAGATTCTCTTGCTCATGATACTGGAGAGTCTGTTCTTGTGATCAAACATTTCCATTTTTCACAGTTTGTCATCACGTCATCATTTATGTTAGCAGCACATAAAAATGCCACTTCAGCAAAAATGTTCATACTGTGACCTACGTAGATGACTTGAATGACTAATGTAGCAGCAAGCAAAATACTAGCACTAATAGTAATAAACTTTTTTTTCTGAGATGCAATGTATTATGCTCTCACATTTCACTCGAATCAACACATGAAAGCTTTTCTTCTCCCCCTTCACCCCATCCCCAGCACCCTTTCATCTCCCCTGTCTGTTTCCCACCCCCTTACATGCAAACACACTCATACACTCTCCTGATGCCCTACCTGTCCAGCACCCACCCTACCCCCATCATCTACCCCAAATTCAAAAACAAACAACAAAAAAAAGAGAAAAACGCCACTCTTTTGTCATGTTTAATTTTCACATCATCAATGCCAGTGCCATTCATCCAGTCCTCCCTTACAGTCCCTTTCCCTCTGTCTTGGCGTGGAAGGAAACTTGGATTCATCAATACAACTATGACAACAGAACAGAACACAGAACTTCATTTAAATACCAGGTGCATAAGGTCATGTTGCCAGTAAACTTACGATGCAAGAGATAGGAGTTACGCACAATTAAAAGCACCAGGTCTTCAATACTGATAAAACAGCAATGTATGTGCTCACATGTATACACAAATACAATGTACACACTCGTATTCTATCATCACCACCATCCTCCAAAACACCGCCTTTTTGTACAAGCACAACACACTCATCAACACAACCACGATGAAAGCACCAAGTCTTTAGCATAAACACATACAACATCTACGTTTCAGAGAACACACGCACTGCCCCACATTTCTCAAACATGAAACAAATATTGTTCAAAACATAAAACTTTTCCATCATCTCATTAAAAAGAACACAGCTGCCATCACATTTAGAAGCGCAGGCAGCTTTTTCTTTTCTTTCAATATGAAAATGAGTTGTACCAGATATAATCCAAGAGCAGTTCCACAGAATTCATGATTTCAATCTAAAGAACACAATTTAATAGGAAGATTAATAAAACAGCACCCAAAAAGAATTTTGGGACAGCAGTGGGCAATAAATGAATTGGTATATTGAAAAGTACTCCAGCCAGCTTTTGTATAGCTTTCATCTTTCGTCATATGGAAGCTGAAATGTATGACATAGGTCAGCATGGGATAAGACTATGTTACTGATAGTCCTTTTGTATCAAAGCAAAAGCTAGAGTCAGATCCTGTCAAAAATTACCCTTTTCAATTGCCAGTTGTTTTTTTCATCTTACAATATATAGCATTTACAAATAATCCTCTTAGAATGCCAGATGTACTAATGGAACTGGGGCATCATTCAATGATTTTTTTTCCTTCCTAATACCATAAAATCAAAACTGATTTTGAGTCCTAATCCAGTCCAGTCCTAATCCAGTCCAGTCCTAATCCAGTCATGGATGTAGTTTTGCAGTGCATGTGTCTGTGTGATATTGGTGTTTACAACTGATCACTGCTGTTAGTGTTACTCTCATTCTAAAAATCTGAAACTGATCTATACATCAATGCCCACTCGCCACTTCCTGCTCATCGCACACACCGCCACCAAGTGTGAAGCCACAAAAAATTTTGCACATGGCAGCCACTAGCGCTTCCGTAGACACTGCATCCTGATGCTCAAACCTCCTAAATAATCCAAAAGGGAATGCAATGTAGAGTCATCCTTGGCAGGCAGATATCGGCCATCAGTTTAAACAACTGGTTATTGTGGATTCAGGCAAGTTGGTAGTTAAAGATTCTGGTCTCACTTCCTTGCGATGGATATTGGGAATTCATGCTGCAACGGAAAATGCCCTGGAAACATTTTCCATGGAAAACTCTAACTGAGACTAGATCCAAACAAACCTGACACACAAGTTTCTGAACAAGTGGAAACAGGACCTCCTTTCACAGACTACAGCTCTTGTGCAGTTAGCCGAGTTGAAAGCAGTTTGCAGAATTGAACATTGCTCAAATTGTCTTGTAATTTGTTCATGTTAGCCGGCATAGTTACTTTAATTCACTTTTACAATTTATAACAATTATTCAGTGAAACCTGGTCTTTAATACCCTTGACACTATTTGATCTGCCAATCTGCATCCATTTACTGCATCCTGTGCAAATCTCTGGCATCAGAAAAGAAAAGACATGCCAAGGACTGGAGCAGCTGCGACAGAAGGGTTTTCTCTGGGGATGAGATTATTCTCAGCATGTAAAATTGTATACAATTTCTAAGTGTGCTAAAGGTGACTTGTGATATAATGAAATCCTTGCAGTCAACAGCTCTTGAAAAAAAACCCATACAAGTCTTGTAGTCCACATGAATGAGTGCTTGACGAATCAACACACACACACACACACACACACACACACACTCACACACACACACACACTCACACACGCACACACACACACACACACGCATGCACGCACACACACACACACACACACACACACACACATATTTGAAATGGCAATACAATCTCCCCAGATCTGTGCATGTGCCAACATCTTCATGTAGGTGAAAATGCTGAAAGCTCACCAGTCTCCAGTTGATTAACACAGATGTTTGCAACTCAAAAGGTTTTTTTTTGGTATCTTTGGATCTGTTACTTGCTGAAGTATATCAACACTTGCACCCGCTTAACAGCTGTCCAAGCTGCAAATAGTTCACCAGATTTGTCAGATTCCTACATTCGTGCTTGAAAATTGAGCAAGAACACAGTGCCCATGCAATCAGGACTCGTAAGGTTCACTGGCATACATACACACACAACTTAGCATTGCACAGAAACAACCTATCTGTGCTGACGTTTGCATCTAGTTCCTCAAGATGCCCTTGACCTTGTGCACGTGAACACCACCTTTGATACAACAGCTATTAACACGGGCGACTCCATCTGCCCAAATGCACATGTGAAATAAAACTCTGGGACACATAACTCCAGCTGTCCATAGGTGTGGGACTGAGCATAGCTCCTCAGAAGATAAGCAACTCCACATTAAAAACATAGTAAAAAAAAAAAAGGATATGGCCCCGTGGTATGCATGTCAACTTGCCCCTTGTTCAACGCACAGCCAACATTCTTGGGCTACGACCCCTCAGTTTGTACCTGATGCAGCGTCTGGCTTGAAGGCTAAGATGAGACCGTTGGATGCATATTCTTCACCGGACGATGTAGTTACTATGGTGATAGGACTGGTCTGTGTGGTGGGGGACTGGGAGGAAGGAGGGGAGGGGGAGGAGAGGACAAGATTGGTGGGAAGGCTGGCCAGCGTCAAAGGTGTTCCTCCATCTCCACTCACTACCTGTCCGTTGGCTGTCACCACTGAAACCACAGGCACTCGTGTTATTTGTATATAATATGGACACCACCAAAACCACAGGCACTTGTGTTATTTGTATACAATATATATGGACACCACTCAAACCACAGGCACTTGTGTTACTTGTACATACAATATGGACACCACTCAAACCACAGGTACTTGAATTATCAGTACACCATGAAGATACACACACATAAATTATTCTACTGAAACCACAGGCATTCGTACTACCTGTACACAACACAACCACAGAAACCACATGCACTTTGTTTTTTCATTCTTTCAGGGCTTACTGAGGACAGGCATGATTAAGAAGTAAAGCCTGCAAGCTGGAAGAACACACACCCATCTAGAGCAATTGGGGATGGGTTGGGGGGGGGGGGAGGGGGTGGGGGGGGGAGGGATTGTCATGGAAAACAAAGGCTGTGGAGAAAGAGAGGGAAGGTGTGGGATGGGGAGCAGCTTGGGAGGTGGTGGGTGAATGCACATACTGACAAGCTTTTTAAGGCGAGCATGATCTTCCAAACTCCTCAAAGGGTACCCTCCCTGTTTACAGCTTATCTGTGGAGTCAATCTTTAGTAGTAGGGGTGGGGTAGGGGTATGAAAATGAACGTCTGCAATTAAATAAAACCATACTCCCAGTTCTTTAACCCAGTCAATGTAGGGGAAAAAAAAATAGAATGCATGTTTCACAGCATGTCCATTTCCTGGAATTCAAAGAACATAAACTTGACTTCATTCAGCAACATCTGATCATCCCTTTCAATTACAACATGACCCCAAAATGACCCCAACTCCTCTATTTTTTTTTTCATAACAAAGCCCTGAATATCAGGTTTTTTTTTTTGTTTTTTTTTTTTGCTGTCCCAACCTCTGCGCCACCTCAGAGGCAGTGCACCCATGCCACTCATTCCGACACCCCGTCCACAGCCACAGCCTGACCGGCCCCTCCGCAGCCCCGGCACCAGTAACCCACAGGGAGCAGTCAATGTCAAGTCATCAAGAGGCAACCCACCGGAGGTGACACTGCACTGCTGCCGAGTCACTTCGGTGGTGTTCAGTCGCGCCTGTTCTGATCTAACATACTCAGGACACCACCTACTAAGCCCCCTACTGACGACAATAATTGCTTAGTCGCGGAGCCGGCGTGAGTGAGCTCTCCCTCCGGAGGGCGC
The DNA here is from genome assembly GCA_033310375.1 of Conus canariensis. NCBI lineage: Eukaryota > Metazoa > Mollusca > Gastropoda > Neogastropoda > Conidae > Conus > Conus canariensis. The sequence goes on along the minus strand of CM065748.1, from coordinate 29,275,887 downwards.
CACCACGTCTGTCCAACGACAGCCCCCATGGACTCGCCGATATAGGCAACCCTGACGGAACCAAACCAAGACCACAGACGTGGAGAGGACATCGAAACTGAGGTCACCATGAGAGCAGAGCATGAAGGGCCACAGAATTTGAGATTTTTTTTTTATGCTGATCGATGAGAATGAGGATGATTAAGATGATGCTACAGATTTCCATTTTGGTCTGAGACTACATGACAGGGCTGTACTCTACGCTTCCTTTCATAATATATCCCGGCGTCAACCAGGCCCGAGAGATACAGGCACCTGCAGTGTTGGTCAGGAAATTTGAGCAACACTCTCAGAAACGCATCCATTAAGTGGATGAAACTCAACTGTGTGGTCCCAGTCTTCCCAACTGAGTCCGCAGCAACTCAACTCTGGGTAGGAGCCGGTCGGGGCAGAAAAACCCACATGACTTCTGATGGGATTCGAACCCATGACCTCCCAGCCAGGAGTCCGCAACGCTAACCACTTTGCCATGGCGGCTGGTTGAATATCAGGATTTTTACACCAGGTTTAAGAGTCATTTTCAAAATAAGTGATTTGCTGAAAAACCAGGGACAACTGGCAGCTCTGGAGGATATATGAAATAGTCTAAACAAAGTCGCTCTACCTTCGGCAAACCGAACCACGTTGAAATTAAAAGCATGGTAATAGTGTCCGTAACACTGCGAACATTTTCAACAGAAATTACAACAAGAAAACACGTACACCTTCTTCAACTCACATCGGACTGACCTGCCGTGACAATGGTAGGAGTGGCAGCAGGTGACGACGAGGATGGCGACGATGTTGCCACATTGGTGGGGGGCGAGGAGGACTTGAGATGGGGAGGTAACTGGGGTGTGATGTTGGCGATGGAAGAGGGCCAGAAGCGTTGTTGTGGTCGTGTGACAGGTTTGCTCTTCTTCACCTTGCTCTCCCCGCCCCCGCCCCCACCATCCAACATTGGCTGTAGGATCCTCCGCCGAGCATTGATGAACCTGGACACAGATTTGTCAGTGACTGCTTTGACTGATGAATGATTTTCATCATTGTTAGTGTGATTTTGTTACTGTTTTGTTCTTAAAAGACCAATTTCACATTTCTGACTCAGACTTGTAACAAAGTGAGTGTATGTTATCATATCCTCTCCAGTGTCCTTGCGTGTATGTATTTGTGGGTTAGTGTATGTACATGACTAACTTATCTTGACACTTTCTCTGCAGTTATGAATGCTAGCACGACACTGACAAAAATTCATAACATATATACTGCTCACCTCCATCCACTCTCAAACCCCATGATGGTGCCAAACTGCAAAGGCCATAAAATTTCAAACAAACATGTTCATTGTTGGGAAACTGGCTTTTTCTTAGAAATTGTGATCAGTTCACATTTTATGATTCATGCACTGATTAAAGATATGGGATATTTTATCCAATACTTTCAGTAAACGTATGTTGGTATTTTATCTAACATCTCAAGTGCTACCTTGCATTTTATCAAAACCAGATCATATCAATGTGATTTCTAGCAAGCGCAGAAGCAGATCAAGATACATGCTGCCCCCCCCTCCCCCCCATGTCCATCACTATCCCCCATTCCTTCCCACCATCCCTCCCCTCCTCCTCCTCCTCCATCTCCCCTTGTCCCCTCCTCCTCATCCCATCCCCTCCTTCCCTTCCCATGTCTCCCCCACCCCCCTCTACCCCCATCTCCTGCTCCCCTCCCCTCCCTCAACCTTTCCCCACCGCTGTCGCCACTGTCCTCCCTCATCCCCTTCCCTCTCCCTGCCTCCACTTCATACCCTCCCTATCCCCTCCAACCCCCACCACCCTCACCTCTTATCTACTCTCCCCCAACTCCCTGTCACCCTCTTCTTTACTGGCCCCCTCCCTCTCCCATTTTCCACGTCCCCCATCCCCCTCCCCTTTCTCTCAGACCGGCTTTGAATGCTGACTTTGCTTGACTATAATATGGTAGGTCTAGATGCAAAGTTAGGCAACTGCAGGCAGAAATATAAACAATTTTTTTTATATTGGTGTTAGCGCACCGCCAAAAACAACGTGGACAACCGAAGCACAAGACAAAACACAACACGTTTGGGTTTGGATTTCAAAGGGAGGCTGTTAGCAGAAACCTAACAGACCTAACACATGTAGCAAATGTTTGCATTATGCAGGGCTACCAGGGGAAAAGTGTTACACAATACTGTTGTGACATCAATTTGTTTTGATGTCATTTGTTCTTTTATGTTCTTTGACGTTTTTCCCTTGTGTTTACTGTTTAGTGTTTCCTGATGAAGGATCCAAGACCTGAAAGCTTGAGTAAGGTAAGGTAATGTTGCTTATAGCCCAGCCGACCACGAAGGGCCATATCAGGGCTGTCACCCACGTTAAAATCAACTCACAAGAAAGCTTGAGTGTATGTTATTTTTTTTTTTAAAAGGACTTCAAAGTACTCATTTTTCATATTCTCTTTACTGAAGTTCAGCAGTTGTTTTTATACATTTTAATCTATCATGGAACAGCTTAACCCTTACACCGCCAAAGTCGCCTTTTGGCGACGACAGGGCTGAGCACCAACGTCGCCATTTGGCGACAAAGTAGGGTGACCTAACTCCCGATACTCTCACGATCCAAGTTCATGAGATAAAAAGCCAGCAATAAACGTCATAGTCGGGGATGGTCTGGCCCGTGCTCACAGCCATTTGCTTTGTCAGAACACTATTCAGTTCAGTGTTTTATCAACTTTATTCTGATTGTTTTTCCATTCACTATGACGTCACCACCAAGCACTTTACGTACTCGACCTTGCCGTACATTTACCACAGATCAAGTGCTGGTAATATTGAATAGACGGTCAACTGTTCCTAATACAGATGAAGAAGACCCAGATAGTCACAAGGAAACAACATTAGTGAGGGCCTCACCAAATTATTGCAACGTGAAGCGTTGGACCATGGCCAAATGGTTGGGAGAGGAGGCGTGCTGACGAGAGATAAGACTAGACGCCTACTTACTACCGCTGTGCCCCAGTGTTTTTGCGTTGAGCCAGCCAGCACTGACTGACTGTTCACTGACTGACTGATAGTTGTGTGAGGGGATGAGCTAAGACTTTAGGCAGTGAACTTCACACACGCTGTGGGCCGACACTTGCTCGTCGAGGTTGAAGGGGGTGTGGCCGACTGACACGTGAGAGGTGAGCCACAGAGATGTGTTGGGTGCGTTTTATGATTAGCTGAAGGGCACTCAAAGGTTCAGAGACCAACAGGCACATGAATGACTTTGTGTTCATAAAAAAAATATTACTGTTGAGAGTGAAAGGGACTGTGTGTGTGTGTGTGTGTGTGTGTGTGTGTGTGTGTGTGTGTTCCCTTTTTCTTTCTTACATGTGTACCAGTTAGGCATAAGAATGTGTGTGTGTGTGTGTGTGTGTGTGTGTGTGTGTGTGCGTGTGTGTGTGTGTGTTCCCTGCTATTGGAGTAGTTGTATTTGTGGCTGTTTCTTCCACTTTTTTGTTGGAAATACCATACTTTCTGGTCTTCAATTGTGAGTGGAGTATTTTGCCTCCCTTGTTGAGAGTTTTTTGGCATTCTTTCTTCATTTTTTATGTTTAGAAGAAACATAACATTCTTTTTTTTTATTTTGCTTTTTTTTTGCACTAGAAATTACTAAAAATTTGAAATTGTTGTTTACTTACCATTACTAACATGTTATGATATAATAAAAGTACAGTGTATCTCCTCCATTTTACAAAAAATAGCATGAGAATTGGTTGTTTAGTTCCAGAGATATCCGCGTTTCACATATGCTGGTATAAAATAAAGAGCTTTTTTGGAAAAATGGCTGGCGATGGGGATTTATGCAAAATAGAATGTCTGGCAGTGAAAGGGTTAAGTCAGACGATCAGCACTGAGAACTGACAAAAAAAGGGAAAAAAATCACAAGATAAAGACCAGTTCTGACACAGCTAACTAATGACTCACTAAAAACAAGAACAGCTGCTGAAAGACTAGAGGATTACCAGAACACAAATAACTCCCGACGTAATGCCTCAGTGACAACTCAAGTTCTTCGTAGCTCAGCTGATTACCAAGACCATATCAGGGCTGAAATGATGCACACATACACAAAACCACCAAAATAAGGCGCAATGGAGTGCGACATTCACGGCAAAGACAATGGCCGACTCACCAGTTGTTGACCTGCAGCAAGGTGAGGTTGGTCTGACTGGCGATCTGTCTCTTCTCGTCCTCCGTGGGGTAAGGGTGCTGCACATCACACAGCCTCAGTGAGGACTTTGTCATCTGATCGTAGCTAGGATTTCATCATCTGATCCTAGCTAGGACTTCATCATCTGATCCTAGCAAGGACTTCATCATCTGATCCTAGCTAGGACTTCATCATCTGATCCTAGCTTGGATTTTATCATCTGATCCTAGCTAGGACTTCATCATCTGATCCTAGCTAGGAATTCATCATCTGATCCTAGCTTGGACTTTATAATCTGATCCTAGCTAGGACTTCATCATCTGATCCTAGCTAGGACTTTATCATCATCTGATCCTAGCTAGGACTTCATCATCTGATCCTAGCTAGGACTTCATCATCTGATCCTAGCCAGGACTTTGTCATCTGATCCTAGCTAGGAATTCATCATCTGACCCTAGCTGACATGATGCACAGTGGACTTCACTTCACACCATTTCCAATGACATGTTAACCAATCATTGTGCTGAACAAGTAAGTCTCAAGAAGTGTGTCGTAGCTGGAACAAGTGACTGAAAGCAAGAAAGCTCACAGGGCCAGGCAGTCACAATATGCCGACATCTGAGCCATTTATCTGTATTTAAATGGCACTCAGTCAGGTTATAAACAACCTCATATCAAGTTCGATCCACCACCAATCCTCCCCTGTCTCATAATTTTGCAGTGCCGATGGACAGTGTGCTTGTTTCCCTGTTAAAATTGCTTTGTTAATATGACCATACAACACAAAGCTGAACATTTTTCTGTTGAAATCGCATGGTCAGCATGATCATATGAACACAAACTTGTGATAGTGAACGTATTTCGTAGTCCCCAAGAAGCACGTTATTTGATCCATCCCTAATAATGCAGAAATGACTGAAGTCAACTCGCTGTTACATTCTGCATTCACTCACTCTTTCTTAGCATGTTTACATGAAATGCAGTAACAATGTGAAAATATCTGAAAATAGTAAGAGTTGTTTTCTGTTTGTGCTGCACTCTGTTATTTGCTTAAAAAATGCGTACTGTCTGATAGCTTGCTTATGTATGCAGTCATACAGGAACATATGTGCAGACATTTCCCCGCTGTATATTTCATTCACACATATTAATTTTGATCATCTCTAAAAAAAAAACTTGATTACGTCACACACTGTGTAAATGACAATCTTGGATTTGCAAAGTCTGTTGTTGAAGTGAAAAAACGGTGATCCCTGCTGAGATGAAAAAGAAAGGTATGGACACATTTGACAGGTATCATCATCAATATTACATCGCTCATAACAACAGTATGTTGAGCTTTCATTAATCTGTTCAACACAAAGATGAAAAAACAAGTTCACTTTCTTGCATTTTTGCACAAAAACCTTTTTTTTTTCTGTGGACATCAATTATAAAACACCATGATTACAGATTTATTTTTCCTTCTTATTTTTGATTGGTTCCTCTCAAACTTCTAGTCGTGTTATGTTCTGTAACTGGTCTTTTCTTTGGAACAGACATGCACATATACACATACACTTACCACCAAATGCTGAAACAACCAGGACTTCATGATCTGTGTGGCGTGTTTTGGCAACACACCTCTCTTGGTGTTTCTCTTCTTCCCTAAGGGATCATCTTCATCAAATGAGTCATCTGCTGACATGTTCAGCGTTCCTGGCACTGTCAGAAAAGAAAAAAGTCTCATCATCATTAGCCTACACATCTAATACTGCTGGTATTGTCGGGGAAAAAAAAAGATATACTGAATTCATCTTCATCAAATGAGTCATGACGTACTCATGAAGTGTTCCCTATCACTAAAAGAAAAAAAAGACATAATTCGTCTTTATGAAATGATAATCAGCTCACAATTTTAGTGTTCCTGATGTTATCAAACTGAAAAGACATGTACTGAACTTGTTTTCATCATGAATGTACTTGATTTAAATCAGAATTTGATGCCTAACCAGAAACAAGGCGCAGGTGGACATTTGTGGTGGTATCCGCCCATCCAGAAGTCGCGCAGCAGGCAGAAATGAAGTTGAAAATCCCTCTTAAAAGGAAATCTAAAGATCACCACATTTTGGAACCAAAGAAAAAAAAAATCTAGTAGAAGCTGTAGTTTGATGTGCTTGTCCTTTTCTTTCTTTTTTACATCAATATTAAATTACCATTGTGGCCACACATCTGCGCTTAGAGTTAGAAAATCTGAAACTGATCAGTACAAAACACACAAAGGGATAATATAGTGAATGAGGAATTGTTTTTCAAATGACTACATAAAAACCAAAACAAAATGATACACAGTGACAGCCATGCTGCTACTTTCATTCTACGGTAAAACTCATACATGACAAACATAAATTTACCTGTCGTGGAAGACTGTGTTGTGACAGGTGAGGCCACCACCCCTATTTGTGACAATGGAGTGTTCCCCTGTATTACCGGAGTTGTGCATACTGTGCTTTGTAGGGGGGATGCTTGAATCTGTCAATATCACATCATATAACTTTTCTCACACATTTCAAGATTAAACTGGAAAAGGAAATTTCACAGTGTTTTTAGGCAGTCCTTAAGTGATCAAAATAAGATAGAATCCATAGCATTATATATACAAATAATCCCCATTAATGTCACCTTCTTTTTCTCTTTTTTTGGGGGGGGATGTCTCAGTAGTTCAAAACCTAGCCAACTTGCAGAGGGCTATATCACAACTAAAGCCCCTCCAAAAGATCAAACAACAAAGTACTTGTACCAAATCACACAAAAACGACAGAGAGAAGGAACATAAAACTGACAATCACTGAACTGATCAACTACACAAATAAAATGCCAATGAAATTGAATTTTGAAAATACTGGAGACAGCAGCATTATACTTTCCTTTTTTTTCTTTCCCAGATTTTTACAACAAAAAAGAAGGAAAAAGAATAGTGTTGAGTCATGTTTATAACTAGATGACCACAAAAGTTATAAAAACTGTATCAAGAGATATCAGAAGAACGCCAAGAACAAAATTAACGGGGAAAAAAATCTCAATGGCATATTGGTCAGCCTTGTTGTCAGAGACAGCAATCTCTAAACAAATTTCAAGGGTAACAGATTTTTTTTTTTTTTACTTTATGAAGTAAAAGAAACATGAAGACAGAAAGATAAAGACAAAGTAAATCAAAACGAGGACAAAAACAACAAAAAGGCAAAAACTTGGAAAGCAATACCACAGCAAAAACTTCTAGCCCACAATGTCCAGAGGGAACGGACAGCACTGCTCACCTGTATGGGCTGGGCGACGATGCCCTGTGGCGTGTGCACCATCTGGTACACCATGTTGCCTGAGATGATCTGACCCTGACTGATGGTTGCCATGGTGAGCCCCGGCTGCATCACCACACCTCCCCCTACTGGTGCCACAACTGGAGTGGTAGGTAGTGTGCTTAGTGACGTTCCTCCTAAAACGAAAAGTTTCAACATGAATATATCATATATAACTATCATCAGTGGTGAACTGAATACCGGTATCAATCATTTACACTTATAACCAATTATTTATACCTATCACTATGTCTCAGTTACTATTCCCTCCATCAGTGTGACAGATGTGAAAGAAACGCAGTGGTGAACTAAACATGATAATGAATATCATCTATAAGCGTGTCTCTATAACCATCCCCTTACGCAGCATTACAAATAGAAATGACAGAATAGGAGGATTAAATAAGGAAGATCAAAGAGTAGTACATGAAGGAGTGGGAGGGGGGGGGGGAGACAGGGGAGGGAGGGGGAGAGGAAGAGGTAAAGAGGAATGACAGAAAAACTCATGTCCTTCAAACATACTCTCCTGATCAATGCAATCCGATAACGAAAAAGACTGACCATGTGAATACAGGTAAAGGAAAGAGAGAAGGTGAGAAAATCAGGTACTGATTTAGACACATTTACGATGCCAAACAATGATTAGGGGGAAAGAAGGGAAAAGAGTCAGAGAGAGACATAAAGAGAAAAAGGAAGGACAGGCAGAATGAGAAAGACAGCAAGGACTGATAGGCAGAAAAAGAGGGCGAGAGAGAGAGAGAGAGAGAGAGAGAGAGAGAGAGAGGAAGAAGAAGAGGAAGAAGAAGCAACAGACAAGAGAAAGTAAAGATAGACAGACATAACACACAAACATCTGCGCACACAAAAGCAATTCCTCACGTCTCTGAAACACTCGCCACACCATTCCATGACAGTAAAGAAGGGGGACAGTGGGGAAAACGTTGATTTACAGCTTGCACTGAAAGAAAACCGAGAAGGAAAACTAACAAGACATTTAGAGACAGTCATATATCTCTCCAATACAGTTACCTGACCAATCTGTGACCGCCGAAGAGGAAGAGGAGGGAGACAGAGGGGGAGAGTCCATGTCATCAAGTCGGAGGAGGTGCTCGCTCTGCAGCTTCCCCTTCAGACAGGTGATGTAGCGTGTACAGAAGTCCTTGCACAGCTCGCTCACCTTCTCCAGCTCCAACAGGTGAATACGCAACACCTGCACTGCACGCAGCATCTGCCCAACCACACACACACTGAGTACACACTGGTCAATACATTTCACACTTAATGCATTACAGTTGTTCGTAACAGTGAAGTAACCATCACTGAACATTTGGGAGACAGGAGTTGTCAGGTCGTTCACCCAAACGGTTCATGCCTCCCTGCTTGACCTGATCAATAGAGGGTGCTTACAGAGAAAACCTGTCAACCTCCATTCTGCAACATTTTACCTCATCCTTTCCTCAGGTAAAAATTATCCCTAAACCCCTTTTTTTTCTGATAAAATTTCAGAATGTCACATTTCTTTTTTCCAAATAAAACTTTCATTTGAAACTTTGTGGGGAAAAAAAAAATCGTAGAATTCAAAAAGATGCCTCACACATGTACATCAACACAACGAGACGTAACACTACCTCACACAGATGTCAACCTACCAAGTTGTCCAGGTCCTCGTCATCAGTGTCAAAGGTCTGTTGTTTCTGGGCACTGTGTTCAAAGAAGCTGTGGATGTCCTTGTCATAGTCGGTACCAACGAAGGAATCCAAGGAGGAGGAGGCCTGCTCGCACTTCTCAAACACCATGGCCATCAATGGGAACAGTGGATGTCTGCATGAACACACACACACACACACACACACACACACACACACACACACACACAACACACATGCATACACACTCATACGCACACACACACGCACACATGCACACACACACACACACACACACCATGAACATCACTCCCATCATGTATATACCGAGACATTTCACTGTTCAAGCATCTTGATTGTTGGGAAAGAAAAATCAATAAAATACAAAAAACAGCTGACTTGGAAGATAGGATAGGGAAGTAGGTTGCCGGGATGTGGCCATCAAAACACTTGAATTAACAATGTCACCACATCCACACAACAATCTAATCCTGACAGTACACACACAATGATTACCATCAGTACATCCACAGCACAAATTTAACAAGATGGTGGTTGGGTGCACATTGTGAAACAAAATCACCAACTCCACCTGCTACTTACACACATTTTACATACACATGGAAAGCAAAGGAATGGGAACAAACAATTTGTGACAAAATCAAATCAATCCAATTTTGCATATAAACAAATCTGATTTAGGTATTTTCAATAAAAATTTTTCTTTTATTTCCTCTTCACCGGAACCTGTGGGAAAAAAAATTCTGGACAGATAGATCTGCAAAATACAGGAGAAAATCTGGTGAATGATGGCGACTAGCAAACCTGATCCCATAAACTGTAAGGCAGAATGTACCTGTGCATTCTTTAAAATATACACGATGATCCCTTTGTATATCACCTGTCTACAATCACCTGTATATCACCTGTAAGCAGTGACTTACCTGTATATCATCTGTTTCTGTTCCTCCACACTGGGATCCACCTCCGAGGCCTGGGTCACAGTGATCAGGGCAGGAGTGGATCTGGTGGAACAGGATACATCAGTTAGCACTCCAATCATCATCACCATCTTCGTCACCATCATCACTCTTTTCCCAATGTGAAGTCTAATCATCAACAGCAACCTCAACCTCATATTCTCATCTGAACATTGCAAGCATCAACTGCAGTACTGTCATTTTCACACCTTGTTCACATCTATTGCCCTTTCAATGCAATCATCATCAATTGTTCTTTTATTACAAAGCCTCACAAATCATACATCCTAACAGTAAATACATCATTTATTGTTATAACTGTTCTTAGAGTGTCTTTTCATCAGTTAATCAATTTACACTTGTCATCTTTCCAACTGCCGTCAGTCAAATTTCATTCTCTCCCTTTCCACCTACATGACCTGTCCCGTCATCACCCTCCATCTTACATCACAGACAATGAACTTGTTACTCTTTCTCTTTCTGACATCTTTCAAATAATTTGCTGGACTGCCGTCATAGTCAAAATTTATCAAATACAAAATCATCACCATCATTCACAACTTAAGAAAAGTTATCATCTGTAAAATATTTTCATCACTATCATCATGTTAGGAATTTGGCGATAATCAGATTAAGCTGTTATCACATGACACACTACCATCATCATCGTCCCCTCTCAATCAGTCAGTGTCCAGACACAGTACTGCACGAAGATCATGGTCATCATCCCTGTCACCACACCACAACTTAATACAACTCACTCATCATCATCATACAAAATAATATTTAAATATTGCTTTCCTTTACAAGGCAGATAAAACTAAGTCGACAGAAGAGAGAAAATTTCAAGCACAGAATTTCTTATGACAGGGATATTATAATCCCTGTTGACACCCCCCCCCCCCCCCCCCCCCTTCTCTCCTTCCCTCTCCCTGGCATTCCCACGCTCATTACTTGTTCTGCTGGTCAGCAGTGGATTCTGTGGTGGCAGGTGCTGGGGCAATTTGCACCTGTGCCAGAATGTGAGCTTCCTGGTAGGACGGGGGCTGGCCCTGGTGGAGAATCGACATGGTCACCGTTATAGATGAGGACAACACAGGTGTCTTCTTCAGTTCTCGTCACCCTGCAAGCACAGCAAGATCGTTCCGACTCAAGCAAACAATGACCATTAATGCTGATAAGGGAACACTTAAACAACTTAAATCTAGAAAAAAGGGACAACTATGAGAGCATATCTCTAGTTCTAGCGGCAAGACACATTTAAAAGCTTCAATTAATGGGAAAGGAGTAAGATAATATCAAGCAATAATGATGATGATGATAATCATAATAATAATGATATCTATTATAATAAAACTTTCCATCAATAGTCTCCTTCAGAGTTCTGTTAAAGCGCTATACTCTATCCATGTACTAGGGCAATCAGTGCTACACTACCTCTGTAATGATAATGGATGGTTTAAATTTAATCATGGTTTCCTCTTATAAAGTAGTAAACCTCTACTGTTCTTTATGAATTTGGTATGAACACTTTATTTCTTTATGTCTCTAAAATCATCTTTTTTTAATCAGTTAACTTGGAAACTCCAGTAATCGTCAATTTCTGCAAGGGATTAATTTTAGCGTAATTACAACCTGTTTTGATTCATGAGATAAGTAATTTCATTACACTGAAACAAAACATCTCCATTATTCTTAAGCTGCATTTCTCACCAGCACATACTTGATAAAGAGCAAAAACAGCAATATTTCTTGTTCCTGTGTCAAGCTTTTGACAGACACATACTCACTAAACTAAAGAGTAACAAAAAAACAACAAAAACAGCACACCAGTTGACATGCCAATGTTAAGAGTTTTCAACTGTTGACTGTATCCAGACTGCCATTAGGAGTAGGAAAAAGGTTTCTAGAAAATGTATTGTCATCTCATCAATGCAATGTAATTGGGGGGGGGGGGGGGGGGGGGTGATGAGCAAGAGAGACTATTACAGACAACGAATACCTAAAACATCCGAAACAAAATGAAAAGAAAGGCATGAAAAGAGAAAGAAACAAAGAAAGAAAGAGGGTGAATTACAGAGAATTACAGAGAGAGAGAGAGAGAGAGAGAGGCATGCAAGATTGACAACTAGCTAACAACAGAGGCAGAAACAAAAATTATGAAAAGAAAAACAGTAGAAGAGAAAAAAAACAAAAACAACAACAACAGACAGATGAACAAGACAGAGTAAGAAAGCGAGAGATACACACACAGAGAGAGCAAGAGCAAGAGAGAACGACACAGATGGAGAGAAATAGAGATAGATGGAGGTGGGGTGAAGAAGACCATAAAAGAGTGACAACAACTGATAAGTAACAAATTAAGCATATGTGGAAAAGGTATAGAAAAACAGATAGTATCAAAAACAAGAAAGGAAGAGAAAAAAAAAGTACTGGAGAAAGAGGGAGGGGAGGGGAAGACAGAGAGGGACCAAGAGAGAGAGAGACATAGGAAGAGAAAGCAAGCGAGCGAGAGCGCCAGAAGACAAGAGACCACTAGAGACAGAGGAAGGGTAAAAAAGAGCAACAAGACAAACAATAACTGATACAAGGGCCAGCAACTGAAATATCAAAAACAAAGAAAGGATAAAAAGAAAGACATCAGAGGATAAAGAAACTAGTAAACGGTAGAGAGAAGAGAGGGAAGGTGTGGAGGGGGTATTTTGTTTCAAGCCCTTCAAACAGCAGTACAATCAGCTGTTACACATTTCTGCTGTGTGTATGTGCACATACGAGCGCGTGCATATACACACACACACACACAAACACATGCACACATACACACCACATACACACAAATACATTGGAAGTCACCTGTTCGACCGAGTGGTCACTGTGTGCTCAATGCTTTAATATAAGACAGAAATACACATGACAGGAATGAGATGGAGATTAAGGAGTGGGCGTGGAAGGACAAGGTGGAGAGACACAGGGATCTCTCTCTCTCCTCTCTCTCTGTCTGTCTGTCTCTCTGTCTGTCTGTCTCTCTCTCTCTCTCGTACAGGAGTTTGAAGGAGGAGAAAGGGAGGGGTGTGAGTGTACTGGGTAGCCCAAGATGTTCGTCCCAGTATCACCAAACAATTCAATCTCTCTCTCTCCTTCTCTCTAGTCTCAGTCTCTGAGTCTAAAAATGTGTGTGTGTGTGTGTGTGGGGTGTGTGTGTGTGTGTGTGTGTGTGTGTGTGTGTGTGTGTGGTGTAAAACATGATAATAGATAAATCATCTTTTAATCTTCATAAATTGGTATGGACCGGAAAAGCAGGACTTACAGATATATGGATTCATAATGATGTACACTGAAGCCTAATGGATCATGCAGAACAACACATTTCTGACATTTAATCAACAGGACTAATCCAACGCAATGACATACACATCCCCATGAATACAATTGCAGGGATGTACTTGCGCGCGCACGCGCGCGCACACACACACACACACACACACACACACACACACATACACAGGCAAACACGTGTGCAGGCATACAGTCGATTCTGAGACTTAAGAAAGAGGAGGAAAGAAACTACTCAAAAATGTTGGGCGGGTCATAAAAACAGCATGCATGCAAACCAAATAAAGCAACTTTACGGGGAAACTGGGGAAGGACGGAGTGTAAAAGAATATTGTTAAAGTACAGGTCTTTTGATAATATTAGCCATGATTCAGTGAAAGAAAATTGTTTGAAAATGACTTGGATTCACATGCTGTAAAGACTTTACAGTTCTGCAAAATTATGTTTTTGGGGGAATAAAGGCAAACTGAATGTATTTAATCATGAGCAAACTCCAGCAATCTCAGAATCTTTCCATTAATTTCTATACCAAAGCAATTTGCTTCCTTTCTCTCATTCTCTCTTTCTGTCATAAACAGTTTCTGAAAAGCTCTTTATGAAGCAAAATTTAGAAAGAGAGGGGGTTAGTTACCACCAAGGATATAAAGTACAGGACAAAACACAAAGCATTTTGACCTCTTGGGTCTTCTTCAGGCAAAAACAAATAACATTTAGGACAGTGAAAACAAAGAACAAGAAACCAGTTATCTTATCGGAAGATTAAAAAAACAATTTTATTATGTTTTACATATGTTCGCGTGTGCACGCACACACACACACACACACACACACACACTGGCCGGAAGGCTAGTGAACTATCTGAGGCACACCCTGTCTTGAGCACAGCATAATGGAAGTCCGCACCCATCCCTTTCCTTCTGCCACCTTTAACTTTCCCTGAACTGAATCAGGTACCCATTTACTGCTGGGTGGACAGAGAGGGTGTTCAAGCCTTACAACAGTCTGCTCCCCAAATAAATCTCTACCCATCTGACCATGGGCCTCTCTAACAAACACGCACATTACAAAAGCAAGTAGCAAAGATATTTAAATGTACACTAGCAGTGCCACACATGCAAGAAATATCACACACATACACACGCGAGTGCGCGCACACACAGTGACACACACACTGAGCTGGCCCTGATATATAGATTATCAAACTGATGCCATCTTCAATAAACATTTAAGAAAAGGCTGGCAACTGCAGAGATTGAGGTGGGGACTTGGGGGACAGGGTAGGGAGGAGTGAAGAAGGGAGTGAGGGTGGGGGAGGCTGGGGAAAAGGGGAGGGGAACAGGGTAAGGTGTAAAAAAAACAACTTTTTTCTACTCAGGACTGAATGTTAATTAGAGGCTGAATATTTGTATTAGAAAAGGTTGTTATTTTCATTTACAAGTCCAATTTTGTTTTTATTTGAACTATTCAGTTGGCATTTAAATCTGTGTGAAGTTTGTGTCAGCAACACTTACACCATTGGCTTCCTAATCTGGTATCTTTAAACTAAAGTTTCGAGCACACACACACACACACAAAAGATCTGAAAAGATTTGGAGGGCTCTTTTTTCTCAGGCAAATAGGACTAGCTCAGGCTGAGCCTCTGCTGGTCAGGCTTTTACCCTCCCCCCCCCCCCCCCCCTTCACCCAACAGGAATGTGATTGGTTCATTGGAATATTGGAAAAAATATTACACTTAAGAAGCTATTTGTCATTATTGTGGATAATATTTCACAAACTTTCTCTTCAACCAGTGAGGAAAATTTTGTACTAAATTCCATTCTTTTTATTGCAAATGAAGCTTTCTATTCAATAAACACCAATCATTAAAAGTTCTGTGTAACCAGTCTCTTCATGATCAGAATCTGATGAGACAATGTCTTCTGACCGATTCTGGAAGAAAGGTAGCGTGGCGATTTTCTGTTTAAAAATTTAAACCATCTCCTGAGGGGCATGCGCCTGTGTCACACAGTCACAGGTATACATGTGCATCATGGCATATTTTCCCAAAACAAAGAAATCCACAGATAAAAGAAAAACTGGAAAGAAAGAAAAAGACTACAAGGAAAAGAAAAAAAAATTCAAAGCACTGTTCAATTTCTTATCTGATACCTAAACCAAGCAAGTTTGTCGCGAATTTCAACTTCTTCACACTATCGAGTCAATCAGTGAAAAAGAAATGGCGAAAAGGGAATCGATACTGCTCAGCACTTCCAGCAAAACTAGATTCTAGACTGTGTGTGACGGCCAGCCTTCGGCACTCCAATTTCTGACAGCACGCCAGACTGACTGGTACCCAGCCACGCCCGACCCGTCAGTCAGTGTTCTTGTGATGTGTCGAACGACAAATTTATGATAGTCTCCCCCCACTTCCATCCTAACCTCAACAAAGACTGTCGCCATGCTTGAACATCGTGCGACATGCAATGTTATTTCTTCTTTAAATCTGATCCTGTAACATTGCGTCCGTCACTTGAAAGTTCGGCCCACTTCCTTTGAAAATCAAACGCGTGTGGCTGCGCGAAAACTAAAAGCAGTGATCACGGTGCGATTTGGAGGGCTTACCTTCAGATTGAGACACTGTCACTCTTCGTCAAAATGGCGGACGTCAATTATTAACACTGCCCACCCCGTCACGTGACTGACAGCTGCGTCAGCATGGAGCTCAAATGGCAGGGGGCTCCTGCAAAGGGGTTCAAGGTTTAAGCACAGATTGAAATAGCTATTAAAGATTCCGATGTGCAAAATGTTGTTCCCATTTTCCTTCATCTTATAAACAAATGGGCTCACTGACATATATCCAATGTTCTTTGACATTGAATGTAGTATCAGTATTTCTTCCATCAAACAATATTATGACGTAACCTTTACAGATCCTTTCAAGCCTGCAACCCGCCAGCCACACGTCGCCAGTGGCCGACCTAATTACACGCGCATTCTTAAAAAGTAAACCATTGTCGACCTACTACAAAAGCATACTGGTCATTATTTTGCGCTTATAATTGACAAACCAGCAGGAAAGGAGGGATTTAGTCGCCTATAGCTTTCCTATAAAACCTTTTCCTAACGGTAAGGTCTGGCCTGTCGCCAGTTGGGTGGGGGTGGGGGCTAGGGCTGAGTGGCAGTTCTGGTGCGGAAGGTAGCGGTGCTGAGCTCGCGCTGCAGACGTCACGCTTCGACTGACATTCGTCACTCAGTCGCTGTCATCTCGTCTGGAAACGCCCCGTTATGCTGGCCGCGTCCTCCTGATGGGTGTTGGGGGAGGGGGTTGAAGGTCACACGGGGTCACAACGTCACCGCACAGGCACGTGGGTGGAAATAAAATTGGAGAAAAAAGTTTCATCTGAATTTGCTCAGCTAGTCTCTACGTTCCCACTCGTCCAGCTACATCAACAACACCCGCACATTGATCAAGCTGTGAAGAACAGATTGTGCCCGTTTCAGTTAAAAACGGGGACATGTGGGCGGGAAATAAGTATCAATCACAAACCTACTTTAACACCTTTTCCTTGTAATTGGCTGAACAATTCTTCTCAACTGTTCCTTTTCTTGTTGGCGAAGAGGGGGAAGGAGGAGAGGGAGGGAGGAAGAGGAGAGGCGCTGAGAGAGGGAGACAATTGCACTTTGCATTTTGTGCTTCTCTCCCATTCGGGGGGGGGAGGGCGGGGGGGAGGGGGGGGGGGGGCTAGCGAGCACACTTTTTGTTTGTTTGTTTGTTTTTGATAGTGAACACTTTTTCGTGTG
>CM065748.1:29241087-29253587 GCA_033310375.1 Conus canariensis | reverse complement strand
TGTGTGTGTGTGTGTGTGTGTGTGCGTGCGTGCATCACGTGCATATGTATAAATGCATATGTGAAGCGCGTACTGTGCGTTTGTCTGTGCGCGCGCGCGCGCGCGCGCGCGCGTGTGTGTGTGTGTGTCCTCTTCGTACCTTTCACACTTTTTGTCTGATCTCCAAATTTAGCATGCTCACTCGTTTGCATACTGGATAGATCACGAGCGAATCTGTGTGTGTGTGTGTGTGTGTGTGTGTGTGTGTGTGTGTGTGTGTGTGTGTGTGTGTGCCAGAAGGTCGGTCGCATTAGTCGCTTTTTAATATGACCACACGGTGAAGAAGCGAAGCGAAGTGAGTATTCGAAGCAAGTCAAAACGTCCCGCCACTGTGTGGCGTGGAGACAAATTAAAAACACCATAGTTTACTGCTTCCCGCAATAGCTCAGTTTAGAGAGCGTCAGTGTGAAGATCTATAGTTTCTGGTTAATTTCTCAATTCTCTCTCTCCTCTCTCTCTCTCTCTCTCCTCTCTCTCTCTCTCTCTCTCTCTCTCTCTCTCTCTCTCTCTCGTCAAAGGATTCAAAGTTCTGAGGCAAAGGGTAGGGGTGCCGTGGGAGAGTGCTTGGAGGTCGGAGGTAGGGTGGGGAAGGGATGATGGGGGATGGGATGGGATGGGAAGGAAGGCGGGGGGGGGGGGGGGGGGGCACTTTTATTTTCTTTTTACTTTTCATTCAAGTGATTCGGAGCGGGTCTGTGCCAAAAAAGCACGGGAGGGTGGAAGTAAGGCGGGAGAGGGCAGGTTGGAAGGGGAACGAGGGAGGGAAGGAGAGATGGGGGAAGAAGGTGTACGGAGGGGGGGGGGGGGAGGAAGGAGAGCAAAGGGTGGTGAAAGGGGAGGGTGAGACGGGGGAGGGAGGAGGGGGGGGGGGGGGAAGAGGTCGAGTCACCATTATATGTCTTTTTTTTTTTCCTTTTTTTTTCCAATGGGATCTGAGGTGATACATAAAGGTGGGATGGCAGCATGGCGTCTTCAGCACAGGGTAGTTCTATGGGCCTTGAGGAGGTCAGCAGAGCAGGGGTCATGTTATGAAGTAATGGGTGTATTGTATAGTCATTATTATTTATATGTTGTGTTACTGGTTTGTGTGTTTTTGTTGTTGTCAGCCATGAAAGTATCCTGTGTCGTCTGCACAAAACCACACACACACACACACACACACACACACACACACACACACACACACACACACACTCACACTACACACACACACACACACACACACACTCTCTCTCTCTCTCTCTCTCTCTCTCTCACTCACACACACACGCACACACACACACACACACACACACACACACACACACACACACACACACACTCACTCACTCACCACACACACACACACACACACACACACACACACACACACACACACACACACACAGGGGCAAAGGTAGGGGCCAGACAGTGGATGGGGGTAGTGTGGGTGGGGTTCCAGGTTTCTAGAATTGAAACTCTTCTTCCCCGTCCCACCCACCTCTCCTCCCTCCCACCCTTCATCCTCACCTGATCTAAAAAAAAAGAGCCATTCTGGAATGTTGCCTGAGGTACTTCACCGGGGAAGATCACCAAACCTCCCTTCAAAACACTCCCCCCCCCCCCCCCCCCCCCCCTCCCCCCCACCTCATATTATGGATCCGACCCTGTGTATTAGTACAGCCTTGAAAACGTCATTCGCCGAATACTGTAAACTTCCGCCAGTGTCCTAGCTTAAACTCTGGCCTGCTCTGGGGTTCGCCACCTCCCCCACCCCCTCCCAGTCTGTCAGTCTGAGCAGTCTGAGCTGTCCAACTGATTGTGCGCACCCTATCACTGGTCGCTGGGTCGGTGGATATTGTGAAATGGAATGTGCCTGGGCAAAACATTTTCTTTTCTCTGTTGCTGTCTTTGTTGTGTTGTTGTCTTTGTTGTTGTTGTTGTTCTTCTTCTTTTTTTCTTCTTCTTCTTCTTCTTCTTCTTCTTCTTCTTCTTCTCTCTCTCTCTCTCTCTCTCTCTCTCTCTCTCTCTCTCTCTCTGGAAAAACACATAAATAAACATCTTTGCCACCATTTTGACTCCTCCAACCTACTAAATAAAAATCAATCAGGATTCAGGAAAAATCATTCTTGTCATACAGCGCTTACAAACCTAGTAGATCAATGGCTAGCCAGTGTTAATGAGAATAAATATTGTGGCGCACTGTTTGTTGATTTTGCAAAGGCTTTTGATGTAATTGACCACAAACTGTTATACAGGAAGCTTTTATTATATGGTATAAAAGGAAATACCTTCCAACTGATAACATCATTCCTAGAAGATCGTCAACAAATCGTTTGTGTCAACAACAATTTATCAGAGAAGCTACCTATCCAACATGGCGTACCCCAGGGTTCTGTGTTAGGTCCGTTGCTGTTCTCAGTTTATATAAATGATCTCCCTCTTTATATTGAGGATTCATGTGAACTCTTTTGTGATGATACCACTGTCCATACAAGTAGCTCCAGCTTGGAAGCTGTTTTCACTTCATTACAGAAGAATGCTGACATCTTAAGTAATTGGTGCAATGTAAATCACATGTCACTGAATCCTAACAAAACAAAACTAATGCTGATAACAACAAGGCAGAGAAGACAAAACATAACCACACAGCCCCCATCTGTTTTTATCAATAATCAGGAAACTGAAGTGGTGGATAGCCATCGAGTTCTAGGCGTATATGTTGATAATAATCTTTCTTGGTCTTATCACCTTCGCAGTTTATGTAAATCAATATCCAGACAAACATATCAGCTGTGCAAGATTAAGCATTTCTTAAACCTTCATGCCAGGAAATTGTTCCTACACGCACATGTTCTCTCTTCAATCAATTATTGTTCAACACTATTTGATTCTGCTAGTGCTAATGCCATGAAACCTCTTAAGAGTGTCTACAAAAGAGCACTTAAAGCAGTCCTATTAAAATCATCTAGTCTTAGTGAAGGGGATTATACTAAAGCGGGACTCTTCCGTTACAAGAAATGTTTGCTGTCAACAAATGTCTGCTAATGCAAAAAATTGCATCGGGTTTAGCACCACAAACTCTTCAGTCCAAATTTAGCATAAACCCTAGGGATTCAACCAAATTCCAGGTTCCCACACCTAGAATAGATCTATTTAAATCAAGCTTATCTTACTCAGGTAGCGTGGTTTGGAATTCACTTCCACTACATTTCCGATGTACTCAAATTACAGAATCCTTCAGGGAAAAACTAATTACACATTTCACAGCAGACCATTGCTATTAGGGACAAAATACATATACCAGGGCACACCCTCTGTTTTGCTGCATATTAAACTGATACGCCGTTTTCCTTTCCACTGATGTTTTCAAAACTAGATAATGATAAATGAGAGATATGGTTACTATCGGTTTTATTAATGATTGAAATTATAGTATGATGAATGACTGTTGTGGTCGCTGGTTTTATTGGTGCATTGTCACTAATTGATTGATGTCTTAATACTTTGATTTCTTCGAGCACTGTAACTGCAAGGTGATAAATGTGTGTCCGGATTACTGTTGATCATATTGATGTATTGCTCTTTATTCAAATTTATAGCAATGTTTAGCATGTGATATTTTGGATAGAAAAATGGAATTATTCTCTCTCTCTCCTCTCTCTCTCTCCCCCCCCCCCCCCCCCCCCCCCCCCCCCCCCCCCCCCCCCCCGTTAATTACGGCTGCGTTTCGATGGATTGTCGCTTAATTAATAATTATAGTTTTGGGTAGTGTATGAATGGTCGAAAAGAAAAAAAAAAGATGGAAGGGGAAGGTAAATGATAATGGCATCTCTCTCTCTCATCTTCTCTCTCTCTCTCTCTCTCTCTCTCTCTCTCTCACACACACACACACACACACACACACACACACACACACACACACACACACACACACACACACACACTACACACACACACACACACACATGCACACGCACACGCACACATCATGAAAAATAAGTGTTATGATTATTGATGCTAGGAATATTGCTGCTTACTGATAACTGATTGTTCGTTCTCGTTTTGCCTTATAACCACATCATGTAAATGTAAAAGAAAGTACAAATGTTGATATTATTGATGCATTGTAATTGTCTAATTATCATCCTTAGCAGTTTGTTGTATGTTAATTTTTTACAAAAGGAATGTAACTCTCTCTCTCTCTCTCTCTCTCTCTCTCTCTCTCTCTCTCTCTCTCTCTCTCTCTCTCCACTCTTCGATAGGAGGATCGCTTATTCCATATCTGTGTGTGCCAATTCTTTTCTTCCTTGTAATACATTTCTTTATTCTTGTTTGTTGTTTAAATCGTTTCTTTTTTCCTTTTAAAGTCATCTACGCCTTAATGGATGAACTTTTTAATGTTGTGAAGATATGTGTGTTTGTTAAAAGTTTTGTAAGTCTTAGTCGCTAGTCATACTTAGTCCCTTAACGGGGCAAGGGCCGGATGAAAAAAAGCATGTGTTTGCTTATCTGTTACCCTTGGAAATAAAGATTATCATCATCATCATCATCATCATCATCTCTCTCTCTCTCTCTCTCTCTGTTTTCTTAAGGGGGAGGGTTGGGAAAGAGAACAAAGTCACGGAGGTTCTGCAATGACTGTTGCGAACAGAGAGAGTAGCTCACTTATACTTCCTACCCCACCGGCTCCGGCTCCCTTACGCGCACATACACACATACATACACACATACGTACGTGCACGCGAACACACACACACCTCTGACATAATGACGTACAGGATAGGATAAAGTGGTGGCCTTTTAAAACTATTTTTGCGCTCTCCCTGTTCCGTCGTGTTTATAGCCGTTGATTGGCTCCTGCGACGTATCCATCCAGATCCAGATCCAGGCACCTGCTGCTCGTCAGAGAGAGAGAGAGAGAGAGAGAGAGAGAGAGAGAGAGAGAGAGAGAGAGCAGCATACACATACCTCGTACCCTACCATCCTGCCTCTCTTACACACACATACACACATAACTGCGCGCGCACCTCTGACATCATGAGGTACGCGCACCTGCCGGCTCCTCAGAGAGAGAGAGAGAGAGAGAGAGAGAGAGTTCTCATTTAATCCACACACGTTAGGCCATTAATTTTGTAAGAGCGTTTGCCTGGCGAACCTGGTGGCATCTTATATAATTTCATTTCTGTTGTGTGAAAGATATGTGAAAGTCCGCCTGACCGATTCATTGAGGATGCGTAACACAAACCTCTTGAAGTAGATGGACTGCTCTGTAGATCAGGGCTAAGGCCTGCATCATGCAAATGATTCAGCGTCCACTCTGAACGGCACTGCTGAGGACAATGCCAGATTCCGTGGTTTATCTTGATCCTCACAAAGCCCTTGATGAGTGATGATTGCGGACACAACTGAAACGAGGACAGAAATCCGTTAGCCGGTCTGCCTTCCGGTTCAGGACTCTGAGATAAAGCACACGCAATCACTGTCTATGGCTACACGCCACAATTACGATTTTGCACTAAAACATTGTATAATCCACGTAAGCGTTTTGAGGCCTACCATAAACTTGAGCCGGCATTTAACGTTAAACTGATGATAAATTATTGTTGAAAAGAATCCCATCCCCGCCCCCCCCCCCCCCCCCAATACACACACACACACACACACACATACACTCACACACACACTCATTTCCCTTGTTTGGGGGGTGGGTGGGGTGGGTGAGTGGCTTTACCGTTGAAATCACAAACCATCTTCATATACATGACCTTCCCTTTAGTTGACGTCACATTTCAGATCTTTGCACTCGCCCGTGACCCTATCTTTGCGCCAGCTTGAAGCACCCAGATAGTCCAATTCCTTTGCTTTTTTCCCTCTGCTTGCACGGAACAACCTGGCTTGTACCTTGATGGCCATGTGAAAGACAATGAAGAGAATCAACTTTCAGACACAATAAAAAGTCTCAAAACAGTCTAATTGCGCCGGACTATAAATACTCGACTCCTTAAGCAAGGCCTTGGCGCATTAATTTTGGGTGTGCAGCCTGTGTCTGTGTAACGTTTCAACTAAATGGCTACACTATGGCCGTGTTCTCAAAGCAAAGTTAAGGTTAAAGGTTGAAACTTGCACAACAATCAAACGCTATGATCCAGGGCATGACATTTTGGAAAGTGCGGCAAGG
Source organism: Conus canariensis (assembly GCA_033310375.1). NCBI lineage: Eukaryota > Metazoa > Mollusca > Gastropoda > Neogastropoda > Conidae > Conus > Conus canariensis. Next base: position 29,247,388 of record CM065748.1, on the reverse strand, counting down.
CTGTCTCTGATGTGAACCAGTTCCTGAGTTAGGCCTATCCAGCTTCTACTGGGAGTATGGAGATGATTTTCAAGCCGTAAGTATCCGACCACTCGAATGGTTTTAACTCAAGACCGCAGAATGAGTGCTTTGACTGCTTGATTATGGCCCCTGTCTAAACAGAGACATGCACAAAAACTGTTTTATTTAGGTCCTGCATATCAGTTACACAGGCCTGCTTTTGGTGTAACATGTGTGTGAGCATCTCTTTTCATGAAGCTGTGCACAAAAAAAACAAAAAACAAAAAAAAATCATGGATAAGTCCAAATTTACAAAAGGGTTAAAATGTCGTCAAGATTTAGAGATAATTCCGAACAAAATGCTATGAAAGCAAGCGTAGAATACAGCCCTGTCATGGAATTCCACGGCATCATCTTCATTTACTCATTCCCATCGATCAGCATCAAACAATTTAAGTCTCGAATTCTGTAGCCCTTGAAGACCTGCTGTCATGGTGACCCCAGTTTCGATTTTGCCTCAGTGTCTTTGTCCTTGGTAAGTTCGTGTGGAAGTATCGGTAAGTTCATGGGACTATCGTCGGCCGAACGTGATGGTGCCCTCCAAAGGGGGGACCCTCACCCAAGCTGGCTCCACGACTGACCGGTTATTGTCTTCAGTACTGGGTTAGTAGGGGGTGCCCTGCGTGTGTTGGATCAGAACAGGCACCACTGAACACCACCAGAGTAATTCGGCGGATGTGCAGTGTCTTCTCGGGTGGGTTGCCTCATGACGACTTGACACTGACTGCTTGTTGTGGATTGCCGGTGATGGGGCTGCGGCGGGACAAGTCCGAATGCGTCTGAGGGCGAGGAGTCAGAATTAGCGCACGGCGGGTAGTGTCACTGAGACAACACAGAGGATGAGACAGAAGGAAAAAAAATCAAATAGTTACAAATGCAAAATACTGCATGTCAGTAATGTTAAACCAATTACAAATAACACTTTGACAGATGTAATCGATGACTAGAATCAACCGTCACTGATCGAGAGAGATTTTCGTGGTTTTGATTGACGAGAATCTCGCATTCCAGCCCTCACATTTTTACAGAGCCTCGTCCGGGTGTTTGACTGACGAAAATCTCGCATTTCAACTGTCACATTTTTGCATTGCAAGGTACATTACTGAGTAAAACAGCAGACGTGATTCCTTATCATATACAAACTGAAACAAAAGAATGCACCGTTAAATCACTTTCCCAACATAAAACTACCAGAATATGGTAACATCATATCAGTGAGGGGCAAAAACCGTTCAGATCAAACTGTTTAAAAAAGAAAAACCTCATTAGATCAATACATAATGAACAGGGAAGTGTTTTTTTTTTTCTCCTGCGTATGGTTTGCTGTGTGAATGGGCGCTTGAAACAGCATAACTTTGGAAATATGGGCCTGTCTTTATTTTACCATGAGGGCAAAGTTACTCTTCTTGTTCAGTTGGCATATTCATGTTCATGACGCCCATACACCGATGGCCGGTGCAGGAGTAGAAGAAAAACTTCCAAAATACTGCGTTGGCCTAAAATGTGTGCCCTTCTCTGGAATGCGTTTTGACCTAGGATTAAAAGAAGAAGAACATTGTCGTGTGACACTGATAGGCCTAACTTGGGGGTTACGACTGATTGCAAAGACTGAAAAGCAGCAAGGCGGATCGGGAAGGAGGCCTGTAATTAACCGACCTGTTTTGCATTTTATCGGGATTCTCTCTCCAGTTTAGAGAGGGGTCTGGTCTCGTTTCTCCGTGACACCTCGCGGCAAGTGAACAGGAATGGCAGCAGCCACCGAAGCCAGAGATGATTGAGAGCGTGGCTCGCGTGTTTTGAGGCTGACCAGTGGAATCGGAAGGATCCTGTTTCCCTGGGGCTGACGCGCATGTCGGAGTAAACGGTCCGTAATTACTCCACGCTTGAAATCACTACTCCCCACCCCCCCTCCCCCCCCCCCCCCCTCCCCGGCGTGTGAGAAAGGCCACGCGCCCCCAAAATCGATCCCCAAGGAGTAAATCTAAGACAGACCTATCATTTTGTTTCCAAAAGCTTCAAAATTCTTCAACTGCTTCAAACGACAAAATATAGGGTACTAATCAAAACACATTTCGCCTGAATTTGAGAGGGGGTAAGGTAGTGTTGCTTATAGCCTAGCTGATCGCAAATCAGGTTTGTCACCGCGCTCAGGTCAACTCACAAGTCATTCAAAAAACAAACAAACAAACAAATACAATAATTCACACAACCCCTTAAAACACACCTTCTAAAAAGACACCGGAAATTTCGTTAAACATCTTTCTTCTGTAAAATCTTAGATCAGATGAAAAATATTGATTACTTTCAGAGAAGAACAATTCTGGACTTGTGCAAGAACTCCACACCCCCCCCCCCCCCCCCCACACCCCCTACCCCCGCCATCCCCTTCCAAAACTACTCGGCTGTCAGTAATTTGGGGGTATGGTCCAGAGACACCCCATAGAGTGAATACACAGTCATATATACCCACACTTACCCGCCCTGTGTGACAGGGAGGTGGACATGGATACGTGTTTATATCATTCCATGGGGCGTTTGCCTACCCAGCCCCAAGTCATTCACTAGCGAGTGGTTCTGGGATAGATTCGGGGTAGTTTTGGCTCAGTTCAGGACCCCCCCCTCCCCCACCACCACCTCCCTAATTTTCAGATGCGATGTACCCTGGAGTCTTTTAGCCAGGGTACGACAGCAACAAGTGCGATGTGCTATAATTGATATGTTTTCGTTGTTTGGGACACTTAAAAGAAGGAATTTTAAAGGAGGGAAGTGATTTCGGTACAAAGGGGGGCGAGGTCATTCTGGATTTATCTCCCCACAGAATGAGTTCTAGCACATACCCTTTCTCACCCACCGGAGAGTGATTTCAGATGTGGAGTGATCACGGAACATAACACCGGCTAGACAAAGATGGCGGCATATTGGAAGGACGATTCGTGATTAACGAACTTCAGCTGAGCTCAGGATGAAATGTGACAAATCTGTCTCTACGTCACGGTATGAACCGGCTCCGTGTGTCAGTCAAGTCAGCTTTCGCATAAAAGCCTCTTTTCAATGGGTGATCTCACCTTCATCTACGAGTTAGACTGAAGACACCAGCCCAAGAGGAACAGATGAGAGGATCAGTGTCTTCGCCTTTCGCTAGTTGGAGTTATGCTGCTCACACTGAAGGCATTTGTCCCTTCCTGTTGACGTGATTGGCTCTGTGTTTGCCTTTGTTCACGGATCGACTGTCTGTTCATCACACTTCGCCGTTACGTGTCTCAAACTTTCAAATTTCAAGTACACATGTAGAGGTTTAAGTACACATGTAGAGGTTCAAGTACACATGTAGAGGTTCAAGTACACATGTAGAGGTTTGAGCGCAGACAAGGATTAAGATGGCGGAAGGACCGAAGCACAAGGATCTTTGTTGATGCTCAGCACTAATTTCTCAAGAGATCCTGCGAATCCCGACTTATTTTTACCATTAATGACCTGAGGACGCGGCTTGACGAGGAAAGACAAACAAACACCATCTTGCCCGATGTCTCGGAGCCTTCAACAAAGTGCCACACCAACGGCTTCTTCCCAAGCTCCAACTCTACAGAGTCCACAGGCAGACTCTTCGCTGGATTGAGAAATTCATGTCAATCAGGGATCGGCAAGTTGTCATTGAGGGAAAGGCCTCCACGATTGGCCAGTTAACCTCCCTGGTTTCTCTGTCCAGTCCTTTTCCTCGTCAACATCAAGAATACTAGTGACAGCATCAAATCCAAGATGAAACTGTTTGTTGATGATTCCATGCTTTACCTTCTAGATCAGAACGCTAGAAGACGCCGGTGCCCTGCAGGAAGATCTGAAGCAGCCTTAGCTTTGGAACAAGACCTGGCAGATGTCATCCGGTGAAGTGGGATGTACTACTGGTGACACGAAAAAACAAACAAACAAACAAACAAACAAAAACCTTTAAGATCATCTACTGCCTGCATACCTAGAGCCTCAGAAAATGGACATGGCCGAGTACCTAGGCTCAGTGCCTACTAAAGATCTACTCGGGGGAGCACACGTCGAGGCTACCACAGTGAAGATAAAGAAAACCAGTCCCTTTGTGTACAGGAGCCTTAGAGGCTGTCCACATGCGATCCAGTCAATGTGCTATGAATAACTTATGAGGCTGATTGTCAAGTGCATCGCTCCAGTCTGGGACCCACTGCAGCAGTAGCTGTCGCACATCCTGAAGATGGTCCAACGTCGCTCAGCTCGACGAGTCCTTCATGACTTCACCCCCACCAGCAGTACAATAGAACTTGTCTCCCCACAGAATCCTCTTGCTGTGGTACGCTACGGCCAAGGCCACCATATTGTACAAAATATTGGCTGACCTGGTTGAGAGAGAGAGAGAGAGAGAGAGAGAGAGAGAGAGAGAGAGAGAGAGAGAGAGAGAGAGAGAGAGAGAGAGCACTATTAGTAAATATTTCCTTTCTGACTTCCAGGTCTAAAGGATAACATTTATCTTATTTCCATCGAAGATGCCATTGATTATAAATGGAAAGAATAGCGTTTTTCATGCATACGACAACAACCTCGCAGAGTTCTCGTTTTGCGCAAAATCTTGCACAGTGTGTAAACTACGCATGAACATGGATTACGCGTCACACACACACACACACACACACACACACACACACACACAGAGAATTATAATTGCTCTCTCTCTCTCTCTCTCTCTCTCTCTCTCTCTCTTTAACACACACACACACACACACACACACACACACACACACACACACACACACACACACACACACAGAGAGAATTGAAGTAAAAAGGCAAAACAAGCAATGTAAACAAATATAATCCAATATTTCGAGCGGCTACTTTTTTTCAAGGACGACAGACTGTGTAGTCACGTCAAAAGTGGAGTGACATCATTGGGTCGATGCTAACGGAAAACTTGCGTCATGACAGCAATGTTATCACCAAGTGATGCAAAGTGTAATACACCATCCTGTTGTTATTATTTTGTCACCCCCCACCCCCACCAGTATACTTACAGTCACCCCTCCTCTCTCTCTCTCTCTCTCTCTCTCTCTCTCTCTCTGGTTTTCATTATGTTAGTTGTACCACAGGGAACAACTGAGTCACTATAAATGCAAGGGAACTCCGTACATGTAACTAATGATAAGCAACGTGTGTTCAGGCCTTGTGGATGCTTTGTTTGTAGCTTACGAATCCAGAATTTTTTCCCTGAGGTCTCTATGAATGTCACTGTCTATGTACTGTTTTTCAGTTGGCATACAACGCATGTCTTGAAGTGAGTGGTTGTGCATGTTGAAATGATGTGTGACGTGGGACCCTGTATTGTTCTGGATGTGTGTGACGTATGTAAGTAGAAGAAGCGTTGTTTGAGCGAGTTGCGTGTTACTCCTACGTACTCAGCTCCCTGGCAGTTGGTTCAGTGGAGCAGGTACACGATGTTTCTTGGGCTGCAGGACATCTCATGACGAATGGTGAATGTCTTGCTACTAACGTCACTGGTGAACTGACGTGTCTCTACTACATGCTCCTTACAGATGACACAGCGCTTTCTGGTACATCTGTGGCTTCCCGGGTTGTCAGTGGAGGGTTCTTGTGGAGGAAGCATGGAAGGCATCAGGATGTTTCGTAGACTAGTTGAATTTCTTTCTTCTACTATGGGGAGCTCTGGCATCGCTTGTTTCATCCTGTTGCTTTCAGATAAGGCTGGTTGCTGTTGTTGCAGCCACTGACATAGAGGAGGGTTGGCAGGGTTGTGAGTAATGATGAATATATACATGTGTGTGTGTGTGTGTGTGTGTGTGTGTGTGTGTGTGTGTGTGTGTGTGTGTTACATAAACTATACACACATATATACTGTTCAAAAAAAGTTAAGGACCAACATTTCACTGACTTATAAAAAAGAAAATTGGGAAGTGATCAATCTCCAAGTGTAACGTGAATTTATTGAATATGTGAAAAGTGTGTAAAGACAATGACAAGTCCGAGGAATCAACAAACTGGAATCGAGCGCAGTACAAACACCCCCACCCCCAAATTTGAAAGTCACAGGAGGAGTGTTTGTTCAATGTCATGCTTAATAACGTGTGTGTCCCCCGTTATTGGCAAGGCATTCAAGGCAGCGTTGTCGCATGGAGTTCACCAGTGTGCGCAGAAAGGCCTGGGGGACAGCAGCCCACTCCTGCTGGAGTGACTCGAACAGCTGACCCAGGTTAGCAGGAGGAGG
>CM065748.1:29231087-29236087 GCA_033310375.1 Conus canariensis | reverse complement strand
TAGATTTCCGCCTGCAGTCGCCTCACTTTGCAACTAGATACTGAAATGAAATTCCCGGCTTTGTCGCCCAGCAGCATTTGGTCAATGTGGTCTGTGCCTGTTGTTCATTGGAGATACGTCACGGAGCACGTAGGACTCGTCGAATCAGAAATGCAGGCCAGTGGTGGGATGTTGCCTATTGAGTGCACTCAGTCTCACTGAAGTCTGTGTCGGTTCACCGGATGTAGCTTCTTCCGTTACGGATGAGGTGCGGTCGTGATCCGTCCTCGTTTCCTCGTCCGTCCCCTCACTCATCTCTCTCTCCATCGATGCATTAATTGTTACTGATTGCAGATGGAGAATTTTAGACTACTGTTTAAAACTTATAAAATGATTACTTGTACACCATTGATAAGAGAAACTGGGTGTCAAATGTGCGCCACTGCTTACGTAAAAGCGGGTTTGGGCGTGTGTGGGTTCATCAGGGTGTTGGGTGCATACAAAGCTTGATCAGGGTTTGTACATCAACGCTTAGTTGACACACAGACAAACTCACACACATACACACACACACACGCAGACACGCACGCACACACACACACACACACACACACACACACACACACACACACACACACACACACACACACACACATACACACAGATAACACATTCACGCACGCGCTCGCACACAGACACACACATATCAATCTCTTGACTAACAATAATTCAAGAATGCAAAATCCAATAAAAGAAATATCACCAAAAGACTTCAACTTTCATTTTGCAAATATAACTAAGGATGTTATTGTAAATGATAAAACAAAGTACAATGATCTATGTATGTTAGAAAAATACTGTCGATGTAAAAACATTTCTTCGTGTTTTGACATACCACCATTGTCATTACATGAAGTATTTGATTATTTAACACACTTAAAACAGTCAGGGACAAGGGACTTAGATGGAATTGATGGTAAGATACTAAAAATCGCTTCATTGACCATTGCTGAGACACTCACTTACGTTTATAATTTGTGTATTGATAAAAGCCACTTTCCCTTAAGATTTAAACAAGCAAAAGTTATACCTTTATATAAAAAAGGTGATCCCATCAATCTCTCAAACTATAGACCTATCTCAATATTGTCCCTGTTGTCTAAACCACTCGAAAAACATGTTCAAATACACCTATATTCTCATCTTAAATATTACGATCTGATTCATGAAAATCAATCAGGTTTTCGAGAAAATCACTCTTGTCACACTGCTCTTGTACAACTTATCGATAGATGTCTTACGAATATTAACAATAATGACCTTACTGGAATTCTTTTTGTAGATTTTGCAAAAGCGTTTGACGTTATAAACCACTCCCTTCTAATAAAAAAGCTTATATGTTACAAAGTATCGAATACAGCCTTAAAATTCTTTACCTCGTTTCTCACTGATCGTCAACAGCTTGTTGAAATCAACTCCAAAAGGTCAAAGTTACTCCCTTTACAATTTGGTGTCCCTCAGGGGTCAGTATTGGGACCCCTACTCTTTTCTATTTATATAAATGACTTACCATTGTTTATAGAATGTTGTTGTGAAATGTTTGCTGATGATACCTCATTACAATCTCACAGTAGTAACCCTACTGAACTGGTAAATAACCTGCAGAAAAATATCAACAAGCTAATTACATGGACAGAAATGAATCACATGTCCATCAATGCTAGTAAAACCAAATGCATGTATGTCACTACACGCCAGAAACGACAGAAAATGACATCCTCATTTGCGCCATTACATGCCCAAGGACAAAAGATTGAAGAGGTTGCATCGCATAAAGTTTTAGGTGTTATCATTGACAACGATTTATCTTGGTCTTACCACATTGCGGATCTTGGAAAACGTATTTCTAAGAGAATATATCAACTTTCAAAGATAAACAAAATTCTAAATCTTCACTCCAGAAAGATATTCTTTCATGCGCACATTCTTTCTCTTATCAATTATGCATCCACGTTATGGGATAATGCCAGTGAAACTAATCTGAAACTAGTAAGTCGTCTGCATAAAAGGGCCATTAAATTAATTCAGTTGAAATCCAATACCTTGACAAAGAGTGATTACAAAACTTTAAATATTCTTCCATTTAAAGACAGACTCTACTTCAACAAATGCTTGAGCATGTACAATGTAATGAATGGATCAGCCCCGAAAATAATCTTTGAAAGCTTTGTCTTCAATAGTTACAGACATACACATAAACTGTCTCTTCCCAGACCTCGATGTAATCTTTATAAATCAAGTTTTCTGTACTCTGGAGGGACCGCATGGAATAATTTGCCTTCCTCCATAAAATCATGTCGCTCAAAATATACATTTAAAAAAGCACTAAAAATGCATTTGATAGAAACTCTGCGCATCAATTGAAGTCATTTCCTTTAATTCAATCCCCTTATCCCCATCTCTCTCTCTCTCTGTCTCTCTCTCTGTCTCTCTCTCTCTCTCTCTCTCTGTGCTTGAACTTGAAGTTCCAACAATAGTTTCATTATTGTTTCGGATTTCATATGAGAGTTATGTACTTGCATGAAAGAAATTGTGTGTTTTAAAAATGTTTTTTGAGCTTGTAGTTATTTGTTCAATTACTTTCTTTCTTGTTTATGAGGGCAGGATGTAAAAAAGCTGGAAAGCTTATTCTTTAACCCTCAATAAAGATAATTTTGACTTGACTTGACTTGACACATCGAACCCCCACTCCCTACCCTCCGCACACACATACACACACTGCACACACGCGCGGCTGCCTGCATTATTCAGTGTACATCAATGTAGAAGACGGATGAAGTAAACCGGTTAAAATGAACGAGTCAACCTATGTCTCCACGGAATCGTTACTTCTGAATGAACATCAGACGACAAATTCCGTGTGATTAGCCCTTCTGAGCGCAGGAATGTACAGACCATTGTCAAAGAAAATGACTCTCACAGGTTCACCCTGACGATTGTGTTCAGTATATAATTTTACCCGGGCGACCAGACTAGACAAAATACTACAACCCTCGGCGAAAGCGCAGTAGGCCTAGCAGGGCCTACAAACTTGGCAGCAGTCCAGTTGGCGAACAGTGCAGTCCCCTGATCACCCCTTTCCCCTTCCATCTTAGACTGGAACGGCCCCCCCCCCCCCCTCCCCCCCGCACGTTTATTTGATCCAGCCCTGGATGGTGTCTGCGTGGACAGACGGGCAGCAAAACTGAAGAAACACGCGAGGAATACAGCCGATTGACATAATACGACTAGTAGGCCTACAATGACCGAGATGGAGCGAGGACGCCGTTTTCAGTCGTTGAAGGAATGAATGCCAGCTGGATGAAGTGAGAACTGGCGTTATGTGCTCTTTACCTCCGACGAACGTTTTCTTCTTGTTTTCATTTCTTTTCTTTTTCCTTGTTTGTTTGTTTTTAATCTGTCAACGCAAATAAAAGGGCAACATCTTATTCAACAGCTGCTCCCCCCTCCCTCCCTTATCTTTCCTATTTTTCCCGGACAAATGAATCTCCATCGTGTCATACTGACGGCCAATTGTTTGTGCGGAAAAGCAGGATGATGTAAAGCTTATATTGGTGAACATGCAGGGGTGGGAGACCGAAGGAGGTGAGGGTTCTCCAAAATTAAACCCTGATGCCAGCGTTTGATCCGATTTCTGCACGAATGCCACTGTACGGCAGTACGTAATGAGATCTAAGAAGAAGTTGAACTACTGTCCGTCCATGCAGCCTGCTCAGCCCCGCTGAAATTGCCATGATTATTGATCGAGCGTCACGTGCAAAGCGCGCGCGTTGCGTGTGTGGAGGCGGGCACGAAGCACGCTGTCTTTCTGTCTCTCTCCCACTCAGTTCTCGCGCCCCGTCCTCCCACTCAGACAGTCCGCAGTGACAATAATGTCTTCGAGCTTGTTTCTGTACTCGCCTGTCTCTCACGCTGCGTGACCAATGAATTCCGAAGCCAGACTGAGAAGGAACCCAGGCCCCAGCATACTGCAGATAGCCCACGATTTTCTCAATGAGCGAGGCAGCAGCGAAACGTGCGGTTGACTGACGGCACACAAACTGTATATCCAGTGCACTGAGATTGAGATTCTAACACCAGCAACGGGGCAAACAGTGGTGCATTCACTGGGTCTACGACTATGATCCTGAGAATGGCCCGTGTCCATTACGAAATGAGGTTATCGTGTTCGACTTTTTCCGGTCAACGGCTGTCTCTGTGGACGACGCTGATGATGATGAAGATTTTGTTGCTGCTGCTGCTGACGACTTGTGTGGGAGGTAAGGTTGCGCTGTAGGCTGACTTTGATGCACGAACACTTGTTTTGGCCAACAGAGTAATGAGGCCAGAGTTCGGAGAGCAGATCATAATGGCAAGGCCTGTACATCGTTGCATGCCAGTTTGTATCAGGTTGCACCAGATCGATTTTTGTCGTTGCTGTCGAAATTGTCACACCTACGCACATATATGTTTGCTTGCTTGCTTGTTTGTTTCTTGAAAGGTGTCCTTTTGTAACCTTGCCCTCCAGTGCGGGAACTTGTGTCCGTCACATTGTAAATGCTTAGTGAAATGGGGTTTTGGGTTCCCTGTGGCTGTTGTTGATACCAGTGGCATCGGAACCAGGAGGGCCAGGGGGTTACTGCCCTCCCCTCCCACCCCAATCCGTTCCGAAGGGGAAGGGGGCAGACAACCTTCTCCTCCCACTCTTAATGTTTGAAGCCAAGGAGATGGGGGGGGGGGGGGGGGGGGGGGGGGATAGGAGAAGAGGAGAGTAAGATGGAAACATAAAAAAAAGAAAAATTCATTTAGTCATGGTCTTGGATTTTGATGGAATGTATGAAGGACAATATCTTTGCAACAGATTGTTCCATTTTATATTTACTTGAAAAAAAATTATGTATGTTTGTATGTAAGTAATATATATATATATTATATATATATATATATATATATACATGTAGAGAGAGAGAGAGGGAGAGGGG
>CM065748.1:29208587-29226087 GCA_033310375.1 Conus canariensis | reverse complement strand
TCCTCTTTGTTTCCACTTGTCCGCTCCCTCTCACGTTGTATTACTGTGAATCCAGTAAGTTAGAGGTGAGTATTCAATGGGGGGGGGGGGGGGGGGGGGGGGAGGGGGGGGGGATGAAGGGAAGGGGGGCGAGGCTGGAGAGTAAAACTTGTCCTGGCATTTACAGTTTTACACCAGTGCAATGTCTGTGTGCTTTGGCTAATGGCTTATTTCGTATTGACATGATACAGACATTTCTGCTTTGATGAATGGTTAGTTTGGGATTATCATGTGGGCTTCCCCTTTCTGTTCCCACCACCAGACTCCATGCAAACCATGGGTGCAGTTTGTCCTTAGAGCCACTAGGTAATGGGACGTCACTCTCACAGCTCATGGTTCTCTCCCTCTCCCATATCTCTCCACAATCCATGTCTGTGACAGCTCACCATTTAGAGTTATTTTAGGTTTCCGGTACAACCAGTTCAAGTTCCTGTGTGTGTTTTGCCTCGATGTTGTCATTTTGACTTGTACGCTACATCCACTTCGTCTCCTCTCCTTGTATCCATGCCCATGACATCTCGCCATTTGCCATTATCTCGCGGAGCCCTCCCAGAGTTGGTTCAATTTCCTTTGTCTGTTTCCATGTCAGGTCTCCATTCTGTCTGAGTGTCTGAGCTGAATTCAGAATTGCAACATCTGCCCTTCCCATTTATTAATGATTGTTTTGTGAGCCGTCATTTCTTTGTCTTGATAATTGTTAAACAAAACAAAACAACGATAAACCAAAATCATGATTCGAAAGACATTTGCTAGTCTTAAGTGTATTGCTTGTTTTTGGTGACCATAAGATTTGAGTTACATGAATGTAGCGTTGCTGTCCCAAGTTGAAAAAGTTGCAAATGACAGGCATGGTTTCTGATAATCTGGTCTGCTGTTCTTCTCCACATTCAATGAATGTTTTGTGAGCTGACATTTCTTTGTCTTAATAATTGTTAAACAAAACAAAACCGAAAAAACCAAAGTCATGATTGAAAAACAATTGCTACACTTAGTGGTGTTTTGTATGTTTAAAGATCGTAAAATTTGAATTACCAGAATGTAGTGTCACTATCCCAATTTGAGGGAGCTACAAATGACAAGCGTAGTTTCTAATACTCTGATCTGCTTTGCATCACTGTATAAAGGGAGCTAGCTGTGGCTTACTGAAGAACTGAGAACGGAAATCAAAGGGTTACAGTAATTCATCGCGTACACTGCAGTTCGTTCAGGGTGTTACGTGTATCTGTCTGTACAATTCTATTGATTTTGCTTCCATGTAAAAGTGCATCTGTCAGCACACGTCGCAGATCAAAAGACACCAGGCAGGATACTGCGTATCAGCAGCAGCCGTAAAGAACAACAGTATCAAGCCAGTGTCAAGCCGGTTAAATGCTTCTGTCCTGTCATCCTTTAGTAACTAGTATATATCTTTTTCATCCGGTGATATAAATACACGCAGAATAACGAACTGTGTTCAGCAGATGCAGGCGAACTTTGAAGCTGGAAATGTCAACAGCCTGAGAAATGCTGCCGATAGTGTTTATTTTGGGACTGTTAAAGATTCATGGACTTATTCAAAAAAAGGAAAGAAAAGAAAAAAGCAAGATGAGCTTTTAACAGATTGTATTTGTATAGAGTGAGATGAGATGACGAACACAGGGTAAAACTTTCTTTTTTTTTTTTTTTTTTTTTTTTTGCGGTCTCATCATGCATGCCATTTCAGAGGCGTTCCTCCCACGCCGTTCATTCCAGCACCCCCCCCCCCCCCCCCCCCCCCCCAACCGGCGCACCCTGGTTTGTTTGGAGGCAGCCTCGGCACTGGCATTCCACAGCCGGCACCGGCATTCCACAGTCAGTGTCAAGGCATCTTGAGACAACCTGTTGGAGAAGAAAGAGCACTCTCCGCAATGCTATGCAAAGAAAACACACTCTCTTCAATGAGTCGCTCCAGTGCTGTTCAGCGGTACTTGTTCCAAACTGAACTCATGCAGGACACCACCCGATAAGCCCTTACCGATGACAGTGACTGCTTAATTGCCGAGATAGTATGAAGAAGTGTTTGGTCCAAGAGAGTGCCACCACATCTTTGAATAGTTCCCTTTAACTTGCTGATTCAGGCGACCACAAGGCAATTTCACAGAAGATATATGTAGAGAGGAGATCAAAAGCAATGTCATCACAAGAACAGGATTTGAAGAACCACAGATTTTAATAGTTTTTGTTATATATGCTGATCGATGAGGATTAGGATGATGATTATGCTACGGATTCCATTCTGCTCATAGACTCCATGACAGGGAAGTACTCTGCTTTTATGTTCATGATATATCTGAGCATCAACCAGAGACCCCAGGGAGATAGACACTTGTAGTGTTGGTAAGGAAACTGAAGCAGCTCTGTCAGAGACGCATCCGTGAAGTGGGATGAAACTCGACTTGGTGGCGTCAGTCTTTCTATTTGAGACCGTACCACTCTCAACTCTGGACTGGAGCCATTCAGGGTAGAGCACTCCGGCATGTAAATGGTTCTGATTGGGCCATGGTGGCTGATGTTCTTGAAAGCAAAGAACAGCTACAAGCTTCTGTACTTGTAGACCTACAAGATGATGTGTAGCCCTGATACACTGACTACAGCTTCTACCTTTTCACCTTTCCGAAACAATGTACAAGGCCTGTGCACCTGTAGTTACGTATAATACCAGAAAACATTCTAAAGTCTCCTGGATTGATAGTATCATAAAAGAAACAGCTCAACGATCAGTGTGTGACAGCTTTAGATATACCTGGTGACTTACATGCATTTACATCCCCATAACCCTATGTAAAGCCCTCCTGCACTGACAGAAACATCAGATATAACTCTTCAGGTAAAGCACAAACCCACTGTAAAAGTTATCCTTGAAGATGGTTTTCACTTTGTGGTCTTTTAGCACCCAGTTCAAAGAGAGAAGTGACGGTCTGTTCGTCCTTCTTTTCAATGTCTTGAGTAGTATTTGTCGTGTCTAAAGAAGGCAAAATAGGTCAAAACGTGCAGCATTTGTTTTATGATTTGTTTATTTTATTCTTTTGTTTGGTGACACAGTGCTTTGTGCTAGTCCTACAAGACAGTCTCTGGGCCCGTCTTTACTGGTATTCTAATACTAGTAACAGGTATTAAGGACAAGCATATAGCCCTCGAACTCAATGGACTCAATTTCAATTCAAAACTCACCAGCTGATTATGACAACCAGCAGCTGTATGCTGTCCAATCAGGGTGAAGTTTTGCTTTTTTCTTCTGTTTTTGGTTTCTCGTTTCATTTGTTTTTTAATTGCCTCCTTCTGTGTCAGAACTATAACCATTCTAAAAAAAATGTAAGAATGGTAAGGTATTTGTAGAGGCTTGGGACTTCCTTCCGTTTCCACAGCCATTCTGGAAGACCTTCCACATCAATACCTGTTTGCAGCACCTCTAAAAGATCTTCCACATGATCCATTTTACCGGAATCTTCAAAGGATGACCACTGACGTCAGTTTATGTGTCGGCCACCTGAATTCACAGGAAGTACTACCAACATCTGTGCTACCAGCAGAGTGCCTTCGAGTCTAACCCCTAGTGCCTCTGAACTGAAACTGTCGTCGATACTCCCTCCTCCGTCCAAAGAACTTCTTATTACATCAGGACTACGATCATCCCACTGTCTGTCTCCCAAAGAGGGTAAACTGCTTTATCAGTAAAACATGAAGGGAACCTGGTTGGCTTAGTTGGTAAGATGTCTGACTCGTTCCAATGTCTGGGTTTTGATTCAAACTCCAGTCTCTGTCAGTTGTTTTTTGTTTGATAAGACTGTAAACCAGGGACTTGTGCATGAACTGATACGTAAAAAAATCATGCACGCGTATAAAGTCCCATTTGACTGTTCGGAGAAGAGTAGTGCAGTTGTGTTCTGGTAGGATGGATGACGTTAAATGAAGCACTTGCATGCCGGTGGTGTATTTAGATATTATCCTGGAAGATGGAACATGGTTACCGTTATGATGGGATTGAAAATGGCTGCATATATGCAAAAAGCTCAGTGGTTATGAACCTTGGAGTCCTAGCTGATGAATGAAAAAAAAAAAAACAAGATGCAAAGCATATAAAGGTACTCCCAGTTTATCTTCCTGAAAAACATCACAATCAAACATGCGTCGTAATGTATTTCGTCACTGAGATAACCTGCCATTTCTGAAAGTGTGCATGCGGTTTAACTCGTAATAGCCATTAGTAATGGCTATTGTGGTAAAATAAAACATCGGGCATCATCTGTGACCCATAATGAACATACCAACAAATTTTCAGACAGATTGACCCAGAAGTTTTGTCTGGAGCGAGTGGAACACATTTTGACCACGGACGGACGGACGGACAGACAGACACACAGACAGCATTTCTTCGTTCCCATTGTAAAGTACTCCCTGTTCTATAAGAACTGGGAAGTACAAAAAGAAAAAAAAAAGATACATGATGATAACTGGAGTGATGGCAGTGCACTCTATGACCTTGACCACACCTTGACCTTGACCTTGATCCACATCATTCACCTTCAGTTCCTCCCATCCAACCCTGGCCTCCCCCTCCCCCCCCCCCCCCCCCCCCCCAGTGTCCAGGCTGTGTCCAAACATGGTGATGTGGCCATGGAATCTCGGTGGTCTCCCTTTCAGCAATTCTTTTGTGTTGGTGATCGGTTGTGTCTCGGTCTCAGTGGTGTTTCATAAAATTAGTCCCACCAAGATTGCCCCAGTGTGTGGACTAAGGTACGCACCATGACCAACATTCCTTCTTGTCCAGAGCTACACTGTAGAATAAATCGTTTCAGGTTACTATCAACATACAGTGGTCTGCTGCTCATTGCGACCAGCATGAATGAATCCTGTTTTTTTCTACCTCATATTCTGTGTCCTCATAAGTATTTTCCACAACGAGTGCTGTCAACACACACAACCACAGAGAGAAGACGGTAGGGAGACATGATGAGGTCGCCTGCCAGAGGAGAGACTGCATGACTGTGGGGTCGCTCTAATGGAGACATGATGAGGCAGCCTGCCAGAGGAGAGACTGCATGACTGTGGGGTCGCTCTAATGGTGTTCATTGGTGAACCTTCTGAATCGGATTCTGTGCCTCCACTGATGAGACAACTCGTTGCTTTGTAGTGCTAGACAAAGTAGGGGTATCCTTCAGCAGGGAACCATCATGTATTTGAACAATTGCCCCCCCCCCCCCCCTCCCCATGAATCCTCCAACTCTGCAGTATTCAACATAAACTGGCCAGACTTAAGTTGTGAGGAGAAGACTGAAGCTGAGGTCACCAGAAGGACCTCAGAATAAGAGATTTTTGTGTGTGTGTGTCGGCAAGATGATCACTGAGAATGATGTTTAAGAAACAATGATAATGAAATTTCCATTCTGGACAGAAGCAACGTGACAGAGCTGTACTGTGTACTTCCTTTTGTGTGGGCCAGACCCAGGAGGTACAGACACCTGCAGAGTTGGTCAGGAAACTAGAGCCATACCCTCAGAGACTCTTTCTTTGGGTGCCCCCCCCCCCCACTCTCCCCCCACTCCCTCCACGCCCTCCTCTTTTCAAGCTGCTATTTAATGTTTTCGGGGCATCTGATTGTCTGGTGGGCTGCAGATATAAAGGACTTCTATTACTTTTGTTTTGCAAATCATTTGACTGTCATGGCGCAGTAGATGTGGGCAGGCTCTTTGGTGTAAATAGCTTGTGAGGTACAGCGTTACCACAAATGAACTGCTCCACCTTGAGCAACACACCAAGGTTAAATCCCTTGAAACAGCAATGGAGCTAATATGAAAGCAAACAAGTATTGATTTTGGGGGAAGAAAGACCGTGCTGTCCTTTATGTCTCTTGTTAACCGACCCTTGCCCCCTCCACCTCCACCCCTACCACCCCAGCAGCAGCCCTCCCATCTTTACCTCTCTCCCACCCACCCACCCACCCACACCCACACACACAACAAAAAGTGTTTGCTGCCTCTGCGCAGCAGAAACGAATGCGGAAACTACAGTTATTCTGATTGTTGTTGTTGAAAATAGCAGTAAAACAACACACGTTTATCTTGTTGCTAGATGTTCTTCCTCTGTAATGCCCTGCTCTCCCTTCTCCTCATGCTCCCCCCCCCCCTTCCCACCTCTGTCTGTCTGTCTGTCTGTCTGTCTCACAATTCTGTGTGTTTGGTTAATGTGCAGGTCAGACATCTGCTAACTCATAGCCATTAGACCATCTTGTTAAATTCTCTCATCTTAGTCATTACTTCGTTTATCCATCAGCCATTACTTTGTTTATCCATCAGTCATTACTTTGTTTATTCATCAGTCATTACTTCGTTTATCCATCAGTCATTACTTCGTTTATCCATCAGCTTCAAATCGTGCACAGTGTGGTCTCGAAACTTTAGCAGATGTGGAATAGCGTACATGGACTAGTCCCCATGCAGTGACATTTCCAAGATGAAACTGAAACTATCTGTCTGTCAGTATCTTTCTGTCTGTCTGTCTGTCTGTCTCTGTCTCTCTCTCCCTCTCTCTCTTTCTCTCTCTCTTTCTCCTTGTCTCTCCACTCTTCCAGGTCTGTCAGTGTGTCTGAGTGCCGTCTGCCCCACCACCCCTACCCCCTAACCATCTCACTCTGTTCTCTCTGTCTGGCTGTCTCTCTCTCTCTCTCTCTTTAATTTCTTTCCCAGCCTGCCTGCAGTCTGCCCCCCCCCCCCTCCGTCCCCCCCCCCTTCCGGTGCGTGCGCATGCACATATGTTACCCCACCCTCTGTCTCTGTCTCTGGCAATATGTTCTCTTTTTTTATCTACGGTCTCTGGCAATCTGGCTGTCTGTCAGCGTGTGTCAACTGTGTCTGGCTCTCTCTCTCTCTCTCTTTCTCTCTCTCTCTCTCTCTCTCTCTCTCTCGCTCTCTCCCTGTGTGTGTGTGTGTGTGTGTGTGTGTGTGTGTGTGTGTGTGTGTGTGTGTGTGTGTGACTTTCTCTCTCTCTTTCTCTGTGTGTGTGTGTGTGTGTGTGTATGTGTGTGTGTGTGTGTGTGTGTGTGTGTGTCTGTGTCTGTGTCTGTGTCTGACTTTCTCTCTCTCTCTCTCTCTCTCTCCCTCCCTCCCTCCCTCCCTCCCTCTCCCTTTCTCCCTCCATCTCTATGTGTGCCCACCCAACAGTGGACATGCCAAAGGTGTCAACACTGTGGAAATGTACATTTGACATGAAGTCTTGTTTTTGTGTGTTAATGATGCTTGTAAATTACACAGTGCATACTCCGTGAATCTGTTGCTCAGTGAATGTCATTCACGATTAAGAAAGGAATGAAGGGCAGTGAATGGGAAACACCGATCTCCAAATTTCTGTCTCAGTTGGGCACAGTGCAGTTTCTGAATGAATATTTTATCACCCCATCCCACTCATGTAATTTTTTTGTTTTAGCATACTGGATCTGAATGATAACTCAGATCCACATGAAATCTTACAAGATTGTAGATTCAGTGGGTGTGGGTGTGTGTGCGTGCGTGCGTGTATGTGTGCGTGCATGCGTGTGTGTTTATGCATGTGTGTGTGTGTGTGTGTGTGTGTTTGTCTATTTATTATGTCTTGAGAAATTTACGAAAATGTTAAAGTGAATAAAAAAGAAAAGAAAAAAATCTTGCAGTGACAAAGAAAGTGAAACAAAATTCATAGGTAAATCAGCCGTTTGTTCAAGACCTACACCAGAATGTAATTACCTCTTCCTGGAGCCACTTACCATTTTCCCCACCAAATTTGGGTAAAATTGGGTTCGTAGTTTTTTTGCGCAGTGATGTTGAGGGACAGACATGCAAACCCAACAGATGGCGGGTTGAAACATGAACTCCTTGGTGGAGGTAGAAACGAACGGCATTGTAAAGATATCTTTGCGGGCTACACGCAGGAATGTACATCTCCAGCGTCAGTCATGACCTGTGTTATTACATGTGGGGCAATTTCTGTAAAGAGATGAAAGTACATGATCAGCAAAGATAATCATTTATTGTTGATGTGTACCATTACAGACCTTTTCTGTCTCTTCTTCCCTGTCACTCCAGTGGCAGTACCTCCTTTTTAACAAAATTTCGGGTGTGTTTTTAGAAGATGTGATTTAAAGAGTTGTGTGAATGAATAACTTGTGAGTTGACTGGAACGCGGTGACAGCCCTGATATGGCCCTTTGCGGTCTGCTGGGCTATAAGCAATGTTATCTTACCTTACCTTACCTCCTTGCTACTCAGTCTGGTTCCTTGTCCGCATCCACAGCCCGGGCGCAGGCAATCAACAGGAAGCGATCAGTGTCAAGTCATTGTGAGGCAACCCACCAGAGGAGACACTGCATTAGTGCCAAATGGCTTCAGCGGTGTTCAGTGGTGCTTGTTGTTATTCGACATATGCAGAACACCACCTATTAAGCCCCCTACCGTTGACAATAATTACTTAGTTGCGGAGCCAGCATGAACGAGCGGGGCCCCTCCAGTGAGTGCTTCCGTGATATTTTCCCGACTTCAGTTACATGCTAATTTCAGTTGTTGACAGATCTCATTATGAAGTAGTCTAATGTGCCTTCGCAATGTAATGCATTTTGATGTCTGGAAGAGGGATCACATCGGGACTTGTACATGTATGACTCAATCAATACGGAGTCAAGCTTAGAAGCAGGTGAATGTGAATTATGTCACTGTGGGTCACATTCAAGAAATGGTGACCAGATTGAGGCATATCATCAGTGTATAAATAATTGTTTGTACAGCCTAAGGTTGATCTGAAAGCAAGCTGATTTTGGTGGGTCAGAGTGTAATTGTCTGCAAGGATCGCTCATAGAGGACGTGACTATCAGTATGAATATAGCGGCTGATATGGTGGACCTGGTACGAAACAATAATATGTTATTGCTTGTTTAAATAGCTGTGATTCTGTGAATACAATTGCCAGTGTAGGCCACTTCCAAAGGGGTTAAGTCTGTCCATCTGTATGGATAGAATGTCCACAGTGTGCACTTCCCAGTAGAGACAAGTGCTTCATCTTTATTCATGTAATTAATTGAAAGCCTCAGCCATTCACAAAAGAGGCGGGTGCAGCTGAACGATCATCAGTGTGTGCCACTCACAGAAAAGCGCATCATCTTCAGGAACAAATGAATTTTGTCGTCGTTGATGAGGACTCAGCAGAGGTCGGTGTGCCCATCTGTGAACTTCACAGTATCAGAATGTCTTCTTCAGAATGAATCCTGTTCTCTAGATTTGCTGTGATTGAGTGTGCTTCTTGGGTGATATACAACACCAGAACTGGTCTGTGGAAAGTAGTGTGGACAGTGTGACTTGCATGATGCATTGTATATACACTGTGGAGGTGATGTAATGCTGGTCAGGTCAGAAGGTCAGAGGCTTTAAGACAGGGGAATGGGGGAGGGATTGGAACAGAATGGGAGGGACTGGGAAGGATGTAGGTCAGGAATCGATTTAGTCGAGCTCCTCCATATTTTGCCCATTGCTTGGCAAATCAGAGTTGCTGCCCATGCAAAGAATCTCCATTTTTGAAGGATTTCATACATATGCAGATGAAGTTTCTTGTTTTAGAACCCCAAATGGATGGGTGTCTATTGTTTGTAGACTGGCTGTGTATTATATTACATCCTGTTTTTATTGAATGAACTGGGTTCCTGGTCATGTTGGCATCGGAGGTAACGAAATGGTTGATCGTTTAGCCAAGAATGCCACAAGAGAGAAATTGTCCAACATATATATCCCTTGCTCAGATCTGAAACCCAAAATTAACGATTATGTGAGAGACCTCTGGCAGGAGGATTGGAATACACAGACGGATAACAAACTCTTTCAGATCCGTTCAAACCTTAAAGAGTTCCTCCCATCTACGTCTGGTGGTCGTAAAGAAGAAACAGTTCTGTGCCGGCTGCACACCGGCCATTCATATTTTACCCATTCATACCTTTTAAAGAGTGAAGAAGCGCCGTGGTGCATTCCATGTCATGTGCCACTCACAATGAAACATATTCTTTTAGAGTGTTGGGACTTGCACGATGTGAGACACAAACATTTTACAGCCGAGTCCATGAAAATCCTGTTCAGAGATGTCCCGCCTGACATGATCTTTGAGTTTTTGAGAGAGATTAACATTTTTCATCTGATTTAAGATTTTACGGAAGAAAGATTTTTAACGAAGTTTCTGGTGCGTTTTAGAAGATGTCATTTAAAGAGATGTATGAAAGTTTTTTTGTTTTGTGTTTTCAAATGACTTGTGGGTTGATTTTAACGTGGTGACAGCCCTGATGTGGCCCTTTGCGGTCGGCTGGGCTATAAGCAACATTATCTTATCTTACACAAACATTTTACAGCCGAGTCCATGAAAATCCTGTTCAGGGATGTCCCGCCTGACGTGATCTTTGAGTTTTTGAGAGAGATTAGCGTTTTTCATCTAAGATTTTATGGATGAAAGATTTTTAACAAAGTTTCTGGTGCGTTTCTAGAAGATGTCTTTTAAAGAGATGTGTGAAATGTGTTTTTTTTTTTTTTTTTTTTTTAAAAATCACTTGAGTTGATTTTAACGTGGTGACAGCCCTGATGTGGCCTCTTGCGGTCGGCTGGGCTATAAGCAACATTATCTTATCTTATCTTATTGAATGAACATGAAAGTGGAAAACACTAGCTGCAGCTGTTACACTTTTTTAAGAAATATTTTTTACTTGTACCTGTCATTTTTAAGCAAAGAATAAGGAGAACATTGCTGTTAGTGCTCTATTAACTTATCAGTTCTCTCTCTACTGTTTCAACAATCACAAAACATTTTCTGAGGTCAGGTTCTGCAGTTTTCTTCACAGAATTCAAATTTGAAAGACACTTATCTACATTTTGATGTATAATGTGAGATTTTCATGCATGACTTTATCATATGATCTGTAAGCTGTCTTAACGCAGTTCTGTTATACACAAAAACATCACCACCAAGGTATCTGAATGTTTAGAGTTAATGCTGCTGCTGCTGCTGCTTTGGCTGCTGCTGCTTCTACTAGTGCAATGATTATCAGCAGTTTTCATTCAGTGGGTTAATGTGGTGGACTGGCAAATGGAAGGTTGTGGGTTTGAATCCCGCCAGGGGCATTTCAGTTCATTGTGAGAATATTTGTTAAGTGGACTCCTATCCAGGGTGGACTCTACTGTGAGCTGAAATTGGGAGACTGGCATTACACATTGGAGCATCATCTAAATATAGGTTGACTCTGCTGTGAGCTGAAATTGGAAGACTGGTATTACACATTGGAGCATCATCTAAATATAGGTTGACTCTGCTGTGAGCTGAAATTGGAAGACTGGTATTACACACTGGAGCATCATCTAAATATAGGTTGTTTTTATTGACCAACACTGTCAGTATCACTTGGGCCTGGTTGACATCCAGATATGTGTGTGTGTGTGTGTGTGTGTGTGTGTGTGTGTGTGTGTGTGTGAGAGTGTGTGTGTGTGTGTAAGTGTAAGTGTGTGTGTGTGTGTGTGTGAGTGTGTGTGTGTGTAAGTGTAAGTGTGTGTGTGTGTAAGTGTGTGTGTGTAAAGAATGAAAATTGCACACATGTGTGAAAGAAAAGAGGGGGAGGGTCACTGGGGAGAGGGTGTAAGTAACTGAAATTACGGCAGGGAATCCATTAAAGAAACTGTTTTGAAAAAAAAGGGAACAAGAAATGAACTAATGACGTTTGTGGCTATACTTTAGCTGAAAGCAGGAGCACTTAACAGCACTAAACGTTCACAATCATTTACCATGAAGAGATTGAAGGTGACAGAGGTGGAGTGAGGACTGTTATACATGGTACGAAACTGTGTTATACGAAACTGCTCCCACAATTATGCAACAGCTTTGCTTGGAGGACTAGAGAATAAACCGGCTAGATCTACACACTCAGAGTTGTGTTGATTCAGGATCAGGATCAGGATCAGGATTTGGGGCGTTGTATAAAAACAGCTTAGCCTATTTAGGCTTTTTACACCCTTTATATATATATATATATATATATATTTGTTGTTGTTGTTGTTGTGTCTGTTGGTCCTGTCGTAGACTAGCTCAGTCTTCTTTATCCATCAAATTCATATTTTATTTTAGGTATTAATTCATGTTTATCTATGAGGTTCTTAAATATATTTATACTAGGTGCACGTTTGATGTTAGTTGTTAATTCATTCCAAAAATTGATTACTCTGTTTGTCAATGTAAATTTTCTCAGATTAGTTCAGGAATATTGTTTGAACATCTTATCTTCAGTGCTTCTTGTAGTATTGATCCGTGGAGTACCAAAAATGCATCATGAATCATGATGAATACTGTACCCTATCCTCTTTTCAAGGACAACAAAGTGACAGTTTTGTGCTGGACTTGCCAAGTACCTTGGGATCTCAGAGAACCGTTGCCCAAAGGCCAGCAGAGCTGTGGGCTTTCCCATAATGGAACCTGAAGGATGGCTGCTGAAAAGTCAAAGAGAGAGCCTGCAAAGTTAAGAACAATTTTCACCGCCTACTCTGGACTATGCAGGCAGTCTGGGATTCTGGATCTGCTACATAATATAAAACAGCCAGAAGCCATTCTACGTAGAGCTGTCCGCTTTTTAACGAGGCACTGCAAAAAGTCCTCAAGGCAGTCTGGAAACTTGGAGGAACTAAAGTGGCCCAATCTTCTAAACTGAAGATAAATAGCTCGGCTGGCCATGTTTTATGGAATCAGCAGACATTACAGCACGGATCGAAAGAACTCTTCAGTCAGCGCTGTCTTGCTGCCAGGGCAAAAACAGTCAACAGGTTTCCATAACCCATCATAGAGAACAGCCCCTGGACAATTCAGACGATGCCAGACTGGCATTTAAAAAAACCATTTATCAAGAGATGTCAGATACGGCTGTAACTCTACAGCTTTATACACCGGAAGGTTTATATTTTAGTTTGTGTGAATACTTGATCGAGATTGAAAAAAGTCTTTCTCATTGAGGTCCAGCTTTAGGTCCAGTAACTTTAATGAAAGGAAAAAAAAAACCCTGAGTCGTTTTTATTTTACTTTTTAACATGCGCGCTGGTGACCTACTCGCTTTTGAGTGAACCAGTCTTTTAGGCAGAAGAAGAAGAAGAAGAAGCTTTAGTTTAGTAACTTTAATGAAAGGGAAAAAAAACCCCGAGTCTTTTTAAATTATGAAAATGAAGCATGTGGCAGTGGGATGGAAGGGGATGAGGGATGTAGGGGAGTGGGGGTGAAGGGATGCATTCAGTTCTTGTATATTTGCTTGGGTGTATTATCTTACATTATATGTGCAAGCACAGTGACTTGCTTTGATGCAGTAACATTGTCTGGTGACAAAAAATACCAGTCTGGAATATGACGAGGAGGTGGGAAGGGAGAAGGATTGTTGAGATCTTGGAGCCTATGAAGGGGGTCAACAGAAGGGGGGGGGGGGGGATAAGACGGGTGGGGGGGGGGGGTAGTGAGATGAAAGACGGAGGGCAAATACCGAGGCTTTGCAGAAGTGAGGTGAGATCAGAACGAGAGGACGATGCAAGGGCAGACGACAGAGAGGTGGCGATTGTCGATAATTTGCAAGACAGAATTGATCGATTGGTCTGTCATGACTGCTGTAGGGTGTGTGTGTGTGTGTGTGTGTGTGTGCGTGCGTGCGTGCGTGCGTGCGTGCGTGCGTGCGTGCATGCGTGCGTGTGTGCTTGTCAGTACAACCATGGGTTAATCTAACAATAAATTGGTTTCAGTCAATGCGTGTGTGTGTGCGTGTGCGTGTGTCTGTGTGTCTGTGCATGTGCATGTGCGTGTGTAGATGTGTGCACATGTATGAGTGTGAATGTGTATATATGTGTGTATGCATGCATGTACGTATGCATATATGTGTGTGTATGTATGTACGCATGTGTGTGTGCATGCCTGTGTGCATGCCTTCTTGTGTGCATGTGTGTATGGGTGAATCAATATGCACATGAGTATATTCTAAAAAAAAACAATTATGCTGGTATTCTTGGAACAACAAGAAAGGGAAAAAAAGGATAGAAGAAGAAAGAACGAGCTCAGAATTCAGTGAGCGAGGCAGTGTGCAGAAGCAGACGGTGCTCTTGTCCTCTTTGATGTCAGATCACCTGTTCTCCGTCACCTGGCAGTAGAAAAATCAGTGCTACAGCACATCACATGTGATGATTGTGATGACGATGATGATGGTGATGATGATAACAATGACGATGATGACGATGACGACAACGATGATGACGATAATGATGGTGATGATAACAAAGACGACGATGATGATGATGACGATGACATTGATGATGGTGATGATGACAATGATGACGACAACAATGATGATGATGACGTTGACGATGATGATGATGATGACGATGATGACGATGATGACAACGGTGGTGGTGCAGGTGATGACGATGATAATGATGATGATGATGATGGCGACAACGACGACGATGGCGTTGATGATGATGATGATGATGAAGATGATGATGATGATCACAACAACCTGATGCCATGCACCTCATCAGTGCAGAAGCTGTGTTAATGGGCTGTAATCAGATACCCAGGGATAGATTGCGGGCTTGGGCAAGGTGCCAGGAACCGCTCTGGTTGGCTGTTTTAATCCAAGACCTTTAGAGGTGACAGTGGCTGCAGAGAAGAAATTGAATCTTTTTGATTTAAAATTTGAAAAAAAAATTTTAATTTATCAAGTTTGTCACAAGTTTGGATGGTTTAGTTGCAGAATCATTTCAAAGTAGCGCATGGCTTACGTTTTAAGGCTAAATGGGAAAAAGAAGAACAAGAAAAACCTGAAGCTGATCATACTCAAGTTAAGGGTGCTGATTTAATCAGTTTGATAAAAAGGAAAAAAAAGCTGAAGAAATGGAAAAGAAAAGAAAGATGAAAAGTGTAACAATCACAGCTGTCACCAACAGAGAAACTGTTCCTCTGTTCTCAGAGTCTACCGTCCCCCACCCCCCAACCCCCACCCAGCTCCTCCACCTCACCCCTAATGCCCCCCCCCCCCCTCCCCACCCCCCACTCCCTCCTTTTGTTTTTCGTCATAGGAGAAGGTCAGTGGTGATGATGGATCTCTTTCCCAGTCTGATGCCATGCAAATTATCTGAACGGCAGCTGCCCTGTGCAGGAACAGTAATCAGGTCTGGCAGGAAGGGGTTGTGGGACCTGGCACGGTATAAACCTCATGCAGAACTGTTCTGGCTCGCTTTTTTTTTTTTTTTCATCCTGTTCTTAGGCCTTGATGTTTGAGAGCATGTAAGTGCAGAAAGATTATGGAAAGTGTTGGTTTTGTGTGTGTGTGTGTTTTCGTTTCCAGTTTTGCTGTTTGAATCGCTGTGACCTATGGTTTGCTGTATCGTTTGGAAGGAGTGGTTTGCCAGTTGAGGTTGAATAAAAAAAAAAAGAAATACATAGATATGCATGACAGTAGAGTTTGTTTTACCCCTACACAGAAATTCCAAAATTTTGGCCAGCATTGATGGATGTTTTGGATGGTCCAAAATTTTGGAATCTGGATAACTGGAATTTAGATAAATCTGAAAGAAAATGTCATTCCCTTCATTTCTGGGGATGAATGTAATTGATTTGATGTTGTTGTTCACTATGACTCATTTTTTTTTCTTTTTTTACAGACAGAGCTAATGATTTACAGAAGGGCTTTAGCTTGAAGCAGAGGGAGGGGGAAGCAATGGCTTCTATACAAAAGATGTCTGTAACAACAGAATAGAATACAAACAGCCTCAGCTATGTAGATTGATCTCTGTTTCCGATAAGGCCATTAAAGGGGGGGGGGGGGGGGGGGGGGGGGGGGGAAGTACAGGGGTGGAAGATGGGATTGGGGTAGGATGGGGGATAGGGAGGGATATGATTAGGGGGTTTAAGTGTATCAAAATAACATGGTTCATACACTCTTAGTTTTCCAGTGAGAGAGAGAGAGAGTGTGTGTGTGTGTGGTGTGTGTGTGTGGTGTGTGTGTGTGTGTGTGTGTGTGTGTGGTGTGTGTGTGTGTGTGTGTGTGTGTGTGTGTGTGTAATCTAGTCGGTAATGTCCTGGGGGATATTAAGACATTGGAGCACAACAGAAACTAGGCAGCAGAAATAGTGTCTTTTGATGGATGATAACTGCGCTGTGATTAGAAAAGCAAGATGGAACGGGCGGCATGTAAGTAATTTACAGCATGATGGGTATAACGACAATGGTGTTGATGATGATGATGGGAACTAGATGTTTCCACAGTTTGAAGGTACAGCCACAACAGCACTGTTCGATGTTAAGTGGCAGTTATTAGGGCCCCTGGGGTGAGCTAATATTGTGTCAGGACAATATCCCACAGCTAAGTATTCCTTTACCATCAAACAATAACAGATCATTCAAAGTTTGGGGCTAACATGAAGTGGTTGAGTGGTCCCACCAGTATTATGTGTGCTACCCGACATTTAATTTATACCCAAAACTCAGCTGACCAGAAAAGAACATTTCCCTCCATTCAGTTTTTGGGTAAATTGTGCGTTGCTGTATAGCAGAAAAGACTGTCAGGTTTGGAAGGAGAATATGACTGTGTTTTTGGCAGGAGAGTGGCCCATTTACTGCTGCGCCCCCCCCCTCCCCCCCCCCCCCAAAAAAAAAAGAAAGAAAAAAGAAAAGAAATCTGGTTTTTTGCATCCTACAGGAAGATGTTGACATAAAAAGGCTCTCTGGTACAGGCAGGTGAATAGTGTACTGTTTAGGACATTACCCTCTGTGATAAACGTTCTTATCAAATATTCGATGGAGAATATAAATTGTGTTCTGAATGAATCGCCAGCTGGCAGCTCTTCAGTAGGCACTACCCAGGTAGGCAGCCTGTTGTGTAAAACAAGTGTGGATTGTAAAGTGCTTAGAGCTTGGTCTCTAGCCGAGGATAGGCGCCATATAAGTAATCATAATAATAATGATGATAGTAATGTTCCCTAGATATATCAGATGGAAAACCAGGCTCGGGTATTGGAAGGAGGGCATGTATGGTTGCTAAAGAATATCCGATATATGACCAACAAAGACTGAGGCTCCAGGAAAAAAGGGTCGCTGATATAACAATGAGAATGTTTATTGTTGCAGGGCAGTTGCGAATATTATTGTTGTAAAAGAAAAAATAGTGATGTGTGCATCAATGTTTTATCGTGACTTATTTATTCAAATATTGCAAGTGAAGCTGAGTTGCTGTTTTGGTGTTGGATGTGAGACATTATGTGGTGTTATTCCTCTTTGAAGTAAAAAGCATGTGGAAATGAAAAAAAAAAAAAAGGCTTGTGAGGTGTTGAAAGGAGAACGTGTGTGGTTGCAGGAGAATCGTGTGGCCGCCGGGTGAACTATCTGAACGCCAGATCCTCCATGGAACTGCTGACCACCCCCAACTACCCCAACGATTATGA
>CM065748.1:29191087-29203587 GCA_033310375.1 Conus canariensis | reverse complement strand
GAAGATCTATTTGAAAGGGAAGGTACGCTGTAAGTTGTGAATAGAAGGGAAGGAGGGATCAAGGCTACAGGGGAGAGGAGAGAGAGTGGGTGAAGGTGAGGGGTGGAGTTAGGGGGGTGGTGCCTAAACTCAGATGTTACCAAATGAGAAAATTGCAGTTACCGTTGCTGAGGCAGTTATGTGTTCATTAGCCGTCTATCGGTTTCTCTCTCCTTCAGCGAGACCACTCGGAATCTACTGAACAGATAATGAAAGAAATGAAGATGGAACCTTATCCAAGAGTGAACCCCATTGACATTTTATGTGGACTGGGATCAAAGGATGGATCCAGAATTTGTTTTTTTTTCTCTCTATTTCTTCAATATTGCGAGGTAGGGCATTTAATAATTTTTTTTGCCAGTTTTCCAAGAAATGGTTCAGGAGAGCTGGAGGGCAGGGAGATTATTCGATGTATTGGTATAGACAAACGTGTGAAATTCCATGCGTGTCTGGAAGTAGGGATGGGGGGCTCTTCGACTTTGAGGGAAGCTTGGGGTTTTCCTTAACGTCCTTCAACTTTTTACCCTGTTACCAGGTCAGAGGTCAATGGCTGATGGGTTCAGTGTGTGTGTGGGTTTCAGGCCTGGACAGCACCAAGCCCTTGCTGAAGAAGTGGTGTGGCCGGGACAAAGTGGTGCTCACCTCCAGTGGGAAATCGGTGCTGGTGGTGTTCCACTCGGACCAGCACCTCACCGGCAAGGGCTTTGCCCTCAAGTACTACTCCATGCCGAAATGTAAGTACCACCCGGTTCCAGTGGTTTCATTTCCTCTGTCATTGTAGTTATGTTTTCACCTGTGTCTGTTTGTCTGTCTGTCTGTCCGTCTGTCTGTCTGTTTTTGTCAGCAAGATTATGTGAATACTCTTTTAACAGTTTTAAAACTGATGCCTCCTGCTCCAGAGTAGCCATATTTGTTTTTTTTTTAAAAGTGTGAAAAATCAGTGTCCGTTCCTACCACTATGGTTAGGGATGGCGTGTTAAAGACAACAAAACAACACAAACCAAAACATCTCCGCCCCCCCCCCCCTCCCTCCCCCAAACAAATGGGAGCACCTTTTTCCACAGGTGGACAGACCTGACAGCAGACAGGAAGTTGTTAACTCCAGACACTAAGCACCAGCCCTTTGGTCCATAACTCACCTTGAAGGAGACCGAAGCTAAGAGAATGAGTTGAACAGACAGTTGTGTTAAACAGATCAAAATGTGTATGACTGATGAAGTCGGACAGAGGGTTCAACTTATACAGAAAACAAATCAAATTATAAGATTCAGATCTTTTAAGAAGAATGGGATGAATAGTAGCCATGTTCACAACAAGGGCAGATGTGATGTTGTGACTGCTTAGGGTTGTGGAACGTTTGTTGCATGGATTCATACAACAGAAACTTTCAAGGCATGTTGATAGGGTAATAACCGTTGTATTGACTCAGGTCTTCTTGACGGTTGCCATCAAAACTGTTTATCATCAGAACGAGGCTCTAAAAGTAAGAGCATATGAGTAATGTCCCTTAGATCAAAACTCATTTTCAACACAACAGCAGAGGGGGGAAAACTTTTTGTTTAAGCATGATCTGCAAGCGCACATTCTGTGGGACTCATGGTGTCCATGATGTGATTGCACAAACATATATACATGTACATCAGCACAGCTTCACATAACGTAAGAATATAGTATGTTCTGCAAAATTCAAGATTTCAGATTGCTCTTGATTTTAGCATCATTGGTTCCAGATGAGAAATGTTTTGATTGGGTATGTCTGTTTGGATGAAATTTTAGTGGAAAGTTAGAATGTTTGCTCCAGACAATCAGCCAAGAATGCCGCAAGAGGGAAACTTTCTAACATATCTATCCCCTACACAGATCAAAAACCAAAAGTTAATGATTATGTCAGAGACCTCAGGCAGGAGGATTTGAATACACAGACGGATAACAAACTCTTTCAGATCTGTCCAAACCTAAAAGAGTTCCTCTCATCGATGTCTGGTGGTCGCAAAGAAGAAAGGGTTCTATGCCGGCTGCACACCGGCCATTTGTATTTTACTCATTCATACCTTTTAAAGAGTGAAGAAGCTCCATGGTGCATTCCATGTCATGTGCCACTCGCAATGAAACATATTCTTTACAGCAGATTCCATGAAAACCTTGTTCAGAGATGTTCCACCTGATGTGATCTTTGAATTCATGAAAGAGATTGACATTTTTCATCGGATCTGAGGTTTTATAGTGGAAAGATATTTAACAAAATTTCGGATGGGTTTTTTGAAGATGTGTTTTAAAGAGTTGTGTGAATGAATGACTTGTGAGTTGATTTTAACGTGGTGACAGCCCTGATATGGCCCTTTGCAGTCAGCTGGGCTATAAGCAACATTACCTTACCTTACCTTACCAAAGAATCAAGTTAGAATGTCTGCTCCAAGCAATCATCAGTAAAGTTGACAAGAAAGACATCCTCATCATCCAGTGGGACTGGAATGCCAAGCTGGTTGTAGATGCCCAAGAAGAGTAGAAGAATGTCATTGGCTCTTGTTGTAATGAGACCACTAATGATAGTGGACTATGCCTGCTGGAATTTGCCAGTAATAATGACTTGGTTCTTGCCTGTCTCTTGGTAAGCATAGAGCATCCCAGTGATGGACATGGCACTCCCTGAAGGTCGGTGCCAGAGCCAGATAGATATATCCTTGTGGAGCACCAGTATAGGTCTGGCATTAACAGGGCTAAACCAAGGACATTTCCAGGAGTTGGTGTTGGTAGTGAGCACAGCCTTGTCATGGTGAACTTTCAAGCATGTTTGAAGAACAAGGAGAGAGTGAAAGACAGTCGTCTGATGTTCAATCCTTACAGACTGGAAAGACCCTGACATCGCTGAACAATTGCAAGCTGCCATAGGAGGAAAATTCACCCCACTGGTTCTCCTAGAAGACCTTGAAGTCCTCCCCCCCACCACCCCCACCCCCCGACAATGTCAACCAGATGAGGACTGAAACAGCAGCAGAGGTCCTTGGAGTAAGCGGATGGAAATAAAATAACTTTGGATTTCAAGCAACATCCTGCAGATGTGTGACAGACTGAGGGGGAACAGAAGGTGCTGTGAACAAGAGAATCGGTGAAGAAATTAAGGACGCGAAAAAAAGCTGGATCGAACAAGAGTGAGGACATTGGAAAAAAATCTAGACAAGAACAACACATTAACTCTTTCATCCCTATAACCTGGTTTTCTGGTTTGCAGAAATCGTACCCTACCTTCCTGCAGCCCAGAAAATCAGTTCTAGCAGTAAGCGCTTTGAACTTTACACGAGTCATGTCATCAGTACACATCATTTCTCCCTGACTGGGTCGATTGTGTGGCAGTGTTTATGAATAGAATGGATGCCAGACAGCCCCTACAGCGTGGGAAAGCGGTCGCTGCTCTATTCTGGCTGGTTTGCTACTGCATACGTGGCAGTTCTCACTTTGCGTTTCTTCCCTTTTTCTCTAAATCCAGGAATGAAGGGAATACTTGTATTATAAGAATCTAGGAACAAGGGGAAGTAATGGTTCATAGAAAAGTAGGAATGAAAGAGTTAAAAGCTTTTAAGATTGTGAAGGACGTGACCAAGAAAAAGCAAAGTCAAGTAAGCACCATTAAGGACAATGACAGCCACTGTCACACACAGAAGAAAGACATCAGTAAAAGGTGGACTGAATGTTGCTCTGAACTCTGCAACAGAGCGCAGGAGATCGAAACGTGCGAACAGCACAGGATTCATCAAATGAGGATGATGCTCCAGCGCTGTGTGAAGAAGCTGGTAATTGCAGTGAAATTGCTGAACTGAGGGAAAGCTGAACACATGGACAGCACCCATGCAGAACTCTTGAAACACGACAAAGATGCAGTCACTGGTATCCTGACTGCCATCCTCAGCAAAGACTGGCAACACTTTGGAGAGGCCCATACCATGGACTCAGTCACAAATCGTTGCCCTCTCCAAGAAAAGAAGTCTCCAACACTGCCAGAACTACTGCACTGTAAGCTTGATCAGCCATGCCAGCAAAAATTAATGTTCAAATGATTGCAAGCACAAACAGACACCATCATCACGGTGCAAAGGCAAAAGTACCGTTGAGTAGTTGTTGTTGTCGTCGTACCCTGGCTAAAAGACTGGAGGGATCATCCGAACAGCCGAAGTACTTGAACACAATGGTACAAATGCATCAGCTGGGGATGAGAACATTACGTGTGTGACCGTTCTTGATTACCCCGCCACATGGGCAGCCACACTCCGACTTTGGGGGAGTACCATTGAGTAAATGTTTAAACTACATGCCCGCTGCAAAAAGAAAACATCTACTGCGACAGAGGCTTCATAGACCTCACGAAGGCCTTGGACAGGGTCTGGAAGGAAGCACAATGAGGCATAATGAAGACATTTCACATCAGGCAGAAGTTTTCAGATACCATCCAGCAACTGCTCTCCAAACTAACCAGTGTAAGCCATCAGACAACACACAGGAAAGGAAAAACACACACCGGTATGGCCCTGTAACAAGGTCCAGTGGTCTTGCTGAAACAATGCTGCAGGGAATTGTTGAAGGAGGGAGACAGGGAGGGGAAGACAGAAAAAAAATGATGGACTGACAACGTTGCAGAGCTGACAGGGGAAAACATTTGCAGAAACCCAGCCTTGGCGCTGTCCTTTAATGTGGTGCACCATGGATTCCCCATGACTTTAACTCATTCTGTGCTAGCTTTTATCTCCCCTTGCTTCCCCCAGAAACTGACCATTTCTGTATACATTTAAAAAAATCATTAAAAAAAAAAGAAGAATCAATACAGACTTGTGATTTTTTTCAAGTTATGTTTATAAATGATCGAGAAACCACAAACAATATAGCGAAGTTAATTTTTTATTTATTTGATAAGACAGTATGCATTACAAAGAAAATGAGATTTTGCGTGTCATGTAAAAATAGGGGTGGTACATACCCTATGAACAAAAAATTTACTTTAACAGGTTTTATGCCCTGAAATTATTGAACTGTTTTCAACAATTCAAGGGCTTCAGTCACATTGTAACGGTGATTTGTACTTCTTCTTTCACCAAGCGTGCTTTGTATTTTTTATTTTTTTTGTAGAGAACATGCTCTGTTTTGTTGAAAAGTACACCAGTAGCAAGCTTAGAGTAAACAGGTCTGTGGACAGATCATTTAGAGTTGGTCTGTCTGTTAATATGTAACATGGGACAGATGATTTGGGGTTTGGGTAGTATACAGAGTGGACAGACCATTTAGGGATTAGGTAGTATACAGAGTGGACAGACCATTTAAGGATTGGGTAGTATACGGAGTGGACAGACCAATTAGGGATTGGGTCGTATACAGAGTGGACAGATCATTTAGGGTTGGCTTGACCGCTGAAACAGAACATGGACAGGTCATGTGAGAGTTGTGTTGTACACAGTGTGGACTGGTCATTTAGTGATCGGGTTGTATACAATATGGGTTATTTAGTGAGTTCATTGTATGTAGAATACAGATCAACATACAGTAGTGTTTTATATACCACAGACAGATCATTTAGTCATTGAATTGTATTCGATACATACAGATCGTTTTTAGATTGGATCGAATACAATAGTGACAGGTCCTTTATAGATTGGATTGTGCGCAGTATGGACAGATGAGCTTGGAAATGCTCTCTATACACAGTGGAGTGATTGTCTAGGTATTGCATTATGTTCAACTCCACTTTCATGCAGAGGGATCGTTTTGTACATAACATAGGGATCATTTTGTACATAACATAGGGATCGTTTTGTACATAACATAGGGGTCGTTTTGTACATAACATAGGGATCGTTTTGCTCATAACATAGGGATCATTTTGCACATAACATAGGGATCGTTTTGCACATAACATAGGGATCGTTTTGCACATAACATAGGGATCGTTTTGTACATAACATAGGGATCATTTTGCACCTAATGTTGTTCATCCTTGACAGATTCCAGCAAGTGTGAGCCAGGGAAAACTGTCTCCTTGGAAACGTCTTTCAACCCGCTTTTTGTCGACCTACCCAGCTACACAGCATCAGATGACGTGTGAGGAGGGATACCTGTGTGCTATGTGTAACCTGTTCTGAACTGAGGGATGGTCTGTAACAACAGTACTGTTGTACCTGTGTCTTTTGTTGTGAAATGTTGGTTGCGTACAGTGAAGCAGCGAGGTGTGATTTATTGTGGTGAGATCTGGGCTGAGAGGTTTTTTGTGCGTGTGTGTTGACATCGTCTTTGGACTAGAGTTTCTTTGCTGGTCCTTCAACCGGGAAATATCCTTTGTGTGTGTGTGTGTGTGTGTGTGTGTATGTGTGTGTGTGTGTGCCTGTTCATGTATATGTGTGTGCGCATGTGCATGTGTGTATGCATACATGTGTGTGTGTGTGTGTGTGTGTGTGTGTGCGCGTGCGCATTTGTGTGTATGTGTGTGTTTGTGTGTGTGTGTGCATGCGCATGCATGCATGTGTGGGTGCGCGCTTGTTTGCGCACGCACGCTCACAAGCTTTATGTCCACCTTTGATCTTTATTCTTGTCTTTGTGTGTGTGTGTGTGTGTGTGTACTGTCTCATGCCTCTTCAGTGGCACCAGTCCTGTACTGCTCACATTGGCTCCCTTCTCACAGCTAAAGCCATGTTTGTCTCATTGCAATCCTGCCGCCAGCATTCCAAAGGGAAGCAGTCGGCATCAAGATCCCCAGGCAACCCACCAGAGCAGACTCTGCACTGCTGCCAAGTCATGTTCGTGGTATTCATTGCTGCCTGTTCAGATACAACATGCAAAGAGCGCCATCGACTATGCTCTCAGTGATGATTACAATTGCTTGCTTGCGAAGCCACAAGTGTGAGCGTTCCCCTTCTGGAAGCCATACCACGCCAGTCCAGCAATCGTCTCCCGTGAACTTGCCAGAACTGGAGAAACTCAATATGAACTCACCAGTGGCATGGATGTGGCGGGGGCATCCAAACTGAGGTCATCACGAGGTCAGGGCAGGAAGAGTTACGGAACATTAGGCCTTTTGGGGGTCCGTTTTAAGTTCCATCTCAAGTGTTCTGATAATGCACAGCTCCCGCATTTTCATGGATTTCCAAGAAATGTAAGAACGAAAAATCAGGATGAAAAATACTTCGGTGAAAACCAACATCTCAGGTGAAGGGGAAAAAGTGGTGGTGAGACTGGTGTAGACCGGGTCACCTTTTTAGAGTGCTCTCAGAGAAAATCGACGTCACGAGATCTTGTGCATGCTCCTTCGTGAGATTGGGAAGATTGCTGTTTTGTCTCCCCTGTAGAAGGCAAAACAATGCCAAGATTCTGACAGTTGTCTCCCCTGTAGAAGGCAAAACAATGCCAAGATTCTGACAGTTGTCTCCCCTGTAGAAGGCAAAACAATGCCGAGATTCTGACAGTTGTCTCCCCTGTAGAAGGCAAAACGATACCAAGATTCTGACAGTTGTCTCCCCTGTAGAAGGCAAAACGATGCCAAGATTCTGACAGTTGTCTCCCCTGTGGAAGGCAAAACGATGTCAAGATTCTGACAAGTTGAATGGACAGACAAAATCAAGCGGTCCTGGTTGTTGCTGGATCAGAAAGTGGACCGTACATCTCCCAAATGTTTGATTTACATCAGGATACTTTCGTGAGGGAGGGGAGACAAATGGGATACAGGCTCCCTCTTCCCCCCTTAGAATCGTGGGGCCCTTTGTGGAATAGAGGCAGAGTAAGCTCCCTGCTTTCCCGATTTAGTTTCAAAGTGAGGTGACTGCAGGCAGAAGTTGAAACAAATTTTAAAAGGAATTTTAAGTAACTCCACCAGTTAACATGATCAAACAAATTACAAGACAAAATGAAATTTCTCTCGACTTAGGTTGGGTTTTTTTCCTTTTTTTTTTGGAAGGGGGAAGGGGTGGGGGGCGTTTTCAGATATTTTGCGTAATTCCATGCCAACTGGGGGTAAAGCATTTGATTAGACAGGTAAGTATGAAGGAAAGGACACAAAATGTACACAGTTTTGGGGTTTTTTTTTAAACTAATTTTTAAGACCAAAGTGTACTTCATTTCCAAACTGGATGTATATCAAATCAATGCTTATAGGTCACACTAAAAACAAGCATGTGTTTGTATAATCTTGCCTATATTTCAGATGTTCTACCAATAAAAGTAGAATTCACTGACTGTGATGCTGTTGTTGGCAATTTCATGATAATTATCTCCAAATAACTTAAAAAGCTCCAGTCGTTAGTCTGACTCCATGCTGGAGACAGAAGTCACTTGCAACAACTTCCAAATTAGTTTTGAAGGGAGTAACATCCTGCTGACAGAGCTTTAGGAACCAGTCATTTCCAGCTTGAAAGATCTTTGAAAAGGGTACCTTTGTTTCTGCAAAGGTTTCCAAACTTTAATACCATACCCAGAAAATAGGGTAGGTGGAAGAATAGAGGGGATTCAGGAAAGGCGTAATGATTCCTTGTCGTATCATTTCAAATCTTCATTATTGCTAGGTTTCATTGCATCATATTGTTGGTGTTAGAATGGGGTACGGTATCACAACAATCAAAACCGAAAGGTGATTTTAATGGCCGGTGATGATGACGGAGAGAGATGATATGATGGCGGCCATGATAACAGTTATGGATGACATCACACACACACACACCTGTGCAGATGGGAGGAGAAGGTGGAGTGCCGCTTCCTGTTCACCTCCAATCGGGATGATGCCAGTCAGATGCTGACGTTGGAACTGTACACCCCCATGAAATGTGACCAGGGCAACTTCACCATCTATGACGGTAATCAGTGGCCTGGTTAGAATGAGACCAGGACTTGAATCATATGCTTCAAGCCACTTTGTATGTTTGTTCTTTTGTTTGTTTGTTTTTTACTGCCTCCTCTCTCTCTCTCTGTCTCTCTCTCTCTCTGTCTGTATGTTTTTTTTTTAATTTGTTTGTCTTATACTGTCTCATCTGACTTGTTCTCTTTGTATGTTTGTTTATTTATTTGTTTTTTTTACTGTCTTCTCTCTCTCTCTCTCTCTCTCTCTCTCTCTCTCTCTCTCTCTCTCTCTCTCTTTCTCTCTCTCT
This sequence comes from Conus canariensis, assembly GCA_033310375.1. NCBI lineage: Eukaryota > Metazoa > Mollusca > Gastropoda > Neogastropoda > Conidae > Conus > Conus canariensis. Next base: position 29,194,438 of record CM065748.1, on the reverse strand, counting down.
CTTTAGTGAATGGTGTAGAGTGAATCATATGTCACTAAACCCCAGCAAGACTGAAGTTATGCTGATAACAACTCGTCAAAGATGACAAAACATAAAACAGTTCCCTTCTATTTATATCAACAGTGTAAGAATTGAGGAAGTAGACAACCATCGTGAACTAGGCATAACAATTGACAACAGTCTTTCAGGGACTGCTCACATCAAAACATTATGCAAAACTGTATCCAGACAAATATATCAGTTATGCAGGATTAAGCACTTTTTGAACTTACATGCCAGAAAATTATTCCTGAATGCATTCATATTCTCCTCATTCAATTACTGTTTGACACTATTTGACTTGGCTAGCACAAATTCAATGAAACCTCTAATCAGCATCTACAAACGTGCCATTAAAACAGTTCTCCTGAAATCCTCGAGCCTCACAGAACTGCTATCAATAAAGGAATGTTCATACAAAAAGATTGTATCTGGATCAGCTCCACAAGCTATTCAACAAAAATTTAGCTCAAACTCTAGAAAGTAAACAAAACTCCAAGTTGTGATGATGATGATAATGATGTGTTGGTTAATGAAAGTGATTTTGAGGACAGTGATGTCCTGTTGAGGACTATGGCGACGATGGTAGTGATAATGGTAACAATACATCTATCACATACATTGGATGGTGGTGGTGATGATGATGATAGTGATAATGGTAACGGTATACCTATCGTGTACACTGGATGGCAGCCATGATGATGATGATGAGAGTAATAATGGTAACAGTATACTTGTCGCATACACTGGATGGCAGCGATGATGATGATGATGATAGTAATAATGGTAACAGTAGACCTATCGCGTACATCAGATGGTGATGATGATAATAGTAATAATGGTAACAGTATACCTATCGCAAAAACTGGATGGCAGTGATGATGATGATAGTGATAATGGTAACAGTATACCTATCACATACACTGGATGGCAGCAATCATGATGATGATAGTGATAATGGTAACAGTATACCTATTGCGTACACTGGATGGCAGCGGTGATGATGATGATAGTGATAATGGTAACAGTATACCTATCACATACATTGGATGGCGATGATGGTGATGGTAATAATGGTAACAGTATACCTATCACGTACACTGGATGGCAGCGATGATGATGATGATGATGATAGTAATAATGGTAACAGTATACCTATCGCATACATTGGATGTTGATGATGGTGATAGTAATAATGGTAACAGTAGACCTATCGCATACACTTGATGGCGGTGATGATGATGATGATGATGATGATGATAGTAATAATGGTAACAGTATACATATCGCGCACACTGGATGGCAGCGATGATGATGATGATGATGATGACGATGATAGTAATAATGGTAACAGTATACCCATCACGTACACTGGATGGCGGCAATGATGATGATGAGGATGATGATAGTAATAATGGTAACAGTATACCTATCACGTACACCTGATGACAGCGATGAGCAACACAGCCTGTTGTTTGCCGACAGGCCCTGACAGCTCCAGCCCGTCCATCGTGTCGTGGTGTTACGGCACGGACCCCTTCCAGGTGGTGACCACGTCGCAGCCTCAGGCCCTGGTGGTCTTCTCCCTGCTGCAGCCCGATGTCAACTGGCATGTGCTGCGTGTGCGGGCGGCCGCCCGCTCCAGAAAGTGTGAGTGGTGCAGAGGGATGGATGTTTGTGGCGGGGAATTTGGATGTGTCAGTAAGGTGGTGGTGGTGCTGCTGTTTCTCTTTTTCTCCTATCTCTTGCTCTCTCTCTTTCTTTCTCTCCATCTCTCTCTTTTTAATGTGTGTGGACTGGTTTTTTTTTTGTCTCCCTCTCTTTTTTCATTGTTTTGAATGCATGTTGGATATGTAGGGATTTGGTGTGTGTGTGTGTGTTTGTGTGTGTGTGTGTTTGTATGTGTGTGTGTGTGTGTGTGTGTGTGTGTGTGTGTGTGTTGTGTGTGTGTGTGTTTGTGTGTGTTGTGTTGTGTGCGTGTGTTTGTGGGTGTGTGTGTGTGTGTGTGTGTGTGTGTGCGCGAGTGCGCGCATGAGTGATTGTGTGTGTGTGTGTGTGTGTGTGTGTGTGTTGTGTTTTGTGTGTGTGTGTGTGTGTGTGTGTGTGTGTGTGTGTGTGTGTGTTGTGTTTTGTGTGTGTGTGTGTGTGTGTGTGTGTGTGTGTGTGTGTGTGTGTGTGTGCATGAGTGGTTGTGTGTGTGTGTGAAAAACATGGACGTGGAATTCATGCCAACCAGGTTTTTGGTGAGTTAGCAAATGATGCTGAAGTCACAAAATCCTGCGTAAACTTCTTCAGGAGAGCAGACAGTCACAATATGATCTAGACAGTTAAGTAATGTCACACTCTGATGTTGTATATTCACAAGACATGGCAAAAGTGAAAGATATTTCAGAAGTTGCATGGAGAAAGGGTCTTGGGTGTGGGTGGATGGAAAAGTGGACAATACACCATTCGATGCTCAAATTTGTGTTGTACTGTACTTCTTTGAAACGAAGTTTGAAAATTTTCCTGAGAAAGAGGGAGCATGCCCAGTGGATCTGCCTTGAAGTTCTGCGATGTTTATTTTTCTTTTCTGGTAGCCCTGAAGTTGGATAAAAACATTATGAAAAATGCAAATGTTGGTGGCTCAGTGCTATGGTGACAAGAGAAGCAAAGCCTGAATTTCACCCTGAGAAAAATGTTGAGCCAATGTTTCACAACACTAAAAGAGGCACGGTGTCACTGCGGGTAGCATCTTGGATTCTTGGCTGGGATGTTATGGGTTCAATTCCCACCAGAACCAGTTGTTTACGGGATTTTTCTGCCCTTGACTGGCTCTTACCCGGAATTGAGTTTGCTAGGGGCTCAGCTGGGAAGACTGGAGCCGCACTGTCACGTTTCATCCACTTAATTGCTGCATCTCTGAGAGCGTTGCTCTGGTTTTCAAGAGTCCAACACTGCAGGTGTCTGTATCTCTCGGGCCTGGTGGACTCCAGGATTTAATGTGAACATCGAGTGCAGCGTTGACATGCATCTCAGACCAGAATGGAAATTTGTAGCATCGTCTTCGTTCATCCTCATCCTCTTGGATCGGTAAAGGCTTGGAGAAAAATTAGCATATTTTGTGGGCCTTAGTGCCGTCCTTTCATGGTGACCTCAGTTTTAATTTCCCACCATGTCTGTACCCTTTGTGAATTTGTGTCAAGGTCACCAGAATCAGCAATTTCACGGGGTCTGTCGCTTGATGGTTGTGGTTGTGCGTTTTGGAGGGGGATGCTCTCTCTCGTGCTGGCTCTATACCTGGGCAATTGCTGTCCTTAGCTGGGAGCTTAG
>CM065748.1:29101087-29186087 GCA_033310375.1 Conus canariensis | reverse complement strand
GAGGGCGCCACTCTGTCTGTACATTGACAGTCCCTATGACTTTGTGAACGCTGGTGACCCTGACAGAACCAAACAAAGGACATAGGTCAGTGCTGGTGACCGTGACAGAACCAAAGAAAGGGCATAGGTCAACACTGGTGATCCTGACAGAACCAGTCAAAGGGCATAGGTCAATGCTGGTGATCCTGACAGAACCAAAGGGCATAGGTCAACGCTGGTGACCCTGACAGAACCAAACACAGGGCACAGGTGTGGAGAGGAATTTGGAAAGAATTCACCGGAAGAGGAATGCATGACGGGCCACAGAATTTTAGATTTTTTTTTTTTTTGCTGATCAGTGAGAATGAGAATGATGAAGATAATGCTGCTGTTTACCTTTCTGCTCTGAGATTGCATGACAGTTGACAGGGCTGTGGTCTACACTTACATTTGTGATGTATTTCAGCGTCAGCTTGGTCTGAGAGATACAGACACCTGCAGTGTTGGTCAGGGAATATGAGCAGCGGTCTCAGAGAGGCATCCTTCAAGTGGATGAAGTTTGACCTTGTGGTCCCACTCTTCCCAGTTGAGCTCCTGGTGAACTCAACTCCGGGTAGAAACTAGTCCAGGCACAGGTATCCCACAAATAAATGGCTCTGATGGGAATCAAACCTGTGACCTGCCAGCCAGGAGTCCTTGATGTTAACCACTTTTCCACAGTGGCTGGTGACATGAACAATCTTAGTGATGATGGCAAGTGCAGTGAGGCACATTGAATTTTGTGAATTTTGTCCAGGTGGATGTTTGCGGCATTTGGTAAGTGAATTTGGGGGCACACATTTTTGTTGTTGCGATGGCAGGTGAATGTAGTCGGAAAGTCTGTGAAATACATAGCAGGCTTTATCAGTGCATGGCAAGTTGCTTTCGCTGTCACTCTCACTCTCTCTCTCTCTCTCTCTCTCTCTCTCTCTCTCTCTCTCTCTCTCCCTCTCTCTCTCTCTCTCTGTCTCTTTCTGTGTGTCTGTCTGTCTGTCTCTCTCACACTGTGTGTGTGTGTGTGTGTGTGTGTGTGTGTGTGTGTGTGTGTGTGTGTATGCACATGACAAATTGATAAGGTATTCATGGTAATCCAGGCTACAGCGAGTTCAGCGGTGCCAAGTTGTTGGGTCAGGCGTGTCGGCAGACGACAGTGCACAGCTCCACCCATCACTTGCTGGTGTCTCCAGGGATGGCATTTCCTGTTGACAAACCCGTGGTGCTGAGGATTGTGGCCCTTGGTAAATATCTCAGAATTTGAGCTTTGTCCTCTTTCTTACTCCTCTCCCTCTCTTTGTCCTCTTTCTTACTCCTCTCCCTCTCTTTGTCCTCTTTCTTACTCCTCTCCCTCTCTTTGTCCTCTTTCTTACTCCTCTCCCTCTCTTTGTCCTCTTTCTTACTCCTCTCCCTCTCTTTGTCCTCTTTCTTACTCCTCTCCCTCTCTTTGTCTGAAATGTTTTCCTGTTGCTTTTATCTGCAAAGAAACAAAGCGTTCAGTCACTGTGTGTGTGTTTTTGTTGTTGTTGACTTTTATCTGCAAAGACACAAAGCGTTCAGTCACTGTGTGTGTGTTTTTGTTGTTGTTGACTTTTATCTGCAAAGACACAAAGCGTTCAGTCACTGTGTGTGTGTTTTTGTTGTTGTTGACTTTTATCTGCAAAGAAACAAAGCGTTCAGTCACTGTGTGTGTGTTTTTGTTGTTGTTGACTTTTATCTGCAAAGAAACAAAGCGTTCAGTCACTGTGTGTGGTTTTGTTGTTGTTGCTTTTATCTGCAAAGAAACAAAGCGTTCAGTCACTGTGTGTGTGTTTGTTGTTGTTGCTTTTATCTGCAAAGAAACAAAGCGTTCAGTCACTGTGTGTGTGGTTTTGTTGTTGACTTTTATCTGCAAAGACACAAAGCGTTCAGTCACTGTGTGTGTGGTTTTGTTGTTGACTTTTATCTGCAAAGAAACAAAGCGTTCAGTCACTGTGTGTGTTTTTGTTGTTGTTGACTTTTATCTGCAAAGACACAAAGCGTTCAGTCACTGTGTGTGTGTTTTTGTTGTTGTTGACTTTTTATGCTCCCATTGCCCATTCAATTAGGGTATGTACATTTATTTTAGCCTGACATCTGCATTTGTTGAAGTTTTAACATTTGTAAAATCCATTCCATGCAGTTCTGCTAATCCACCTAAACCAGTGCGCTACTGTTTCACCCTAGTCTGGGGTTGAGGATGACCATGTAAAACACGCGGTAACCGTACACTTGTAATGTTTCCATAGTTATGGATGTAGATATTAAACCTGATTTGACCAACTGAGGCCCCCCACCCCCACCCCCGACCTTCCTCCCCCTGTTCCTCCCCCCTCCCCCCCCCCCCATCCTTCAAAGCACAAGTATATACTTTCACAATATATACTAGAAATGAGACACAAAGCTGTGAGGAACGTGGTCATTTTTCATGCTAAAAAAACGTGAAGTGTGCTAAAGATCTGCACTTTTTGTGTGATTGATGCCTATGCCCTTGTAGATAGCTTAATTTTTTTTTTCATTTTTAATTGTTATGTCAGTGTCCTTAGATGTCATCGTGTTCATCATGATGTCAGTATCTGTAACCTTCACCAGTTATTGCTGTGGAATGTACACAGTGGATGGTGCAAGTCTTCTAGTTCCCATACATTGCACATAGGGTTGACTGCATGTTGGTCCTGTGTTATCCCTACTCAGATGTTTTGGGTCCAGAGGGATCAGTATTCATCAGAGAGTCCTCAAGACTTGATGATGATAATAGCATTTTTAAAGTGCTGTGATGTCTAATACTGCTCTTTACACAGCTTTATTTTTCCGTCCTGAATGAGACACTTAGTGAAAGGGCAAACAAACAAGGCTTTACACATTTGTAATCCAATATTTGTGTTGCTGTAGTCTGAGCAGAGGCATGTATCAAACTTGTGTACTACTTAACTATGGAAAATTAACTTCCCAGAAAGTGATGACGTCATTTTTGCACAATATTGTGTGTGTTGTCATTGTTCTAATATTGCCTGACCACTTGCGTGCAAGCTTTCATGCCGCATCTACGTTATCTACAGGAAAAAAACCCAGTCGAGTTTGGTATTAAAAGAATTGTTGGGAATTCGCCAATTCAGTCATCTCAGTAGCGAAGATATATTACATTTTTCATGACAGTAACTAATTATCAAACCTATAGCCCCATTTGTAATGGCCGCTCAACCTTGCCGAACACATTGCTGCCAGACCAGCTATGCACAGATGACATTCAGCTGGCCGAATACAGCATGGTTAGCTGGCTGGTGGGGAGCGGCCTGCAGAAAACACCCCTTTCCCTCATCTGCATTCACAGCTTGGCCTCTGCAGCTGTAAACTCCCCTGCGACTCAAAACTAAGTAACTTGCTCTGAACAGCCATGTTTAGGGTATGGGCCCACCAGGACCCGTGCTTTGTTGAATGTATTGAGTCCAAACGAGGCACACTAATTATTACTTTCCCTTATGATGCCTGGACACTGACATTTGCTGACAGAAGTGTAAATTATGTTTTTAAAAGATACCTAGATTTTCATTAGAACACTTGTGATGTTTCCAGAGATATAAAGACTTTTGTGTGTGTGTCTGAGGTAATAGTGAACCCAAGAAACGTCTTGAGGATGTAATATCACCTTTCTCATCGTCATGCCAGCGTCCTGAAACATCACCATGTTACCGTGGACAGGCTGCAGTAGTGCGCCTGCTGAGTGTGATGATGGTTTGTGCTGTGTGTTCAGATTACCCCTGTAACAACAACACGGAGAATCGTGAGGCAGACAGTGATCGCATTGAGACCTTGCCCTCTTTGGCTACTGAAACCATAGGCTATCCCAAGTAAGTCGGAGGGGAAGAGGGAGGGAGGGAGGGAGAGAGAGAGAGAGAGAAAGAGAGAGAGAGAGAGAAGGAAAAGAAGAACAGAGAAAGCAAGCAAGCGTGTAATTGATAAATCATCAACATAAATATAAGATGAGTATCATGATCAAGTATTCTAGTTTTGCAGTAATTGAATTCATAACCATATTCAGTCGGTGAACTTATTGATTGCATGGCAGTAGGTATCAGCAATATCAGAGGTTTTTGTTTTGTTTTGTTTTGTTGCCCCATCTCCTGTGCCGTCTCAGTGGCACTGCACCGATGCCGCTCATTCCCACCCTTCCTCCACATCCACAGCCCGCCCAACCCGCCAGAGCCCCGGCACAGCCAATCATCCACAGGGAGTTGTCATCGTGAAGCGACCCACCAGAGGAGACACTGCACTGCTGCCGAGTTACTTTGGTGGTGTTCAGTGGCGCCTCTTCTGATCCAGCATATGCAGAACGCCACCTACTAGGCCCCCTACTGACAGGACTAATTGCATAGTTGCAGAGTGTGAGTGATCTCTCCTTCCAGAGGGCTCGCCACGTCTGTCCAATAGCAATACCCATTGATTGGCTGATTCCAGTGACTCTGATACAATCACAAGATGATAGACGCGGAGAGACTGTTAAAAACTGAGGTCACTGTGAGAGCAGGGCACAAAGGGCCATAGAAAATAAGACATTTTTTATGCTGATTGATGAGGATGGGGATGATGAAGATGATGCATGGATTTCCATGCAGGTCTGAGACTGTGTGATAGGGCTGTAGTCTATGCTTATTTTCATAACATATCCTGGTGTCGATCATGCCCAAGAGATACAGGCATCTGCAGTGTTTGTAAGGAAATTTGAGCAGCACTCTCAGAGACATGCCCGTTAAGTGGGTGAAATTGGACTGTGTGGTCCCAGTCTTCCCAGCTGAATCTGTAGCAAACTCAACTCTGTATAGGAGCCGGACAGGACAGAAAATCCCACAAATAAATTGCTCTGACGGGAATCGAACCCACAATCTCCCAGCTGGGAGTCTGCTGCACTAACCACTTTGCCACGGCAGCTGGTAGCAATGTCAGAGGTTCGTTTGTCTTTTTACCAATTTGAAGTTGTAGACTGTTCTTTTGCAAATAAAGTTGCATTATGACATTTAGTCAAAAACGACATTCTGGTGCAAGTTAGCAAACCATTGTGCCTGTCTGTGTCTTTGTTTTAGTCCTATCCAATGCCCGTTTGGTTCCCGTCAGCAAAATATTATGCCCGTGTGTGTCTTTGTTTCAGTTCTATCCGTATATCAGCAAAGTGTTGTGCCTGTGTGTGCCTTTGTTTCAATCCTATCCAGTGCCTGTTTGGTTCCTGTCGGCAAAGCGTTGTACCCGTGTGTGTCTTTGTTTCAGTCCTATCCATATGTCAGCAAAGCGTTGTGCCCGTGTGTGTCTTTGTTTCAGTCCTATCCAGTGCCCGTTTGGTTTGTGTTGACAAACAGTTGTGCCCATGTGTGTCGATCCTCTCCAGTGCCTGTTGTGTTGATTTCAGCAATGCCCAGTGTCGCTACCTGCTGACGGCAGCTCAGATGAGGGATGCAGTGGAGGTGGAGGTGCAGGGCAGAATGGTACCCCGCGACGCCATCTCCTGTGAGGGAGACTACATCGTCTTTCATGATGGTGAGGCCCGCCTTCCTCGCCACCCCCCTCCTCCCCCACCCCCGTCCCCATGTGCTGCATTATTGTAGAAAAAAGCAAACTGTTAAAAAATTTCTGAAGATGGTCAGTATGGCATGAACGATTGTTGGGTTCTGTTCAATGGAAAGTCCTGTTGACAACAGGAAAGACTGTGACCTGGGATTCCCTTCAGAGAGATGGCAAAAGCTTGGCCATGTCTGGAGTTGTGCTGTCATCACCAGTCAGCGGAACAGCAGTGAGCGAGGCTACGGGATGCACATGGCAGTTGCTTGTCAGTGGCCTTTTTTGCTAGTGGGCTTTGCAGTCATGAAATATGGGTTGGTACACCCATAGGAACGCTCCCGTGGAGGTTCTGTCAAGTCACATCTGGTGGCCATTACACAGTGGTATTTGCCAGGGAGCAGTTATGTCCCTTCACGTGGTGATGGAATACTCAGTCCATCCTGCACCCCAAGTGAACACAGCTGGTTTGTTCGGCGGTTGAGGACGGTACTTCTCTGGGTTCTACCCGCTCCTTCAGGTGTACCTTTTTCTTCTTTTTTTTCTGCAGTTGGTCAGTTTGACATGAACAGTTCTTGGGATTCTGTTCAATGGCATGAGATTACATATTTCTTTCAGTCCTAGAGGTAGATTTGCAGACATTTTTTGTATGTTATGTGATAAGAGATGTATAAGAATAGAATAAAACAAAACAGAAACTTTAAAAGAGGAAATAGAAATTTTAAAAAAAAACAGGCGTTAGAACTCTTTGGAAAGCAGACATTGACAGTCTTTTAGGTAAGCACATGCATGCTTTGGTAGTGGGCATAAATTGGACATTCAGTTTTACATAGAACTCGCATACATGTGTGTGTGTGTGCATGAAATATGTGCACACATACTGCTAGTTGTAGTCACATTGTTGTAATTATGAGTACAAATGTATGCATAGTAAAACTAGTCATATATGCTACTTCTTTGAGTCAGCCAACAAAATTCATCAGGGTGGACCATCATTGAGAATTATCCATAAAAGAATTCTTGGCCAGAGAGTGAGGGTTAAAGATCAAGGGTCAAGGAGGGTCAAGGATTTGGATATGAACTTAGTGGTGCTGTCATTTTGTTGATGAGGAGCGTGAAATGGAATTACCCCTCTTAACTGTCTTCAGTTCTTTCCCTTGAATTTCGATCACCAGTGATTGACGGTTTTCTTCCCAGAATTATGGTATTTAAAACAACATTTATGTTATCTGAAGTAATATATCGCCTAAAAAAACCGAAATAGACACATTCATCACAAAAATATCATTATTTTAGAAATAATGCGCAGAATGTTACCAAAAAAAGAAAAAAAAATCTCAAAAACTGTTGAGAGCTACTGGTGATTGTGATTGCAAGAAACTGTCACGTCTTTGTGATGTGGATAGTGGGGATGGGGGTGGGTAGGTAGAAAGACCAGGTCATCAGTCACCATTTTCTTCCTTGACTTCTTAGACGCTCATTAACAGAAAAGCTTATTCAGTCGAAAAGCTACACTTCTCAGCTCTGCTCAAAAGTTTATGAGTGAAAAATTGCTGATTCAATGAGAAATTTCTTATTTAGGAAACTGTTGACCAAGGAATTCCAGGAATTCCTCATTTTGAAAACTGCTGAATAAGGAATTCCTGGTTTGAAAACAATGGAACAAGGAATGGAACAAGGAATACCGTATAGTTTGGAGAGTGCTGGATAGGGAATGCCCCATTTAGGAAACTGGACTTTTACATATGTCAGCTGTGTAAACATCTTCAGCATGAAGAGCAGCCTAGGAGCTCCCTTCACAGTGCTTCTGACTGTACATCGTCATGAGAATAGATCTGGAATGTTGCTACTAAGATGCAGGAGAAGAAAAATGTCTGTGTACATATAGCCACCTATGTGTGCATGCCTTTGTTTGTTTCTGCTGTCTGATCCTGCCTGTCTGTTAATCGTAATTGGATATTTGGCACAAGAGGCTGATGGACGGTTCTGGTCAGAGTAGGTCAACAGACAAGAGGCTGATTCGAATTCAGTTTTGCTTCAGGAACTAGTGAAACGCTTAAGAAGAGTCAAAGAATTGTGGAAGTGGTGAGACATTGGAATGACAAGAACTGAAGACAGATATTTTTATTTTCCAATCCAGTCTCTGATTTTTTCTTATTCTTAGGATGCCCATGTTGTGTGTACAGGGGAGAACACAAGCGCCCCAGTGCTGACGCGGTGGTGTGGGGCATTAAGTCGTCGAACAACGGTGACCTCTAGCGGCCGTCATCTGCTGGTGATGGTTGTGTCGGATCAGCACGACAACCTGTATGACGGCTTCTCCCTGGAATACTATGCTGTGCCTGGTAGGGGGGAAAGTGTGTGTGTGTGTGTGTGTGTGTGTGTGTGTGTGTGTGTGTGTGGTGTGTGGTGTGTGTGTGTGAGAGAGAGAGAGAGAGAGAGAGAGAGAGAGAAACCACTGCTATTGTTGGTGATACTGGGATGGTGAAAATAAGGTGTCTGCACTTGGACTGTTGTGATGAGCAAAGTTACTGGCCTTGCAGTTTGCACTCTTGTTTTGCGTGTGTGTGTGTGTGTGTGTGTGTGTGTGTGTGTGTGTGTGTGTAAACATCCTGTTTCACAAGTTGTGTTCAGTATACTTTCACCCCAAAACTGCCTTTTTTGTCAAAGCAATTTACAGTACAGTAATTGACCAGATGCGCTCAATAGGAGTACATAGATCAGCCATGCCAGGCCATTGCAATGACTCGCTTTTGGTATTATTTTGATAGTCAGTGGTAACAGACACAAAAGTAGTCTAAACATTTTGAGTGGTAGTGGATTACACTGCCTGTTTCAGCTTGGTGCTGTAAGTTCTGATAACCAAACAGGAAAGTTTTTTTGTTGGTGGTGTCGTTCATATCATGTGTGTTTTAGAACATTGGAAGTGAGGATAACACCAGTGTGTGTTGTTGTGACAGTGAGGATGACACCAGTGTGTGTTGTTGTGACAGTGAGGATGATACCAATGTGTGTTGTTGTGACAGTGAGGATGACACTAGTGTGTGTTGTTGTGACAGTGAGGATGACACCAATGTGTATTGTTGTGACAGTGAGGATGACACCAGTGTGTGTTGTTGTGACAGTGAGGATGACACTAGTGTGTGTTGTTGTGACAGTGAGGATGACACCCATGTGTGTTGTTGTGACAGTGAGGATGACACCAGTGTGTTGTTGTGACAGTGAGGATGACACCCATGTGTGTTGTTGTGACAGTGAGGATGACACCAGTGTGTTGTTGTGACAGTGAGGATGACACCCATGTGTGTTGTTGTGACAGTGAGGATGACACCAGTGTGTTGTTGTGACAGTGAGGATGACACCCATGTGTGTTGTTGTGACAGTGAGGATGACACCAGTGTGTGTTGTTGTGACAGTGAGGATGACACCCATGTGTGTTGTTGTGACAGTGAGGATGACACCAATGTGTGTTGTTGTGACAGTGAGGATGACACCAGTGTGTATTGTTGTGACAGTGAGGATGACACCAATGTGTATTGTTGTGACAGTGAGGATGACACCAATGTGTATCGTTGTGACAGTGAGGATGACACCAATGTGTGTTGTTGTGACAGTGAGGATGACACCAATGTGTATTGTTGTGACAGTGAGGATGACACCAATGTGTATTGTTGTGACAGTGAGGATGACACCAGTGTGTTGTTGTGACAGTGAGGATGACACCAGTGTGTATTGTTGTGACAGTGAGGATGACACCAATGTGTATTGTTGTGACAGTGAGGATGACACCAATGTGTGTTGTTGTGACAGTGAGGATGACACCAATGTGTATTGTTGTGACAGTGAGGATGACACCAGTGTGTATTGTTGTGACAGTGAGGATGACACCAGTGTGTTGTTGTGACAGTGAGGATGACACCAGTGTGTGTTGTGACAGTGAGGATGACACCAATGTGTATTGTTGTGACAGTGAGGATGACACCAATGTGTATTGTTGTGACAGTGACTGGCCGTTGCAGTCGTCAAAGCAAGCTAACAGTGAATGGCACAAGGCAGCGACTGACCTCGCCAAACTATCCCTTCTATTATCCAATGTAAGTCTGCTTGCTAGGGTGTGTGTGTGTGTAGCGTGCGCATGAATGTGTGTCTGTCTGTGTGTGTGTGTGGGGGGGGGGGGGGGGGAGGGGGGGGTTGTGTTAGTGTTCACATGTGTGAGTGTGTGTGTGTGTGTGTGTGTTAGCGTGTGCGTGAGTGTGCGTCTGTATTTGTATGCATGTGTGCGCGGGTGTGTGTTTGTTTCATTGTGACAAAATGTTCAGTATCCATTTTCTGTTTATCATTGCTATTCCTTGAAGAGTGCTCTTTAACATTTCTTTTTTTTTATTCTTGTTTATGCTTTTTTATTACTTATTTCTTTTTCAGAGGTTTGTAATTTTTCTTACATGGTAATACTTAGACTTGACATTTCCATTCCTGTGTCAGGTTGTCTGCCCTGAAAATGTGTGGATGGCTTGGTCCAGGTAATGGATCTTAAATAAATGTTAGCGAACTGCCAAGAGAAACATGGACAAACGAGTCACAAGACAAAACATGATGCATTTTGACCTCCTGGGTCTTCTTCAGGCAAGACACAAACAAATAGGACAATGAAAATGAACAAATTTTTCACTTAGCTTAGATCTCTTCAGCGCAAGGTAGGCGGGCATTGAATGAAAATGAGGCTCTTGCTGTGAAAACTGTAAGATACCATCTGATGTACAAATGCATATTGTTTTGGTACATTTAACTTAAGACGCATTTTGACGATAAGTGACTACCTTACTTGTTATGCTCCCGATCTCTATAAAATTGTGATGACAAATGTAAAACTGACTTTGGTTGGTTGATGTGTGTGGCTACACAGTAACAGCTACTGTGAGTGGCTGCTGACAGCGGAGGAAGGGGAGGTGGTCGTAGTGAAAGTGCTGAGAACGGAGATGGAGGGGGACTGCTCTGACATGGTTCGAGTCTACGATGGTGAGTGACTGTGCTGCAGTTTGCTGCTTTGTTTTTCCCCTCTCTCTCTCTCTCTTTTTTTTTTCTCTTATGTTTTGTCTGTCTGTCTATCTGTGTGTGTGTGTGTGTGTGTGTGAGGTCAGTGATAATTATTTCCTAAAAATTAGGGGGTCAGGCTTGGTATGAAAGACTCGCTTCCAAATTTTCAGGAGGTCACAAAAATATTTAGGGGGTCACTATTAACCCCTTCCCTGCCACAGTATAAGTGCTTTTCTGTATTGCTGTGTGTTGGGGCCAAATTTTGCTTTTTGCAGTAGGTTCACTCATCTGTTCACTACTCATTCATTTATTGAGATATCTCTTAGATTTTTTGCATGTTTTTTTCTTATACCCTCTGCTATGATGTGGTATCATAATAATTTGATTTGGCTGGTCATAAGTATGATAAAAATCAATATAATCAACTATTTTTGTAATAAATTGACACTTTTTCTGCATACGCACACACACTGCAGCACATCAAACCAAACAGAAAAGTGAAAAAACTGGTGTTCTTATTGACTGAACATTATACAAACATCTGGTATTCATATTACTGCCAGCAAATGTTTTTCTGTGTGGTAACACATGCATAATTGGGGGTACCCCAATCCCAGGGTAAAGGGACAGAATTTTGCTTTAGCGGTAGGTTCACTAATCTGTTCAATACTCATTCATTTATGGAGATATGTCTTAGATTTCTTGCATGATTCTTCCTTATTTCCTGGTCTATAATGAGATTTCATAATATTTTGATTCTGTTGCCAAATAGTTTGGTAAAAAGTATTATGATAAACTTTTTTGAAATAAAATAATTGTTTTTGAACAAACACACGCATATTGAAACACATCAAACCACACAAAACAGTGAAAACAATGGGTGTTTGTATTGGCTGAGCATCATACAAACATCTGGTATTGGTATCATTCCAATCAAATGTTCTTTTATGTGGTAATACATGCATCATTGGGGTTACCCCAATTCAGGAGTAAAGGGACAGAATTTTGATTTTGTGGTAGGTTCACGTATCTGTTCACTACTCATTCATTTATTGAGATATCTGTTAGATAGTTTGCAGTTTTCCTCCTTATAGCATGAGGTATTATGTGGTATCATAATATTTTGATTTTGGTGGCACTAGTATAGTAAAAAGTAACATAATCAACATGTTTTTGTTATAAAATGACAGTGTTCGAGCACATACATACACGCTGCAACACATCAAACCACACAACACATAGAAAAAATTGGTGTGAGTATTGCCTGAACATCATACAAACATCTAGTATTGATATCATTGCCAGCAAATCATCTTCTGTGTGGTAATACATATATCTTTGGGGGTACCCCAATCCCAGGGTAAAGGGACAGAATTCTGCTTTTTGCAGTAGGTTCACTCATCTGTTCACTACTCCTTCATTTATTGCTTTATCTATTAGATTATTTGTATGTTTTCCCCTTATACCCTGTGGCATGATATGATGTCATTACATTTTGATTTTTTTTGGTAAGTAATATGGTAAAAAGTAATATAACCAACTTTTTTGTGATGAAATGACTGTTTTTGGGCACACATACATACATTGCAGCTCATCAAACCATACAAAACATGGAAAAAATTGGTGTTAGTATTGATTGGACATCATACAAAAATTTGGTATTGATATTATTGCCAGCAAGTCTTCTTCTGCATAGTACTATACACATCTTGAGGAGTACCCTAATCCAAGGGAAAAGGGACAGAATTCTGCTTTTTGCAGTAGGTTCATTCATCTGTTCACATCTCATTCATTATTTGAGATATCTCTTGCATTTTTTGCTCTTTTTTTTTCTTATACCCTGTGGTATGCTATGATTTCATAATATTTATATTTTGTTAGCAATCAGTATGGTAAAAATTGATAATATCAACTTTTCTGTACTAAACTGACTATTTTTGAAGACTCGCATGCACATTGCAATACATCAAACCATAAAACAACTTTGAAAAAAATGATGTTAGAATTGACTGAACATAATATAAACATCTGGCATTGATATGACTGCCAGAAAAGTCTGTTCTGTATGATAATACATACATATATCATTGTAGGAACCATAATCCAGACATAAAGGGACCAAATCTTGCCTTTTGCAGTAGGTTTCATGTGATCACTACTGTCTCATTCACTTAGATAAGTCTTACATCTTTTGCATGTTTTTTTTCTTGCATCTTTGGCTATAACCTGATGTACTAATAATCAGATTTTGTTAGTAAACAGTATAGTAAAATTTGATAAAATCAAATCTTATGACAGTTTCAAAATAAAAACAGTCATATTGCTGTATATAAAACCACACAAAACACTAGAAAAACTGATGTTAGTGTTCACTGGATGTGAGGAGAAATGTCTGGTACTCACTCAGTACATGTTCATAATCCGTACACTAATCCAGTACTTCTTTCTGTACATCTCGCAGGTTTCTGGGGTTGTTCTTGGGTTGAGCAGCCTCACTAATATAACCCAGTCTGATTATTTCCACCAGTTGAACAGTCTGGTCACACTCATGAATAAATCAGAATTTCAGAAGAAACACCACCATGAAGATGAAAAAAAGAAAAACACACACGCACTCAAGAGTATAAAAACACAGAGATAAAAGCACGCACTGACTAACTGAAGAAGCCGGAAGCCGGAATAGCTCAGTTGGTAGAGCGCCTGACTCGTAATCTTGGTGATCCTGGGGTTGCGGGTTCGAATCTCCGCCGGGGCGTTTCGGTACAGGGGGATTTTTCCCTCGGAGTTAACATTAGTTCTGACTCCATTTCCCATACAGTCCTTCGAATGAGACTATAAACCAAGGTTCCGTGTGTGAACGCACGCATAATATCTTGCACACACGTAAAATCCCATCACCAACTTTCGGAAGAGTAGGCCAGTTTGGCCGTTGGTATGGATGACATGTTACACACAGCATGCACCCTGCGTAAGAAATGGAAAGAATGAAGGAAGTAAAGAAACTGAGTGAACGATATTGAACGATGTTGACTGGATGACATGGGAAACGACTGAATGAAGCGCCAGCTGGCAGCTCTTCAGTCGGCACTACCCAGGTAGGCAGCCCGTTGTGTAAGCGAGTGTTGATTGTAAAGCACTTAGAGCTTGGTCTCTAGCCGAGAATAGGCGCTATATAGGTATTCATTATTATTATTATTATCTATGAAAAAAAAATGCACTGCAAAACTAAGCTGTGCTACAGGATCCACACTACTCCCAGTAGTTGAACTTAGTGTGATAATCCATGTAGCACTGTGGATAGCACAGTGCAGGCTTGGAGGGACAGGAGGGACAGTGGGACCGCACATCACGCCTGATCTTCAGCTGCTTGGTGCAGACCCTGCAGGCCCTCTGTGGTGCTGCCTTGTTGGGTGTTGGTGGGATGGGGAACATGAAATGCCTCTCCGTCAGCCTCACTTCATCGTCGGACCGGTAGCTGAGGTATAACTTGATCCCGAACCTGGCACGCTTGAGGGGGATGTATTGGCGAAATATAAGCCTACCCTTCTAAAGGAGTAGGCTTTCATCCACACACACCGCTCGCCGTGGCTCATACACCTCCTGAAATTTTTCATGGAGGTGGTCCAGTACTGGACGGATCTTGTACAGCCGGTCATACTGGGGATTGTCTGGTGGTGGCATCGCAGAGTTGTCATGAAAGTGGATAAATTGTAGGATGATCTGAAATAGGATTGAACAACATTTGATCAGTGTGTGTAAACACACACACACACACACACACACACACACACACACACACACACACACACCAGAAGCAATCAAGTACACATACACACATTTGTACACACACACAGACACAGACACACACACACACACACACACACACACACACACCACATAGAAGCACAAACACACACACACACACACACACACACACACACACACATACACACACATACACACACACACACCATAAACAATGACACACAAATACACCACATAGAAGTATACACACATACACACCACATAGAAGCACACACACACACACACACACACACACACACACACACACAACCACACCCATAAACAATGACACACAATACACCACATAGAAGCATGACACAACACACACACACACACACACACACACACACACACACACACACACACACACACAGAAGCACACACACACACACAAAACAGAAGCGCACACACACATACAGAAAGCTCACCACACACACACACACACACACACACACACACACACACACACACACACACACATCATCCTCATCTATTGTAATGCTAAAAAGAAAGACTTGGACATAGAAAGGAGTTGGAGAGGGAGGGTGGAAGGAAAATGAGACCAAGTAAACAGAGAGAGACTCAGAGAGAGTAAAGAAACTTACCTGAAATCTGTTTCTTGTCATTACTGAGCTGAAGACTGGAATGCAGTACAGCACCTTCTTTGACCAGTACAGCTCAATTGCAGGCAGTCGCACGATTCCCATCAGCAACACCAGGGCCAGGAACTTTTTTAGTTCAGCAGCATCAACAGGTTCCCACTGACTTGCTCTGGAATACTGGGGCAAGATTGTCGAGCTCCACGCCCTCTGCCACGCCCTCTGCCACGCCCCCTTATTTGATGCTGTCCAGTGCCTCTAGCTCTTCCCCTGCCCCTACCACGACCTCTCATGACAGGAGGGGGTGCTGTGCTGGTGCTGGGAATCGGCTCTGGTTCTGATTCTTGGTCGAATCATGGCCGGTATCGCTCGCTTGACCAACATCACGTGGGTCGAAGTCCGGGTCTTCTTCTTCGTGACCGCCACGAGTTCCGACAAAAGTGGATGGTGCTGGTTACCATCCATCTCTTCCTCATCACTATCACTGTCACCTGATGCTTGGAAGTCTTCGTCACCACTATCAATATCATTCAACACTTCATCTAAAACTTCCAGTGCGCTATAACGCTTCAAAACAGGTCGCCGTGTCGAGCTTCGTCTCTGATCCGCCATCTTGATTATGATAATCAGCTCAACCCTTCTTGAATACTAAACCGACAATTTTCTAACACTTCAGTACACTGATAAAGGGATAGAACTGTTATTTAAACACCCCAGTAGAGTCAGGGACAATTTCTAGGGTTATTTCCCGTGCCGATTTTCGAAATTTCGATGACGAAAATACCCCGTAATAGACACGGTTACGGGCGTACAGGATCATGGAAACGACCCCGTAATAGACACGGGGCAAGCAGGGAAGAGGTTAATAACTGCTAGAAAATGCAGTGAAAAAACACACACACACACACACACATAAGAGCATGCTCTCACTGGCTCATGCACGTAAATCCACAGAGATAGAGACAGAAAAGAAGTGCTTATAATAAAGTTGATAAAACATTCCAGACTGTGCTAAATATTATTTATTCATATTCGTGTTCCTATGTTTTTATTAAAGTGTTGTCAACTAACATGAGTAAACTTTAGCACCTACACTACCAGGATTTTATCAGTGAAACTTGGCTTGTTGGATGTCCTCGTTGATTATCATCACATAATTTCTATTATGCAAGCCATTTCCTTCAATGTTGAAATATTTTATGGAATGACCAAATTCCAGTCGCCATGCAATGATCATAGGAAGCCCCGTGGAACCTACGACAAAACTGTAGACTGGCCTTTCTTGCTCTGTGAGCAACACATTCATAGATCCAGAACGGATCCATTTTAATTATCCGAACTGGCCATGTTGCATAGATCGTTCGACTTTTGTTCCATTCGCTGGCTTATGACCCACGAGCCACAGCTGAACTGTCGGATTTTGATTCCGAAAAGCCGAAATTCCTACAGTTTTCCAAGCTTTTCCCACTTAGCTGAATCACGTGATCTTGTGGTCCAATCATAGACTGGATAGGCCTAGTCTGTTTCAACGACTCTTGTTGGTTTTCAGGAGAGAGGAATTCTCAAGTGGAAGTTGTTCATTGATTCAGAACGTTCTAAAACGTTGAGGAATTTTAATTCAGAACGTTCTAAAACGTTGAGGAATTTTACATTTTTAACTTTGATCGTGGCGGATAGGATGAAAGCCCTTTTGCATGATGCGACGCTCAGAGTTGTAATGCGTACAGGAGAAAACCAGTGCGTCGCGGTAAATTTTGATACGTTTTTGTGATGCACTAGCCTGACTTCCAGGGCATCAGATGGGAGCTTTATGTGTCAGAGACGCACATTTGTTCGTAAGAATTATCACTGGATGTTCTTTGCCAAATTTTACCCAGTGTGCTCTCGTACTGTGACTTGAATGTCCTCTTTAAAAAAGCAAAATGTAGACTTTGAGTGTATAGAGTTCATTTAAGTTAGCAAATTTATCTTTGCACTGTGGCTTGAAAGTCCAGACATTGAAGAGAAACATTAAATGCTTTGTATGATCCCAGGAACATTTGGGTAGCAGTCAGCAACATGGAATTTAATTTCAAATATGACTTTTTCTTATTTAATAGACTTTGTTGTTCACAGCTCAGACAACTTTCAGAACAGCTGTGCATGCATTTCCCTCATTTTTTCTGGTTACCTTCAGTAATGCTTTTAGGCTGCATGATTACAATGAGGTTAGTATTAGTTTATAAGGTTAGTGATAATCTTATTCATTAAAATGAGTGCAATAACAACAACAGCGATGGAGATGATGATGACAGTGGAGATGATGACGACAGTGGTGATGATGATGACGGTGGTGATGACTGTGGTGAAGATGATGATGATGATGACTGGATATGATGATGAGACAGTGTGATGATGACGACAGTGATGATGAACAGTGGTGAGACGACTGTGGTGACTGATTGTGAGATGAGTGATGATGTGACGTGCGACAGTGATGATGACGGCGGTGATGACTGTGGTGACGATGATGGTGACTGGTGATGATGACGACAGTGATGATGACGGTGGTGACAACTGTGGTGACGATGATGATGATGGTGATGATGACGACAGTGATGATGACAGTGGTGATGACTGTGGTGACGATGATGATGATGGTGATGATGACAACAGTGATGATGACGGCGGTGACGACTGTGGTGACGATGATGATGATGGTGATGATGACAACAGTGATGATGACGGCGGTGATGACTGTGGTGACGATGATGATGATGGTGACTGGTGGGCAGGAGAAGAGAAGAGTCTGGAGAATTCGTTGGGCCGATTTTGTGGAGGGGAAACTCCTGAGTTTGTGAGCACGGGGCGACATCTGCTGCTCATTTTCACTGCTGATGACCGCTGGAATTCGGGTGGCTTCGAACTGCAGTACTTTGTCCAGGACATGGGTATAGCCATTTAATGCTTCTTTCTTTCCTTCCTTCCTTCCGTTGTTTCGTCCTTCTTTCCTTCATTCAGTCTGTTCACTCGTTCAAGTCATTCTGCTCCTTCATTTTTCCATTCTTCTGTCATTGAATGTTTTTTACGGCTTAATGTTTGCATGAAATGATTGAAAAGATATGGGCTTATAAAGAAATACACTGACAAAACAACTGATACGGACACAAACATGCAAGCATGCATGCGCACACATACACACGCATGCATGCACACATTAAAGATGATAGATGAGTACACTTGATGTTGTGCATATTATGTTGGACTGTTTAGTGTTGCTTTGTATGACAGTATTTGTATCGTATGATGTACATTGTATGTTGACTATTTCAGTGTATTCAGATGAGACACATATATTGCAAGGTGTATTTCACTCACTGTATTCTGTGTTGCAGTATTTCACATTGTGTGCGTCATATGTTTGAATATTTCGCTCAGTGCGTGTTTTGTTGCAGTGTGTATGTCGTGAACCACACAGTTTGTGTTACAGTGTTTCATTAATTCGCATAACATGCATTGCATATTTTCCAGTATCCGGTGCACGAATCTCTGTGTGGGCCATCATTGGAATTCTGCTTGCTGCTGTCATCGTCATCATCATCATTGTCATCGCCCTCGTGCTCTACTTACGTCACTGGAGACGTGAACAGCACAAGATTTGATGGATCTTCGTGTAAGATGAGTAGGCTCCTTTCTTTTTTTTTAAGGAAAAAAATCCTGTTCCCATGACAACAAGAAGAGGAAGACTGACAGAATCTTCTTGTTAAGGTGACATCTCCAGTTTTTCCCCCATTGTGTCCATTATCATAACGACAAACCAGATTGGCCAATAAGGCGTAGAAGGAACTGGAATGATTGTGTCCTGATGCTGCACGCTGAATCAGCCTCTGTGCCTGTTCGTGTATCACTGCAAGCTGCCAACTTTTCTGATTTTTTTTTTCTCCTGCAGAATCTCGCCCTACCCCCTGTTTTTTCCCCTTTAAATCAATCCTGAAATCACATATTAAGTGGAAACCCTTTGGGGAAAAAAAGGGGTTTGAGGGGTCATTTAAGGATGATAGAATTTTGCTACGTACACCTGAAAATGATGTTCAGTGACTGACGGTGTCCAGGTAAGGTGAAACACACATTTACTTCATGAGCTGTTCATTGGTCAGTTCAAGGGGTCAGGGGTAAAGCCTACGTCAATCCAGGTATGTCTCTTGCTTAAATGCTCACTACTGCACTTGCTTTTGGTGCTCAACAAGTGTGACCAGGTGGGTAAGAGAGTACAAGAGCAAATACTTGCCCGGTTTGGGAATCTGAACATGCTAAACTTTACAGGCAGACACTTGCACAGCAGAGGTGATCAGCCAATCAGAGTGAAGGCTAAGGTCGTGTGCTCTGAACCCACCAATCTCCAGTTGGTTTGATTCCCGTTTTGTTCTTGTTTTCCTTCACCAAGATCAACTGAGAATTGGTCCTTGCTTTCAGATTCTGTGTGAAACGTGATTGGTCTTGTAATTTTGAACTCTTCACTGAAGTAATGAATTTAGAACACTCAGTTTACACTCGATAAATACGGAGTGAACCGCTGAGCGAGGATTGACTTCTGTGTCAGTCACATGACACAGTTGACGTGCCTGCTGCTTTCCTGCGAGCACATCTGTGGGTGAGGCAAAGGGAACAGGAAGGGCGAGAACAGAATCTTTTTCTTGTATTTGATCGAGAGACTCGTCTAACGTAACAGGAATTTCCTGTAAAATTTTACTTTCCGCAGCATACCCAGACTCCTGAATCGGTGCGCCAACAGGTTGAAGGAGAGAAATAGGACCAAGGTTTGTTTTTAGTGGGATGCCCATGATCGACAGACATGACCCTGTTTACTTGCATCATGTACTTAATCTCCGTTTGGAGTCTTAGAGGCTTTGAAAGACTGGAGTGAGTAGTGACTGTGTGTGGGTGTGCTTATAAATGATGTATGTCAGTTGATTGTGAGGCTTCAGGGCGGGTTTGAGAATCAAGAGTGAGTGACGTGTGACTGTTTATACGCTGCATTTTTAGATAAGCCTCCTTGATTTTTGTTGTGTGTGGCAACTTTTGAAAATGAATGACACCTGTGATGATAGGTATATGTATATATTTAGGAGTGACATTGAGTAGTTAGTGTATTGACGTTTATAGTCCTATAGGTGCTCAAAGATCTGAATGAATGACAGGAATGTGTGGCAGATGAGTGATGTACATGAGTTGAATGATTTATAAATGGTGTTTTTATTTTGCCCAGCAATATCGAGCCACATAGGTGCTTAAAAATCCAAACATGTAACATAATGTACATATGGCATCCATAGATTTGAAATTTGCTTTGTTGACTGATTATGGAGACACCATACAAGATCAGCCATTACAGATTGGCTTGATTATATAACACTGAGAGTTGTGGAGATTCCTAAGTTCAGAAACTGTGAATATGTTGCATATTACTTTTGATTGTGAATCCTCGAGACCTCATCAGTCAAAAACGGTCAATAATCATTCATTAGTTCTTATTGTGAATGTTGTACGCGCTATAAAAGAACCAAACCTGTCAATGACTTAATTTATTTCCTCTGAAGAATTTTTGACATGCGTCGGTGCAGAAAACTGTAAATATACTTCACTAGTGTCCACTGAGAATCTTGAAAAAAGAAAGGGTGAAGATGTATACACAAGACATATTTATTTACTGTCTGGTAGTGAGGCTGGATGCCAGCTGGCACTCGAAGAATGCAAGGGTGTTTGACTTAAATGCAACTGAATGACTGACTGGCTCCTCACTTTGTTTTGGTATTGGAAGTTGTTAAGTGCTTGGTACCAGTGTCACAACATCCTGCCCCCAGCAGCAGAGAGTGGAACATTTTCATATAATTTTATGACTTTGTCAGTAGAGCATGGCTGTGTTAAATTATTTGCTTTGTAAACAAACAAGAGTGAGCAGAAAGCAGAACCTTGGTGAGGGTTTATTCCTTTGGTGAAAGTATGGATTCCAAGTGACCGACAACTCACAGGGAGACTTCAGTTTTTTCAGAAAAAGCATGGGTCGCTGGTGACCCATAATGTATGGCACGGCTTTGTTCCCACACTGAAAGTATGTGTCACTGGAGATCCGCGATGTATGGCACGGCTTTGTTCCCATACTGAAAGTATGTGTCACTGGAGATCCGCGATGTATGGCACGGCTTTGTTCCCATACTAAAAGTATGTGTCACTGAAGATAAATTTTAGGCAAGGTACAGCGAAAATGAAACGTTATTGGAGTTAGTTTTAGAGCACACCATTGGGGATTTTGGAGTGTGTATGTAGTCCCACAGGTAATCAGTAGATTTTTGCATTATAATGATAAACCACAGCACTGTTTGCGCACATGTCACTGCGCAGTTAATCTTTAGATCTGCGAGGATATATATTGCCCACCGTAGTCTTTGTGAGAGCTTTTGCAAAGAAAGGCTTCTTACAATCTGACGTTTGATGGGAAAAAAAATTAAAGGAGTTTTCGAGGGTAGATTTTGTCATTTTAAGGCAGACAGGAAGTTTGAGACTAACAACGGATCTCTTGAAAATAAAGGTGTCAGCTCCCTTCCCTCCAAGCAAATCTCCAGAGTGACATGCATAGTGAATTTTTGATTGCTTTCTTTGAATTCTCTGCATGTACGTATTATGTCCTGTGGATGTTTTTTTTTTTTTTTTTTTTCTCACTGAAGGCATATTTATTCAGAAACATTTAAATGTTTTGTTTTTTTTTATAAAGTCTTCCGAAGCATGGTGTTTTTAAGAGTTTTTAAACCTGCCTCCTTACAGATGATAGGTTCCTTTAACGTCAAAGGATATTCAGGGCCTTAAGAAGTATTAAAGTGGAGGATGATATTTCAGGAAGTGAGTGTTTAGAACTCTAGTTGTTCTAAGGGAGTTGACACTTCAGTGGAATAAACTCTATCCTGGTTGTAGGGTGTAGGAGAGAGAAAGTCAGATAGCCTGTCATGTAATTTTTTTTTTCCAATTTGACAGTGACTCACTTCAAATGGGGTCATTATCTTATGAATGGTAACTTAAGCATGTTCTAAAAATTCAGCCGACTTGCACAAAATAACCAAAGATGTAATCTATACAAGTTTTGAAAGATTATTATGCCTGCTTGCAGAATGTTGAAAAACCATTTTCACGAGTGCTGCTTATAAATTCTATGATTTTTAGAATCGTGTCACAAAATTTTTAAAAGGAAAACTTTGCATGGTTACCTTTGAATGTGCTGTCAGTCTTCAAATGTACCTTCAAGAATAACTTGATTTTTCCATCAAGGTAAATTTCCTTTAATCATGTTAACATGCTTGTTATCAGATCCTTCACATATCAAGAGTCTGCCTGCCTCTCAAAGTGAGAACTGCCCTTGTTCTGCCTTTTTTTTTTGGGGGGGGGGGGGGGGGAGGAGGGGGTAAGTTGATCTGTCTTAACTCAATACTAACAGAGAGAAAACGACACTTCCCAGTCTATGAGAAAGATGCCGATACCAAGATGGTCAAGCTGACGTCAAGAGTAGCTTCCCCTGGGGTGAGGTGCTGAAGTTTAAGGTTCAGTACAACACCATTGTGTTTGCCAATAGTTAGCATCATCTAGAGGCAGATGGGATGGGGGTGGGGTGGGGGAATGTGTTCGGTCAGTGCAGCTGGGTGGCTGGAGGTGAAATGTGGAGGGAAAATCAGCTCATCACAATTTCCAATGCCGCGTACTTGAAAGATGCTCTCCAGATTTTTTGCTTTACCAAGAAAATTAGAATAGAGCGCATGTATATAAACTTTGCTGTAAGAATACCGGTGAATTGAACGTAGAAGTAAAAATAAAACCATGTTCCAGTAGAAGGAGGAACACTATAACGTTCGCAAGTACTGATAACAAATTGAATATGTGACTAGTTCTCACAAATGGGAAGGGGGGGGGGGGGGGGGGTGGGGGCGGGTGGCATTGATGCTGGATGTGAATCATGCAACTGCTTGAAAGATGTTAAAGGTTGATGTGTATGAATATAAGATTTTCGTTTCATACGTTTCTGTAAACACTGACAATGATTCGTACATGGTTTTATGAAGCGAAAATCTTGAATTAATGCATAGTGGCCCACAACTTTCTTCCTTTCAGAGCTCTTGTGTGATTCAGAGCCAGCGACTGTGACCCTCACTCACATGATTTTTGGTGTGAAAATATTCTGGAGATGAGTTGCAGCACAAGTTCACTATGAGGGATTCTGATTGTGAATGTTCACCATTGTTTGTCTCCCTTTACAAGATCTGGATGGCTGCGCTGTTTGTCATGTTACTCTGGAAACTGCTGGTTTGCTACACCACCATTTTTCTACCGCACATGTCTGTCGGGGATTGAAGAGAAATTCCAAACCAAAACAACAAGAACAAACAGACAAACAAACGAGTAAACAGCCCACCCCTACATTTTTATAGCCAGAAAGTTAACAGTAACATGCCTTGGTCACGATATTACAGACAGTGGCATAGATCATGTTAGTTAGCCATTTAAAGGCTGAACAGCGTATTAGGTTAGCGTGTAGATAAAGCTTCAGCTATGTCTTGTCTTTCCCTCCCCCCCCTTCCCGCTTTCCACTCTTTTGAGTGATTTGTTTTGGCAAAAAGAAGGGAACTCACAGACAGTAACCAAATTTTTCCAAATTCATCCCAAACCTGAGTGTTTACCTTGTGCCACTGGCAGCGGAAAAGGAGAAGCAGTTTTTGTGTCATTTGTTCTCAAGCCGCTCCTTTTACATCTCTCATATCTCCTAGAAAGTGAAGGAGCTCCATGGTGCTATTCATGTGATGTGCCACTCACTACAAAAACATATTCTTATAGAGTGTTGGGACTTAATATGATGTTGGATATAAACTATTAAATCTTGTTCAGAGATTTCCCACCTGATGTAATTTTATGAGTTTCAGAAAGAGATCAACATTTTTTTTTTTTTTAATCAAATCTAAGATTTTGACAGAAGAAAGATTTTAACGAAATTCTGGCATGCTCTTTGAAAATGTGTTTTAAATGAGTTGTGTGTATTCTTTTTTAAAATCTATTTTGAGAGTTGACTTCGGTGAGATGACAGCCTTGATGTGGCCCTTTGCGGTTGGCTGGGCAGTTATCTCTTTCTCTTTTGTTCAGGTAGGCATTGACCTTGTAGCCTCAGGGTTTCACAGACATGGTGTAGGGAATATGGACAAGCCTGCATACAGTGATGCTTCTTTCACTGATTTAGAACTTTTCCCTATAACTTAACTCTTTCATTCCTACTTTTCTATGAACCATTACTTCCTCTTGTTCCTAGATTCTTATAATACGAGTGTTACCTTCATTCCTGGAATTAGAGGGAAAAAAGTGAGAACTGCCATGTATGCAGTAGCAAACCGGCCAGAATAGAGGGGCGACCTTTTTCCCACGCTGTGGGGGCCATCTGGCATACATTCAATTCATAAACACTGCCATGCAAGCGACCCGGTCATGACGTGTACCAGTGATGCGAGTCGCGCAAAGTTCAAAGCGATTACCGCAAGAACCGATTTTCCGGACTGCAGGAAGGATAGGAGGGATTTTGTGCTGCCCGGTTTTCCGGGCTGCAGGAAGGAAGGGTACGATTTCTGCAAACCAGAAAACGGGTTGTGGGGATGAAAGAGTTAAAACCACAAAGAAATGGATTGTGAATGCAAGTCTGAGTGGGCTGCATCTTTCTGTGTGTGTGTGTGTTTTTTTTTTTGACTAAAAGAGGCAATGACAGCAGGAGAAATGTTTTTTCGAAAGAGTATTTTACATTGTTTGTTTCTGGGTGTGTTCTGTCATGTAATGGTAAGACTGTTCCGGCTCTGAGGAACTGCAGGCAAGAAAGGCATGCATTTATGGTGTTTTGTTTTGTAAAATGTGCCACTGAATGTGGAGCAGTTTGTTGGCTTCTTGGAAGCAAAGTGTTACTAAGAGTATATTCGTTGTAAACTTCAGAGTAAGGCTTGATCTGCTTTTTTTTTCACATCTGTTTTGCTCATTTAGAACTTCTTCTTCAGCGTTCCAGTATCTGGTAGCGTGTGAACTCGTTTTACCCTGTTGGGATACTCACACTATACTCGAGAGTATAGTCAGTTCACTCTGACTTCGTTGAGTGCAGAAATTTGTGGGAAGAGGTTGTGGAAAAAGATAGATAAAAGATATGGTAGACAGAAAGGACAGTAGACGACAGTACAGCAAAGGAGGAGACAGAGTTACTGAGAGCGAAAGGAAAAGGGGACGTTACTAGCACAGAATGTCCAGAAGGAGGGGGAACTATTTGTACAAAAGACCCCCGGTATCCCAAGGGGGAGCTCGTTTAGAACAAAACGTAGCTTGCAGCGAAGTTGTTTTTTGATGGCTGCTTCCTGGTGAAAAGTAGCAATTCATTTTCGGGTGAATTTTAGCATAAGACGAGGTGCAGCAGCAAAGGCCACTGAAATGACATACGGCCGTAACACAAGGTGTCATTAGGCAGGGGGCCTCCTGGAAGCCAGACACTGATGATTGCCCTATGTGCTGCTTGCTCTTGGAATGAGACGGCTCGATCCTGGGTGTAGCTGTGGAGGAAGCTGGATCAGCAGTGTGAGGAGAGCATAGTGCCGATGACTAATAGTGGAAGATGGCACAGCAAGAAGGAATCGCAGTGAACGTACATGTTTCATGCTGCACCATGAAGTGTATTAGCAGTGTCTCTATCAGTGAATTTATCATCCGCTTGAGCCTGAAGTGGTACAGTGTGTTAATGTGTCCACTTAAGAATCACAATGAACACACAGCAGTGTGTTAATGTGTCCACTTAAGAATCACAATGAACATGCATGTTTCATGCTGCACCGTGAAGTGTATCAGCAATGTCTCAGTCAGTGTGTTTATGGGCCACTTGAGCATGAAATGTAACAGTGTGTCAGTGCATCCAGTTTCACCACAAAACCAGCTGGTGAGTAATGTCGAGATAGGCTTATATGAAATCTGCCAGATGATACAAACCAAGTTTAGTCCCAGTTGACCAGATGAATCCCAGAAGGGGCAGCAGTGGGCAGCCCTGTTGCTGGCTATAGTGATCCATTTCTCCAGCAGGTGTTTTTTGGGTCACTTTGTTGTGAAGTGTGACATGGAACTAATCATTCATTGTCTATATTATGTGATTTTTGTTGACAGGGTGTTGAGATATTGGTTACCTCCAAACTGCTTCAGCAGAAGTTCTGGTTAGAGATCAGGGAAATCATGTGTGAAAAAAAAAAAAAAAAAGAGGCGCATGACGGAGAGTTTCTGTTCTTGCCATTCTGTGGGTTCCATTGATCTTGCCAATATCACGTGGCTGTGCGTAATTTTACTTTAGTTTTCTTGCCATTAGTTTTGTGTTGTTGAAAGAAAAAATTAGAGCCACCCTCACTTTTCTCTCTTGCTGGTTTCAAACATGTTTTCTGGCCATTGCATTTTCTGTCAGCCAAAGATCAAAGAGAAGTTTGATAAGAGAACACCTTAAATGTTTTATTAAATGTTTGAATGAGCACGCTAGTTTGCTATTTCACTTGATTCAGTCTTAATATTTATGAGAAGTAACCTATGTTTCAGGGAGTATTTTTCTAGTAGAATTTTGAATAAGAGGTTTCCTTAACTCCAGCATTTCCAAACTGCCCCTTCCACATAACTCCCCCCCCCCCTTTCCTCTCCTGCCTGCACCTCACCACCTAAATTTTTGCATTGTATATTTTTCTTTTCCATCATGATCAAAATGAATGTTTCTGTTTCTGGCAGCTTGCAGTTATGGAACCTGATCTGGAAAACAAACAAACCAAGAAATTTTCTGTGCAAGTGAATATTTGTCGCATGCTAACAAGTTGTGATTTGGTAGTTTGTGTGCATTCTGTGAAAATGTGAGGGGTGCGTTTTGACCTTCAGGTAGTGTCCATAATTGGTTTGGCCGAAAAAGACTGCCATTTTTTTTTTTTTTTACCTTCCTTTTATTGTTTCTTCCGTCGTTTTTCTTTCTGCTTGTTTTCCAGTTTGCATGTACTTTATTTTTTTATGCCGTGTTACCTTGCGTTAAGCTGTCTCTGTGTAAGGGTATATATATACATATATATATATATATAATAAATATATATATAGAATATATGTACATGTGTGTCAGAATTCAAATAACTTAATTGTTATCAAAATGTTCACATAAACGACAGCATGTAAAAATGAGTCTACACAGACATCATGTACTAACATATGAGCATGCACTCGCAAATAACAAAAGTAAATTGTAACATACCTCCACATCTTGCTCACAATAGGCAATTGGTTTCAATATTACATGTGCTCCTGGTAGTCTGGAGGTGGTGTAGGTGCCACAACGTATATACAAGGGAGATGACTGGTGAGCATCAGGTGGTTACCGTCTCTCCATGCTTAAAGTCTTCTCCCCTCTTGTCAAATGCATAGTTATCTCAAACTCTGGGACTGCCTATTAATATCTCCAAAGGTGAAGAATTCATTGTCTGGAGTGTGGGTGGTATCGCACGATCTTGTCACCAGGGCGGTGGTCGTTGACCAGATCAAGGCTGCTATGGTCGGTGGATGCCTTGACCTGGGTGCGTTCTGCCTCCTCAGGGTTTGTTTGTTTGTTTGTTTCTTTTTTTCTATGACAGTCAGGTTGTATGTTATTCTCCTTCTCTCTGCATGGTCAGCAGGTGCATCGGTCACAGTTTTTTTTACTCAGTTGTGTAAATGATTTGACATCAGTGACAGTCAGTACATCAGGCATGTCAATGATGTAACTGCACATCAGATGTGTCAACATTAGAGCTATTTTTACTTCAGATGTGTTAATGATAGAGCTGTCTGTACATCAGGTGCATCAATGATAGAGCTGTCTGTACTTCAGGTGTGTTATTGATAGAACTGTTCTTTCGTTAATTGTGTCAATGATGGAGCTGTCTGTACATCAGGTGTGTCAATGATAGAGCTTTTTATTTATGTCAGGTGTGTCAATGATAGAGCTGTCTGTACATCAGATGTGTCAATGATAGAGCTGTCTGTACATCAGATGTGTCAATGATAGAGCTGTCTGTACATCAGATGTGTCATGGTAGAGCTTTTTTTAACGTCAGGTGTGTCAATGACAGAGCTGTAGAGCTGTCTGTACTTCAGGTGTGTTAATGATAGAGCTGTCTGTACATCAGGTGTGTCAATGATAGAGCTGTCTGTACTTCAGGTGTGTCAGTGATAGAGCTGTCTGTACTTCAGGTGTGTTAATGATAGAGCTGTCTGTGCTTCAGGTGTGTCAATGATAGAGCTGTCTGTACATCAGGTGTGTCAATGATAGAGCTGTCTGTACTTCAGGTGTGTCAATGATAGAGCTGTCTGTACATCAGGTGTGTTAATGATAGAGCTGTCTGTACTTCAGGTGTGTCAATGATAGAGCTGTCTGTACATCAGGTGTGTCAATGATAGAGCTGTCTTACATCAGGTGTGTCAATGATAGAGCTGTCTGTACATCAGGTGTGTCAATGATAGAGCTGTCTGTACTTCAGGTGTGTTAATGATAGAGCTGTCTGTACTTCAGGTGTGTCAATGATGGAGCTGTCTGTACTTCAGGTGTGTCAATGATAGAACTGTCTGTACTTCAGGTGTGTCAATGATGGAGCTGTCTGTACTTCAGGTGTGTAAATGATAGAACTGTCTGTACTTCAGGTGTGTCAATGATAGAGCTGTCTGTACTTCAGGTGTGTCAGTGATAGAACTGTCTTACTTCAGGTGTGTCAATGATGGAGCTGTCTGTACTTCAGGTGTGTCAGTGATAGAACTGTCTGTACTTCAGGTGTATCAGTGATAGAGCTGTTTGTACTTCAGGTGTGTCAATGATAGAGCTGTCTGTATTTCAGGTGTGTTAATGATAGAGCTGTCTGTATTTCAGGTGTGTCAATGATAGAGCCGTCTATACATCAGGTGTGTCAGTGATAGAGCTGTCTGTACATCAGATGTGTTCATGATAGAGCTGTCTGTATATTATGTATATGATAGAGCTGTCTTTATTAATTGTGTCAGTGATAGAGCTTTTTCTACATCAGGTGTGTCAGTGATAGAGCTTTTTCTATGTCAGTTATGTTAATGATGTAGATGTCTGTACATCAGGCATACTAATGATAGACCTGTCTGTGCATCTGGTGTGTCAGAAACAGACCTGTCTGTACAATAACATATGTCGGTGACACAGCTGTTGGCTAGGAACAGATCTGCATGTTGTGTGTTTGGAAAGCTGCAGGTGCTTGTTCACCAGTGTGCATCGGCAGTGGATGTGGGAGGAAGGACACAGTGGCAGAAATGATTAGTAATTTATCAAAATTGTTTTCCGTGTTTGTTCTGTGTGCTCTGTGCTGTCATGTCTGCTAGGCAATTCGGTATCGTAAGCAGCATTCCTTTGGAGTTATGTTTTCTTGTGGGAGCAAGAGTTACCCTACTTGTTTATTGTTTGAAATAGTTTCAGTTTGATGACATGTTTATGAAATGGATCGAAATGTTGCGTTTGTTAATTTATTAGCTGGTTTGTAATTAGTTCTTCGTTGATTTGGGTTCTTTTTGATGATGGTAAAACCCAGTTCTTTTTTTTACACCAGTTAAATGGTAAATAATTGTTTATTGAATTTTTTTAAATGGTAAAACCCAGTTCTTTTTAAACCATTCCACTTACCACAGTTGTACCAGAAAGCACCAGTTTTTTTCTGTCCTGTATTTAAACTTGTTTAGTGTTGTCTGTAATGTTATATGGATTTCTAGACCATTTTTGTATGTTTATACAGAAGCACATTCTGATGGTTGATCTCATGGTCTAGTGATATTCCATTGCAAGAGTTTGAGCTCCGTTTTAAAGCTAATTTATGGCAACCTATTACACAAGTTTATGATTTGGTTAATGTTGCATAGTCTTTGTGAAATTTTTTTTAAAAAATGTATAGTGCTTTTCACTTTATAGTGTGATGTGTTGGTAACACTAGTCCCTGCATTATTATGTCTGGGTTTACATTAACAAAGGTTTCTTTGTTGTTTTTAACAAGTTTGCGCTAAGCTTTACACGTATAAAATATTATCATGTATACACTATTTTTTCAGGTGTGTACAAGATTGCGATCAGTCTCATGATTTTTACACACACACACACTCACACACATTGGTATAGAGCAGTCCATTCAATAATTTGGAAAATTTAGTCCTGTAACTATTTTTGGAACATGGAGAACAAACAATAACAAACCTTGCCTGATAAAATGTTAAGCAAACTTAGAACAGTAATCAGTCACTCTCAAAAGGCAGTATGTCAGACTATATAAATGGTAAGTGTAAATACATAATGGTAGCATTTTCTGACAAATAGTAGAGTATATAAATGGTAAGTGTAAATACATAATGGTAGCATTTTCTGACAAACAGTAGAGTATATCAATGGTAAGTGTAAATACATAATGGTAGCATTTTCTGACAAACAGTAGAGTATATAAATGGTAAGTGTAAATACATAATGGTAAGTGTAAGTACATCATGGTAAGTGTAAATACATAATGGTAGCATTTTGCTGACTGCACGAAGAAAGGAACAGATAATCGTTATCTTTGAAAATTTGTCTCACAGATAATCATGCTGCTTTCCTCATCGCGTAAATTTGCTCAAGTTTCAACAAACATTTGTTTCTGCTTTTTGTGTACACACACACTTTTTTTTATGTAGGAGGAAGGAGGATATTGTGCTTTGGTGAAAGATTTGTACTTTCTCCAGTTACACCCTCCCTGCCCCCACCACCCACTTTCACCACGAATCTTGATTTTGCTTTGAGGAGATGGGTGCGTGTGCTGTGTATAGAAACATTATGTCTCTTGATGTGTATCACTTAAACTAACGGTTGTAAAAGACCAAGGCTTTCAGACAAACATTTATTATGAAATATATGTCTACAAGAAGTTAGATGCAAACAGCGAGTGCGGTGGGTGACGTCATGTTTGCAGGTCATGATGATTGGGGAGGCAAACAGCGACTGTGATGATGCGTTATGAGCTGGTCCTGAAAGCGGAACAGTTCTGGGCAGTGTGAAGGCAGCCGAAGTTGAGAAATGAAATGTTTTTCTTTTTTTTTTTTGCTCGTATGTTGTAAAAAGGTACCTTTGTTGTTTATGGTCACAAAGATGTAAGAAGACCACGTTGTTTTTCCATGAAGGATTGTTACCTCCCTTTGCAGGGGACCAGCACAGACCTTGAGTTAGTGGTCTGATTTAATCCCAACTCGTGGACTACAGTGTGTCACATTCGTGAAGGTAGCGAGTGAATGTCTTAACACTATCAACACAGACCCTCGTTCTGCTCTATGTGCCCAGTTAACACTGCAGTCACAGCACGGAAATTCCCTCAGGACACCTGATTTTGACCATTTTTAATTATTTCCATTAAAAGCCTGAATCTGACAGTGACATTATTTTTGTACAGTGATATGGAGCTGTCTTTCATGATCTTGATGATAAATGTTTTAAAAGTCAAAATTATCATTTTGTTGTTTGATTGAGTTGAAGATGACATACTTCGAAAAAGGAACACTGATTCAGTGCATGAAGATGCCAACGGGTTGGTTGCTTTCTCTTCAAATTAACCAGTGAAATGGACTCTAAGTAGCTTGCTAACTGGTATGATATGACGTAGGAAGGACTGTATCTGTAAGCAGACACCACTTGTAAAAAATTCTCATGTAAATTTGGTCATATTTATTTCAAAAAGACTCGCTATCATTCTCACGACGTGTCCTGAGTGACAGATCACTTGCCGCGAGTATTTTCGCCCCACGTCACCAAGTGGTAAGTCGGGCGCCGCAATCATTCTTGCGGTGTGCTGTGAAAAAGCTAACCTGTATGCTTTCCACTTTGTGATGTAATGCAGTGTTTGAATCTTGTGTAGAAATGGCCACACACGACTGCGTTTCCCGGTCCAACTTGTTCACTTGAGCAACATGAGTTTGTGCAACATGATCGCCGATTAATGCCAGTGGCGATCTCTTATCTCTTTTGTATTTGAAGTCGGTGAACCACAGTCTAGCAGACAAAGTTTTGCAACTTATGACAAAATGCAGACAACTGCACATTGATTTTTGATAAAGTTTGAACAATCTTTTCAGCAAAATACTGCTTGCTGGTGCTTGACTAACAATGGTCATTAGGTTTGAAGTGCTTGGAGCTAAAAAAAATCAGTTTTGACAATCTCTTTGTCCAAAACTTTACTCCAAGTTACAGTCATACAGAATACAAATTAAGGCCAACCAACTGACTGGATTGTTCATCAGCCACCACAAATTGATTTCATCTTTCGTATGACTGCTTCCCACTGCGCAGACCCAAAGAGTTCCCCCAAGTATGTTGAGCGATGCTTTCCCCTCCTAAACCTTGGATTGCCGACTTAGGCATGAATATACTATCGGGCATCATTTGCAAAACAAATCTGCGATTGAAACGAAGACAAGGATCAAGAAATGTAGGTTTGTGATGACAATTGCTCAGGAAAGAATGCCCTTAGAGGGTGGATTAGTATGCTGATAGTTTTTAAGTGTTTTCAGAAACGGCAATGTCTACCAGGATCTAGACTGTCCCACACACCATATGCTGACATGGTGCTTTGAGTGCTCGGTGGCTTGGCCACTAAGATGGGGTTTTTTACTGACAAGAGGCGTTGGTTTTCACTTTGGGTCATGAACTCAAGTGCTGGTTTTTAATAAGGGCAGTGGAGGAATACGGTGGGGTTATCCCTTCATGGTGACCTGCATCGACTTGCTGTACTTTACTCCGTGCACCGACCTGCTGTGTTTGTCCAAAACCGATGGATTTTTTCATGCCATGCATACTTAGGATGTATTTAGATGTACCTGTTTTCATCCAGAACCTGCAGATTTTTGTGTGGCATTTACTTAGATAGAGAATCGGTACCTGGCTTCTGTGCCCTCAACTCTGTTCAGCTGCTGTATTTTAAAAGCTTTGGAACAGTGGTGACAACCTTCCCCACTGCCCCTAACAGCATCATTTGATTAACCTGAAAGTCCATAGTCCCCTAACACCCAAAGAAAATGTCCGTCCCCTCAGTTCAGAGTGAAGAACACTTGGCTGTTCGACGTTCTGGTTTCTCACAGGAAGTGAGCACACTTGAGGTTTGTCCAACTCGGCAGTCGAAGATGACGATGTACAGTTATTAGCTTCAGATCAGATCAGTGTTGATGGCCTAGTTGATTTGATTCGACATATAATGCTGTTAATTTCTCTTCCTTGTGATGAACTGTGCAAGTAGTAGACCTAGAACATCTCAGCACAAGCAGAGCACCTTTGTTCACCTGTCATATTGCTGGCTGGCTGTTTACAGCCTTGTCGGAATCATTGCCTAAAGGAGAGAGCTCATTTTGGTTTGAAACAAGAGTCGGTGGGATTGTTCGTGCACAGGCATTTCCCTACATTGCCTGTTGTAGTTTGGTTAGGGATGTTGCAGAACTCTGTCCAAGTGCACTCAGCTTGGGGGTCCAGTCTTTGAGTGAATTACAGCAAAGTGTGTTTTGGTGATCAGAAAATTATTGGAGAATTGTATTTGCTATTGACAGTTATATCAAAGTCTAGTCACTTTGAGGATAAAAATTATTGGAGAGTTGAGCATCAAAATGTGGCCAGTTTTGCAGTCAGATGCATTGATTGGTTACAGGAAGTTTGGAAAGATGCAAGTAGATCTGCCCGCATTTAACCTAACTTTCCTGTCATTTCTCAAAATTTTACAGTCATCAAGTTTTAAACAAAAAGGCTTTTCTACAGTCATTTACTTCATACAACCGATATTGAATCATTCTCAAGTTGTTGATGTGTGTGTGTGTGAATGCATTCATCTGTTAATCACTGAATCATTTTCTTGTAGTTATGTACATGTTTGTGTGTATGTGTAAATCTTGAACGATTCTTTAACCATTGGGTTAGAGATCTAAAACATGGCGTGTTTAGCGAATACATATTTAATGAATCTTAAATAAATGTTAGCGAACCGCCCAGAGAACGTGGACAAACGAGCCACAAGACGAAACACAACACGTTTCGACCTCTTAGGTCTTCATCAGGTGAGACATAAACGAATAAAACAACGAAAATTCACTTAGCTTTGATTCGCTTCAGATCACTTCACAGGGTTCAGCGCAAGGAAGAAGGCGCTGAACCCTGTGAAGTGATCTGAAGCGATCAAAGCTAAGTGAATTTTCGTTGTTTTATTCGTTTATGTCTCACCTGATGAAGACCTAAGAGGTCGAAACGTGTTGTTTCGTCTTGTGGCTCGTTTGTCCACGTTCTCTGGGCGGTTCGCTAACATTTATTTAAGATTTGTTTAGATTTCCGCCTGCAGTCCTCTGGCTTTGCAACTAGACATATTTAATGTTTATAAACAAGATGCACCATTGATTTTGTTGCACCAAGAATTCCAACCTTGTGCTTCAAGCAAAGCAGTATTGTTGCACACAGTGACCAGCTCTTGAGTTCTGACTGATGTGTCAGTTGTTACACCCAGGTAGGACTGTGTTATATCCTCAGTCATGACCCTCCCAACCTGTCATTTTTATTATTTTTTTTTATCTGTCAGACTTCTGGGGTCTTGTACAGCTTAGCAAACATGGCACAGCATCCATGAGTTGTCTGCATGTAGTGATGTCTGAGGTGCCTGTGGTTTCGACCTGCTGAGAGATTAGTGCTGACTTTGCCCTCGGATTGTTTCATCGACAGTAAGGAAGACAAGCATAGGCCTAGAAGAGCCAGACATACACTGACCTCCTGTTCTCAAATACCGTCAAAAACTTCGATAGCTGGTGCTTCGTACCACCAGATCGTAAGACGAGACATGTGAGGACTTCATCCTTTTCAAGAATGGGACTCGCACTGCTGCTTTGTGGTTAGTGTCACAGATTCCTGGCTGGGAGGTCGTTGGTTTGATTCCCATATGAGCCAATTACATGTAGGATTATTTCCACCCCTGACCAGCTCCTAAACACAGCATGGGGTCATTTGAAAAGACTGGAACAACACAATCAAGTTTCATCCACATAATGGATGCGTCTCGGAGAGTCCTCTTCAAATCTCCGGACCAAATCAGCAGGTGTCTGTATCTCTCGGGCCTGGTTGACGCCAGGATATATTATGAAAGCAAGCATGAGTACAGATCCGTTTGCTGTCTTGGATGAGAATGGAATTCCATAACATGATTTTCATCCTCATTGATCAACATTAAAACAAAGAGCAATTCTAAGGCCCTTAGAGGCCTGTTTTCATAATGACCTCTGTTTTAATTCCCTTCCTGGTGAGTTCATGTCGAGGTTTCTGGTATCGTCAAATTCACAGGGACCGTGGTTGGAAAGATGTGGTAATGTCCTCCAGAGGTGATGCTCACTCACGTTGGCTCCACAGTTAAGCCGTTATTGAAGAAAACGAAACAGACCGCAGTGTTATTTGGAAAAAAAGGCCAAAATACAAATAAACACATAAAAAATATAAACTATACACATTTTATGCACAGAGGCAAAAATACACATAAACACATAAAGAGTATAAACTACAAATAAACTCATAAAAAGTATAAACTACACAGATTTTATGTACAAGACGAAACACATGTAAATTTTTGATGAATCTTGTCTTCTTAAGATGTTACAAACAGTCAGCAGGTAAATGACCATTTACGGTCATTCTCACGCTAATGGCTACCAGGAAAGCATTGTTCTGTGCCTTTTTGTTTACAGTTTGTTCCATCTGAAGAAGAAATACATGCGAAAACTTACTTGCCCGTTTTGTATTGTACATAAAACCTGCATTACTTTACACTTTGTTTCATGTGTTCGTCTACATTTTGGCCATGCAAATAATCAGTAGGAGGCATAGTAGACCGTGTCCTGCACATGCTGGATCTGAATAGGCACCACTGAACACGGTGACTTGGCAGCAGTGCAGTGTCTCCTCTGGTGGGTTGCCTCCTGGTGGCCTGACACTGAATGGTCCTTGTAGATTGTCGGTGCTTGGGCTGCAATTGGACAAGCCAGGTGTATATATGGACAGAATGAGCAGGTAACAGGGAGAATGCCACTGAAATGTCATGACAGATATGAAAAAAAAAAGGCTGGCTTCCAGAGGACAAAGTACCAGCAATGATCTTTGAATAGTTTCGATCCCAAATCTGCACTGTGTGTACAGTTGACACCGCTTTGCACTCCAACCAACTTATCCTGCTGATGTCCAGTAGCAGGTCCCTTGGACATACAGCTTACAGATACACCTTTCTAGTGACACTGATATGCAGATGATGGTGCTATCTTCCCCCACCCCCACCCCAAAAGGGAGCAGATAACTAGCTATACCTCAGCAATACTAAAGATATGTTTTATCTTCAGAAACTGCAAGGTGTAATCCTCGTCACTTCTTTGCAGAGGAGACGGTTCCTTGACTGTTGTTAGAATTATTCTGTTATTTCAAAATCCGGGAGTTGCGTCTGTTACAGAGAAGTCGGGCAAGTAGGCAGGACTGGTATTGATGACCTCTGTTAAATTTGCTGTCAACATGTGATACCGTTTTGTACAGTAAGGTTTGTATTATAGCATTCTGACCTGAAAATCAAATTTAACTGACCATTGAAATATTATTGAAATGGATATATGTATTGCACCACTGGCACATGTACATTCAACTTGTGTTGCTGTTCGTGTCGTCCTATGTTGTCTGTCAGAGTGCTTCAAGACACCTGCCGATGAAGCTGTGTAGCGTTGTTCTTCATCCTGTGGATGACCAGTCCCACCCAGCAGTCGGCACTGCAGGTTGTTGTGTTGTGTCCTTTGCTGTGTATGCATAATACAAACTATAACTGTTGTAAAGCTTGGTGGCTTTCACTTCTCCATGGACAACTGCAGCATTGATCTTTTTACAGTATGCTTACCCCAACGATTCGTATCTTTTCGTGCTGTTGTCATTTGTATGCATGGATCTTGATACTTTTTATTCATCAAGCGATTCTATTGATGAATGGCTTTCACCCACCATTTTTCATTACATTTGATGGTCACTTTTGAGTAGCATTCATTGTGTTAACGATTTTGAGTACATTCATAGTTAAATTTTCATTATTGTCAGTGCTGCCTTCCCGCCTTGGCAGGAGGCTGTGTCAGGCCAATTGACGTAGGCTAGAACACCAAGGCTACAACAAAATGTTGTCATGCTCTGCATAGTTATGCCGAGATTATCTTCAGTTGTGACAAGTTCCTAGCATAATATTATCTGTCTTCAGTATCCCCCAAGGTCGGAGTGTGGCTGCCCATGTGGCGAGGTAATCAAAAACGGTCACACACGTAATGTCTCATCCCTAGCTGATGCATTTGTACCATAGTGTTCAAGTACTTCAGCTGTTCAGATGATCCCTGGAGTCTTTTAGCCAGGGTACGACGACAACAACAACAGTGCTGCCTCCCTCCCCCACCACCCTCTCCCAAACTAGGAACAAGTACCTGTGGGAATGCTGAAGGCTATTTCAGACCCCATCCCCTGGTAATTCAATGCACTTAACCTCTTTCTTTCACTCTTTTTGACTTTGTCTTTCTGTTGACGATGTTGTTGCTAGGTAGTGATGGACCTGTATACACTGTCCGGAGTGGACATTGGTTGCCAATTTTTCAGCTTATATTTGCCTCTACAAGACCCTTCTGCTTTGTTTTTCCTCCTCCAAATGTTTTTCCTTTCTTTTTATGGTTTTGTAAACTTGGGATGAAAAATGAAGGGAATTGTCTGGTGCCCTTAGCAGAGCCTGGTTTTTACCAGCCTTGAGGTGATCATTTGATCCAGTATTATGCTTTGAATCTAATGAATAGATGTACAGTGTTGTGCACTTTTTTTTTCCTTTTTTTTTTTTTTTACTGGACAGGACTTTCGTTTCCCTGAACAGTGACAGCCCTGAAAAGACCCTGTGTGGTTGGATGGGCTTAGTAAGAACAGCGATGGTAAACAGCCACAAGTGATACACAAACAGCTGGCTGGACATTTGTTCTTCTTATGCTTTCACTTTGGGACTGTATCAATAACAGTGATGATAAACAGTATTTGGTCTTTTTATGCTTTTCACATTAGGACATTGTAATGAAAAGTTATAATAAACAGCCACAAACAATACACATACAGTCATTTTTATGCTTTAATATTGGGACAGATTACAAAAGGAATTTGCACGGCTTTGGGTGTTGTGCTTATAAGTCCTGAAAATAAGACTTGATCGTACCGAGTGTGTTACGCTTTATTGCGATTCGCAACATTGTCGTCATTCTTCACCGCTTCCATCCCCTTCTTCAACCTCATCCAGTCATCTTCTGTCCACCTTTTGAACTGTTCCAAACGTACATGCCTCGAAGTTTTCTGATCAATGATCCCTTTAGTTGATGGTTGGTTGTCTTTGGAAATATGACTTGCAACTTTTGTTTGATTTATAACTCGGACCCACAGTAGAGCTTCACCCACCCCCTCTTCTTTTCTCCCCTTCCCACCCCGCTGTACCCCACCTTCCATTCTAAACTTCATGGTCATTGGGTTTTAGGAAGTGTTCATATTTCTGATTTTTCTCTTCTTTTTTTTTTTCAGTAGAAGATACAATCTCACCTACAATCGACTACAACTGTGATTACTTTTCTGATTGAAATTAACAGACGTAGGTCAAAAGGAATTAGTTTGATCAAAACTTATTGCAAATTGAATAGGGAAAGGGGACAAAAGTAGAAATTGGAATCTTAAGTGAAAAGAGATTGGTTTCATTTCAGGCTTTAGTAGAAATGAAACCGTTTGATTTCGAACTTTATAGAAAAGAAGATAGTTTGATTTCAAACATTAGTGAAAAGATACAATCAAGAAATGATTGGTTTTTTTCTTTTTGGAAAAAAGTTTTTTTTTTTTCATTTTTGAGTATCCTTTAACATTATTTTTCATGCTTTTGCTATTCATTGTGGAAAGGTTAATATGTCTTATCTGCCTTCAAAGGATGTCGGCTGATCAGCCATATAATTCATTTTTTTGTTGTTTGTTGATCAGATTTGTCTTTGTTGCTGGTTAGTTTTACAAAATGTGACCATTCCCCTCCCCCTGTATGCTGACAACTGAACCCTGAGAGACAGTGCGGCAGACTTGGCTACTGTAGCAAAGGACTAAAGACCCACCTTCCCCCTCCTCAAATCCAAATCCACCATACACGTAACCAAAAATTTCTGAGACTGTTCAAATTTAACACTAAAATTTCTTTGTCAGTGACTGTTGAAAGGTTCGGCCAAGACTGTTCAAACTTAATCCAGAGTTGTGTGATTTTTTTTTTTTTCTGCAACGAGTGTTGAAAGCCTTGAAATCAGGGTCTCAAGGAATTTCAGTGATCTTTAAAAATTGTATGAAGCCTGTCCACCCCACCCCCCCCTCCCATCTCCCCCCTCCTCCGCTCTTGCTTTCTTTGTCTAAAAAATAAAAACCATTGATGTATTTTTGTAACTTGCACGTTTACTGCGATTTGTCCAGAAAGTATGAGTCCTATATTTGTTGTTGTGGGTGCAAGTCCTTAGTTTGAAATGGGTGTTAATGA
This sequence comes from Conus canariensis, assembly GCA_033310375.1. Taxonomy (NCBI): domain Eukaryota; kingdom Metazoa; phylum Mollusca; class Gastropoda; order Neogastropoda; family Conidae; genus Conus; species Conus canariensis. Next base: position 29,146,438 of record CM065748.1, on the reverse strand, counting down.
TGGAATTCTGTTTGATGTTGACTTCTTCAAAACCATTTTTTTCTTGCTAATTATTTTTCATTTCATTTCCAAAAAACCTTTTTCATCCATAGCAGCTTTCCCAGTCATTTCTGTGACCTGCTTTCCCAGAAGTTGCCCTTAGCGTGGCCTTTGTGGTCGACTCGGCTACAAACGGTGAATGGTGCATTGACCTCCGCATACCATTGCTAACAAGGGTTTGTTTTGAGTGAAAAGTGTTTCCGTTCACATGACCAAACTTACTGTACTTTTCAAAAGAATTTTGTCAGGCAGTTTTTTTTTTTTTTTTTAATGTCTTTCTTTATTGTTGTGTTCATTCCCAAGGTTTAATACTGTTTTCGATATGTTGTCTGTGTTTTCACTCTGCAGTCAGTCAGTAGTGTTGAATGACGAATCTGTCATGTGCACTTCCTGATAAAGTGTTTGAATGGAATACACTGGAGGTGCTTTTCTGGTGTTATTTTAGTGTGTGTGTGTGTGTGTGAGAGAGAGAGCGAGAGAGGGAGAGAGAGAGAGAGTGTGCGCGTAAGAGAAATGGAGAGACCGAGAGAGATTTTGTTCTTCTACACTTGACTGTTGAGTCTTCAACCTCACAATCTGTTCTGATGGTGTCGGGAAACAGGAATGTTTCCTGCAACTTTCCTGTAACATGTGAACATCTGTCGCCACACAATGCCTTAATCCAGGATTAACTTTCTTGTAACATGTGACCATCTATCGCCACACCACAATGCCGTGATCCAGGATCAACTTTCCTGTAACATGTGACCATCTATCTCCACACAATGCCTTGATCCAGGATCAGCTGTCCTGTAATGTGTGACCATCTATCTCCACACCACAACGCCTTGATCCAGGATCAACTGTCCTGTAATGTGTGACCATCTATCTCCACACCACATTGCCTTGATCCAGGATCAACTGTCCTGTAATGTGTGACCATCTATCGCCACACCACGACGCCTTGATCCAGGATCAACTGTCCTGTAACATGCGGCCATCTATCGCCACACCACATTGCCTTGATCCAGGATTAACTTTCTTGTAACATGTGACCATCTATCTCCACACCACATTGCCTTGATCCAGGATCAACTTTCCTGTAACATGTGACCATCTATCGCCACACCACAATGCCTTGATCCAGGATCAACTGTCCTGTAACATGTGACCATCTATCGCCACACCACAACGCCTTGATCCAGGATCAACTGTCCTGTAACATGCGACCATCTATCTCCACACCACATTGCCTTGATCCAGGATCAACTGTCCTGTAACATGCGACCATCTATCGCCACACAACGCCTTGATCCAGGATCAACTGTCCTGTAACATGTGACCATCTATCGCCACACAACGCCTTGATCCAGGATCAACTGTCCTGTAACATGTGACCATCTATCGCCACACAACGCCTTGATCCAGGATCAACTGTCCTGTAACATGTGACCATCTATCGCCACACCACAACGCCGTGATCCAGGATCAACTGTCCTGTAACATGTGACCATCTATCGCCACACCACAACGCCTTGATCCAGGATCAACTTTCCTGTAACATGTGACCATCTATCGCCACACCACAACGCCTTGATCCAGGATCAACTGTCCTGTAACATGTGACCATCTATCGCCACACCACAACGCCTTGATCCAGGATCAACTGTCCTGTAACATGTGACCATCTATCGCCACACCACATTGCCTTGATCCAGGATCAACTGTCCTGTAACATGTGACCATCTATCGCCACACCACATTGCCTTGATCCAGGATCAACTGTCCTGTAACATGTGACCATCTATCGCCACACAACGCCTTGATCCAGGATCAACTGTCCTGTAATGTGCGACCATCTATCTCCACACCATATTGCCTTGATCCAGGATCAACTGTCCTGTAACATGTGACCATCTATCGCCACACCACATTGCCTTGATCCAGGATCAACTGTCCTGTAACATGTGACCATCTATCGCCACACCAAGGATCAACTGTCCTGTAACATGTGACCATCTATCGCCACACAACGCCTTGATCCAGGATCAACTGTCCTGTAACATGTGACCATCTATCGCCACACCACAACGCCTTGATCCAGGATCAACTGTCCTGTAACATGTGACCATCTATCTCCACACCACAACGCCTTGATCCAGGATCAACTGTCCTGTAACATGTGACCATCTATCGCCACACCACATTGCCTTGATCCAGGATCAACTGTCCTGTAACATGTGACCATCTATCTCCACACCACATTGCCTTGATCCAGGATCAACTGTCCTGTAACATGCGACCATCTATCGCCACACAACGCCTTGATCCAGGATCAACTGTCCTGTAACATGTGACCATCTATCTCCACACCACATTGCCTTGATCCAGGATCAACTGTCCTGTAACATGTGACCATCTATCGCCACACAACGCCTTGATCCAGGATCAACTGTCCTGTAACATGTGACCATCTATCGCCACACCACAATGTCTTGATCCAGGATCAACTGTCCTGTAACATGTGACCATCTATCTCCACACCACAATGTCTTGATCCAGGATCAACTGCCCTGTAACATGTGACCATCTATCGCCACACCACAATGCCTTGATCCAGGATCAACTTTCCTGTAACATGTGACCATCTATCTCCACACCACAACGCCGTGATCCAGGATCAACTGTCCTGTAACATGTGACCATCTATCTCCACACCACATTGCCTTGATCCAGGATCAACTTTCCTGTAACATGTGACCATCTATCTCCACACCACAACGCCGTGATCCAAGATCAACTGTCCTGTAACATGTGACCATCTATCTCCACACCACATTGCCTTGATCCAGGATCAACTGTCCTGTAACATGTGACCATCTATCTCCACACAATGCCTTGATCCAGGATCAACTGTCCTGTAACATGTGACCATCTATCTCCACACCACATTGCCTTGATCCAGGATCAACTTTCCTGTAACATGTGACCATCTATCTCCACACCACAACGCCGTGATCCAGGATCAACTGTCCTGTAACATGTGACCATCTATCGCCACACCACATTGCCTTGATCCAGGATCAACTGTCCTGTAACATGTGACCATCTATCGCCACACAACAACGCCTTGATCCAGGATCAACTGTCCTGTAACATGTGACCATCTATCTCCACACCACAACGCCGTGATCCAGGATCAACTGTCCTGTAACATGTGACCATCTATCGCCACACCACAACGCCTTGATCCAGGATCAACTGTCCTGTAACATGTGACCATCTATCTCCACACCACATTGCCTTGATCCAGGATCAACTGTCCTGTAACATGCGACCATCTATCGCCACACCACAATGTCTTGATCCAGGACCATCTTGCAGGGTATAGTTGATGCCCCAGAGCAGACTGATGTCAGAATAACAAGCAGTGCTGGATTGGTTCACAAAACCTCTTCCCTGTCATATATATGACTGAGAACATACTGCTGTGAGGTTTACCAACTGCCCATCGATCTGTCACAGCACCAACACGACCTAAAGTCACGCAGCAGAGCCAATGATTACCTGTTCACCCCCTCACACTGACAAGCCTATGCTCTACCATGTACCACCCTTACAATGAGAAGAAAAGGGTTAATACTTTGGGATGTGGAAGTGACAATCCTTTGTTGATCAATTTGCCAACTTCTTGGGTCATACACCCTTCCTCTGGGGGTAAAGGAAGGAGAGAACTTGCTCTTCATCTCTAAGCATTCAACACAAGTTGTTACCTGGAAAAAAAAAGAAACCACACACACACATACACACCTTCCCATCTCTAACTGAACGACAGTTTGGCATTGAACATGATAAACATAATACAAATGGCAGAAATACATTTCCCATGACACATTTCAAGATGCCAAAAGCAGGTACTTTCACATGAAGCCAGCTTGCAATGGGTTAGGGGTTCTACATCACTGAAGCCACACACATTAAACTTGAAGATAGGCAACTTTTCCTCTGTGTGTGTGTGTGTGTGTGTGTGCGTGTGTGTGTGTGCATGCACATGCTTTGAAAACAGTGCTTTCAATCATACCAGTTAAATCATACTGGTCATGGCACCGGTCTCTCTATCCTTTGAAGTACCAGAACAGATCTTTGAATTTTGATCACAAAACTGACAGAACTGTGGATTCTTGACAGGACTTGAGGGCTGTGACAACATGAGCTCAACAGAGCTCAAGTCTCCTTTGACACAATAAAACGGCTCTCAGAAACATGACCATGACGCAAATGTGCTTCCCTCGACATAACAAAACAGCTGTGAAAGTATAGCCAAGCAGAGCTATGCATGTGTCCTTTGCCATAACACCCCCCCCCCCCCCTCCCCCCCCCCCTACCCCCACCTCAAAGGTGCAATCACAAGGGAGCTTTATCATCCTTTCACCTGTGAGAACCTGAGAGAATCGGCATCATTCCAACATGAAAAGGTATCAAACGTTTGGATACAACATAGTTAACGCTTGGATACAACATAGGCAAACTGACATGGAAAGCTTTTTCACAGTCTTGTATCATGAACACTCGTGACATTTTAGTTTCAACTAGAGTGTAGAAGGAAAGTAGATTTGTGATCCAAATTCTTAGTTTTATTACAGCCATGCTACAGGGTTGTTACCGCAGACAAAAACACATCCCTCCCCTTCAAAAAAACAAAACAAACTTAAAAACAAAAACAGCAATAAATACAACTGTTTATAAAATTTTTGCCTAATGACTAAATACTGACATCCTCCAGCAAAAATCCACAAGTTTGGAAAAAAAGGAAAAAATTCCAGAGTTTCTAGACCTTTTCCAGACCCTCATGATTATTTTCCCAGACCACTCTTATGCAAACAATTGTCTACCAAATAAATACATGTAACCACACACACACACAATGACACACACACACACACACACACTTCAGACATGTAATTCAAGCACATACTCAAAAGGACGGCAGTTCCTCCCCGACTCGCATACTTTTTACAATGTGTTCACCACTACTTTATAAATTCACATGGGGCATCCCAAGTATAGGAAGCCTAATACAATGTCACTCTTGTTCACATTAAACAAATATCCAGTGGTGATCCATAAAATTTCTGCGAATGAAGTTAACGCGGTCAAGATATTCTGACTGATTTGCTTGATTACTGACACAAACTCGTGTCAGTCAACCAGCAGAACACAGATCACAAGGCATGCAAGAACATGTCCCAAATCATCTTCCGGAGAAGTGAACACATCGCATAACAAATGTTGCATTTGTTCTACCCTTCAATTCAATCCATGATAACGATCACCTGCAACAAATTCAGAGTGCTGGAGGTGGTGGTGGTGATGACAGAGAGAGAAAGACAGGGAAACTGACTTTCTTTTTCCAAGGATAATAGGGAGGCACTGTGTGTGTGTGTGTGTGTGTGTATGTGTGTGTTCGTTTGTTTTTAATTTAACCCAATCCTCCCTCTGACAAAGGCCGAAATATAAAATCACTTAGTAAACATGAATGTACACAGCGGAAAAAAAAGTCATGCAAGAGAAGTGGAGGAGGGAACAGGAGAAGGAGAGAGAGAGGGGATGGAGGATGCTATGCATATTAAGTATCTTTTGGAACAAGAAGAATAATACAATTTTATACAAGAAGATCTACACAGTTCATGAATGAGAGAAACCGAGTCATGTTAAGACGTCCAGACTGAACAAAACTGATTTTTCCAGCCCTGGAAACGATCTGTCCATGTTTCCATGACTTCCGCAGAATACCAGGACTCTGTGGGAACCCTGCTGAAGGCAGACCTGACAATGCCGTATTGAGGATGCCAGCCACTCTACTTCATTTATTACCATCAGGTGGGAAAAAAAAGGTAAAATAAAAAAGAATGGATCTACTAGTGCCCCAATAATAAAATGATACACCAGTGCCCCAAACGAGCATTTCAAAAGGTCATTAGGGTCAGACAGACTGCAGAATGAACCATCTGGCTGCCACTGTGGAAAGTATGAACAATCTCGCTACATAGTTGATACATTTCACAAAAAGGCTGTTACATATTGTAACAATAACACAAAAAATGTGCAGACTTCCCACAAGGAAGACAGTGAAAGAACCGTAAGGCAGATTCAGTTTACAACAGCAAAAGAAGAAAAAAAAAAAGGGGGGAATTAAAAACAGAAAAAAACGAAGCAAAGGCAGACCTCCTGATAACGTGCATTTTGTGCATATTTAACACTCTGGAGCTCAAACTCACTCCTCTTTATTTTCACTTTGCACATGAGATTCACCCTGTCTGATACTGTACTGTGTGTGTGATCTTCCTTTGAAAGTGCAGCGAATACAATCACTTTACAACAACAACAAAAAAAAAACCCTACAGTGAGCGGTGAAACCTGTCATCTGTCGGGAGCATGTCCGATACGGCACCGAGACGATCCACACTGGCTCTGTAGCCATAGCAACACTGGGCCCTGACACTCTCATGTTGGCTAGGTTTTCGCCAGCAGCGTCCAGTTAGTTTTGGCTGGAAAGAAGATAAAACAGAATTCTTGCCTGCAGTCTTGACCTGTGTGCCGATCACTGCGTGGGCAAGATATCTGGTTTTCACCAAATTTTAAGAATAATTCTTTGCATGTCCGCCAAAAACAAGGGCGATAAGTTACAAGAAAAAACACGGTGCGTTTCGACCTCTTAGGTCTTTTTTCAGGCAAGATAAACAACATTCGACATGTCTGCCCTTGTTTTGGGCGGACTCGCTGTCAAGAATTATTCTTGAAATTTTCCGCCTACAGTCACCTCACTTTGAAACTAACTGGTCTTCACCATTCAATACAGAAGGTGAAAAAAGAAAAAAGTCAAAATGAGAATTTCCAGTCTCGGACATTCAGTGCATGTTGTTTGTAGCCCAGATGACCACAGAGGACCATATCAGGGCTGTCGCCTCCTCAGAATCACTCTCTACATTCATGTTATAAATGTTTGAAAAAAAAAAGAAAAAGAAAAGAAGGTGGGGTGTAAAACCCAATGCATATTCAAAACGGAGAAGCAACCCTTTAAACATTAATCAGATGAGGAGCCGTGGAAAATGACAGACCATGGGAAACTGCCAGCACAGATGGGATACAGCTCATTCTGAAAGACTCTGTGGCATCTTCATAGGGAACCTAAGGATGGGTCAGAGTTAGAACCTTGGCTAAACGACACTTTCGAAAGTAGAGCATGTCTTTCAACTCTCAACATCCTTTCTTTGAAAAAAAAAAAAAAATTATGACTCCATCCAATGGACGTGGACAAACAAATAACAAGACAAAACATGCCACGTTTCGACCTCTTAAGTCTTCTTCAGACAAGATAAACAACACTCGGGACAATAAAAATGAGAACGAGCAATCACTTATTTTTGTCAAATTTAGCGCAAGATGGGTGTTGAACCTAAGAGATAGAAACGTGTCATGTTTTGTCTTGTGATTCGTTAGTCCACGTTGTTCCTTGGAGTCACAATAATTACTTTTAAAATTTGTTTAGATCTCCGCCTGCAGTCAGTCGCCTCACTTTCTGAACCCCTCTGCAACGTCCTGGCATGCTCTTTCACACACATACACATTCCAGTCCAGACACACTCGGGAATCTACTCTCTTTTCGTCACACGAAGACTGGTGAGGGCCACGTCTCCCAGCATGTGCAGGTTGGCTTCAGCTGAATCGCCGTACTCCGCCACACGGAGGCCGATACTCGTCAATGCGCTGGCCTGACCCTGCGACCCCGCCGACTCAAAGGACTCCCCCCTGGAGACAGGGTGCAGCCTGTTCTGGTGGGAGATGCTAACCTCAGTGTCTGAGCATGTACATTGAAGGGAATCTTCCACTTTGGGCTGGTAACGACTGTACAGACCGATCACTTTCATCTCTGGGCCAGCTGGATGACTGGACGCTGGGGCATTCAGCTCAATACTGTCGCGTACACTCTGCCCACTGCCAGGCTGAGAGGAATCCTTCACAGTGGCATCAGTGACACTCTGCTGGTGACAAAGGTATGTGCCCACCTCTTGGCTACAGTCGTTCCCCACCTGCCCCGCTTCGCCGTTCACCCACCGAATCTCCACCATCTGAGGGGGACATTCATCCAGCTCCATGGAATCGGAACGTGTGAAGGCCGGTTGCGGCCTTGGTCTGTCAGCAGGAACACTTTCTGGTCGCTGCTCCTGGGCTGCGTCGTCGGCTGTCGTGAGGGGTGACGCCGCCACTGCTGATGGCGCAGGAGTTGATGGTGAGATGATGGGCATGGACAGCAGCACCGATGTTGGAGCTGGAGCTGGCAGAATGGTTCGGAGAGCAGAGCCAGAGCGCGCAGACACCTGGCTGCGCTGACGGCGGCCGCGGGGCTTCTTTGAGTCCGGCTCACTAGAAGCTGATGCGGTGAGGTCCACGTTGTTGTGGACTGCGGCTTTTGGTGACGTCTTTTCTGCTTTCTTCTTCCTACCTCTCCTGGACTTGGCGACGCTGGCTGGACCTGGCCTTCCTTCAGGTAATGGGCCACTGTCTGCAGGAGATGCCTCTGAGGATGCTGGTACATCACTTGTTTGTTTCCTCTTACGCTTCAGACGAGTATCTCGAGAGACTATGCTCTCTGCAGTTGTCTTTCCCTGTTGTGTTGCTGCTGGGGTTGAGGACTGCCCCGCACACGCTGAGTCTTCAGGACTGGGGCTGGGATTCTCCTCAACTGAACCAACAGCTCCTTTCTTCCGCTCCCTGCCAGGCGACTGCGCTTTGGACTTCTTCTTCCGGCCACGTTTCCTGACAGGCGGTAACGTCAACATGGTGCAGAATTCTTCTCCGTTGAGCGTGCTTTCAGAAGTCGACTTCTCCCACCGTTGGCAGAGTTCAGGTCTGCTGGAGCAGGTGCAGCTTCCCCATTGTCCACAGCCTCAATGTCATCGTCTCCTGAAGGCTGCTGAGGAGCCATGTTTGTGGCGATGACGCGTTTGCGGCGCAGTCTGGCAGTGCCGGAGGTCTTGGGGAGGGAGCCATCACTGGTCTGTGCCGGGAGCTCCTCCAGTTCGGCACACTCGTAGCGCACTGTCTGCAGGCGTAGGTAACCGTCCTCATGGAGTTTGTACCTGCAACCATACACACAGACACCTGTTGTACCTGCAACCACACACACAGACACCTGTTGTACCTGCAAACACACACACACACACACCTGTTGTACCTGAAACCACACACACACACACCTGTTGTACTTGCAACCACATACACACACCTGTTGTACCTGCAACCACACACACCTGTTGTACCTGCAACCACACACACACACTGTTATACTAGCAACCACATACACACCTGTTGTACTTGCAACCACAGACACACCTGTTGTACCTGCAACCACACACACCTGTTGTACCTGCAACCAACACACACACTGTTATACTAGCAACCACACACACACACCTGTTGTACTTGCAACCACAGACACACCTGTTGTACCTGCAACCACACATACCTGTTGTACCTGCAACCACACACACACTGTTATACTAGCAACCACATACACACACACACCTGTTGCACCTGCGACCACACACACACACACCTGTTGTACCTGCGACCACACACACATCTATTGTACCTGCAACCACACACACACACCTATTCTACCTGCAACCATACACACACCTGTTGTACCTGCGATCACACGCACACACACACCTATTTTAGCAGCAACCACTCGCACACAGCTGTTGTACCTGCAACCACATACACAGCTGTTGTACCTGCAACCACACACAGCTGTTGTACCTGAAACCACATACACACACACACACCTGTTGTACCTGCAACTACACACACACACCTGCTTTACCTGCAACCACACACATACATCTGTTGTACCTGCAACCACACACACACCTGTTGTACCTGCAATCACACACACACACCTGTTGTACCTGCAACCACACACACACCTGTTGTACCTGCAACCACACACACCTGTTGTACCTGCACACACACACCTGTTGTACCTGCAACCACACACACACCTGCTTACTTGCAATTACACACTCACAATCCTGTTGTACCTTCAACCACACACACCACACCTGTTGTACCTGCAACCACACACACACACACACCTGTTGTACCTGCAATTACACTCACACACCTGTTGTACCTGCAACCACACACACACACCTGCTGTACCTGCAACCACACACACACACCTGCTGTACCTGCAACCACACACACACACACCTGCTGTACCTGCAACCACACACACACACCTGCTGTACCTGCAACCACACACACACACCTGTTGTACCTGCAACCACACACACACCTGTTATACCTGCAACCACACACACACACGCACACCTGATGTACCTGCAAACACAGACACACACACATCTGTTGTACCTGCAACCACACACACACACACCTGTTGTACCTGCAACCACACACACACACACCTATTTTACCTGCAACCATACACACACACCTGTTGTAAAGGCGCACACACACACACACACACACACACCTGTTGTACCTGCAACCACACACATGCCTGTTGTACCTGCAACCACACACACCTGTTGTACCTGCAACCACACACACACCTGCTGTACCTGCAACCACACACACACACCTGTTGTACCTGCAACCACACACACACACACCTGTTATACCTGCAACCACACACACACACACCTGTTGTACCTTCAACCACACACACACCTGTTGTACCTGCAACCACACACACACACACCTGTTGTACCTGCAACCACACACACATACCTGTTGTACCTGCAACCACACACACACACCTGTTATACCTGCAACCACACACACACGCCTATTTTACCTGCAACCATACACACACCTGATGTAAAGGCAACCACACACACACCTGTTGTACCTGCAACCACACACATGCCTGTTGTACCTGCAACCACACACACACGCACACCTGATGTACCTGCAAACACAGACACACACATCTGTTGTACCTGCAACCAGACATAAACATCTGCTGTACCTGCAAGCACAGACACAAACACCTGTCGTACCTGCAAGCACAGACACAAACACCTGTTGTACCTGCAAGCACAAACACCTGTCGTACCTGCAAGCACAGACACAAACACCTGTCGTACCTCCAAGCACAGACACACACCTGTTTACACTGAAACAGCTGTTAGTGTGCTTTTTAACAATAATGAACATATTTTCCACATTGAGAATAAAACTCCAAACTTCTGCAAAAAAACGGAGGGGGGGGGGGGGGGGGGTTGTTTCATTTTCACCTGCCATCATACTGCAAAGGCGTCTTCCGGGTTGTCACCATCTGATCTTACATTAACTATGGTAAAAACAGGTTCTTTTTCATACAAATTACTTTCAAACCTGATTCACAGCACACTTTGGCACACACTCATGGTCTCTCCCCATCTTTTTTCCCCTATGTTTCAGGGATTGTTGTCCAAGAAGCCGATAGCCTGACATGATTTCATGAGCGGATGTTACCTAAACTGTCGCTCTTTGGTCAAAGCCCCACCTATGGTTACACTCCGCAAGTGCAAGCACCGCTTGAGACCCTCATCTCTAGAGTTTTCTTTGACAAATTCTTTTTAGTTTGTTGTATTTATCCTTTTTTTTTGCCAAATGTGTAAAGCAAACAAACAACAAACAAAAACAAAAGGGAAATCGTATGGGTCTGGACACACCTTGAGTTTATTCACTGGATCAGTTGAAAGAACATACACCTGTGAGACTCGAAGCCTACAGTGTTGTTTCTTTCCAAAAGTATTATAAACTCACCCAAGGTGGTTACGTTTTCATCCATGTCCACTGTTAGTCCGTCTGCCTGTCACCAAGTTTACACAAAATCTACAACCTTTTAAAACACTTTGAAAATCTGAAAAAAACTGAAAATGAGGCAGGGGTCCAGGGGCCGCCCAGGCCCCGGTGGGGTGCATGGGCAGTGCTCCACTGGGGGTCCGAAGAAGATTTTATGAAATTTTAAGAGCATTTCATGGCCTCTCCTGGCATCAAATTGAAGTTTGTCTCTCTGGCGCGACGTAGGCTAACAAAGATCGCTGGTCCTGTGTTGTCTTCAACGATGGAGAGCGCTTCCTCATTTCCGGTCGTCTGCTACAGTGTTGCTTTGGTCATAATAACACCGATTCAACTGTTTTTTAAAAAAAAAAACTTTTTTTTTTTTTTTTTTTGGAATAATGAAACTTGAAAAACGGAATTTCCGTCTGGGGCCTTGCCGAGAAAACGAATTTCAGTCATCCAGACGGAAGAGTGGTACCCATGCAACAATGATTTTAATGGTGGAATGATGGAATCTGGCCTTAAGAATAAGCTCCATGGCGCCGATCTGGCCCAAAGGGCTGACCCAGAATCTACCCTATGTCTGTAAGATCACACAAAAAGTGCTCAGTCAGTTTTAATGAAGCTTAATGGAAAGATGAAACATGGCTACAGAACAAACCCTGGTCATTTTTCAAGCAGATTTATGGTGCAGATCCATTCAGCTTTGGTGGAGTTGTGTGCTCTCCTGAGTGCCGCACTAGTGCCAGCAGTATTATTTCCCAAGTAGTGCTGTTACTGTTGTCCCATGACGGTAGGTCATTGCAAGGCAGGTTGGTGACCGGTCCTTTGGGCAGTCTCCACAGTCCTTTCTGTTCACATTCACTGGCAACATGGTTGAGGTCTTGTAACCAGTCCAGTTTTTTTACGTTGACAATCCAGGACTTCTTCAGTCTGCAAATGCGATCTCTACCCTCTACTGTGCCCTGGAAAATGGTCTGAGAGATGGGGGTCATAGCATGTCTGTCTCCACTGATCCTGTAGAATGGTCATGGGCAGGGAGTCTTGGTGAGATACATGCTCAATCTGTGCTGTGCCCTGTAGAATGATCTTGGCCATGGAGACACAAATATATACAAGTCCCGCCTCCAACGTACCCTGTAGAGTGGTCTTGGATTGGGAATCATAACTGTTCTGCCCGAAACCATCTGTCCACCAACATCCACTGAATCACTATTCTCCTCTGTTCCAACTGTCCAGGATAACCCTGAATTCTGTACCCATGCTGGGTATTTTGGAAGCTTTAAGAGATGCATCTTTTGAGAACAACAGCTACTGTGAACATGGCTGCCGTTTACAGAGTGACAGACGACTGTCTGTTCAACACAACTGAGGACAATGAAGTGGCCCAAGTGCAGCTGAACGACAACGATGGCTTGAAAAGCCGCTTCAGAGACAGTGTGAGAGATAAGGAAGAATTGGGGAATCATCAGCCACCGCAGCTCAGTGGGTATCATTATGGATTCCCAGCTGGGAGGTCTTGAGTTCAATTCCCATCTGAGCCTCTTATATTTGTGGGATTCTTCGGCCCATAACCGCCTCCTACTCAGAGTTGAGTTTGCTATATTTGAGGGACTTTTAAGCAAATGTCTGGCTCCTACCCAGAGTTGAGTTTGCAGTATTTGAGGGATTTTTAAGCCAATGTCCAGCTCCTAACCAGAGTTGAGTTTGCTATATTCGAGGTATTTTAACCTTTTCGCGACGCGCCATGCGATAGTGACAGCAACTCTGTCGACCCGTTCACAACGAGCCGTGCCCTGGTGATGGCAGCACTGCTGTACTGCCCGGACGTGCCGTGCCTCCGTGACGGCACAACTATAAAAAATTCCCATGTTCTCTCATCGACTGTCTAGGGGATGCAGCTGCCATAAATATTTAGAACAGGGTTCTAGCCACTGGAAGGGTAAGTTTACATGCACTAGCGATGACCTTTGTGACCCCAGAGTAGTCCGAACAAAGAGACCCGTCTGGCACTGGAAGGCACATGTGGAATTTCCTGCTTCACCAACATATTGGGCAGGAGAATGACATGTGGTTTTAGAACTGGTTCAGCAAAGTAGTTCAGTAAATGAAGGGGGTAAACGTGTACAAGTTTATCGAAAAGAATCTGAGCTTGATTTATTTGTTCTGTGTATTTAATAGTTTTAGACGTCTTATCATCTGAACCCCAAACAGTAAAAAGTGTGTACTGTGTGCAATGATTTAATTTCCTTAAACAAACAAAAAAAAATTCACTTGGATTACACATACTGAATATCTCAGGCTTTCTCTGCATCTGTTCAAAGTAAGAGCGAAGTTTTATGCCCCTTTGATTCCTCATTTGCTGTTGTCATACTAACCAAACAAACGTACACAAGATTGTGTTCTCATACGTTTTACTTATGTTGTTTCTGTAACAGTAGCGTTGCTATTTTACCCAAAATGTATTTAATTCTATGCTCATTACAAAGTTCGTGCTTTACCCTTTCCGTTGATATATAACAATTGCTTGTTAGGTTTATATTAGGAGACGTAAAATGAAATAAAAAAGCGTGAAAATCGCGCGTCTGCAACGGTTGTAAGCACGTGCATGCAGGGAAGCGACATTGCTCTGCTGCGCCCGTCTGGAAAGTATTAAGCCAATGTCCGACTCCTAACCAGAGTTGAGTTTACTGTATTAATTGGAAATACTAGAACCCCCACAGTCACGTTTCATCCACATAACGGAGTGCTGCTCGAATTTCCTGTCCAACACTGCAGGTATCTGTATCTCTCACGCCTGGTTGATGCCAGCAAATATTATGAAAAGAAGCAAAGAGTACAGACCTGTTGTGCAGTCTCAGATCAGAATGAGGTTCCATAGTGCCATTCTCATCATCCTCATTGATCGGCATTGAAAAAAAACACATCATATTCTGTCACCCTTCATGCCCTGCTGTCATGGTGACCTCACTTTCAATCACCTCCCTACGTCTGTGCCTTTGGTCAATTCATGTCAAATCTGCCAGTATTGGTGAGTTCAAAGGACTGTCGTTGGGTGGATGCGGTGGCACACTCTGGTTGGAGACGCTCGCTCATGCTGGCTCTGCAACTAAGCAGGTGTCGTCGTAACTACAGGATTTGTGGGCGTGTCCCGCGTAAGCATACGCAGACATAACTGAACATGACCGAAGTGACCTGGCAGCAGTGCAGTGTCTCCTCTGGTGGGTTGCCTCTTGACAGTTTGACAATGACCCTGTAGATTTGTTGGTGATAGGGTTGCAGAGGGACAAGCCTGGGTGCGACTGTGGACAGGGAGCTGGAATGGGCAGCATGGGGAGTCTCCTCCTCCTCCTCCTTCTTCTTCTGCGTACGCAGGCTGATACTCCTGCGGACACTCCCTATATATGGACAGACAAGTATTAATCCCATCTACCCAACAAAGGGAGTGGAGTTTTGTGTGCATGACCGTTTTTTTATCCTGCCATTAAGGCAGCCATACTCCATCTTCGGGGAAGGTGCATGCTATGTGTAACATGTCATCCATACCAACGGCCAAACTGGCCTTCCCTTTCGAAAGTTGGTGATGGGATTTTATGTGTGTGCAAGATGTTATGCGTGCGTTCACACACTGAACCTCAGTTTATAGTCTCATTCGAAGGACTGTATGGGAAATGGAGTCAGAACTAATGTTTACTTCCGAGGGAAAAATCCCCCTGTGCTGAAATGGCCCAATGGAGATTCGAACCCGCAACCCTTGCATTATGAGTCCGGCGCTCTACCAGCTGAGCCCCCAGCAAGCGAAGTAATTCCACTGGAGTGGCAGAGAAAATATGAGAGAGAGAGAGAGAGAGAGAGAGAGAGAGAGAGAGAGAGAGAGAGAGAGAGTGAAGAGAGAGAAGAAGAAGAAGAAGAAGATGGGAGTCACTTTTAGATCATGGATTGATTCTGGAGTTTCGGAATGAAAATGAATGACCATAATGGTCAATTATAACCATCAACAATACACAAAGACACCAAACAACATCCTACGCATAGATCTTCATTACAAAAAAAAAAAAGAGAGAAAAAAAAAGAAAAGAAAAATCCCAAACAAAACCGAATGGACTGATTTCGACTTGTATTTATTAATCAACTAGTCATTCTAAAGCAAACAAAGAATCCGAAACGTTAAACCGAAGTCTGACATTTTCAAAAATAAAACTGGTAGTTGCAGAATGTTACGTTTAATCAACAAAACAAACAAACAAAAAAAAGTGACAAATTGAACCGACCTGAAGCGACTGTGACCGGGGGCCACTGGAACTGGTGTTTGGACTTGAGGTGGTGCGTCAACGTGAAGCCCCGCCCAAACACTCGCTTGCACACGTGGCAGATGTAGCGAGGGATGTTCACTGCCACAGACTGTCCAGGGACAAACGAAATCATTTCCCTGTCACAACGCTACCTCCCTGTGTGATGCACTACACTCTCCTGCCACCCAACCTATGGGCACATGTGCATACACGCATGTACACACACACACATGCACACAATACAAACACACACACTCACTCACTCTCTTTCAATTTCCAAGTAGCACATAGTCACTCTAATCCAAGTGTAGTTATGCATACAAAAAAAGATATCTAGTGACATGAAGTGGCAGTGTGGACGCTGTGTATTCTTCACTTTTTTAAGTCATACTTGCTGTCCACTTCTCTCTCATTCTGCCTAAATTAAATTATTACATTTCTCAAAAAAAAAAAAAAAGTACCCCCCCCCCCACTGTGGCGCATCATTAATGTCATGGGTTCTGTCAGACCTTAGGTTTAAGACCCCTCATCCATCATAGACATTAATGCGTGGGATTCTCCCCCAACCCCACCCCATTCCCTTTGCCCTCCACCCCACCCCCCTAAGCTCTGCCCCTCGTTCTTGTCAAGAGCTGAGCATGCTACACTCTTGAACAGAAAGGTTGGAAGCGCACATCTGGGTTTCATGCATCTCGTAGATGTGTCCTTCAGAGTATTGCTCAAAATTTCTTGACCAACACTGCAAGTGTCTGTATCTCTCTGGCCTGGCTGATGCCAGGATATGTAATGACACCAGCATAGAATACAGCCCTGCTAGCTGTGTGGTCTCTGATCAGAATCTAGCTTCTTACTAATCTTAGCGCCATCTTGATCGTCCTCATCCACACTGATCATCGTTAAGTTCTGTGGCCCCCCCCAAAGCCCCGCTGCTATGGCAAAAGTCAGTTCCTACTTCCTCTTCATGTCCATGCTTGTGCTGAGTTTGTGTTAAAGACGTCAACATCAAAAAGCATAGGGAGACTGTCACTGTCACTGGATGAAAGTCCTGGTACCTTTTTGGAGGGAAACCTTCACAATGTGCTGACACTGTAACCAAGCATTGCTGTCAATGATAGAGGTTTAGCCGGTAGTGTCCGGAGTATGTTGGATCTAAACAGCCACACTGAAAATCACGGAAGTGACTGCAGGATATCCTCTAGCGGGTTGCCTCAAGACAATCTGTACTGACTGCATCTCTGGACTACTGGTGGTTGCAACTGGAGGAACTTGGGTGTGGCTGTGTATAGGGTTTCCACAATGGGCCGGAATAGCTTAGTGGCAGAACACCGACTTCTTGGTATCGTGGGGTTGCAGGTTCGAATCTCCGCCGGGCCGTTTCGGGACAGGGGATTTTTCCCTCGGAGTTAACATTAGTTCTGACTCCATTTCCCATACAGTCCTTTGAATGAGACTATAAACTGAGGTTCCATGTGTGAACGCATGCATAACATCTAGCACACACGTAAAATCCCATCACCAGCTTTCGGAAGAGAAGGCCAGTTTGGCCGTTGGTATGGATGACACTTTACACATAGCATGCACCCTGCGTGAGAAATGGAAAAGAATGAAGAAAGTAAGGAAACTGAGTGAACGATATTGAACGATACTGACTGGATGACATGGGAAACGACTGATGAAGCGCTAGCTGGCAGCTCTTCAGTCAGCACTGCCCAGGTAGGCAGCCCGTTGTGTAAACGAGTGAGGATTGTAAAGTGCTTAGAGCTTGGTCTCTAGCTGAGGATAGGCGCTATATAAGTATTCATAATAATAATAACAACAATGAGAGGCATGTGGTAATGTTACAGAGGGGCCAGGAAAACAAGACCCCCCCCCCACCCCCCCCCAAAAAAAAAGAAAAAAAGAAAAGACAAAAAAAAAGCTATTCGGAATTTGATTGCATAGCATCATCTTTTCCCTCCTCTTTTTTCACCTCGCCCATTACAATGACTACTTTGCAGCTATTGCTGATTCTTACAACTACTAGTGCTTCTGCTGTTGCAGCTATTGTTACTGTTGCTACTACTGCTACCATTCCTCCTGCTACTACTTCTACTATTGCTGCTATCACTACCTGGTGGTGTGTCTTGATGTCAGACCATTGTATAACTGGTCAGAGAAGGTATACATACACACATGCACACACACACACACACACACACACACTCTCTCTCTCTCACACTCATATAACAAATTGCACATGCAGGCTCAATTCATGCAAGCATATGCACATTCACAACAAACACTCATGCACGCACACACCACACAAACACTCACACCAAAACACATACACACACACCATACACACACAAACACCCAACACAAGCACACACACACCACACACACATACACCCAAACACACACGTCCCAAATACACACCACACACACACACAATACATACGGACACACACACACACACACACACACACACAAAAACACACGTACACACACACACACAAAAACACACGTACACACACACACCATGCATGCACACACACCGCAAACATACACACACACACACCAAAACACATCCCCCAAACACACACACCAGCCACCCCCCCCGCCCCCCCCCGCCACCCCCAAACATACACACACACCCAAACACACATGTCCCCAAAACACACACACACCTCATGGTGCTTCTTGAAGTGGAGGGCCAGGCTGCTGTAAGAGCGGGCAGAGAAGGGGCAGTTGGCAATGTGACAGCTGAACTGGTCCTCCACGTTGTGAATGTCCAGGTGTTTCCGCAGGTCTGTCGACGACTTGGCACTGCCCACACCAACCCAAGTCAGCGTCAGTGTCAGCAAAGAGGCGTCACTGCGTGCGGACTAATCCATTATGTTACACTGCATCTACTAAGCCATGAGAATGCACAGAGCTTGACAAGTAAAGAACACAGTAGATCTTTTGTTCCTTTGAAGCTAGAATTTTGAGGGTCACCCCGGTCAGACTTTTGCATATGTGAGCGCCTAAAATTTGTCATGGCATATGTCATTGGTGAATTGGGACCCATGCCTTTTGTATAGGAATAAAGCCTCACCGAACATCCTGAATCTCAAGGGACCCATGCCTTTTGTATAGAAATAAAGCCTCACCGAACATCCTGAATCTCAAGGGACCCAAGCCTTTTGTATAGGAATAAAGCCTCACTGAACATCCTGAATCTCAAGGGACCCAAGCCTTTTGTATAGGAATAAAGCCTCACCGAACATCCTGAATCTCAAGGGACCCAAGCCTTTTGTATAGGAATAAAGCCTCACCGAACATCCTGAATCTCAAGGGACCCAAGCCTTTTGTATAGGAATAAAGCCTCACCGAACATCCTGAATCTCAAGGGACCCAAGCCTTTTGTATAGGAATAAAGCCTCACCGAACATCCTGAATCTCAAGGGACCCAAGCCTTTTGTATAGGAATAAAGCCTCACCGAACATCCTGAATCTCAAGGGACCCAAGCCTTTTGTATAGGAACAAAGCCTCACTGAACATCCTGAATCTCAAGGGACCCAAGCCTTTTGTATAGGAATAAAGCCTCACCGAACATCCTGAATCTCAAGGGACCCATGCCTTTTGTATAGGAATAAAGCCTCACCGAACATCCTGAATCTCAAGGGACCCAAGCCTTTTGTATAGGAATAAAGCCTCACCGAACATCCTGAATCTCAAGGGACCCAAGCCTTTTCTGAAGGACCACTGTCTTGCCTTATGTTGCTGGTCTCCAGGGACTGATAAATTATCTGTAAGTGTAAAATCTTGCAATGTTCTTTTTCCTTCCTTTTTTTCTTCTCTTTCTTACTTTCTTTTTTTTTTTTTTAAACTCCTTTGTTTGTCTACAAAAAAAAACATAGAATTTTTGAAGAAACTGTTGAAATTATTTGTTAGTCTCCATTGAAAAATGTAGACAAACGAATCACAAGACAAAACATGATGTGTTTCGACCTACCTCTTAGGTCTTTTACAGGCAAGATACACAACACTCAGGACAACAAAAATGAATGAACAAGGTGTGTGTATGTGTGTGGAGAGGTATGTGTGTGTAGAATACCTAAGAGGTCAAAACGCATCATGTTTTATCTTGTGATTCGTTTGTCTATGTTTCTCAGCAAAGCCTTATGGACAATTTAAAAACATTGTTCAGATTTCCGCCTGCAGTCGCCTCACTTTGCAACTAGATACAATTTTTGGTTCAGAGTTAAGGACATGCTTTACTAACAAAGGCATTTGGAAAAGCTGGCTTGAAAACTGACTCTATTATCAGGTGAAACTACTGACTGTGGGTCGCTGAATACCCACAACGTATGGCCAAGATTAGGGGATCCCATTCTGACTTTGGGGTTGACTCTCTAAACACAACACCACTATGCAGGTGTTTCTGTTTCAATTTCATCCATCCCAGCCGCATGCAATGGCCTACTCTTCTCCAAAACATGACATGGATTTCATATGTGTGCATGTTTTTTTTTTAAATTTCACATATGAGTCCACGCATGGGACCTCAGTTTAAAGACTCCTCTATAAAGTCCTCTAGAGTGCATGCCCCTGACTGATGTTCCTGGCACACAATTACCAGACGACGTGAATACAGTGTACAGTGAGCCCTCTGGCCTCCTCATGGCATCACTTGTCATGAACAAACCTCAGCAATCTCTTCAACAAAGTGTGTTTCACTCATTCCAGACATCTTATGAGGTATCTTGTGACAAGATGGTGGCCTCATTTGCTGACTTCTGATTAACTCATAAAAGAGATTGCCGTCCGAATGCTTTCTGAAGTCAAGTCATTTTCAATTAGGACCATGTTTTTATGCTTGCTTCACTTGTGCAACTTCCTTCCGAACAATGAATATGCATCGTCACTGTGCCTGAATTTATAAAAATTTATCATTATTCTTACTTTAGTTAGAATGGGGTGAAGAAGATAAGAGTCTGTATTAGGGGAGAAATCTTGTACCTACTCAGAGAAAAAATGTTCAGGAAAATCGAGTTCTCAGAGGGCAGAAGTATTCATTTGGGGGTAAATCCAGGATGTAGACAAAGAATAAAATGTTCTTCACTGACATTTATCAGTTAGTGAACAGTCACTTCAAAGTGTTCGTGATCAGCAGAGAATTTGTCATGATCTTGTCAAACAGATCCAGGATTTGCTGACTGATCTGGATCGGCATTAAACACTTACAGATTTACGTGGGCCACATTCTATCAAATAAGTTCAGTTCTTTATGAGTAATCTTGCTGAAAGACAAATTACAAACCAACTGACATGGGTGAGAACGTAACCTCCTTGGTAGTGATACTTAAAAAAATACCCCCCCCCCCCCCCCCCCCCCCAAAAAACCTCCTTGGTACCAAAAGCATGGTATTATGACGACAAGTTTTCCATGGCCACAGCAGACGAACTTTCATGAAGTCTTTATCTGCTGTGATGTGGAAGCTTTAACGGACAAGAGAGTACCATGCCAATCGGTACAGCAGCAGCACACCATTCCAGAGTTGTTCTAATGCATGATCAGTCAGACAGAGGGAGCATACCTGAACTTGCAGTGGCCACATTTGAATGGTTTCTCCTCTGAGTGTTTGTATCGTATGTGCGTTCTTAATGCAAAAGGCGCAGGGCAGGTCATCTCACACATCGGACACTTGTATGTGTTGACTGCAACATGGCAACATCCATACACAGTGTACATGTTGACTGCAATATTCAATATCACAGTGTACATATGACTGCAATGTATCAGTATCCATATACAGTGTACATGTTGACTGCACATGCAACATCCATAAACAGTGTACATGTTGACCTTAATGTATCAGTATCTATATACAGTGTACATGTTGACTGCAACATATTAATATTCTTATACAGTGTACGTGTTGACTGCAATGTATCAGTATCTATTAATGTACAATGACGTACAGTGTACATGGGGACTGTAACATTTTAATATTCTTATACAGTGTAAATGCTGACTGCAACATATCAATATCCACACACAGTACATATGTTGACAGCAACATATCAACATCCATATACAGTGTATATGTTGACAGCAGCATAACATCCATATATACAGTGTATATGTTGACAGCAGCATAACATCCATATATACAGTGTATATGTTGACAGCAGCATAACATCCATATATACAGTGTATATGTTGACAGCAGCATAACATCCATGTATACAGTGTATATGTTGACAGCAGCATAACATCCATTATACAGTGTATATGTTGACAGCAGCATAACATCCATATAACAGTGTTATGTTGACAGCAGCATAACATCCATATACAGTGTATATGTTGACAGCAGCATAACATCCATATATACAGTGTATATGTTGACAGCAGCATAACATCCATATACAGTGTATATGTTGACAGCAGCATAACATCCATATCCAGTGTTATGTTGACAGCAGCATAACATCCATATCCAGTGTATATGTTGACAGCAGCATAACATCCATATATACAGTGTATATGTTGACAGCAGCATAACATCCATATCCAGTGTATATGTTGACAGCAGCATAACATCCATATCCAGTGTTTATGTTGACAGCAGCATAACATCCATATATACAGTGTATATGTTGACAGCAGCATAACATCCATATACCAGTGCATATATTGACAGCAGCATAACATCCATATATACAGTGTTTATGTTGACAGCAGCATAACATCCATATATACAGTATATGTTGAAGCAGCATAACATCCATATATACAGTGTATATGTTGACAGCAGCATAACATCCATATATACAGTGTATATGTTGACAGCAGCATAACATCCATATATACCAGTGTTTATGTTGACAGCAGCATAACATCCATATATCCAGTGTATATGTTGACAGCAGCATAACATCCATATCCAGTGTTTATGTTGACAGCAGCATAACATCCATATACACAGTGTATATGTTGACAGCAGCATAACATCCATATCCAGTGTATATGTTGACAGCAGCATAACATCCATGTATACAGTGTATATGTTGACAGCAGCATAACATCCATATACACAGTGTATATGTTGACAGCAGCATAACATCCATATATACAGTGTATATGTTGACAGCAGCATAACATCCATGTATACAGTGTATATGTTGACAGCAGCATAACATCCAGTGTATAACACAGTGTATATGCTGACTGCAACATATCAACATCCACACACTATGATTCTGACTGCAGCGTCTTAACATCACAGTGTGCAGCAAACATGCTGGCTGCAACATGTCAAACTGAAATCAACAGTTGCGTACTGACTGTACAGTATTAACATCACCAGTATGCAGCCTACATGGTGACAGCAAAAGATCAACATCAGCACACAGTGTGTATGTTGACTGCAACAGGTTGAAATCAATGTACAGTGTACATGTGGACTGCCACTGATCAACATCAATATATAGTGTAGATGCTGACTGCAACACATCAGTGCAATGTACAGTGTACATGTGGACTGCCACTGATCAGTGTCAATACACAGTGTAGATGCTGACTGCAACACATCAGTGCAATGTACAGTGTACATGTGGACTGCCACTGATCAGTGTCAATACACAGTGTAGATGCTGACTGCAACACATCAGTGCAATGTACAGTGTACATGTAGACTACCACTGATCAACATCAATACACAGTGTAGATGCTGACTGCAACACATCAGTGCAATGTACAGTGTACATGTAGACTACTACTGATCAGTATCAATACACAGTGTAGATGCTGACTGCAACACATCAGTGCAATGTACAATGAACATACTGACTACAAACAAGTACACGCTGACAGCAACCTCACTTCAATAATCATACTGTGTACATGTTGACTACAATTATTCAACATCACCATACAATGTACATGCTGACTGCAATATAACATCAATGTTTAGAGTATGCACTGACTGCAACAAATCAACATCAATGTGCAGTTTACATGTTGACTGCAATATATGTTTTACTTTATTTGTGCTTTACTGTGTCATTATTGTTATTGTCTTAAATCTGTAAAAACTTTTACTGCTGAACATGCAACAAATTTCTCTTTTATGAGATAATAAAGTATATTGAATTGAATCGACATCTATGTACAATGTGCATGCTGACTGCCATATATAAACATCAATATACAGTGTTAAAGTTGACTGCAAGACGTCAGCATCAACAGCTTTGTGTTTGCATAATAATTTTATTTAGAAATCTTCGATTACGTCAGCATGTAATGACCATATTCTCAAATGCTGAAAAGAATGCATCATATGATTAACATCAAAGGAATGACACCTGCTGAGAACACATGGTTTGCCAGACTTAGCACGACTAGTAAGCCAGTCTTCTCCCGCAAAATCCAAAACACAACTGTTCTACATTATCAGAATTCTTGGAACTTTTAATACATTTTTTTTTACAGGTTCAAACTACTAAACTCCCTCCCCACTCCAATTTCAAAATGGTTCCAAAACAATCCAGTTTGGTTTTCTTTTAAAAAAGAAAAAAAAGTTATAAAATCTAATGCTATTAACTCACCATGTCTCCTCATGTGTTCGCGTAACATCCTTTCCGTTGAGAATCGGCGATTGCAGTGGGAGCACTCATAGCGCAACACTGTAACACACACACACCAACCAAACTTTGACTGGTCACAAGAAGAACTCATGCCATGATAGAGCCGCAGAAAAATATGCCATAGAACACACACACACACACACACACACACACACACACACACACACAAAACACAGAGAACACGCACACAGAGAACACACAAACAAACACATGCACACACAAATCACAACATAAATTTTAAAATGAAAAAAAAAAAAAAAGAAGAGCCCTCTAAAGTAAGGTAATGTTGCTTACAGCCCAGCCGACCGCAAAGGGCCACATCAGGGCTGTCACCATGATGAAGTCAACTCACAAGTCATTCAAAAAAAAAAAAAAAAAAAATTATTCACACAACCCTTTAGAACACACCCTCTAACCCCTCCCCCCCCCCCCCCCCCCACACACCACCACAATTCATTAAAAATCTTTCTTAAGTAAAACACTAAAATCCTAGATCACAGGAAAAATGTTAATCTCTTTCAGAAATTCAAATGATCACATCAGGTGGGGACAACTCTAACAGGGTTTTCTAATTCCACACTTTTATAACTCAGAGAAGAAGCAAGGAGGCCAGGTCTTCCAGCCTCACCTGTGATCAAGTTCACCTTCTGTTAGCATAGCCTAGCCCACCACACACAGCCCTTTGAGGGCCAACAAAACTCATACAGGTAAAAAAAAAAAAAAAGAAAAGAAAAGAAAAGTCACATCCTGAACAGGTCAGATCACCTAAAAGGACTATCCGTATATTCTGAAAAAGAAACAAATAATAATAAAAAAGCAAATCATGGCATAGTGGCTAAACAAACTATTTACAAACTTAAGGGGGATAAGCCAGTATGCTGCACTGAGATTCTCGATTCAAGATTTGATTTACGAAAAACATTAAAAAAAAAAAAAAAAAAAAACTGCAACAGAAAATATATTCTCAGATTAATCTAACAAAAATGTTAAAAAAAAAAAAAAAAAAAATTCACTGCAACAGAAAATATGTAATTAAAAAAGCCATTTGGGCCACCAGACAGCTGATGTCCACTTTCAGCCAGATTTTAAAAAAAAAAAAAAAAAAAAAAAACTGCTAGCATGTCATAAACTATCAGCACACACACACACACACACACACACACACACACACACACACACAAAGTAAAACAGTTTTCAGTACAAAGATGTGAAAAATGGTTTGCAAAGGCAAAAAAAAAAATTACAACAGTAAACATACAACAACACACACACACACACACACACACATACACACACACACTCATATACACACACACACACACACACACACACCATACACACACAGAAGAAAATCCGAGTCAAAGAGAGTGACAGTATAGAGATATTTACCAGCACAGAACTTCCGGACAGCAGGGAGATAATTTGTACTGAAAGACCCCCCCCCCCCCCCCCCATGTAATAACATATAGTAAAAGACAGATAAACCGACTCGGTGAGGAATAAAAGGTACCTTGCGAAATAGGGAAGAAATCGTTTGACTATTCTTCATGGGACTTGAAATCTTAAAAAAAAAAAAAAAAAAAAAGGTGGAGGAAATCCATGGTGATAAATCTAATTCAGAGACTTGACGATCACAGCTCCGACTCGAAACATTGTTTCTCTTTGTCCCAAAGTCAGAATTCACATTTACCAGGAATTATCTCTATTTTACTAGTTCAGATGATTCTTCTTTTTTTTTTTTTAAGTTAAAAAAAACAAAACAAAACAAAGAAACAAACAAAAAAACACACACACACCCTCTGGTATGCACACTGATTTGATTTTTGGTTGACCGAATGCTGGTGGTATGAAAGGTGGTCTTTTGGTAGTAAGACCAGGCTACCAGTGATGGTTGACTTATTTCCCTTTACCTAGTTCGCCACACCAGTTTGAAAAAAAAAATGCTAGTGTTATTCATTTTATAACTTCAATACAGAATTCACATTTATAAATTAAAAAAAAAAATTTAACAAAAAAAAAAAAAAAAGGACAAAAAAATTCTGAAGATCAATATTTTTCATCAATATTTTCTTAATCTAGAAACAAGCAAAATAATTGAAAAAGGAAGGGCAGAATGACAAAGAAAAAAAAAAAGAAGGGAAAGGGTGTCTCTGCTTTCATGTGTGCTGTATCTCTCTCTGTGGGTGCACTGCCCTTCTTAACAGCTTGTTGCTCTATTGTTCTGGTTTTGTCAGTGAAGTGTCAGGACCCTCCACATTTTTCACTCTCCTCTCTCTCTCTCTCTGTTTTTAGTCTGTTTTTGCTACACTTTGGGACTTCAACCAAGCTTCGGAGAAAGTAGATTAACACACGTGTGCACGCACACACTCAAGCACATGCACGTGTGTGCGCACACAAACACACACCTTTCTTTTTTTCTACATTTCTTCACTTCCAACCCCCCGGACAAGCTTTGGACAAAATAAATCAGCAAGATCACACACACACGCACACACTCAAGCACATACGCACGCGCTTGTGCGCGTACACACCACACACACACACACACCTCTATTTTTTTTCTACATTTCTTCACTTCCAATCCCTGTACAAGCTTTGGACAAAATAGATCAGCAAGATCCACACACAGACACACATACAGAGAGAGAGAGAGAGAGAGAGAGAGAGAGAAGAGCGAGACAGACAAAGACAGACATAAAAAATAGGATCAGCAAGACATCTGATCACCACAAATGTCATGTCAAATACGCTCGCTTTCGCTTCAGATTGCTCAAGCTGAGCAAACGGCTTTGCTACAGCCGACGACGTCCCAGACCCGGGGCGTTGGCACCGCAGGCGTCTCTGGGAGTCCATCGATCGTCCTGCCTCTTGGCAGCCAGAGGAAGGATGAAAGGGTGGTGGTGGTGGTGGTGATAGTGTGTGTGTGTGATGTGTGTGGTGTGTGTGTGTGTGTGTTGTCTCTCCTCTCCCCCCCCCCCCCCTCTGTGTACGTACGTACGTACGTGTGTGTGTGTGTGTGTGTGTGTGTGTGTGTGTGTGTCTCACCCCCCCCCCCCCCCCTCTGTGTACGTACGTGTGTGTGTGTGTGTGTGTGTGTGTGTGTTGTGGTGTGTGTGTGCGTGCGTGCGTGCGTGCGTGCGTGTGCACAGCAGGGAAAAGGATGGGGGCCAGCAGACGGTGGAGAGCTGGAAGGTGAGGGAGAGGAAGGGGAGCGGGCTGATATGAGGGGGTGTGGGGCAGCAAACGATCCGGGGTGGTGGTGTTTTCTGCTAAAGTGATCTTCCAGCCTAACCGACCGACCCCACCGCTCATACAGCGCCCTGACCTTTCTGATGGTGGAGTAGGCTGGCCTGCTGAGTTTGTATTGGTGGCACAGTCGACCACAGTTAACCGTTCAGGAACAACGGACTAGGGAAGGGGAGTAGGGTGATGGTGAGCTGCGGATCGAAGAGGACTCGACGGAAAAGAAGGTCGCGGCGATAAGAAGGGAGGGGGGGGGGGGGGGGGGGGGGGGGGGGGGGGGGGGGGGGGGGGGGGGGGGGGGGGGGGGGGGGGGGGGGGGGGGGGGGGGGGGGGGGGGGGGGGGAGAGAGAGAGAGAGAGAGAGAGAGAGAGGAGAGAGAGAGGTGTGTGTGTGTGTGTGTGTGTGTGTGTGTGTGAGTATGTGTGTTGTGTGTGTGTGTGTGTGTGTGTGTAAGTATGCGCACACATGCAAGAGAGAGAGAGAGAGAGAGAGAGAGAGAGAGAGTGATGTCTGTGTGCGCGCGCATGCATACATGTGTGTGTGTGCGCGCGCGCGGGTACAGTGTGTGCGTGTGCGCGCGTGTGTACAGTGTGAAGAAGTGAGGGGGGGGGGGGGGGGGGGGGGGGGGAGGAAGGGTGATCAGGGGGAAGGGAAGAGGTGGGGGACGTACAGGGAGAGAACACTGATGGGCAGTGGGGAAGGATCAGCCAGAGCCGGGGCTGGGGGCCACAGAGGGGACGTG
The DNA here is from genome assembly GCA_033310375.1 of Conus canariensis. NCBI lineage: Eukaryota > Metazoa > Mollusca > Gastropoda > Neogastropoda > Conidae > Conus > Conus canariensis. The sequence goes on along the minus strand of CM065748.1, from coordinate 29,117,670 downwards.
TCATTATAATCCCTACTGATAAGACGGTGTCCTGTGTCTCTTCACACACACACACACACACACACACACACACACACAGAGCACACACACACACACACACCACACACACGCACGCACGCACACACACGAGAGAGAGGAGAGAGAGAGAGGACGAAGAGAGAGAGAGAGGAGAAGGGACCGAACAGAGAAGCAATAAGCAGAGAAAGAGAAGAAAGACACAGACAAGCATACAGGCAGAGAGAGAGAAGAACAGACAGGCGGACAAGCATACAGGCAGAGAGAGAGAGAAGAGAGAAGAGAAAGATAGAGAGGAGAGAGAGAGAGAGAGAGAGAGAGAGAGAGAGATGTTCCACTAATAACACAATAACCACGAAGGCAGAGCCGGTCCACAGTATTTGCAGCGTGTAGTGCACAATGAGAAAAGATTATCTGACTGACCAAGTGGACTCTCATGCCATCATTGTGAGATTTCTCTCTCTCTCTCTCTCTCCCCTTTGTTTTTCTTTTTGTTTGTCTGTTTTGCGTAGTATGTAGTAGTAGTAGTAGTGTAATAGAAGTAGTAGTCGTAGTAGTAGTAGTAGGAGTAGGAGCAGCAGCAGCAGTAGTAGTAATAGTAGTAGCAGCAGTAGTAGTAGTACTTTCATTTTACGTCTTTTTCACAAAATTAAGCAATATTACACGCGAGAGAGAGAGAGAGAGAGAGAGAGAGAGAGAGAGAGAGAGAGAGAGAGAGAGAGAGAGAGTGCGCGCGCGCACGTGTGTGTGTGTGTGTGTGTGTGTGTGTGTGGTGGTGTGGGTGCGTGAGTGCGTGCGTGCGTGCGTGCGCGTGTGCGTGCGTCCGTGCGTTTTGCTTGTTCGTGTTTGTTCTATCAACGAACCTTCCGAGCTGTAGCGACTTCAGCTCCCTGCTGAGTGAAGGAGAGAACAACAACCGCAGGGGATGTGAGGACCACGATCATCATTCTGTGAAAGGCCCCACCTGGAGTAGTAGGCTTTGCAACCGCTGAATAACACCCCGGGCCTGCTCTCCCCCTGTGTCTTCCAAACATACTCTGTGTGTGTGTGTGTGTGTGTGTGTGTGTGTGTGTGTGTGTGTGTGTGTGTGTGTGTGTGACCTTCGTGCATGCCTGTGTGTTTGCGTCGCGCGCGCGCGTGTGTTCTCTCTTTCCACTGCAACACAAAAAGTATTGTCCTCTGTCGAAAAGTGCATGCGATTTTTTTCCCCCACTCAGCAAACTTGTGTCAATCCACTCCTTTTGCCCCCCCCCCCCCCCCCCCCTCCTCCTTTTCTCTTTCCCCGCCGCTTCTCTCCCGCCCCCCCCCCCCCCCCCCCCCCCCCCCCCCACCACCACACACGCCGTACGCTGCAGTCAATCCGTGTTCAGGTGGACAGTCCCGCCTTGATGTGTCACGGTCGGGCTAACACTCAGGTGTTCATCGAGCCATCCCAGCTAGCCACCTGAATGTCTCTTCTGGCGTAACTTCACCAGCCTTCTCCCAGTCTGCCACACTGCAACCCTTTCTGTCTGTCTGTCTGTCTGTCCAACTCTCCACAGCTCTGTCTGTCTGTCTGTCTACCTCTCTCGCTCCTCTCGTTCAGTCTGTCTCTCCCTCAGTCGACTTTCGAATCATCCCATCCAACCAACCCGACCCATTTCTTTCTTTCGTTCTCTATCTCTGTCTGTCTGTCTGTCTCTATCTATCTGTCTGTCTCTCTCGCTCGCTGTCTGTCTCTTTATCTCTCTCTCTCTTCCTCCTCCCTCCCTCTCTATCCTCCACTCACTCTCTATCTCCTTCCTCATCCCCCCCCCCCCCGCCCCCACCTCTCTCTCCTCTCCCCACGTGTGACCCCCATCTCCTCCCTCTCTCTGCGGTCTCTTTACCTCTCTATTCCTCTCTCCCTCCCTCTCTATCCCCCAGTCTCTCTCTCCCCCCCCTCCCCCCCCCTCCCTTCTCTTACCCCCCCCCCTCTCTCCATCTCTGGCCCTTCCCTCACAGTCTCTCCCCCCCCCCACCTTTTCTCTCTCTCTCTCTCCCCTCTCTCTCCTCTCTTCCTCCTCCATCCCCACTCCCTCCCTAATTCCTGTCCCTGCCTGTCACAGTACAGTCCCTGTTGTTCCGTGTGTCCTAATCTGGGTGTTGGTCGGTGAGGCAGAACGTGCACATCACGTCTTTCGGGCGTCAGTGAAACGGGACACCAGCAACACTGGCACTGGACGACACGACATGCGCATCGCAGGTACTACTTCCTCATCTCCCGTAACTTCCGTGGTGAGTCTATGGGGGGGGGGGGGGGGGGGGGGGGGGGGGGCATCTTATTATACTGAACATCAGTTCACCACGTTCTTCCAGTGGTTTTTGTTGTTGTTGTTGTTGTTTGTTTTTCTCAAACATAATCTTTAATCAGCTTAGTGGAGAGTTGACAAGTGCGCAAAAAGAGGACAGTACGCAAAGACATTGGCATAGGACAGCACTTCTCTGAGTCACCCTTATAAACTTCTCCATTCTCAAGACTCTAGCAAATTTCACTAGTACACGGCCGTATTTGAAAAAAAGAATGAAGACATAAAATACACCCAAGAGAAAAGAAGACTTAGCATTATTTTCCAAACTTTTGTCCCCATTTCTTCAATATATAAACTTACAAGAAGTATACACCCTTTTTTCGAATGACTAACCACAGTATCAATTCAATATAAAAAAGAAGTAACAGCACACACACACACACACACCTCTCTCTCTCTCTCTCTGAAAAGAAAAAGTTGCAAAAGAGTTGAGCTGAAATCGGGTGCGGCCTTAGATTGCATAGTCTATCCAGTGAAAAGTTTCCAAACACATGTGTAGTGAGACAGCATAAACAGTCTTGATGAATGTAAACATATATACATATTGGTAGCATTAAGTAGTGAGTGATGCTGAAGTTTTCCTTTAATCTGTAATAATACAAGATGCAAAGCATACAAGCGTACTCCCAGTTTATCTTCCTAAGAAACGTCACAATCAAACATGTGTCATAAATGTATTTGACGTCACAATCAAACACGCGTCATAATGTATTTCGTCACCGAGACATTCCATAGAGAAGAAAAACCGTTCGGGCCGTTATAGCCGTTAGTAACGGCCATTCTGGTAAAATAAAACATCGGGCATCATCCGTGACCCATAATGAACATACCTACAAATTTTCAGAAAGATCGGCCCAGAAGTTTTGTCTGGAGCGAGTGGAACACATTTTGACCACGGACAGACAGACACACAGACAGACAGACAGCATTTCTTCGTTCCCGTTGTAAAGTACTCCCTGCTCTATAAGAACTGGGAGTACAAAAAGGTATATTACGATTCCCATATTTTCTCAAATCGTGTTCCCTCAGATCTGCCGGTTGTGTGTGCCAAGGTCCGGGTCTCTGCAAATGCTTTCCCTGTCCACACTCTGTTACGTTGTCAGTCCGTCGGTTTGGAGTGGGTTTGCTTTGCTCTGCTTTCTTCAGTTTTGTCTTTCCCCTCCCTGTCTTTTCCTCCGTCTCCCTCCTGGAAGACGGCTGTAGCACGGCCACTGGATCTGGTTTGCATGGTCATACCCACAAAGGTTTCTTTTCCTGGCTGGATGTCAGTAAATCTTCGTGCCGTCCTGTGTAGGCGCTGTCTGGTGGTCTGACGCACTTTGTTGATTGGTGATACGATCAACGTATCTGAGGTTTAGTTATCCTGCGGTAACAGCTCATTTTATTGGTGATACGATCAACGTATCTGAGGTTTAGTTATCCTGCGGTAACAGCCATTTTATTGGTGATACGACCATGTACTGAGTTCAGTTCCTGCGGTAACAGCTCATTTTATTGGTGATACGACATGTATCTGAGTTCAGTCTCCTGCGTAAAGCTCATTTTAGTGTTCTAGTTTATCCTGCGGTAACAGCTCATTTTATTGGTGATACGTCAGTGTATCTGAGGTTTAGTTCTCCTGCGGTAACAGCTCATTTATTGGTGATACGCCAGTGTATCTGAGGTTTCAGTTCTCCTGCGGTAACAGCTCATTTTATTGGTGATACGCTCAGTGTATCTGAGGTTTAGTTCTCCTGCGGTAACAGCTCTTTATTGGTTCTCATTATCTGGTTAGCTGCGTAACACATCTACTTGTATCTGAGGTTTAGTTCCCTGCGGAACAGCTCATTCTTATTGGTTGTAGATCGAGTTAGTTCTCGAGTTTCAGTTATCGAGGCATATTTAACAGCTCACTTCTATAACTCGGATTCTTCTTTCCAAAACCGCTGTGAAGGTCTACATTTCACGTGCGTACATGCAGATGGAGTAGACCCATACAGGGTGTCATACAAGGAAGGGGGGGGGGGGGGGGGTGGGGGGGGGGGGGGGGGGGGGGGGGGGGGGGGGGGGGGGGGGGGGGGGGGGGGGGGGGGGGGGGGGGGGGGGGGGGGGGGGGGGGGGGGGGGGGGGGGGGGGAGGGAGGGGGGCAATCAGGTGCTTGTGGAAAAGGTGTTTCCTAACTGGGACTGGATTTCACAGGCCGCCTACGCCCTGGCGGTGTTCAGAGGAAACCGCCCCTTTCAAGGAAGGGATTGGGCTTTTCGCATCCCCTCCCCCCCCCCCCCCCCCCCCCCCCCCCCCGCTCCTCCTTCACCCTCCAGTCTTCCCCTCTCTCCCCATCCACGCTAAAAAGTAATGTACATTTTGGGGAGAGTATTGGAGGCCTCTTCCATGAAAAAAGATGTCATTAATAAGGCACGTGTAAATCTATGCTCTCTCTCTCTCTCTCACAGAGCGAGAGAGAGAGAGAGAGGAGAGAGAGAGAGAAGAAGAGGGGGGGGGGCTAGAAGAGAGAAGAAATGAAATGGAGGAGGTGGGACGTGAAGAGCTGTGAACGTTGAATACACTGGGAGTCGTCATAATGATGATGCAGATCTATGGGGCAACCCCCCCTCCCCCCCCCCCCCCCCCCCCCCCACGGCCTTTCCAATGATGCCTGTTATCCCCCCTTCATGTGTAGTACGGAGACTTTCCGCCCAGCGCCTGTCAAGCAGGGGGGACACCAACAGGCCAGTCCCACCTCCCTCATCCTTACGTCTCCCCCCCCCCCCCCCCTCCCTTTTTTTTTTTTAAATTTGTTTATTCGTTCATTCACTTTTTGTGTGTGCGTTGCTTGACTCTGGTCCTTATTCTGCCCGTTTCATTCAGTGACCACTATCAACACTTCGATCGTTACGCCATAGGTGGTGCACATGGGTGGTGCAAAGAAAAATTCTAACCTTAGGGTTAAAAAAAAAAGGGGGGGGGGGGGGGTGTGTGTGTGTGGTGGGGGGGGGGGGTGGGAAGGGGGGGGAGGGGGGGGGGAGGAGGGCTGGATCAAACATAGGCCGATTCTCACTCCCAAGTTTTCAGTACCAAGGTAGGGGGTTTTACCGCTGATTTATTCTCGTTCAATTCTTGCACTTTTTTTTCCCCCGTATTAATTTAGAATCGCCCCCTCCCCCCTCCTTCCCTCCCAAACCCCAGCCACCCCCCACCCTTGTCCTGCCCCCCTCACCTCACTATCCTGACCCCATTCTCAAACTCTGCGTCATTTTTCGGACACGGGTTTTCTTCACAGACAGACACACGCGTGTGTATGTCTGTGATTTTCTTCCACAGACTGAGGGACGTTTGTGCGAGACGCTCACCACGGGTTAGCCTCAGAGAACCGTGAGGGACGTCTCCCAAATTTCTCTGGTTTGCCTCGCGTTGGCGTAGCCTACGAATAGAAGGGCACGGCGATGTTTTTTTGGTTGAGATGCTATCTCACGACTCGTTCGTGGGTTCGTAGTCGTGACAGTCAACGTCTGGTCTGTTTGTTTGTCCTCAAGAGAACTGGAATAAAACGGGTCAATCTTTATCACCAAATTTCAAGCCCCCCCCCCCCCCCCTCCTTCCCCCCTCTTCTCTCAGTGAGGGGTCTCCGTCCGCTTAGCTTTTTCCTCTTTCTCTGCCACCCCCTCCCTCATCCCCCGTTATCTCTGTGTGTGCGTGTTTTGCGTTTCTATGCGTCTGTCTAACGAATTTTCTCTTCTCTGTTCAGAGGGGGGAGGGGGGGGGGGGGGGGGGGGGGGCGGGGGGCTTGACGGCCCGGTAGGTAAAGCAACATTTGTTCTCTTGATCCTTGGGTTCTGAGTTTAATCCTCTGCTTGAGACAGCGAGGTTGGCGGTGGTGGTGGTGGTGTGTGTGTGTGGGTGTGTGTGTGTGGGTGTGTGTGGGAGGGAGCTTTCTTTTCAGAGTCAATATCAGTGCAGCCAAAACAACACAAAACAACACAACACACACACACACACACACACACACACACACACACACACACACACACACACACGCACGCACACACACACAGAGCAAACACGCACTCCGGTGTCACGTTTACACATCATCCCTGAAGACGGATTAACAGCAAGGTTCAGAACACTTCGACACGACTCTCGCCCACGGTGAACCTCAGAGCCGGCTCGCACGCAAAAAAAACAAACAAACAAACAAAAAAACACCACACACCCGCGCAGGAGACGGTATAAGGTCACTGCTATCTACAAACCCTGTAATCTTGTGGTCAAGGTGAAAGCCACGTAGCTCAGTGGTGGGTCAGGGGCAGTGATCTACCAGAGGTTCACCGTGCCCAAGGCACAGACAGCGTTATGAAGGGCGGAGTCCACAGCGCTCTCCTTCCACCGCCTCCGCCTTCTCTGAGCTGAATCAAGTACCGATTTACTGCTGGGTGTAAACGGGGAACAGTCCAACTCCGACCCGACACAAGCGGCTCGAACACGTGATCGTCAGCGCTACTCAAACCAGCATTTTAAAATGGCGCCCCTCGTGAACCTCAATCCGTTCCAATGCGAGGAACTCCAATACTGTTCCGTGCTGTAAGGCAGCCTATAGTGCCTAGAAACCATAAACTGACCCAGGTTTTAGAAATAGCAAAAATCTGTAAAACTGTTCCATGCTACGGCGGCTTAAGTGTAAAAATCATAAAGCTGTCCCTTGCTACAGCGGCCTAAATGTAAAAGGCCATAAAACTGCCCCATGCTATAGCAACCTAAATGTAAAAACCATTATAAAACTGTCCCATGCTGCAGTGGCCTGAATGTAAACACCATAAAACTGCCCCACGCCACAGAGGCCAGCCTCAACGTAAACACCATTAAAACTGCCCCACGCCACAGCAGCCTCAATGTAAACGCCATACAACTGTCCCATGCTACATGGGCCTCAATGTAAACACCATAAAACTGTCCCATGCTACAGCGGCCCTCATATGTAAACACCATAAAAACTGTCCCATGCCACAGCAGCCTCAATGTAAACACCATAAAACTGTCCCATGCCACAGCAGCCTCAATGTAAACACCATAAAACTGTCCCATGCCACAGCAGCCTCAATGTAAACACCATAAAACTGTTCCATGCCACAGCAGCCTCAATGTAAACAGCATAAAACTGTCCCACCCACAGCAGTCTCAATGTGAACACCATAAAACTGTCCCACCCACATGCAGCCTCAATGTAAACACATAAAACTGTCCCATGCCACAGTAGCCTCAATGTAAACACCATAAAACAATCCCACCCACAGCAGCCTCAATGTTAACACCATAAAACTGTCCCATGCCACAGTAGCCTCAATGTAAACACCATAAAACAATCCCACCCACAGCGGCCTCAATGTAAACACCAATAAAACTGTCCACCCACAGCAGCCTCAATGTAAACACCATACAACTTCCCATGCCACAGCAGCCTCAATGTAAACACCATCAAAACTGTCCCATGCCACAGCAGCCTCAATGTAAACAGCATAAAACTGTCCCATGCCACAGCAGCCTCAATGTAACACCATAAGAACAATCCCACCCACGCGCGCCTCAATGTAAACACCATAAAACTGTCCCATGCCACAGCAGCCTCTATGTTAAACACCATAAAACTGTCCATGCCATAGCAGCCTCAATGTAAACAGCATAAAACTGTCCCACCCATAGCAGCCTCAATGTAAACACCATAAAACTCTCCAATGCTACAGCAGCCTCAATGTAAACAGCATAAAACTGTCCCACCCACAGCAGCCTCAATGTAAACAGCATAAAACTGTCCCACCCACAATGTAAACAGCATAAAACTGTCCCACCCACAGCAGCCTCAATGTAAACAGCATAAAACTGTCCCACCCTACAGCAGCCTCAATGTAAACACCATAAAACTGCCCATGCCGCAGCAAGCGTAAATGTAAACACCATAAAACAGTCCCACGCAATAGCAGCGGCCAGTAGTCTTACCGTTAAAACCATCACAGCGGTCCATGCCATTTCAGCCTGCACGCCACACCGTCAAACTGCGCCGGCTGTGAGAGTGTGTTCCTCGCGACTCCACTGATAGTGGTGGTGATGTGTTCGTCAGCTTCTTTCTTTCTTTGTTCTCCACTCAAGTGCGTCTCGGATACACAGGAAGGCGAAATTCTCTTCTTGCTTCAACTTGACTCTTCCAAACAGTGGCCAGGTCATCACCATAATCATTATGACACCAGGTAGCAGGTGCTAAAGCTACAAAATGATCATGTGGTGAACCATGCACATGCAGTTCTGTTCCACACCGTTTACCTGCTTGACCAATCACACTCATCAGCATCTGCACGGAGTACCAACCGAGGCACATACTACTCCTGCAGGCTTATCAGTTAGGCGATACAGCGCAAGGGACCAATGTCTGGCATCGTGTAAGGTGGAACTGCAGGTGCACGGGCTTGCTGAAACTCTTGACTCATGTGACATCTGCCTTCACCTTCAACGGTCACTCCTACGGCGGCCTTCTGCGGAAACTGTTCAAGCTTACCAAAAAAAAAAAAAAAAAAAAAAATAAAAAAAAAAAAAAAAAGCGTTCACCAAACGAACAGAACAAACACACACACACACACACACACACACCAAAGCTTCCTGTTTAGAAACACACACACACACACACACACACACACACCAAAAAGTCTTTCCCTGGTTTAGAAAACACACACACACACACACACACACACACACAAAACTCCGTAAACACACACACACACACACACACACACACACACACACCACCACCACCACCACCACAAAATCCTAACAATAAACACAACTATCAGTAAAATATCTACAATTAAACTCATAACATGATAGCTCATCTGAAACTAGATCTTGCTGTAGCCGTCGACCATTCCATGTATAACTGACCACCTCATTATTTAATTAAGGAGCAAAAATAACACACACACACACACACACACACACACACACACACACATACACACACACACACACACACACACACAAACCAACAACAACAAACATTTAACGACTGGGTCAGAGCTCAATGAAAAACGCCGATAAACACAAAACTTACTGCACACACATGTAGACAATTACAGAACCGACAGCTGGTGTCCTTTCTGGGCAGCATTATCAGTGTCATTATCTAGTTGCCAGATGACGTTTAAAAAAAAGGAATGAAAAAAAAAAAATGAACGGCAGCTCTATAAATTGACATGAAATGAAAACACAAACAACAAAACCTGGTACGTCATCAACAAGAAAATGGGCCACAAATACCGCGGGAAAAAAATGTGGACAGCCGTAAAGATTGATTCATTTATTTAAACAAAAAAAAAAAAAAAAAAAAGGGGGCAGACACTCACACAGACAGGGGTAAAGGGGAATTAACTGGTACAGAATTTCCCCCCTTTTTTTTTTTGACGAGTTAAAAACCAGGCCTACAGTTTGCAAAGTGCAGCGCGTTGAAAAGCTTGGCGATTTGAACAACTGACGGAGTAAGAGGTGGAGGAACAGGAGGAGGAGGGAAAGAGGAGGAAGGAGGGAGGAGGGGGAAAAGTGGGAGGGAGAGGATAAGGGGGGAAGGGCGTGCAACTGAGGCAGCCAGACAGACGGCACCCGTCTCGCTTGACAAAAGAACTGCTGCATTTATCTCCGAACTGTGTCTTCCGAGTCTCTCTCTCTCTCTCAACAGAGAGAGAGAGAGAGAGAGAGAGAGAGAGAGAGAGAGAGAGAGAGAGAGAGAGAGAGGACAGTGTGAGGAGGGGGAGGGGGAGGAAGAGGGGTGAGGGGAGAGAGATTGGGAGAGCGAGAGATTCAAACGCATGCAGGCATGCGTGCGCGTGCGCGCGCGCGCGCACACACACACAGACACACACACGCATGCGCGCACTCAGAGAGAGAGAGAGAGAGGGTGGGATTCTAAGGCAAGCATGTGCGCGCGCGCACAAAAGCACACACACACACACACGCACGCGCGCGCGCGCACACACACACACACACGCGCGCGCGCGCGCGCGACACCACACACAGAGGCAAAGACAGAGAGAGTGAAAGACAGAGAGAGGGAGGGAGAGACAGAGATGGAGGGGGGTGAAGACAAAAGGGGAAGGCGAAGAGGGAGGGGGGAGAGAGAGAGAGAGAGAGAGAGAGAGAGAGAGAGAGAGAGAGAGAGAGAGAGAGAGAGAGGAACGGAGGGAGGAAGAGAGAGGTAAAGAGACCGCAGAGAAAGGGAGGAGGAGATGGGAATCATACGAGGTGGGGCGGAAGAAGAGAGATGATGATGATGATGATGATGATGAGATGATGATGATGATGATGATGATGATGATGTGATAATCTTTATTTCCAAGGGTAACAGATAAGCAATCACATGCTTTTTTTCATCCGGCCCTTGCCCCGTTAAGGGACTAAGTATGACTAGTGACTAAGACTTACAAAACTTTAACAAACACACATATCTTCACAACATTAAAAAGTTCATCCATTAACAGTTAAGGCGTAGATGACTTTAAAAAGGAAAAAAGAAACGATTGAAACAACAAACAAGAATAAAGAAATTGATGACAAAGAAGAAAAGAATCAGCACACACAGATATGGCATAAGCGATCCTCCTATCGAAGGGGAAAGAGAGAGAGAGAGAGAGAGAGAGAGAGAGAGAGAGAGAGAGAGAGAGAGAGAGAGAGAGGAGAGAGAGAGAGAGAGAGAAGAGTTACATTCCTTTTGTAAAAAAATAACCAACAAACTGCTAAGGATGATAATTAGACAATTACAATGCATCAATAATATCAACATTTGTACTTTCTTTTACATTTACATGATGTGGTTATAAGGCAAAACGAGAACGAACAATCAGTTATCAGTAAGCAGCAATAAATTCCTAGCATCAATAATCATAACACTTATTTTTCATGATGTGTGCGTGTGCGTGTGCAAGTGCGCGCGCGCGCGCGCGCGGTGTGTGTGTGTGACAGAGAAGAGAGAGAGAGAGAGAGAGAGAGAGAGAAGAGAGAGAGAGATGCCATTATTATTTACCTTCCCCTTCCATCTTTTTTGTTTTCTTCTTGACCATTCATACACCACCCAAAACTATGATTATTAATTAAGCGACAATCCATCGAAACGCAGCCGTAATTAACGAAGAGAGAGAGAGAGAGAGAGAGAGAGAGAGAGAGAGGAGAGAGAGAGAGAGATTATAATTCCATTTTTCTATCCAAAATATCACATGCTAAACGTTCTTATCAATTTGAATAAAGAGCAATACATCAATATGATCAACAGTAATCCGGACACACATTTATCACCTTGCAGTTGCAGTGCTCGAAGAAATCAAAGTATTAAGACATCAATTAGTGACAATGCACCAATAAGAGAGAGAGAGAGAGAGAGAGAGAGAGAGAGAGAGGAGGGCGCGCGCGCGCACACACATACACATCGAGGAACATGCTATCCTCCCCCCCCCCCCAAATAAAAAAAAAGGCAATTACTTCTGTTTTCACATGAAAATAGACTCCGATCACAACCAACCTATAGCCTTTCGAGCCCTTCATGCTCACACACACACACACACACGCGCGCGCGCGCACATTATCGGCGGACACACACACACACCCCACACACACACACACGTACACATTATCGGCGGCTCTGGCGGAACCGCATAACTTAGATCGTGCCAACGCGCTGGGTGAGAGAGAGAGAGAGAGAGAGAGGAGAGGAGAGAGAGGGGGGGGGGGGGGGCGGTGACGGATCCGGTAGCCCGATCGTTTCTAGCTTGTGCGCGCGTGTGTGTGTGTGTACGTGTGCGGTGTGTGTGGTGTGTGTGTGTGTGTGTGTGTGTGTGCGCGCGCGCGCACACACGCAAGTCTGTCTGCAACTATAAGGCAGCTCCACCTTTCTTTCTCTAGGCCTACTACTCCCAGTTTTCTGCTAGACAGTTCCTATTTTGCCCTGGTAGATTCCAGTCTCGCACACGCCTCGACAGAACCGACGGGCGTGTTAAAGCGAGCGAGCCCACCTCCCCCCCATCTGTATAGCTTGCCACTTGGAAAACAACAGCGGTGTTGGCTCTCTCTACTAAAGTGTAGCCTACCCCTTCACTCCACTAGGTTCATGTGTGTGTATGTGTCTGTACGGAGTTCTGATGAACGGGGAAGCCAGCGCTTAGCCGTCCTCGCTGGGTTTTTCACAGTAGTAGCTGGAGGAGTGTTGTGCCGTGTACGGAAGCTACACACGCGCGTGTTGAATGAAAAATTCCTGTCGACGGACGACAGTTATTATCGACGGGTTATTACAACGACAACGTGTGTGGCTGAATCAGTGTCTTCTGTGTGAGACTGAGAGAGCGTGTGTGAATTGCGTTGGGAGTGTTTAAAAGGCACGCTTCGAGGATTACGGGTTTTTAGGTGAGTTAGTGTACGAGGAACAACATGTGTACGTGTCCAGCGTGCAGGGAGAACAGTGTGTGTGTGTGTGTGTGTGTGTGTGTGTGTGTGTGTGGTGTGTGTGTGTGAGTGTGTGTGAGTGTGTGTGTGTGTGTGTGTGTGTGTGTGAGAGAGAGAGAGAGAGAGAGAGAGAGAGAGAGAGAGAGAGAGTGTGTATGTGTGTGTGCTTTATTTTATTTCGTTTTGCGTCCATTCTTGTAATTCTGAACGAAACCACCATGTATGTGTGTGTGTGTGTGTGTGTGTGTGTGTGTGTGTGTGTGTGTGTGTGTGAAAGAGAGAGAGAGAGAGAGAGAGAGAGAGAAGAGAGAGAGAGAGAGAGAGAGAGAGAGTTGTGTGTAAGCAGCACGTTTCAAGGATAATGGATGACTGATTATTAGGTGAGGGCCACGAGAACAAATGTGGCCAAGTGTAGTGTACAATTCTCTCTCTCTCTCTCTCTCTCTCTCTCTTCTCTCTCTCTCTGTGCGCGCGCGCGCGCGTATGTGTGTGTGTGTGTGTGTGGCGCGCGCGTGTGTGTGTGAAATAAACTCACACGCGGTTAAATTCAGCAACCTGGTCTGTGATATGACGGACGACCGGCAATAAACTAGTTTTAACGAATCTTTAGTGGTCTGGTGACCATACACTGTGCCAACGACCATGAGTGCAACAGTTCAGGCAAACCTCCCTCGTACAAGGTGACCGCATATTGCTGAATTGTCACTCGCCTGAACCAAGAAGGGGAACAACACTGTTTTCCTGCCGATACGACAAGGTATCGCCTTCATTTTGTCTGGTAACGCCGCCAGGCTGATCTGACCTTTGAAACAGGCCATATTATGTACAATCAACGAGAAATCTACAGGGGGAACTCGTGGATGAAGTTGGTATTCCACAAGCGTGAAAAATCCCCCCCCCCCCCCCCCCCCCCACCTCCCCCTTCGCATTGGTCGTGTGTGGTGGTGTCGGTCACGGGGAATCACCGTCAGTAACGGGTATAGGAGTGTTTAACCGCGAAGCTGACGTCAAATTAATTAATGAGTCAATTAAAAAACACTGTTTGGCACGTCCCTTTTTTTTTTCTTTCTTTTTTTTTTCTTTTTTTTCTCCCTGGAACATCGGTGTGAGCGCTGCGACAAAAACCGTAAAAAAAAAAAAAAAAAAACACCTGAACTAAAAAGTTCAGTAATGATTCTCTGTCTACATCGTTCCGTTCCGTCAAGCTTACGTATTGACGTATGCGCCAATGAGCTACCCTACTTGTTCTTGAAATCCCGATAGGCTCTACGTCACAGTGGTGCATACAGAACGTTTCGGACATGTACAGTGTCAGTGGGTTTACTCGTTCTTTCTGTACACGCGTTTTCGCTCTAGTTCGCGACAGACCCCGTTAGTGACACACACACACACACACACACACACACACACACACACACACTCAGTAGTGACGTCAAAGTATGCTGCTGGCTACTTCAACAACTTGAGCAAACCGTACAAAACCCAAGTCACTTTCTGCGAGTTCATCAAGTCTTCTTCACCGATCCTGCTACAGGTATTCGGGGTCTACTCCGCGCACGGCGAGCGTGTTACTTTTGCCGTAATGCACTAGCCACACTAGTCCTCTGGTACACACATACACGTCACGCTGTTTTGGGCCGTGTCACGCATCGGGTCACAGAGAAACCTCCCATTACATCAGTTGATGTCCCAGTCGTCGCTTCAACGCCCTGTGGCAGGCACAGTAGTAGTACAGCCAGCCATCCTTCACTTCATCCAGGCTGTCATTCACAACTAGTCCATCGTGTATGTATGTCTGTGGATCAGTCTCAACGAGAAGCGTAGTTAGCTATCCGTCTGAGGACAGACGATTGGGGGCCATTTCCTTCCGGTAGGACGTCAGGCGCGCGCGCCGCGCCGTGTGCGTGCGTGCGTGCGTGCGTGGTGCGTGTGTGCGTGTGTGTGTGTGTGTGTGTGTGTGTGTGTGTGTGTGGGTCCGTACGTAAGCTGACCTAGATCCGCGCTTCTGTCGGCGTACACAGGCCCAGAGAGAGAGAGAGAGAGGGGGGGGGGGGGGGGAAGAGAGGAGAGAGAGAGAGAGAGAGGAGAGATCATAAAGAAAGAGAGATAGAGAGAGAGAGAGAGAGAGAGAGAGAGATGTTGATGATGATGATGTTGATGATGATGATAATCTTTATTTCCAAGGGTAACAGATAGGCAAACATGCTTTTTTTTTTTCATCCGGCGCTGGCCCCGCTCAGGGACCAGAGAGAGAGAGAGAGGAGAGAGAGAAGAGAGAGAGAGAGAGAGAGAGATGCCTACAGTCCAGCCAGTTCTTACGCGAAAACAACAGATCAGCAATAATGATAAGCCCTTTCGTCGTTCTCTTAAAACTACACCGGACCTTGTAGACTCTCATGTACAGCAACAGCTTTCGTCGGGGCCTACCTTAAAAAAAAAAAGAAAAAAAAAAAAAAAAGAAAAGAAAAGACCCCCCCTCCCCAACCCCCCCCCTTTTTTTTTTTTTTTTTTTTCTTCGTGAAGGGTCTGAAATGATTGAAAATAGGACTGCCAAAATGCTGCGCGTCAAACAGGACATGAAAGTCTCTCGACATATGTAGACTGGAGATCTCACTTTCTGCACGTGAATATTAAGACGTCCAACACAGGCTTTCCACCTCGGCAAAATCCCATGGTAAACACCACCACCACCACCACCACCACCACCCCCTTCCCACACACCCTTCTCTTCATCCTCAGCTTCGCAAAGGTTTCCCCCATGACACGGGAAGAATTTAAACGGGGGGGGGGAGGGGGGGGGGGTGTAAATGCTGTGAAAGCCGAAGAAAGTGAAGCAGTCAACGAAGGACCCAGAGCCCAGTGGTCGTAAGGGCCGCACAGTGTCTGAGGTGTCTGAGACACGGTGTGATGGAAGCAGGTGCCCCTTTCTCTCCTTCTGCCGTCTTGAACCTTCCCAGAACTGAATCAGGCCCTCGTCCACCCGAAAATGCTAAATTGCTGCCTGTCCCTGGCACCCTTTGCTCGCATGCCAATATGCTGTTCATATGCTCTGTGTGTGTGTGTGTGCGTGTGTGTGTGTGTGTGTGCGTGTGTGTGTGTGTGTGTGCGCGCGCGTGAAGCCTTAGCGTGTTTTAAATTTGCAAAACGCCCAGAAGCTTAGTTGGGTAGGATTGGCGCCATAGAAATTACGATGATGATGGTGTCGATGATTTTCATCATCATCATCGTCGTCGTCGTCATCTACATGATTGCTACCATTATCATTATCATCATTATTACTTGCTTGCTTACTTCCTGGTGGGCGGACACAGAGGATTTTCATGCCGTAAAAAAAAAAAAAAAAAAAAAAAAAAAAAAAATCCGTACGGCTGCTGAAACAGGATGCTGACGATACCAGACATCCACAAACTTGGGTCTGGGATGAATTTGGATAAGTGTGGACTTTTTCCATGTGGGCGTTGTCCAATAGGCCCCACCCACACCTCTGATGCGTATGTCAGAACTGGTTGTATCTGAGAATCAAACAATTCCCAAAACAACGCCCCGTCAGCTGAATTCAGTCTTCTCATTGTTGTAAGTGTCTCAATGATCCCCTCTCTTTCCCTTCCGACTCATTTCCAGCCAGCATCTGTTCCAAGCTTAACTTCGTTGTGGTTAAAACATCCCAGATATTTAGAACTACTTGTAACTCTAAACTTCTGATCTGCCGTAAAAACCATCTTTCATGTTGCGCTAAATGCTCACCATTTCTAAAAAAAAACCCAAAAAAACATTGTATTAATTTTGCTCAGATTCACT
>CM065748.1:29043587-29096087 GCA_033310375.1 Conus canariensis | reverse complement strand
ACGTGTGCATGTGCACACACACACACAGTCAGGCTTCTGGGAGACATATTGGTAATCATGCGTGCACACAAGCATGCTGGGCTCCTAGGCATATTGTATTATACACTGTATTATATTCTCTGGTCTGCCTAAACCGACATTTAGGAACCAGTGAGATATGAAAAGATGCACACAACCGTGCACACACACACACACACACACACACACACACACACACACACACACACACACACACACACACAGAGCTGGGTGTAAAAGTGTCTCTTGGTATTTACGCATGTACACAAGTCCGTTCGTCTCGGACATACACACATTCACACACACAAACACTCGTGTCTTCACACACAGACACACACACTCTCTCTTGCTCTGAACGGTTGGAAACAGAAACCACATTTCCCACCCCCTTTTTTTTTATTTATAAGTTGCTTTGTGTCTCTGAGTATGCAAAGCTCGAGGGCACAGCTAGGCCACAGTGAACTGAATCACACTGGGAATAGTGAATTGCATCACACTGGGAATAGTGAATTGCATCACACTGGGAACAGTGAACTGCATCACACTGGGAATAGTGAATTGCATCACACTGGGAACAGTGAATTGAATCACACTGGGAACAGTGAATTGCATCACACTGGGAACAGTGAATTGCATCACACTAGGAACAGTGAATTGCATCACACTGGGAACAGTGAATTGTATCACACTGGGAACAGTGAATTGAATCACACTGGGAACAGTGAATTGCATCACACTGGGAACAGTGAACTGAATCACACTGGGAACAGTGAACTGCACCACACTGGGAATTGAATCACACTGGGAACAGTGAATTGCATCACACTGGGAACAGTGAACTGCATCACACTGGGAATAGTGAACTGCATCACACTGGGAACAGTGAATTGAATCACACTGGGAACAGTGAACTGCATCACACTGGGACTAGTGAATTGCATCACACTGGGAACAGTGAACTGAATCACACTGGGAACAATGAACTGAATCACACTGGGAACAGTGAATTGAATCACACTGGGCATAGTGAACTGAATCACACTAGGAACTGCACTGAGTGATTTGAACAGCAGGAGGAAACACCCCCCCCCCAAAAAAAAAAAAAAAAAAAAAAAAACCTGTCGGAATTAAACAAACCAGTTGAACCACATGGGGTCTGACAAAGGTAAACACAGTAAGACGAGTGCAGCCAGCACATTTGAAACATGAAGTGACACTTCACCCCCCCCCCACCCCCCTGTCCTTTCCAACCCCCCCCCCCCTTCTCTTCCTCCCTCTGCCCGACAGCCTACACTCCCGAACTTGCGGTCCAACCCCACACACTGAAATGCACCTGTCAGGTAGGCTGTGTCTGTCTCGCTCGGTGTTCAGGTGACAGTCGTGTAGTCATCAGCAACAGTGAAAAGATGTCACCCTTCATGGTCTAAGGGGAAAATTCTGGCACAGTGTTTATTCAATGACTAAATTAACTTCTCTCTGACTCCAGGCCCATGAGGGCATGTATCCTGTTAGCACTGGAAATTGTGTGGATGATCTTCAACGGAAAGATGCTGAATCACTGATTTAAGTTCATCAATTTTGTTAAACGATTTCCATCAAAAAAAAAAAATAAATAAATAAAAAAATAAAATCCCATTGATTTCATGACTTAGCTGGCTGAAACAAGAATTACACAGAGTTCCTAAAGCGACCAGGGATTCTATGAAATACCTGGTTTTCTCTTCACAGGTGCAAATGGAGACTGACATACAAATGGCCTTTTGCTTCATAGGCTGGACGAGGATGGAGGATTGAGGGGGATGGGGCGGGGGGGGGGGGGGGGGGGGCTAAAAAAAGATCCCCCTTCCCTTCAGCTTGATTTTGAAGAAAAAAAAGGGAGAGAGAGAGAGAAAGCAGGGGAGGGAGAGAGAGAGGGGGAGAGAGAGAGAGCAGGGGAAAGAGAGAGAGGAGAGACAGAGAGAGAGAGAGCAGGGGAGAGAGAGAGTGAGAACAAAAACTGTTGGTTGACATACAGCTGTCCATCACCCCATAAAAATTAAACTGTTCTACTGATTTTTCTTTTCTTTTTTTGATCGTGCGCCTAATATGAGAAGATCAGTGGTTTCTCCTTCTTCGTTTTCACTGTCCTAAATGTTGTTTGTTTTTGCCTGAAGAAGACCCAAGAGGTCGAAATGCATTGTGTCTTGTCATGTACTTTGTTTGTCTATGTCCTTGGCAGTAACTAACCCCCTCTCTTTCTAAATTTTGCTTCATTTTCCGCCCTCAGTCACTCAGTTTTGAAACTAACTGTTCTCCTGATGTTTGTGGGCAAGACTAAATCTGCTTTTCAATTCATGCATCAAATTTGTCAGCAAGTTCATTTTTTTCTGGTGGCAGGGCAGCTGCAAGGGCAAAGCTGACTTTTGATTTGAAATGTTGATTCTGGGCAAGAGTGTGGTAAATTTTCATGCACAAAACTTTGAAATTTGCCTCAGTATATTAATAATAATAATAATAATAATGAATACTTATGTAGCGCCTATTCTCGGCTAGAGACCAAGCTCTAAGCGCTTTACAATCAACACTCGTTTACACAACGGGCTGCCTACCTGGGTAGTGCCGACTGAAGAGCTGCCAGCTGGCGCTTCATTCAGTCGTTTCCCGTGTCATCCAGTCAGTATCGTTCAATATCGATCACTCGTTTTCCTTACTTCCTTCATTCTTTCCATTTCTCACGCAGGGTGCATGCTATGTGTAACGTGTCATCCATACCAACGGCCAAACTGGCCTACTCTTCTGAAAGTTGGTGATGGGATTTTACGTGTGTGCAAGATGTTATGCGTGCGTTCACACACGGAACCTCGGTTTATAGTCTCATTCGAAGGACTGTATGGGAAATGGAGTCAGAACCAATGTTAACTCCGAGGGAAAAATCCCCCTGTACCGAAACGCCCCCGGCGGAGGTTTGAACCCGCAACCCCAGGATCACCAAGATTACGAGTCCGGCGCTCTACCAACTGAGCTATTCCGGCTCCCCAGACTTCCACAAGGCACACTGCTGCCCCTGGACACCACTAAGGGAGGCCTTTGCTGGCTCCCAGACCCCCCCCCCCCCCCCCCCCTCCCTCCTTAAGAACAGATTAGTCTAGATACAACTTGATTCAGCCCTGTCTGTGGGGAGACTTGAATTATTTCACAAATGCTGTCATAACCTACATCTACCTACTTACACCACAGGAGTCTGCACTGGGGGGGGGGGGGGGGGGGGATGGCTCTCCTGGAGACAGAAGTAGCCCTGCACAATGTTTTTTTCTCCTTTTTTTTTGTAATTGAACAATACACACTGAACACCTCTACCCCCTGTCAGCAACTCCCTCACCACCTAATCATTGTTCAAACAAAACTGATATGGCACTCTGGACATCACTGACCTTGGTCGTGTTTGAACAGACATTCATCATAGTGGATCCCGCCCTTGACTCCGGATCTGCACCACAGGGCCACGTCAAAACTGAATGGGTTTGTCATTGGTTGACATTTCATCTTCCCATCCAGTTTAAGTGTAAAGACAAAACAAAACAAAAAAGTCGGTTCAGTGATATATTCTTGTGGACAGACAAGTGAACCAAAAGACGCAGGTGAAAGTATGATCTTCGACGAGGTAAACAAAATCAATCACTCTAACGTCTGAGCTGTGGGAAGACAGGTTGTTGCTTGACAGGCCATTTTACATCACCTGTATGATAAGGGGATGCACCTTTTGTTGGGACACTGAGATGTGTCTACCAGCAAATGATTCCTCTACCTTTCTCTCTCCTGTCATTAAAAAGAAAAACAACTTTTTTTTCAAAAACTTCACATTATCATCAACGGGAATTCCTAAAACGGAAAATTCTCCGGAATTTCAGGATAAATGATAAGCTTGATGAAAAATCTCCAAAGCCATCTGTTATAATGTATATATGTGTGTGTGTGTGTGTGTGTGTGTGTGTGTGTGTGTGTGTGTGTGTGTGTGTGTGTGTGTGTGTGCATGCACGCGCACACACTTTTAATGTCATTTTGTCTGGCAGCAAAAGAAAATCATAAATTGATAAATTAAAAAAGTTGTTGAAGAGAGTGAGAAAGAGAGAGAGAGAGGGGGTGTGTGTGTGTGAGAGAGAGAGGAGAGAGAGAGAGAGAGAGAGAGAGAGAGAGAGAGAGAGAAAGAGAGACAGACAGAGACAGAGAGAGCGATCGAGAGAGAGAGCGAGCAGATAGTAAATTTATTCTAAGAGAGAGAGAGAGAGCGAGAGCGAGAGAGAGAGAGAGAGAGAGAGATGAGGGGCAGTAGCAGGATCACTAAGATGACATCCCAATTTTGGGAACTGGGCATCAATGACAACCACATCTAGACAGGCACCCGATGATGATGATGAAGATGCTGGGAACTGTAACTATGTAAAGAGGATTTATACTGCATTTCACTGCATTCGTCAGGTTCCTATGAAACATCATCAGTAAGTCAGCGATTCTGTAGCAAAATTTATGAAAGCGAAAACACCTCACAGTCCTTCCACCAAACTCACACCGCTCCTTCTCCTGCTTACAGTTCTGACAGTTCTTAGTTCTTACAGTTCTTAAGTTCTTACAGTTCTTAATGATCACAGTGTTCTGAAAAGCTTCAGGCCAGAGACAGGTTTAAATCTCTCGTGATGGAAAATTTTCAGCGCCGTCCATTTTGTTGCTAAATAAAACTAGAAACTACCGTTGATCGACGAGCAGATACCAGTAGCCCTCACCCAAATCCTCAGCCGATGATCGAGAAGACCTTATCAGGCCTGTCAAAACATGAATGGAAGCAGAATTAGGTTCAGCACGCAAAAAAAGCCCCGCAAAGAGGATCTGTCGACAACTCCCAGTCTGGATCCTGACATGAAGGGTTCCCTGGTGGACCCAATCACTCAGTAATGATTGTATTGAGTATACTTTAAACGAAAGGCTTCCCTTCCTTTTCCACTGAACCCAAGGAACAAGGGAGACCACCACGGACTCAGGGATGGACTAGAGAAAGGCATGTGGAGTAGAGGACAAGTTTTGTTGTTGGTTGTTAATTTCGTTTTTATTTCCTTCTTTTGTCATTCATTCATTCTTTTTTCAAATTTTTCTTTTATTTTTTTAGAGAGACTTCTCCATTTGCCTAATGAGAACAAGTTCTGTTGCAAGAATCCTCGAAACCAGTGCAGCCCACATCATCATCAAAGCTGGAAGGTCCTTCAGATGGGTCATTATCCACACCCACTGAAGCAAAGGAAATTCCAGGCTTCAAATTATAATTATCAGTGGGACACTTGGCAGGTGGTGGCTTGCTTGTCACATCGGGACAGACATCACTGAACACCAAATGATTCGGTAGCAGTGCAGTGTCCTCTCTGGCGGGTTGCCTCACAATGGCCTGATACCAACTGCGTCCTGCAGACAGCCAGTGCTGAGGCTGGAAATGGATGCTCCTGGGTGCGGCTTTGTTTGAGAGAAACCAACTTGGGAAACAATGCCACAAAGGAGAGGGCAGAAAAAGAGGGTCAGTGCTGAACTGACAGATCTCCAAAAGAAACAATCCATTGCTGAACTATTGATTACAGATGCCCAAGATGATAGACGACAGGCAGGGGGGGGGGGGGTTCATACAGGAAATGCAACTCAAAATTCCAGACTTTTCCAGACTTTTTCCAGGCCAAGACCTGCATTTTCAATGCCACTTTCAAGACTTTGTTCATAATGCAATGTCTTAAAGTGATGTTATAAACACAAATGCACTAGAGACAAAATGTCACGTTTGAGGGCACAGAATAATTTTTTTGTTGTTGTTGCATCATAAACGCTAAATGATGCTGAAAATTAAAGCAGCCATGCATAATATGAAGCAACTGTGCTTGATTCTTCAATTTCCAGGCTATTCCAGGCCATAATGCGATTCTCCAGACTTTTCCGGGACCTGGAAAATGGACTTCAAATTTCCAGACTTTTTAAGACCTGTATGAACTCTGACAAGGGTAGTTGTTTGGTTCAGTTGTAGAAAACCGAGTTCTCAGTCAGATGTTGCTATCTCAAATTCCACTGACGCCCAACTTTAGAATGGCAGTCGTCACTGCCCATCTTGTGATATGGTCATTCCGCCATTCAGGTGGTGTCAGAATAGTTTTAAGCAGGACCTTTACCCCCTCCCCCTTCCTTTCCCTTCCCCTACCCAGCTCCTTCAATGGCTAGCCTTGTCTACCATATAACCCATGGTGAGTGATACCATGAACAGAAGCAGACCACCTTACTGGGAGCTACATTTCCAGTTTGTCCAAGAGTTGCATAGTTTGTCCAAGAGTTGCATAGTTTGTCCAAGAGTTGCATAGTTTGTCCAAGAGTTGCACAGTTTGTCCAAGAGTTGCACAGTTTGTCCAAGAGTTGCATAGTTTGTCCAAGAGTTGCATAGTTTGTCCAAGAGTTGCATAGTTTGTCCAAGAGTTGCACAGTTTGTCCAAGAGTTGCATAGTTTGTCCAAGAGTTGCATAGTTTGTCCAAGAGTTGCATAGTTTGTCCAAGAGTTGCACAGTTTGGCTGGGAGCCATTTTCTAGTGTTGCTTTTTGTTGCTGACTGTGTCTGGTGTTCAAGGCTCTCCAAGGTTCCTGCAGATGGTCTGTTGTCTTCTGGCTCATCTGGCTGCACTTCAATTCATCACTCTCAATGTCACAGTACCACAGGTAAGAGCAGCTGTCATAACCGACCATGGTTGACCCTAACTGCTGTGAAAAAAAAAAAAAAAAAAAAAATACTGGCCTTTTGGGCCTTCTGCCAGTATTTACAATAATGGTTGGACAAATCGATATCTTTTCCCCTTCGTGGTTTACATTGTTGAACTCTTCGAGGATGTGACAGGCGGTGAACTCTTCGAGGATGTGACAGGCGGTGAACTCTTCGAGGATGTGACAGGCGGTCAGGAATCCAGACGGCAGTGACAGGGGATCTCATTCCCTGACCACAGCAGTGGCTGTGCAGCAGGCTAATTAAAATGCAAATTACTGAAATGCAACAGCAGCATCATTCACAGGTTAATTAAAATGCAAATTATTGAAATGCAACAGCATCATTCACACATTAATTAAAATGTAAATTATTGAAATGTAACAGCAGTATCATTCACAGGTTAATTAAAATGTAAATCATTGAAACATAACAGCATCATGTGTTTCTCTGGCATTGTAGAACACTGTCGACATTTCGCACGATTACACTTGCACTGATGTTGATGAACCCAAGCTCTTTGCATGGGTGGGAGCTCTCTGCATGGGTGGGAGCTCTTTGCATGGGTGGGGAGCTCTCTGCATGGGTGGGGAGCTCTCTGCATGGGTGGGGAGCTCTCTGCATGGGTGGGGAGCTCTTTGCATGGGGGAGCTCTCTGATGGTGGGGAGCTCTCTGCATGGGTGGGGAGCTCTCTGCATGGGTGGGGAGCTCTCTGCATGGGTGGGACTTTGCTGGGGGGGAGTACATAAGCATCTCTTTGCCTTCTCTCTAGTGGGCAGGACGGAGCATTCACCACAGGTCTGACACAAATCATCATCTGCCCCCAGGCATCTGGGTGGCCACTGCTGTCCTACTATGACATATGTGGGGTGCCAGCGGGAATCAAATTATCAAATCTGACAGTATACTTACTCTCTCTCTCTCTCTCTCTCTCTCTCTCTCTCTCTCATATGCACATACCCACACCCACCCACACATACACACAGAGCCCATGCAGAGAGTGCTCTGTTGTGGGGGAACAACCAGCTCTCATTCAGTCCAAATTGCTTTTGAAGAAAAGAGCCAGGCATGCTGTTCTCTCTCACCAGCTCTCATTCAATCCATTGACACTTTTGAAGAAAAAAAGCGAGAGTGTTAGTTATTCGTGTTATTCGCTCTCCTTCTTTTCCACATGAACAGACTGAAAGCCCAATAGAGCAGTCACACTCCAGAGAAGGGAAGGGAAGGGAGGAGTGGGAGGGGGGTCTCTCTCATTCTGGATGAGTCAGCGAAGTGCAGGTCTTTGGATGTTCTCCAGTTTCAATCCATGTCCCACAGTAGCAAGATGGCTATCATCAGCTAACCAGAGCAGAACAGGTGGTCATCTTCTGACTCAGAACCGGGCACAACAGGCTAGCATCCCATCTAAACAGCAAGCTGCACCTGAAACCATCCCCAATGTGCACATGTGGGCAGGCAAAACAAACCACGAAACACATTCTACAGGACTGTGGGGACCTGCAGTGTCTGAGGGATAGGACATGGCCGCAGCTGGTGCCCATCAACGACAAGCTGTATGGGTCTGTGGAGGCCCGGCAGAGGATCACCAGATTCATGACAGAATCCTGTCTACAGGTGTGATAGGTGATCGGGAAGAAGATCCATGTCCGACTGCCGATGTGTCTTCTGTGAGGAAGCCGGTCAGGGGGACAGGAGTGACAGGGTACACTGAGGATCCTCAGGCCCTGCAGTTGACTGGTGGCAGAGGATTTCACTTCTTCCCCCCCCCCCCATCTTGGAATAAAAGAGGTTTTAGTTTTATCATCATCGCCCAGCCAATCACATACAGCCTTTTCACAGCTGTCAAACTCCATGGAAAAAAAAAGGTCAGATCTTGAAAAAGGGTCACAAGCTGAAAAGGGGATATTCTGAAAAAAAAAAAAAAAAAAAAGCTTACAACAAAACCAACGCATGACACGCTAGTTAACCCCCTGACATCTTTACAGCCAATAAGACTAGGCTGTGTTGAGAGCATGACTAAGATTAATGAAAAACATGTAAATGTAATAAAAAAAACAACAATTACAAGCAATAAAAAGCCACATGGGCAGGCATATACTGCAGAGTAGACAGTCGGTGCCCACACTGGACAATGTGCATGATTTTCATAGCCTGGTCACCACATTTACAACTAAAACAGCTGGCATACAAATTGTGATCTAAAAAAAAAAAGTGTAAAAGACACACACAAAATGAAAAAAAAATGAGAGAGAGAACAAGGTGCACAAGGAGAACAACAACAACAATAGATGACAGCACAGAACTTTAGACAAAAGTTGAAAAGGAGAAATAGAGTAGAAACAGGGACAGACAAGGGGAAGCTACAAGCACAGAACTTCCTCAAGGTAGGAACAAAACATACTGAACATGAGTTTATTCAAGTAAGTCTCTCTCTGCTCTGTGTGTGTGTTGTGTGGGTGGGGGGGGGGGGGGGGGGGGGGGGGGTAAATACATTGCTTTTGACAAACATTTCAAGAACTTTTTCAGGACTTTTCAAGCCCTCCATTCTGTCTCTCAAAAATTTTTAATTGGTGTCAAGACAAAGAAACGCTGCACATGATACTGAGGAGTACACGACAACAGAAACATGAATTTGCTGTCTTCTTAACCTGGTATAAAGAAAGGAAGAAACTGGTAAGTACTAAATTTGCTGTCTTCTTAACCTGGTATAAGAAAGAGAGAACTGGTAAGTACTAAATTTGCTGTCTTCTTAACCTGGTATAAGAAAGAGAGAACTGGTAAGTACTAAATTTGCTGTCTTCTTAACCTGGTATAAGAAAGAGAGAACTGGATAAGTACTAAATCTGTCTTCTTAACCATGGGAGTATAGAAAAGAAGAGAACTGTGTAAGCACTGAATCTGCTTTCTCTTAACCAGATTGCATAAGAGAGACGAACTGTGAACATGTCTGCTCCTTCCCTAATCCAGTATACTGGAAGAGAACTGTAGTCACACCTGAACTCTGCTTTTATCTAACTCCGGTAATGTAAAGACAGAATATTAGGTGAATTCTGCTCTTTCCTAATCCAGTAAGGAAAATAACTAGAGAAGCACTGAATTTAGTTCCTTCCCAACCCAGTATAGGAAACTAGAACTGGATGCAAGCATGAATTTAGTTCCTTCCTAACTCAGTACAGGAAATCTAACTATGAAAGCACTGAATTTAGTTCCTTCCTAACCCAGACTAGGAAACCTAGAACTACCATGCAAGCACATAGTTCCTTCCTAACCCAGACTAGGAAACCTAGAACTATGCAAGCAAACAGTTCCTTCCTAACCCAGACTAGGAAACCTAGAACTATGCAAGCAAACAGTTCCTCCTAACCCAGACTAGGAAACCTAGAACTATGCAAGCAAACAGTTCCTTCCTAACCCAGACTAGGAAACCTAGAACTATGCAAGCAAACAGTTCCTTCCTAACCCTGACTAGGAAACCTAGAACTATGCAAGCAAACAGTTCCTTCCTAACCCTGACTAGGAAACCTAGAACTATGCAAGCAAACAGTTCCTTCCTAACCCTGACTAGGACACCTAGAACTATGCAAGCAAATAGTTCTTCCTACCCGACTAGGACACTAGAATATGCAAGCAAACAGTTCCTTCCTAACCAGACTAGGACACCTAGAACTATGCAAGCAAACAGTTCCTTCCTAACCCAGACTAGGACACCTAGAACTATGCAAGCAAACAGTTCCTTCCTAACCCAGACTAGGAAACCTAGAACTATGCAAGCAAACAGTTCCTTCCTAACCCAGACTAGGAACCTAGAACTATGCAAGCAAACAGTTCCTTCCTAACCCAGACTAGGAAACCTAGAACTATGCAAGCAAACAGTTCCTTCCTAACCCAGGTACAGAAGGGAGGGAGCTGAATCACGGAATTTATTTGCTTTCTCACCCAGTCTTCTTGCTTTCTCACCCAGTCTCGAAAACAGGTAACAAGGTAAGCACTGATTCGCTCCTACCCACTCTTGGAAACTGAGAACTGGACAAGCATTGATCTGCTGTCTTTCCAAACTGGTTTGGGAAAGAGAAACTGGTACAGAAAAGAGATGGGTAGGGTAAGTCCCGAATTCATGCTCTTCACAACCCAACGTGGAGCAGCCAGGGCAGAATGAGCTGTGGAACCGTTGCCATAGCCGACGAACACCCACACCCACGAGCAGAGCAAACAAGCGAGCAGAGCAAACAAGCGGGTATTGATCGCCATCTGTTGACACTGACTAAAGAGGGGTGGCAGTGCAAATATCCCTGATGATTGTAATCTCTCGCTGGCACCACCACTCCCTACCTACCCTGCGGGCTTTGCAACTTCATGTCTCACCTGAAACTGTCGAATATATACTGGAAGATAGAAAAGTGCCTCTTTCTGTGTGGGTAGGGAAGGGGTGGGGTGGGGTGGGGTGGGGTGGAGGCAGTATATTAGATAAATGAGAGAGGAGGTGGGGGTGAGGGACACAGAGAGAGAGAGAGAGAGAGAGAGAGAGAGAGAGAGAGAGAGAGAGAGAGAGAAAACAAGAGAGATGGGGGCAGAAAGAGAGGCTCTGTGATGCATGAGAGAGAGAGAGAGAGAGAGAGGAGAGAGAGAGAGAGAGAAGAAGACGAAGAAGACAGACGCAGAAGGAGAGGAATGCGAGGAGACAACAGGACAGACAAACCAGACAGAAACAGAGAGAGGGGGGGGGGGGGGGGACGGAAGGGAGAAACAGACAGACTAACAAACCAAACCAGAAACTGCAAGAAACAGGTGCAGAACACATACCACAGACAGAAACAAAGGGGGGGGGGGGGGGGGGGGGGGGACGGAAGGGAAAAAACAGACCAAAAAAAAAGGAGTGCTGCCAAGAGTGAGAAAGACTTCAGACGACTTCACTGCACCGACTTCATTCATTGCAAATGGGTCACACACATACATACACACACGTGCACACAAACACACACCACATACACACACACCACACACATGCACACACACGCGTGCACACACACGCATGCACACACACACACACACACCACACCACACACATGCACATACATGTGCGTGCGCACACACACACACACTCACACAACACACACACACACACCACACACACACACACACAGTAGCAATAGTTGAGTGCAAGTTCCTCATTGTTCATGACTTTTCTTTTTCTTTCTTTCTTTCTTTCTGCGTACGCAGGCCGATACTCTTGCGGACACTGTCTGTGTAGACAGGCAGTGGAGTTTTGTGTGTATGACCGTTTTTATCCCACCATTAAGGCAGCCATACTCCATCTTCGGGGAAATTGTTCATGATAACTCATACTTTTCACCGTTTGTGGGCAGATTCGAACCATGGACCAGATCCATCTGCCGGCCATGGTGATCGGAGCCTACGCAGGGATGGTCACTTTGGGAATGGTGCGGGGCGTTGTGCGGCCCACCCTTCAACCCCTGAAAGACATGCTGAAGCTGACCTTGCTGACTGCGGCCTTGACCTTCATGTGCTGCCCCCTGCTGGTCATGCTGGTGGTTGCCCTGGCAGCGTTGTGTCTCTACGATTCTCTGCCCTCCCCTTCCTCCCCATCAATGACAAGGCCGTGTTTGTCACAGGTCAGAGACTTATACGCTTTGTACTAGAATGACACCAACAGGTGGGATACTACCCGTGTGTGAACTGAGCACAGGACTGTCATTAGTTGCCATGGTGCAGAGGTTAGTATTGAAAATAGATGCTGGGGGGTCACAGGTTCAATTCCTTTCACAGGCACTTATATATGGGATTATTTACCCCCGACTGATTCCTATCCTGAGCTAAGTTTACTATGGGAGCCGCCGTGGCGAAGTGGTTAGCGTCGCGGACTCCCAGCTGGGAGGTCGTGGGTTCGAATCCCATCAGAGTCATGTGGGTTTTTCTGCCCCGACCGGCTCCCACCCAGAGTTGAGTTTGCTACGGGCTCAGTTGGGAAGACTGGGACCACACAGTCGAGTTTCATCCACTTAATGGATGCGTTTCTGAGAGTGTTGCTCAAATTTCCTGACCAACACTGCAGGTGTCTGTATCTCTCGGGCCTGGTTGACGCCGGGATATATTATGAAAGGAAGCGTAGAGTACAGCCCTGTCATGTAGTCTCAGACCGAAATGGACATCCGTAGCATCATCTTAATCATCCTCATTCTCATCGATCAGCATTAAAAAAAATGTCTCAGATTCTGTGGCCCTTCATGCCCTGCTCTCATGGTGACCTCAATTTCGATGTCCTCTCCACGTCTGTGGCCTTGGTTTGGTCCCGTCGGGGTCACCGGTATCATTGGTCCATGGGGGCTGTCGTTGGACGGACGTGGTGGTGCCCTCCGGAGGGAGAGCTCACTCACGCCGGCTCCGCGACAAAGCAATTATTGTCGTCAGTAGGGGGCTTAGTAGGTGGTGTCCTGCGTATGTTAGATCAGAACAGGCACCACTGAACACCACCGAAGTGACTCGGCAGCAGTGCAGTGTCTCCTCCGGTGGGTTGCCTCTTGACGACTTGACACTGACTGCTCCCTGTGGATTGCCGGTGCCGGGGCTGCGGCGGGGCCGACCGGGCTGGGGCTGTGGACGGGGTGTCAGAATGAGCAGCGTGGGTGCACTGCCTCTGAGGTGGCGCAGAGGTTGGGACAGCAAAAAAAAAAAAAAAAAAAAAAAAAAAGTTTACTATGGGCTCAATTGGGAAGACTGGAAGCACACAGTCGAGTTCCATCACATGAAGGAACTTGGAAGTGTCTCAGAAAGTTTTGCTCAAATTTCCTGACCAACACTTCAGGTTTCCGTGTCCCTCAGGCCTGAATATGTAATGAAAATAAACCACAGTACAGCCCTGAATAGAACATCCAGAGTACAGCCCTGAATAGAACATCCAGAGTACAGCCCTGAATAGAACATCCACAGTACAGCCCTGAATAGAACTTCCAGAGTACAGCCCTGAATAGAACATCCACAGTACAGCCCTGAATAGAACATCCAGTGTACAGCCCTGAATAGAACATCCAGAGTACAGCCCTGAATAGAACATCCAGAGTACAGCCCTGAATAGAACATTCCAGAGTACAGCCCTGAATAGAACTTCCAGAGTACAGCCCTGAATAGAACATCCAGAGTACAGCCCTGAATAGAACATCCACAGTACAGCCCTGAACAGAACATCCAGAGTACAGCCCTGAATAGAACATCCACAGTACAGCCCTGAACAGAACATCCAGAGTACAGCCCTGAATAGAACATCCACAGTACAGCCCTGAATAGAACATCCACAGTACAGCCCTGAACAGAACATCCAGAGTACAGCCCTGAATAGAACATCCACAGTACAGCCCTGAACAGAACATCCAGAGTACAGCCCTGAATAGAACATCCACAGTACAGCCCTGAACAGAACATCCACAGTACAGCCCTGAATAGAACATCCACAGTACAGCCCTGAATAGAACATCCACAGTACAGCCCTGAATAGAACATCCACAGTACAGCCCTGAATAGAACATCCACAGTACAGCCCTGAACATACAGCCCTGAACAGAACTTCCAGAGTACAGCCCTGAATAGAACATCCAGAGTACAGCCCTGAATAGAACATCCACAGTACATCCACAGTACAGCCCTGAACAGAACTTCCAGAGTACAGCCCTGAATAGAACATCCAGAGTACAGCCCTGAACAGAACTTCCAGAGTACAGCCCTGAATAGAACATCCAGAGTACAGCCCTGAATAGAACATCCAGAGTACAGCCTGAACAGAACATCCAGAGTACATCCTGAATAGAACATCTAGAGTACAGCCCTGAATAGAACTCCATTGTATCATCTTCATCAACCTCATCCTTATCATCTTCATCATCCTCATCCTTATCATCTTCATCATCCTCATCCTTATCATCTTCATCAACCTCATCCTCATCATCTTCATCCTCATCATCATCCTCATCCTTATCATCTTCATCAGCCTCATCCTTATCATCTTCATCAACCTCATCCTTATCATCCTCAGCCTTCTCAATCAGCATAAAAAAAAAACGGTATACATTTCTGTGGTTTCATGCTCTACTCTCCTGGCTACCTCAGTTTCTACTGCTTCTCCATATCTATGCCCTTGGCGAGTTCACAGGAACTGTTGCTGGATGGACATGGTGGCGCCCTCTGGTGGACAAGGAGGACGCCGAGTCATGCTGGCACCTTGACTAAAGCAATTACTGTCATCACTGGGGAGCTCTTAGCTGGTGATGTCTTGCATATGTTCACCACAAACAGGCACCACTACCACTGAAGTGACTCCGCACTGGCGCAGTGTCTCCTCTGGTGGGTTGCCTCAGGATGATTTGACACTGACTGCTCCTGGAGGGATTGTCAGTGCCATGATACGACATGACAAGCCAGGGTGCAGCTGTGAATGGGAATTTGGAAATAAAAAAATGACATGGGAGCTAATGCCACTAAGGTGACACAAAAGTTGGATAAAAAAAAGTTTAAAAAAAAGGTAAGGTAAGGTAATGTTGCTTATAGCCCAGCCGATCACAAAGGGACATATCAGGGCTGTCACCGTGTTGAAGTCAACTCACAAGTCATTCATTCACACAAGTCTTTAAATACATCTTCTAAAAACCCACCTGAAATTTTGTTAAAAATCTTTCCACTATAAAGGGACACTGGACTGTGTGTTCAAGAGTTGCAAATGGAAACTGATATCTGTGCCCTTGTAAAAGATTGCTAAGTGACATGTTCCTAATGCAGCAACATTATCCATCATTGTGATCATTTGACATTCGCTGTAAGTCATGGGTACTGAATGACCAACCCACAGTCATCATTTTCAAGAGATAACTAAGTTTTGAACTAAGTTTTTGTTAGTAAAATTTCATGACTTTGTAAATGAAGCACACCCTGCATCTGTATTAAATATTGGGGTAAGCCCAAACCAAAGCCATGGCAAGACTTTATTCTTTCAGATGGAAGTATGGGGTCTCTGGAATCCCACTAGGTTGGGCAGAGTTCCCTTTGCTTGAGCTCTCCACTGTGACTTCTGTTGTTTCTACAGCAACAGCAAAAGTAGCAAAAATTCCAGGAACTTTGAATCCAGTGTGAGTCTAGATATACATACATATAAACATATACACACATATTGTCACTTTACGTGTGGCAGAAGTGATGAATAAACCAGGAAACTTTTACTCAGTATTTAAAACTCATTAAATTTCAACAATTTGTGAGTGTTTCACTTTTTTTTGAGTAATATGCAAAAAATATCAAAATTTCTCAAGCAGTATCCCCCCCCCCCCCCCCCCAGATAATGCATTTGTTTAGGTTTGTTTAATACACTATTCCATTAGTAACAAAAAAATGTTTTTAGGTGTGATAATTTCCACAAAAGAAAAGAAAAAAAACTTTTGTTCACCAGTTATCAAAAAATCAAGGGGAAGAACTGCTGGGAGTGAGTTAACCCATACTTAACCAGAGACACTACTGATAAAAAAAAAAAAAAATCAAGGGGAAGAACTGCAGCGAGTTAACCCATACTTAACCAGAGACACACACTACTGCTGCAGCCAAGGTCATTGTCCAACTGAACTGTGTTGCTCACAGGCTGTGACAGGGGCCTGGGACAGCAGCTGGCCATCCATCTGGACTCCTGGGCCTCACCGTCTTCGCCGGCTGCCTCTTTCCCGGAGGGGAAGGGGAGCAAACCCTCAAGGAAAAGTGTTCGCCACGACTGCGGACCTTGGCGCTGGACGTGAGCATTGCAGAGAGCGTGAAGGCAGCAACGGATTTTGTCAACAAAGAACTGGATGGGAAAGGTGGGTCTGGGTTGGTTGTTACAGAACATGTTCATACCCAGCTCAAGAAACCCTCATAGAAGTGGTCTTCGAAAGAACAGGGTTTTAGGTTGGTGGTAAATCTAGAACAGACCACCACAACAGCAACAATGACACAAGTGCACATACACATACACACACAATTTGCGTGTGCATACATGCATGCAGGCACACGCGCATGCATGCATGCACGCACAAACACACACACACATATATGCATGAGTCTTTAAAGTTAAAGGAGGAGTGTCTTCAACAGGAGGCAAATCTAGTACAGACAAACACAAACAACATTTCCACAACAATCTCTGAGTCTTCACGGGGAGGTAGTGTTTAATCATCACAGCGTTTTTTCTTTCTTTTTTTTTTTTCTTTCTTAATTAAGGTTTCATTTTATTCACGTTGCCCTGTGCCCTTCCCTCCTTCCCCTACCCCCAGTGCACTCTCCATCCCCCATCCCCATTACTGCCTAACCACAACCTTCACCCCTCTCTTGCTTGTTGGGTCCCTCATTCTTTACCCGTCACACAGGGAGCTAACGTGAAATAACATGCAGTAATCTGGAATACTTCTGTCTCCCTGGGATGAACATCCACCCCAACAACCGTGAAAATGACCAGATACAATCAAGAGAAAGAGAGAGGGGTGGAAACAGACAGAGAGAGAGAGAGAGAGAGAGAGAGACAGACAGACAGACAGAAACAGAGATGGACTGAATGGAGGGAGGGGAAGGGGGAGAGGATTGAGAGA
Source organism: Conus canariensis (assembly GCA_033310375.1). NCBI lineage: Eukaryota > Metazoa > Mollusca > Gastropoda > Neogastropoda > Conidae > Conus > Conus canariensis. The sequence goes on along the minus strand of CM065748.1, from coordinate 29,078,713 downwards.
GAAATGGGTGGATGAGAAGGCATGAGGGTATATTCAGTATGGCAGTAACAACGTCAGTGACATTTATTCCTTGATTAGCAGATTCCATACACTGGATTTGAAGGACTGCAAAGACCTAAACAACCAGCCCAGCCACAGAGACACACCGTGAGAGAGGAGGAGGAGGAGGAAGAGGAGGGGGAGAAGGAGGAGGAGGAGGAGGAGAGAGAGAGAGAGAGAGAGAGAGAGAGAGAGAGAGAGAGAGAGAGAGAGAGAGAGAGAGAGAGAGAGAGAGAGAGAGAGAGAGAGAGGACTTCGATATTTTATTGTCATTACCAAAAAAAAGTCTTTTGGAGAGAGAGCTAGAGAGACAGAGAGAGAGACAGACAGACAGATTGACAGAGAGAGACAGACAGACAGACAGACAGATTGACAGAGAGAAAGACAGAGACAGAAAAAGAGAGTGCATGAGAGAGAGACAGAGACAGAGACAGAGAGACATACAGACAAAGAGACAGGTAGACAGAGACAGACAGACAGACCGACAGAGATAGAGAGAAAGAAAGACAGAGAGACAGAGAAAGACAGAGACACAGAGAGAGAAAGACAGAGAGACACACACACATACACAGAGCTTGTTGGATGCAGGAAGGGAGTTCCAACCAGATAGACATAGAAAGGGAGAAAGAGAGAGAATGAGACAGGGAGTGTGAGACGGAATGAACGAGTGAAGAAGCAGGCATGCAAGTTGTCACGTGAACAAGTGCGGGAATGAGCAAGCTTGGTCAATAACAGGAAGAAACAGATGCATATGACATATTCCCCAACAGCAGTGGCACCTGAGCACCAAGTTCGGGATGGGGCCAGATAGTAGCCCTGCAATGAAAACGACAGAAATGAAGACACAGGTGTGATGTGTACTGGTAGGGAAGAACTCCAAACGTGTGTGGTGTTTTCCACAGATTTATGGGGAGTGGTGAACAACGCAGGCATCATGCACATCGGCTGCCTAGAGGTCATGACCCAAGCCGACATTCAGCGCATCATCGATGTCAACTTTGTCGGCCAGCTCCACGTCATCCGCTCCTTCCTCCCCTTCCTGCGCCGCAGTCAAGGTCGCCTGGTCAACGTCGCCAGTAACACAGGTATACGCTTAAGAAACACACAGTTTCTCTGTGTATCTCAACTCAGCAGCAATGCTTGACCATATTAGTATAATACGTAATGTTAATATTTTCACAAAACCAACAGAGAGATTTTTTTTACTTATATGTCATCCTACGACCAGTTAAGTGAACATATACAGTTTACCCGAAAATGAAAGTGCCAAAATTTCAGAAAGCATGAACGGATTAAGTGGTCCGACAGCTCCTCTTCAAACTACCTGAAATTTGGCTAACCTGAGAAGGCATTTCAGTTCCTTCAGTTTTTAGTTAAACACACTCGACTTGATGCCTAGTTCTGTATGTTTGCCACAGGAAACTGAGAGATACCAACATGGCACCAACTGTAACAGAAACAGAGAGAGACCAAATGTCCCACTTTCTCTCACCGATACAATGAAACACCAATATTGCACTGACGGTGACAAGAACAGAGATACCGTAGCTTAGACAGTAGGGGAAAATGCAGATGGCACACTCTGGCACTGGCAGAAGCAGAGAGATGTGTATTATTCCATTTTGCCTGGCACAAGCACTGTACAAACAGCAGCTGGTGTAAGAAGATGCCTGATTACAACTCTAAAACGCAGATGGCATATTCTGGCACTGGCAGAAGCAGAAAGAGGTCTACTGTTCCATTTTGGCTGGCACAAGCACTGCACAAACAGTAGCGGGTGTAGGACAACGCTTGATTACCACTCTGATTCCCACCAAAAGTACACAGACACCAACACTGCATACAACAGCACAAAGGCTCAGGTAGATGACCAGCAGTTGCTCTTATACAAACAACAGCACAGGTTAGCAACAAACAGCATGAATTTCTCACGTAGTAGCTAAACAGAAACATATCTGTTAAAAAAATCAGTGAAGAGGAGGAATGCAGTGACGCAGTTTTACTCGAGTATGTGCATGTGTGAGGGCGAGTCAAGTAGACTGATATGTCAGGCCCACAAGTGATAGCAGCACAAACGTGTCTGCATGGTCAAATATCAACATGTATGGCACAGGTCTCGATTTCCATATCAAACAATGAACAAATATGGTTATTTACTGTTCCCTGCATCATTCAAGATTTTCTTCCATGTTAAAGTTTTACTGTCTTACAGCCTCATGTCTGAGCACTGCCAAACACTGTTCTGTAACCTTACATTGACGACAATGTCTTTTTATGAATCTCTGGCATTCATGCTTCCCCCCCCAACCCTCCCCTCCCCCCCACCAACTTCATTCCCACTCCCCACCCCGCCCTGAGAGTGTACACACTTGTGTTGACAAGCCATGCAAGTGGACTACGGCTCCCACAAAACTGTTACAATAATAACGATTCATCCTAAGTCTCTGGATTGCTTTACCGACCCCTATAGCTATCTGTATGTCATGTTGTACCCTCCGACCGAGATGCAGAAGTTTCACGACACAAAACATTTGTTTTTCCATGGCAGGCCTGGCCCCAGTCCCTTTCCACATCCCCTACTGTGCCTCCAAGGCGGCGGTGGCCTTCATGACGGAGGCGCTGCGCCTGGAGCTGGGGGTGTTTGGGATCCGCGTCTCCACCATCATCCCCAGCGGCTACCGCACCGGCATCATGAGCAACAACAGCAAGGCCACGGGGGATCGCTGGTGGGCCCAGGCCGACCCTGACATTCAGGACACCTACGGTCAGTCCAGCTTCTACCCGGAGAACAACACCAAAGGTAAGCCAGCCCCTTCAGGCAAGGGTATGGTAAGGTAATGTTGCTTATAGCCCAGCCGACGCGAAGGGCCATATCAGGGCTGTCACCATGTTGAAGTCAACTTGCTAGTCATTTAAACAAACAAAACAAAACACACACACACAACACACACACACACACACACACAACACACACACCACACACAAAATCATACATCTCTTTAAAATACACCTTCTAAAAACGTACCAGAAACTTCGTTAAAAAATTTTCTTCCATAAAATTTTAGATCAGATGAAAAATGTTAATCTCTTTCAGAAATTCAAAGATCACATCAGGTGGGGCATCCCTGAAGACGGTTTTCATGGAGTCTGCTGTAAAGTGTTTATGTCTCACATTGTGCAAGTCCCTACACTCTAAAGAATATATGTTCCACTGTGGGTGGAACATGACATGGAATGCACCACGGAGCTTCTTCACTTTTCAAAAGATAAGAATGGGTGTAAAGCGAGTGGCCTGTATGCAAACGGCACAAGACACCCCCCCCCCCCCCCCTCCCGCCTTCAGGCTGAGGACTCTCAAAGCCTGACTCTACACAGACATCAGAGAAGGAGGGTGGTGTTCTTGGACAGGCATTTCTTATACTGACCAGTGGCCTTGGCCTTGTGGTACAGGCTCCCAAACTCCCACCCACATCTTACAGTCCTGCTCCTCCTTTGAAGCCTTGACTCGAACTTGAGACACCAAACACGGCCCAGTCTGGTTGAGGTTCAGGACAAGCTGTGGGGACTGGTGGGGTTGCTGCGGTGGACTGCGGACTTTGCCTTACTAACCAGATTGAGGATCTGACACGGCCGGAAACGCAAAAGAAAGAAAAGGACAGGGATCTGGCATGTATAATCAAAGATGTAATGATGCAGTCAACATTTTCTGTTCAAGCCTTGTTGAGGTCATTTTAACTCTTTCATCCCTACAACCAGTTTTCCGGTTTGCAGAAATCGTACCCTTCCTTCCTGCAGCCCGGAAAACCGGCGGCACAAAATCCCTCCTTTCCTTCCTGCAGCCCGGAAAATCGGTTCTTGCGGTAAGCGCTTTGAACTTCGTGCGAGTCGTGTTGGTACACGTCACGACCGGGTTGCTTGCGGGGCACTGTTTATGAATGGAATGGATGCCAGACGGCCCCTACAGAGTGGGAAAGTGGTCGCCGCTCTATTCTGGCCGGTTTGCTACAGCGTACGTGGCAGTTCTCACTTTACACTTCTTCTTTTTTTTCTCTAAATCTAGGAATGAAGGGAATACTTGTATTATAAGAATCTAGGAACAAGAGGAAGTAATGGTTCATAGAAAAGTAGGAATGAAAGAGTTAAAAGCAGCTATCCATTCTATTCCTGTATGAAAAGCAGGTTTACAGCATAGACACAATGGAAATCTGTTCTGGTCAAAAGAATGTGAACAAGGTGTTGCTCTCAATAAAAAAAATATATTCAAAATACGGCTACTCCAGAATGTGAAGACAGCAGACGTTCATTTAACAGAATCATTGTGCAGGTTAAGAGGAACAACTGGATTATTATCTGTATCAAAGGACATCTGACCAAAGGACTTCAGCATGAAAAAAGTTTGAGCAGATAAAAAGCAGTTACATGCTTCCAACTCTATCCATTTAAATGGATAAACGAACCACTTTCAACTTCTCAAGGAAAAGCTTTTACTGAGTTTTAACAACAGCCTGAAATATCTATTTATCATTTGTTCTTTGAAAGTCAAATAACATTCCTGGAAAAAAATTACTATCACTAGCCAAAATGTCTGTATATCATTCTTGTGTGTGTGAAAGTCCAATAGTTCTCTCAAAATATCAAAGGTACGATATGGACTTAACAACAACAACAATAAGATATAACAACATCGATGACATTTTGTGTAACTCAAGACCAGACTGTATGCAGAAATTACTGCTAATCGAATTTATGAGTTATCTCCCTATCTCCTCACACCAAATCTGGCCCAAACTGGTTATCAAACAGATGCTCACTGATCACTAGTCTTTCACCCCTTTGTTACTCTTCTTTAAGTACCCATCCTCTGATCTGCTTTAAATGTATTATCCATTTCCTTTCTTTTTGCTTTCATTTCAGATTACAAGTCCATGCTGAACCCTGATTTTTCGGGCATAGTTCACAAAATGGCCGACGCCCTGTTGGAGCGGACACCAAAAGACATTTACTACAAAGGCTTCCTGGCCCGGTCCCTCCCCTTTCTCTACCTGCACACCCCTTCCCCGATCGCCAGACTCTTCTACCCTGCTCTTGTCACCTGGTACAAGTTCGACCCCCCAGGCGCTTCCAAAGTGCGAGGCAGCAGACAACAAACGCCCAGCAAACAGGACTGAATTAGTACCCCCCCACACACACAAACTCCCAAACACATGTCCTGTATTACAGCAGCAGCAAAGCCGATTCAGTTCACGACTGTGGGGTCACCAAAGAACCGGAACCCTCAACCTCTCGACTGCCAGAAAGGTGGTGGTGCTCTCTTGAAGAAACTAGCTAGTGTGCTGCAACCTGTCTTGGTCTCTGTTTGTTGGGGTTGCAAACAGTTTTGCTGAGTTCTGTACTGTGTCCTGGCGTTTCTATTCTTTCAGAGACAACACTTCTGGTCATAGAGTATCAGGTTCTTGTTTTGTTTGTTTGTTTCTTGCGTCTATTGTGTTGAACTGCTCATTGTTGTAACTGGTTTATGTCATTTTGTCTAGGCTGCTTTCCTCATTCAATTGTCATTACTGGTGACAGAATATTATGGGTACTTTTGCCATGTATTATGGGTACTTTTGCCATAATAAATTGCACAATATTTGCAAGTTTTCATCACTTCAGGCTTAACTGGAGGACAGGTAAGGGGTTGGGAAGGATCGGAGGGGGGTAGGGGCAGATGAGGAAAGGGAAAGGGAGGTGACTGGGGAGGACAGATTCCCAAGCCTTTATCCTGTTTTTTCCTGTTCCTGGTTTGTTTGTTTTTTTTCCCCTGAAGCAATGAGTTTCTGGTCTTGTTTTGGTTCTTTATCCTTCTTCTTTTTTTTTTTTTTTTTTTTTTGGAAAACACAGTTTACAGCATGCCAGATTTTGTTTTTCTTCTCCCACCCCTGATCTTGTGACTGGGTGGGTAGTGATACTTTAAGTTTAAGCATCTGTCCTGTGGGTTTATGTTACTAGTGTTAGCCAAATGGATTTTTTTTTTCACGTTTATTTTTTCTTTTAATAGCACATTTAGGTTTATGAGGAGCGTTTGCAGCATTTTTTTTTTTTTTTTCAATGTTGGGGGCGACAGCAGAATGGCCAGCACATACTGCATACCTTAGTCATGTTCACCTACAGAAAGTTAACAGCTCAGCCGTCAGGTTACACAGTTTGAAGACTGTGATGGTGGTGGTTGTTTCAGGACAGGTACCTTAGTCATGTTCACCTACAGAAAGTTAACAGCTCAGCCGTCAGGTTACACAGTTTGAAGACTGTGATGGTGGTGGTTGTTTCAGGACAGGTACCTTAGTCATGTTCACCTACAGAAGTTTAACAGCTCAGCCGTCAGGTTACACAGTTTGAAGACTGTGATGGTGGTGGTTGTTTCAGGACAGGTACCTTAGTCATGTTCACCTACAGAAAGTTAACAGCTCAGCCGTCAGGTTACACAGTTTGAAGACTGTGATGGTGGTGGTTGTTTCAGGACAGGTACCTTAGTCATGTTCACCTACAGAAAGTTACAGCTCAGCCGTCAGGTACACAGTTTGAAGACTGTGATGGTGGTGGTTGTTTCAGGACAGGTACCTTAGTCATGTTCACCTACAGAAAGTTAACAGCTCAGCCGTCAGGTTACACAGTTTGAAGACTGTGATGGTGGTGGTTGTTTCAGACAGGTCCCTTTAAAAAAAAAAAAAAAAAAAAAAAAAAAAAAAAAAAAAAAAAAAAAAAAAAAAAAAAAAAAAAAAAGGGGGGGGGGGGGGGGGGGGGGGGGGGGGGGGGGGGGGGGGGGGGGGGGGGGGGGGGGGGGGGGTTAACAGCTCAGCCGTCAGGTTACACAGTTTGAAGACTGTGATGGTGGTGGTTGTTTCAGGACAGGTACTTAGTCATGTTCACTACAGAAAGTTAACAGCTCAGCCGTCAGGTTACACAGTTTAAGACTGTGATGGTGGTGGTTGTTTAGGACAGGTACCTTAGTCATGTTCCCTACAGAAAGTTACAGCTCAGCGTCAGGTTACACGTTTGAAGACTGTGATGGTGGTGGTTGTTTCAGGACAGTACTTAGTCATGTTCACCTACAGAAAGTTAACAGTCAGCGTCAGTTACCAGTTTGAAGACTGTGATGGTGGTGGTTGTTTCAGGACAGGTACCTTAGTCATGTTCACCTACAGAATGTTAACAGTCAGCGTCAGGTTACACAGTTTGAAGACTGTGATGGTGGTGGTTGTTTCAGGACAGGTACCTTAGTCATGTTCACCTACAGAAAGTTAACAGCTCAGCCGTCAGGTTACACAGTTTGAAGACTGTGATGGTGGTGGTTGTTTCAGGACAGGTACCTTAGTCATGTTCACCTACAGAAACTAACATTAAATGGAGTGGGGATAGGAAGATAGTTCAATACTCGCTGTTCGAAGAGTGTTTTTCTCCTTTTTTTAAAGTAACTCTCTCCTGATGTGAGGTGGTAGATTTGTAGATCTGAGTTAGTTGAGATTTTTTCAGTCTTATTGTTAGAATCAGCTTTATTTATGGGGGAGAGTCTTATTTTTACAATTAATACGTAGGTCATTAGATGGATGTGGTGTTTCGACGGTTTGTGTTACAAAGTTAAAGTCACTCGTACACTTGAAGTGATGGTGTTTGTAGGAAGTACTTATTACCAAGAGTATACTCAGTACAATTAGATGGTGGGTGTTAGAAGTACTTTCTTTACTAAAAAGTTAACCTCAGCTGTACAATTGAACTGAGGTGGTTTCAGAAGTCCTTATCAGTTTACAAAGTAACTCCTGTTACACATGAAGTGGGTGTTCAGAATACTAGTCTGTCTAAAAGTTAACTAGCCGTAGTTAATTGAGAGTTGTGTGTTTGACGTACCTAGTCGTTACAAGAAATTAATCAGTTTACTTGAGACGGTGGTGTGTTTAGACAGGTCCTTTTTACACAGAATAAACTCACTTACAATTTAGATGGTTTCGAGCTCGTCCCCCTTTTTGTGTGGTTTCAAGTCTTTCTTTACTAAAATTAACTCAGCTCGGTCACTTGAAGCTGTGAGGTGTTGTTAGAAGTCTTAGCGTCCTACGAAGTTAAAGCACTCGTAACTTGAGATGAGTGGTGTTTCAAGTACTATATTTCACCTACAAAAGTACGCTCCGTACATTTGAAACTTGTGGTGGTGTTGTTCAGATACTATCAGTTACTACGAAGTAAGCCACTGTACACTTTGAGATTGTGGTGGTGTTAGACAGTACTTGTCATGTCACAAAGTAACACTCAGCCTGTCCATTTGAACTGGATGGTGTGTTTCAGAAGACTTATTACTACGAATACGCTACCTCGTACACTTGAACTGTAGGTGTTTGTTAGAGACTTATAGTCACCTACAAAAGTACGCCCCATACTTTGAACGTGGTGTGTTTTTCAGACAGTACTTTTTTATCCGTAGGTACACTTAAGAGGAGGTGGTTGTAGGACAGCTTAGTCATAGAAAGTAAAGAGCGTAGAACATTAAGCTATGTGTTTCGCGGTCTTATTTAAATATAGGTCATGTACGTTACCATTTGAAGACGTTGATGGGGTGGTGGTTTCAGGAAGGTACCTTAGTCTGTTCACCTACAGAAATTAAGTTTCAGTACAGTCGAGGTTAAGTTGGTTGTTTCAGGCAGGTGTTAGTTTCAGCCAGACTTAGTCAGTCCGTCATACAGTTTGAAGACTGTTGGGTGGTTTCAGGTACCTTGCATGTGACTGGAAGTTAGCACGCGTACATTAGATGTTGTGACTGAGTTAAGTCAGTCAGGTCCAAGTTTGTTACCTGAATGTTAGCTGTTCAGGTCAGGTTTAGATGTAGTGGTAAGTTAACAGTCAGCCGTCATGTTACACTTTAAGACTGTGATGGTGGTGGTTGTTTCAGACGGACTTGTATGTTCACCTACAAAGTAACAGCTAGCCATGTTACTCAACAGTTTGAAGACTGTGATGGTGGTGGTTGTTTCAGGACAGGTACCTTAGTCATGTTCACCTACAGAATGTTAACAGCTCAGCCGTCAGGTTACACAGTTTGAAGACTGTGATGGTGGTGGTTGTTTCAGGACAGGTTTTTTTTTTTTAATCTCCTGTACATGGTGACAACCTGAAAGGGCCCCGTGTGGTCAGCTAGGCTTCAGGACAGGTCTTTTGGTTTTTCTCTACATGGTAACAACCTGACAGGGCCCACGTAGTCAGGTAGGCGACAAAAACACTGAAACCAAAACTGTGGGGGGAAAAAAAAAAGAGAAAAAAAAAAGCAAGAAACTGTTTGAAACAGTGCTGATGCGAGCACAAGAATTTTAGCACAACAGCACATAAACTGAGGACAGGCCGTGTGTGTGTGTGTGGTGTGTGTGTGTGTGTGTGTGGTGGTGTTGGCGGTGAACTGCTAACTGTTCACATGCTGTTTACTTCAACAGGAAGGAAACGGGAGAAAGGCGCAGTATGCAGGAGGGGTGGTGTGGTGGGGGGTGGGATTATGCCGGTGGGATGATGAGGTGGGGTTATGCAGGAGGGGTGGTGTGGTGGGGGGTGGGGTTATGCAGGAGGGGTGGTGGGATGGGGGTGAGGACTGGTGTTAAATTACCCATGCTACACCCAATTTTCTCTCTCTACAATCCTGTTCTCCTGCTCGGTTGCTTACACTCCATGTGTAGCACGCCCACTGTTCCAAACATGTGCTCCTGTCTGTTTCATTAGATTCACCCGAGAACACAGTTCCTGAGTTCTGGAGTACATGTTTGGGAGGTTAAGGACGCTTAAAGTTTTTTTCCTTCAAAGACAAAAAATGGAAATCTGTAGAAAAGCATAGTTGACGTCCATGATTTAGGCTCATTCAATGCCTACCTTGCGCTGAAGTGATCAAAGCTAAGTGATTGCTCGTTCATTTTCATTGTCCTATTTGTTTGTGTCTTGCCTGAAGAAGACCTAAGAGGTCGAAACATGTCATGTTTTTGTTTGTCCACGTTTCTCTTGCCAGTTCGCTAACATTCATTTAAGATTTGTTTAGATTTCCGCCTGCAGTCATCTTACTTTGCAAGTAAAACACAATGGTTTTCTCGTCGTTTTTGTTTTTTGATAAGATACATGACAATGGAATCTTTTAAGTCATCTATATTAGAAGTAACCTAAGTATTTGTCGTATAAACCAATGTTAGTAATCAAAACTCTCTGGCCCGGAAGCTGCCTCCATCCCCCTCCCCCTTTCCCTAACAGCGTGTACAGCATAATGGATGCCTGATGCAGCATACAATCATACTGGTAGTCTGACTGTGATTTCTGTCTTCTCATGGCTTTTCACCTCTGCTTGCTCGAAATGAATGAACTTGTTTGACAGTACAGTTTCTCATAATACGTAATTAGTTGCAGCGTACCGTCATAATGACTTATTGTGACATATCATCATAATAACTGTTAATAAATTCCATGAAAGCAGAATACTTTCATGACTACTGTGTGAGAGCAAAATGCCATCATTATGGTTGCCTATATTTACCGTTATATTGACTGATTGCAGCCTAGCATCATATGCATTTGTCTGTTACTATTTGAATATTGACCATAATATACCGTCATAATGATTCACCCTGTAAGATTATCTGACCAAAACATACTGTCATAATGATTTCTTCTGGAAGTATGATTGGCTGGCTGTAACATACGATCATCATGATTCGTCTCTTTGCACTAATTTCTTTACAAGGATTCTCCACAAATGTATGGACTGCCATGTGCTGTCAAAAAGCTGAAATGTTGACAAACGTCGACTCAGGGACAGGCAATGCAAACAGCTTTTTTCAAGACAGGCTTTGACGGTCCCCTTATGCTACCACTGAAGGCTGGTGCTCACATCTTTTTTTCCTTTCTTTTTTACTGTCTCATCTGTATGGATCTCAGCAGGATTGCCCCCAAATTGCTCATTCCAGCTCCCCCTCCAAAGTCATACCCCCCTGGCTGGTCCCACCATACGGAGCAGTCAATGTCACGCTGACCTGAGGTGACCCACCACAAGAGACTCTGCACTGCTGCCAAGGCGCTTCAGTGATGTGCAGTGATGCCCATTCTGATGCAATATATGCAGGGCGCCACCTCCTAAGCCCCCCTACTAACAAGAACAATTGCAAAGTCATGGAGCCAACCAGAGTGAGCGTCCCCCCCTCCAGAAGGCACCGCCACATCTGTCCAATCCTAATCACTATGAACTTGCAGACACCGGTGACCCGGACATGACCTCACCAAGGGCTACATGTGGGAGGAAACTCAGGTTACCATCAGAGCAGGGCACTAGGGGCCACACAACTCTGAGGTCTTCTCTATGCTGATAAGTGAAGATGAGATGATGAAGACGATGCCATGAGCTCCATTCGGGTCGCAGACTGCTTGACAGGGTTGTGCCCTACACTCACAGTCATAACGTATCCCAGCGCCAACCAGGCCTGAGAAGTACAGACACCTGCAGTGTTGGTCAGGAAATTCTGAGCAACATTCTCAGAGACACATCCGTTCAGTGGATGAAACTCGACTGTGTGGTCCCAGACATCCCACAGCCCAAATCCCCAAAACAAATGGCTCTGATGGGGATCGAACCACGACCTCCCAGCCTGGAATCTGCCAAGGAGGCTGGTCACAACATGTGCATTTCAATGCCTGTTTTTCATGCCCATTTTCTTTCTTTGCCTTCCCCCCACCCCTCAGCAATGTTTTTTTCTTTTCCAATAAATTTTTGCCAGGTCAATGATGTCTTAATGGCCTAAGAATGGTTTGCCTGCTCTTGTTTTTCTCCATTAGACTTGTTCAACATAATGATGAAGTAAGCATTGTTGATGATCAGCTGCTATGTTCCAATGCAATCAGTAAGCGTTCTCAATTTTTTTTTCCTTCTTTCTTTTGATTTTTATCCTATAGTCACTCTATAATACTTTTAAAATCAAAGGTTCTGAAATCATAATGATTGTATACATTGCAAATCAAATGCTCCAAGTCATGATCAAACTTTTAAAGTTATGCTTGTACATGCCAAATCAAATGTTCTGAAATTATCATTACTGCATTTTTCAAGTCAAAGTTTTGGTATTGTAATTGTACAATTTAATTTCAAGGAGATGAATTTATCATGACTGTATGTTTTAAATCAACTACTCTGAAATATTCATGATTATACATGTTAAATCAAAGTTCCTGAAATCATCATGATTGCAGTAGGGAGCTATTATTGTTGTTACATCCTTCAAATAAAAGGTTATGAATTACTGTACACATTACATCAAAGATTTTGAAATAACTGTAGTCATACGTTTAAAATCTAAGGTCCATAAGTCATCATAGTATCATACCAGTACTTTTCAAATTAAAATTCTGGGCTATTAACCCGTTCGCTGCTTGAAAATGTTACAAACAAAGGCTTTCCCAGTGCCAGGGAAATCTAATGATTTGGGGGTAATAATTAACAAAAAATTCTAGCTCAGAAACTACAAAAGATATAACAATGAAATATATATGATTTTTGAAGGAAATTGAATGAAGATTTTGAATCTAGGCTTCTTTTGTTTTAATTTTGATAATAAAAAAGTATTTAGGCAATTAGATTTGGATAGATTTTTTTGCACGATCAAAAGCATATGTATTTACCACTACATCTTCACATCCAAACAAGAACACAAAGCAAAAAAGTTGAAAATAAAGTTTGTATTGTCACACTACACCTGTAAATGAAAGTAAAACAGTTTAGAAGTCTATCAAGACGCTCACACTCTATGCAGACAGGTCAGTCCACGACCACGCCCCCCTCTCCCCACCACGCCCCCTTGCTGGACTTCAACCCTCTCTTTCACTGCTCCTCTTCCCCTACCTTTCCCTCTGCCCCGTGCCAAGCCGCGAGCAGGCCGCGCTCCCCTCTTGCGCTGACTATCACGTCACTGACAACTGGCACGCAGTGCAGAGTACACACTAGGCGAGCTCGTTCGACGCTGGCAAACCAGTCAGCTGAACACACACTGAGGTCACACAGTACGACACAATAACTGACGAATACGGTCGGCAATTCCATCACTATCATCATCTCACCTTCATGCTCGAGTGAGTCGTTGAATAAAAGATTATTGTCTTTGTCAAAAATCATTAGCAGAGCCTGCTCAGCTGTGTAAATAAGTTGATTTGGTCGCTGCGCTTGTCGAAGGTTGTGCCGCCATCTTTGCAAGCGAGACGAAGTGCTGGCTGGTCATCCAGTCAGTGATGAGAATAAATGGGCTTTCCCCTCACGTGTGGTCATTTACATATCATTTTAATACTACAGACATATAAGGCTTACTACGCACACTCTATTTAAGTCCGTTGATAGAAATAGTAACGAATGAAAATTCAAGAAAAATGCATGACGTCAGTGGACAGCCCATAGGCACTGGGAAAGCATTTTTAATGCGGCGTCAGCTGACGGCTAAAAGGCACTCTACGGGTTAACTGTGCATTTCAAACCAAAGTTATCGAAATTACTATGATTCTACATGCATCAAATTCAAGGAAATTATCATGACTTTCCATTTCAAACCAAAGTTATCGAAATTACTATGATTCTACATGCATCAAATTCAAGGAAGTTATCATGACTTTCCATTTCAAACCCAAGATCCTAAAATTATTGGGACTGTACCTTTCAAATAAGTAATCTAAAATCATAACTGCCCACTTCAAACAAATAAGAAGAGTTCTGCAATTATCATGATTTACTTACTGAAAATCGAAGATTCTCTGAGTTTTTCATGATTATGTACATATTTCAAAGCAAAGCTTAAAAATTATCACAACTGTACAGACAGAATATTTCAAGGGTTCTCAAATGACAATGACTGAACAGTACACTTCAAAGGTTCTGAAGTTACCATGATTGCACAGTACACTTCGAAGGTTCTGAAGTTACCATGATTGCACAGTACATTTCAAAGGTTCTGAAGTTACCATGATTGCACAGTACACTTCAAAGGTTCTGAGCTTCACATGATTGCACAGTACATTTCAATGGTGCTGAAGTTACCATGATTGCACAGTACACTTCAAAGGTTCTGAAGTTACCATGATTACACAGTACATTTCAAAGGTTCTGAAGTTACCATGATTGCACAGTACACTTCAAAGGTTCTGAAGTTACCATGATTGCACAGTACATTTCAAAGGTTCTGAAGTTACCATGATTGCACAGTACACTTCAAAGGTTCTGAGCTTCACATGATTGCACAGTACATTTCAATGGTTCTGAAGTTACCATGATTGCACAGTACACTTCAAGGGTTCTGAAGTTACCATGACTGCACAGTACACTTCAAAGGTCCTGAAGTTACCATGATTGCACAGTACACTTCAAAGGTTCTGAAGTTACCATGATTGCACAGTACATTTCAAAGGTTCTGAAGTTACCATGATTGCACAGTACACTTCAAAGGTTCTGAAGTTACCATGATTGCACAGTACATTTCAAAGGTTCTGAAGTTACCATGATTGCACAGTACATTTCAAAGGTTCTGAAGTTACCATGATTGCACAGTACACTTCAAAGGTTCTGAAGTTACCATGATTGCACAGTACACTTCAAAGGTTCTGAAGTTACCATGATTGCACAGTACATTTCAAAGGCTCTGAAGTTACCATGATTGCACAGTACATTTCAAAGGTTCTGAGCTTCACATGATTGCACAGTACATTTCAAAGGTTCTGAAGTTACCATGATTGCACAGTACATTTCAAAGGTTCTGAAGTTACCATGATTGCACAGTACACTTCAAAGGTTCTGAAGTTACCATGATTGCACAGTACATTCAAAGGTTCTGAAGTTACCATGATTGCACAGTACATTTCAAAGGTCCTGAGTTACATGATTGCACAGTACACTTCAAAGGTTCTGAGACGTTACCATGATTGCACAGTACACTTCAAAGGTTCTGAAGTTACCATGATTGCACAGTACATTTCAAAGGTTCTGAAGTTACCATGATTGCACAGTACACTTCAAAGGTTCTGAAGTTACCATGATTGCACTGTACACTTCAAAGGTTCTGAAGTTACCATGATGACATACATTAAAAGGACACTGAGTTACCATGATTGCACAGTTAATTCTGAAGGGACTCTGAAACGTCTGACTGATTTCTCTCATTCTGAAAGTCTGATTGTTTATCCTATATTGAATATCTGATGTTTATCTTTATTCTAAATAGTCTGATGTTTATCTATGATTTGAAAAGTCACTTGTGTTATTCTATTCTGAAATAGCCTGATTGTTTATCTTATTCTGAAATGTCCATGATTGTAAAATACTTTATTCTGAAATAGTCACTGATAGTTATCTTTATTTGAAAGTCATGATTGTTATTTTATCTGAAAAGTCATGATCTGTTTATCTTTATTCTGAAATAGTCCTGATTGTTTATCTTATTCTGAAATAGTCCTGATTGTTTATCTTATTCTGAAATAGTCATGATTGTTTATCTTTATTCTGAAAGTCATGATTGTTTATCTTTATTCTGAAAAAGCAATGATTGTTTATCTTTATTCTGAAATAGTCATGATTGTTTATCTTTATTCTGAAAGTCATGATTGTTTATCTTTATTCTGAAAGTCATGATTGTTTATCTTTATTCTGAAATAGTCATGACTGTTCATCTTTGATGAATCAAACGTTTTGAAATGACCTTGACAGCCTCTCGACAGCACTCTGCCTCGATGTGCTGATTGCTGTTGAAATTTGACGCTTTGTAATTTCATGCTCCATAACAATGCTGTAAATGTCACGCCAATCCACATTTCTAGGAAAATGTCCAGTCCTGTTACTTCCTAAATAATCATCGTAAGGTTATGAGAGAGAGACAGAGAGAGCGAGAGTGTTAGATGGAAAACAAGGGTCACAAACGGGTTATCTGTACGCTTACAACATATCTTTTGCATGGAATGTGAAGTGAATGTAAAGAATCACCACAAATGATAAATAAGGAAATGTCAGAGGATATGGGATGACAGGCTCACATTAGAATGCATATTAGACACAGTATATATGACACCCTTACTGACACCTGTACTGGTCATCACATTTTTATGCAGAAAATGGAAGTGTTCTTGGATTTGTGTGTGTTTGTGTGTGTGTGTGTGTGTTTATGTGTGTGTGTGTGTGTGTGTGTGTGTGTGTGTGTGCGTGCGTGTGTGCGAGCACGTGTAAATAAAGAAGGAAAACACCAAAAGTTTTGTTTTCTTGCGATCTCTCTCTCTCTCCTTTCTTTCTTTTGTTTTGTCTGCTTCTTTGTGTTGTTGGTTTGTGTGTGTGTGGTGTGTGTGTGTGTGTGTGTGTGTGTGTGTGTTGTGTGTGTGTGTGTGTTTCCATCAGAAAATGATTGTTGGAAAACAACAGTGACAAAAGGAAATAAAAAGGCAGACCACACCTTCTTTTTTCTGACAACCTAAACTAACACCTTCTTTTTTCTGACAACCTAAACTAACACCTTCTTTTTTCTGACAACCTAAACTAACACCTTCTTTTTTCTGACAACCTAAACTAACACCTTCTTTTTTTGACATGAATACCTAAACTAACTACCCCTTCTTTTTTCTGACAACCTAAACTAACACCTTCTTTTTTCTGACAAGAAAGGACCTAAACTAACACCTTCTTTTTTCTGACAAAAACCTAAACTAACACCTTCTTTTTTCTGACAAATAATTGGACTAAACTACACCTTCTTTTTTCTGACAACCTAAACTAACACCTTCTTTTTTCTGACAAATTTGCCTAAACTAACACCTTCTTTTTTCTGACAACCTACCTAACTAACACCTTCTTTTTTCTGACAAATTGCCTAAACTAACACCTTCTTTTTTCTGACAACGATAATGTGGACCTAAACTAACACCTTCTTTTTTCTGACAATAATGTGGCCTAAACTAACACCTTCTTTTTTCTGACACGATAATCCTAAACTAACACCTTCTTTTTTCTGACACAATCCTAAACTAACACCTTCTTTTTTCTGACAGATAATTGGCCTAAACTAACACCTTCTTTTTTCTGACAAGATAATGTGGCCTAAACTAACACCTTCTTTTTTCTGACAGATATGTGCCCTAAACTAACACCTTCTTTTTTCTGACATAATGGCCTAAACTAACACCTTCTTTTTTCTGACAATCCTAAACTAACACCTTCTTTTTTCTGACAATTGTGGCCTAAACTAACACCTTCTTTTTTCTGACAGATATGTGGGCCTAAACTAACACCTTCTTTTTTCTGACAAGATAATGTGGCCTAAACTAACACCTTCTTTTTTCTGACAAGATAATGTGGGACCTAAACTAACACCTTCTTTTTCTGACAATATGTGGACCCTAAACTAACACCTTCTTTTTTCTGACAGATAATGGCCTAAACTAACACCTTCTTTTTTCTGACAAGATATGTGGCCTAAACTAACACCTTCTTTTTTCTGACAAGATAATGTGGACCTAAACTAACACCTTCTTTTTTTCAGATAAACCTAAACTAACACCTTCTTTTTTCTGACAAGATAATGTGGACCTAAACTAACACCTTCTTTTTTTCTGACAAGATAATGTGGACCTAAACTAACACCTTCTTTTTTCTGACAAGATAATGTGGACCTAAACTAACACCTTCTTTTTTCTGACAAGATAATGTGGACCTAAACTAACACCTTCTTTTTTCTGACAAGATAATGTGGACCTAAACTAACACCTTCTTTTTTCTGACAAGATAATGTGGACCTAAACTAACACCTTCTTTTTTCTGACAAGATAATGTGGACCTAAACTAACACCTTCTTTTTTTCTGACAAGATAATGTGGACCTAAACTAACACCTTCTTTTTTTCATACCTAAACTAACACTCTTTTTTCTGACAATAGTGCCAACTAACACTTCTTTTTGACAGTATTGACCTACTAACCTTTTTTTTCTGACAACCTAAACTACCTCTTTTTACAGTATGGCCTAACTACACCTTTTTTTTTGAAGATAATGTGGCCAAACCTCTTGAAGATAGTGCCTAAACAAACTTTTTTTGACAATTAAATACTGATGGCTAACTACTCTTTTTCGAATAGTGCTAAACAACACTCTTTTTTTGACAATGTGGCTAAACCCTTCTTTTCTGAAAGGCCAAACTACTTTTTTCTGCAGTAATGGCCAACTAACTTCTTTTTTCTGCAGATAGGCCTAATACCTCTTTGACAAGATATGCTAAAACTCTTTTTTGACAGATATGGCCTAACACACCTCTTTTTTTGCAAGATAATGCCAACTAACTTCTTTTTGCAGATAATGTGCTAATACACTTCTTTTCTGACAGATGCTAACTACACTTCTTTTTTCTGACAGATGTGGCTAATAACACTTTTTTCTGACAACTAACTACACCTTCTTTTTTTGACAACCTAACTAACCTTTTTTTGACAAGTATGTGGCCAATAACACTCTTTTCTGACAAGTATGTCTAACTACACTTCTTTTTCTGACAACCTAAACTAACACTTCTTTTGCAATAATGTGACTAACTAACCCTTTTTTCTGACAGATAATGTGACTAACTACACTCTTTTTCTGAGATAAGTGCCACAACCTTTTTTTGAAAGTAATGTGGACTACTAACCCTTCTTTTCTGACAGATAATGTGGACCTAAACTAACACCTTCTTTTTTTGACAAATAATGTGGACCTAAACTAACACCTTCTTTTTTCTGACAAGATAATGTGGACCTAAACTAACACCTTTTTTTTTCTGACAAGATAATGTGGACTAAACTACACCTTCTTTTTTCTGCAAGATAATGTGGACCTAAACTAACCCTTTTTTTCTGACAAGATAATGTGGACCTAAACTAACACC
Source organism: Conus canariensis (assembly GCA_033310375.1). Taxonomy (NCBI): domain Eukaryota; kingdom Metazoa; phylum Mollusca; class Gastropoda; order Neogastropoda; family Conidae; genus Conus; species Conus canariensis. Next base: position 29,059,769 of record CM065748.1, on the reverse strand, counting down.
TTCTTTTTTCTGACAGATAATGTGGACCTAAACTAACACTTCTTTTTTTCTGACAAGATAATGTGACCTAAACTAAACCTTCTTTTTCTGACAAGATAATGTGGACCTAAACTAACACCTTCTTTTTTCTGAAAGATAATGTGGACCTAAACTAACACCTTCTTTTTCTGACAGATAATGTGGACCTAAACTAACACCTTTTTCTGACTAGATATGTGACCTAAACTAAACCTTTTTTTTTTGACAAGATAATTGGACCTAAACTAAACCTTCTTTTCTCAATTATTGACTAAAATAACACCTCTTTTCTACAATTTATTGGACAAACTAACATCTTTTCTGACATATTTTGGACAAATAACCCTCTTTTTTCTGACAGATAATGTGGACAAACTAAACCTTCTTTTTTTCTGCAAATTATGGACCTAAACTAACACCTTCTTTTTTCTGACAAGATAATGTGGACCTAAACAAACACTTCTTTTTTCTGACAGATAATGTGGACCTAAACTAACACCTTCTTTTTTCTGACAAATAATTGTTACCTTAACTAAACCTCTTTTTTTTCTGACAAATAATGTGGACCTAAACTAACACCTTCTTTTTTTGACAAAAATTGGACCTAAACTAACACCTCTTTCTAAGATTTTGGACTAAACTAACACCTTCTTTTTTGTTATGTGGACCTAAACTAACACCTTCTTTTTTCTGACAAGATAATGTACCTAAACTAACACTTCTTTTTTTCTGACAAGATAATGTGGACCTAAACTAACACCTTTTTTCTGACAACCTAAACTAACACCTTCTTTTTTCTGACAACCTAAACTAACACCTTCTTTTTTCTGACAAGATAATGTGGACCTAAACTAACACCTTCTTTTTTCTGACAAGATAATGTGGACCTAAACTAACACCTTCTTTTTTCTGACACGATAATGTGGACCTAAACTAACACCTTCTTTTTTCTGACAAGATAATGTGGACCTAAACTAACACCTTCTTTTTTCTGACAAGATAATGTGGACCTAAACTAACACCTTCTTTTTTCTGACAAGATAATGTGGACCTAAACTAACACCTTCTTTTTTCTGACAATAAACCCTAAACTACACCTTCTTTCTCTGACAAGATAATGTGTACCTAAACTAAACACCTTCCTTTCTCTGACAAGATAATGTGGACCTAAAACACCTTCGCTTTCTCTGACAAGATAATGTGTACCTAAACTAACACGTTCCTTTTTCTGACAAGATATTGTGACCTAAACTAACACCTTCTCTTTCTCTGACAAAATAATGTGTACCTAAACTAACACCTTCCTTTCTCTGACAAGATAATGTACACCTAAACTAACACCTTCTTTCTCTGACAAGTAAACTAACACCTTCCTTTCTCTGACAAGATAATGTGTACCTAAACAAACCAGTTCCTTTCTCTGACAAGATAATGTGTACCTAAACTAACACAGGTTCCCTTTCTCTGACAAGATATTGTGTACCTAAACTAACACCTTCCTTTCTCTGACAAGATAATGTGTACCTAAACTAACACCTTCCTTTCTCTGACAAGATAATGTGTATCTAAACTAACACAGGTTCCTTTCTCTGACAAGATAATGTGACTAAACTAACACCTTCCTTTCTCTGACAAGATAATGTGTATCTAAACTAACACCTTCCTTTCTCTGACAAGATAATGTGTACCTAAACTAACACTTCCTTTCTCTGACAAGATATGTGTATCTAAACTAACACCTTCCTTTCTCTGACAAGATAATGTGTACCTAAACTAACACCTTCCTTTCTCTGACAAGATAATGTGTACCTAAACTAACACCTTCCTTTCTCTGACAAGATATGTGTACCTAAACTAACACAGTTCCCTTTCTCTGACAAGATAATGTGTACCTAAACTAATACCTTCCTTTCTCTGACAAGATAATGTGTACCTAAACTAACACCTTCCTTTCTCTGACAAGATAATGTGTATCTAAACTAACACCTTCCTTTCTCTGACAAGATATGTGTACCTAAACTAACACAGTTCCATTCTCTGACAAGATATTGTGTACCTAAACTAACACCTTCCTTTCTCTGACAAGATAATGTGTACCTAAACTAACACCTTCCTTTCTCTGACAAGATAATGTGTACCTAAACTAAACACAGGTTCCTTTCTCTGACAAGATATTGTGTACCTAAACTAACACCTTCCTTTCTCTGACAAGATAATGTGTACCTAAACTAATACCTTCCTTTCTTGACAAATAATGTTTACCTAAAACACCTTCGCTTCTCTGACAAGATATTGTGTATCTAAACTAATACCTTCCTTTCTCTGACAAGATAATGTGTACCTAAACTAAGAGACTGGCATATATACATTCACAGACCAGTACAGAGGCATTCATTTTAGACTTTGTCTTTCTCTGTTTCACCTACTCACTCATTTATTCATTCTCTCTCGCTCTCTCTCTCTCTCTCGCACACACACACAAACGCACACACATACCCAGTAGAGATATTATCACCATTAACAGTTTACTGTCCATTCTATGACTAATTGATATTACATTTAAGTATGTGTGATGACAAAAGGACATAATCTAACTCACTCTGATGCAATCAACTCAGGAACAACCCACACTGAAAGACTCCCTCCCCCCCATCCGCCCCAAAAAAGACGGCTGAAAGACAAGGGTTCAAAAGACCTGCCACAACAAAGACAACCTTTACAACAAACTCAGCAAGAAAACGGAAAGAGGAAAATTTAATGAAGGATGGAATTCAGTTAATCAGAAAGGAAAACAAGCTGCAGCCCCCCCTGTTCTTCCTCCTCTGTCCCCCATTCATCCCTGATCTCTCCTGGCTTTCCATAAAACATGATAACTGTTCATAGCGAACTAACGTCAGAATGCAACTAGTGGACTTGCCTTTAAAACATTCTGAATTTGCTCGTGATGAATACAATTTAAGAGACTATAAAAAATGCAACATGTTTGTGTCTGCCATGCATGGCATTCAGTTTGTGAGATACTTACTTGGCTGAACTTGGGGAAACAGGATTTTTTTTTTTCCATAGAGAATATAACCATTCTTAAGGGATCTTTCTAAATCATGACTTATCCAGGTAAACAATCCATTGTGTACTTAAATAATAACTTGTTCAATACTATTAGTTCAATCACTTACTCAGCAGAAACAATTTGTTACATGTGTATTTCACAATTATTTGTATCTGTTAACAACACATTATTTACAGAAATAACCGTTATACCATAGACAATGATTTATTTACACATGATGGATCATTTATGTAAATAATGTCTACTTGTGTTAAAATGAATTTTCCATGTATAGAATGGTTCTTTCTGTACATGAAGCATTATCTGCACGAAAATAATTTCATTGGTGGGCTGGCTGGTGCCCCCCCCCCCCCCCCCCCCCCACCCCGCCCTGACTGCCCCAGTTTCAATGCCACTGCCTTGATCAAATGCAAGCTTTGGTTCAGCTCTTCCTAGACAGCAACAGTGACTCTGTGCGTGCGTGCATGTGTACATGCGTGCGTGCGTGCGTGCCTGCGTGCACATGAGCACCAGGCTTGTGCCAGTTCTGTGTATATGAGAGACTGGAGGGAGAGACAAAATGATTGTTCACAAGCCTCGGAGTTAACATTGGTTCTGACTCCATTTCCCATACAGTCCTTCGAATGAGACTATAAACCGAAGTTCTGTGTGTGAACGCACGCATAACATCTTGCACACACGTGAAATCCCATCACCAACTTTTGGAAGAGAAGGCCAGTTTGGCCATTGGTATGGATGACACGTTACACATAGCATGCACCTTCCCCGAAGCTAAAGTATGGCAGGATAAAAAAAATGGTCATACACACAAAAGTCCACTCCCTTTCTTGGGTAGGTGGGATTAATCCTTGTCTGTCTATACAGGGAGTGTCCGCAGGAGTATCAGCCTACGTACGCAAAAGAAAAAAAAGAACACCATAGTTTAACTTATGAGTTGCACTGCCTTTCAATGAACGACAGAAGATGCAGTGTGCACACACACAGACACAGACACACACAGAGAGCTTTGTTTTGTCTTTACCTTGAATTTTGGCCTTCAGATTAGAATATTCAACTATTTAAACGCACATACATAACACATAAACTTGCACATGCATGCACACACACTCACACACACGTCTGTCCATTGATTTTGTTCAAAATACTGAAAACCAAAACAACTTTATCAACTCGTTTGTGCCGTTTCACACAACACCACACACACACACACAGAGTCTCTCTCCCCCCCCCCCCCCTCTCTCTCTCTCACTTACACATACACACACACAAAATCATCACCATCTTTACACACACAGACATACACACAGAGACACACACACACAGTGAATGCAGTTTTAGAGAGAAGACTTATCATAACCCCACCCTCCCCTTCGCACGCAGGAACATCTTTCTCTGTTCCAGTAAAATAAATGTGGGTTAAAAACTGGAGAAGGAAATAAAAATCACTCTCCTTGTAATGTTGTAGGAAAATGTACACTGTCTATTTTTCCTCATGATAATCGGTGTTCACATGAGTCTGAAAATGCACTTTTTGCACTGCTGGAGAAAGACAATCCTATTCTCCTGCTCAGTGATTCAAACATTTAGGCGCAAATGATCTGATTACAGTCAGTACTGACTTTACGCACTGATCCAGTGGTCAACTACGCTAATCAGCAGACTGTTGATCTGCTTCATCCATCCCCAATCAACGGCATTTTCCCCGTCATTAGGCACACGTGTTTACCTTCATTTTGCCTAATAACTGGCCATCACACTACTATTTGGTTGTGATGACTTTCTTCTCAGTACAATTTTGCATTTTTCATCACACTGAAACCATCTCTGACATTAAGCTTATTACAACAAGGCGGTCACCAGCTCGCACTGTCAAGAGTCAAGGACAGGTTGTGATGTCAGCCACATCGTCTTTGGCTGTATCAGTGATACAGACACTTGCACTGACAGTGATAGACTCATACAACACTATCGGTGATAGTTTCAGTTTCATCAAGGAGGCGTCACTGTGTGCGGACCAGTCCATATACGCTACACTACATCCACTATGTTTTGAGACCACACTACGCATGATTTGAAGCTGATGGATAAATGAATTAACAACTAAGATGAGACAATTGAAGAAGAGGGTCTCGTGGCTACGACTTAGCGGATGTCTGACCTACACATTAGCCCAATGCGCTGGTCAGACCTCGAGTGCCTACCTACCATTTTTTTTTTCTTTGTGTGTGTAGTGAATGTACACGGATGTGTATGATATGTGGGGAAAAAGCTGCTCCCCCCCCCCCCCCCCCCCCCCCGGCAGGGACATGAAGACCACTGGTGCAGAAACAGGGATCAACAGACTGACAGACTAGTACCAGTGAGACTCAGGGGCTGCCAGGGTGACAGACTTGTGCCAGTGACAGACATGGACTGATTCTGACAGAGTAAACGACTAACATTATTGACAGAGAAACTCAGATTGACAATGATCAACGTATTCCAGTGCTAGAGAAACAAGGAGTGACAGAGCGTAAGACTAACGCCAATGGTAAAGAAATATGGACTGACAGAATGATAGACTAGTTCCAGTGACAGAGAAATATGGACTGACAGTCATAGACTAGTACCAGTGACAGGCAAACATAGCCAGTAGGCAATAAAACTGACATACAGTGAACTGAGATGAACCATGGCATTTATTTTAAGCTGTCATAGTGTAAGAACTGACGCATCAATACCATCCTGTTTACTTCCATTTCTCAGTACTTTTTTTTCTGCAGAATGTAACTTAGACTAACATTTCAGCTGTCTTGGATTTTTTTTCTTTTTTTTTTTTTTGGGGGGGGGGGGGGGGTGTCTTTCCATCCCCTGTACATACATCCAAAGCAGCCATGCACATTGGTTTTGGACAGACCTTGTCTGACGACCAAACTCAAACTTAAAAACTTTGCAGCGCACTATGGGAAAGTTCGATATTAAACTAAACCACTCTGCTCATCTACTACATTCAATTAACATTCTCTGCAAGTTTCAATTTTTTGGCAATTTGTTCTTTTTCTCTAACCCATACAAAGTCACAATCTTCATACAAACAAAGGGAAGAAACTGGTCAGTGAGGAATCAAGAATAAACTGGTAGACACTGATAATGTGAAGAAATATATATATATATATATATACACACACACAGAGATTGAGAGAGAGAGAGAGAGAGAGAGAGAGAGAGAGAGTGAGAGACAGAGACAGAGAGAGAGAGACAGAGACAGAGAGAGAGAGTGACAGAGAGAGATTTTTATTGTGCCAGATTTTTTTCATCTACACATAGCATTCTCATATTTTTCCTTATCTAAAAAAATTGCAAAGTGTAAAGAATACTTTTCTCTCTCTCCACTTTTTTTTAATCCCTGAGGAGAAGGTTCTTTCACACTAAATTGTGCAATTTTCAACACACCACATTCCACCTCTGGGCTTTCCATTCATCATTTCATGTAAATCCCCACCCACCTCCTCTTCCCTTTCCCCTCCTACCCCTTCGCCTACTCTCCAACCCCTCTGCCCTTATCTCCATTTTCTACTCAATAATTTGTACACACTCTATCATCTAAGGAGAAAACAAAAAGAACAGAAAAGAATATCACAGTACCAAATTTCTTCAAGTGTAGATAATCCTGTAAACCCTATACATTTACTCAATCTCCTGGGTATAATACACATGTACCTCTTTTCGTGATAAGCTGCATTCATGCGTAGAAGCAAAAAACTTTATAGTTTCACCGAAAAATTTGTATGACATGTCTGCAGACCACTTTTGGCGATTTAGGATTTATACTTAAAAAAAAAAAAAAGAAAGAAAGAAAATACAACCCCTGTCCCACATTTTCTTCCCTTGCTTCTTTGAGAAAACACCCCTCTTTTGACCTTTCCATCCATACCAGCATCAATTTTTTTAACCTGGTACAACTGCAGCAGACACGGAAATGCTCACTCTCTGTCCTGGGGCTGAACATGACCTGACTCCCGTCGTTAAACATCGACATGTTGTGAGGTTTGGTTTTGGTCTGTTGTTGTTGTTGAGTGACTCTTACCCACGTCTTCAAGTTCAGTCATGACAGCTTGGATTTACAGAAGGATAGTGACGCAAAAACCTAGAATAGAGCTTGGGAGTGCTGTCGTACTCAAACACTCCTGGGCATGATCGTTGTTGAACTCAAGCGAACAAACCTAACAAACTGCGATGTTTCTTTTTTTAAGCTCCTATTCAGTATCCTTACACCCCACACAGCTGTGTTCTCCCTGGACTGGAATCCTGAAAAAAAAAGTCAAACGGCAGGGGAGGAAAGGAGATGAGGGAAGAGTGCCATGCCAGCCACCTGGACTGTTTTACAGCCAGATCCTGCGGACCTCCCTGACCTGGCAATAATGGTAACACTGGGATTTATAGTGAGATAAGGTAAGGTAATATTGCTTATAGTCCAGTCAACCGCAAAGGGCTATATTGGGGCTGTCACTGCGTTGAAGTCAATCACAAGTCTTTTTTTTTTTTTTTAAACCCTCATTTACATAACCCTTTTAATTAAAATACCTTCTAAAAACACACCAGAAATTTTGTTAAAAATCTTCCTTCTAATAAAATCTTAGATCAGATGAAAACTGTTAATCTCTTTCAGTAATTCAGAGATCACATCAGGTAGGACATCTCTGAACAAGGTTTTCATGGAGTCTGCTGTAAAATGTTTATGTCTCACATCATGCAAGTCCCAACACAAAAAAAAAACCGTTTCACTGTGAGTGGTACATGGCATGGAATGCACCACAGAGCTTCTTCACTCTTTAAAAGATAAGAATGGATGTAAAAGGAGTGGCATGTACGCAAATGGCACAGGACTGTTTCTTGGATTTATGGTGAGTTGTGCCTACAGTTGATTTGGTGTCAGTCAAAGTGGAGAACGGAGAGGGCAGCCAAATGAGCTAATAGGGATTCAACTTGTGGAAACTAAAAGAGAAAAAAAATGGTGCAGACTGTGTACTGGTCATACTTTTCATGCACATTCTTCAGTTTAAAGAGGCAAAGAAGCTCTACCATGGCCCATTCCATGTCACGAGCCACCGTGTATAAACCATCTTACCAAGCGCTGGGATTTTGAAGATTTGCTACAAGTATTTCGCTGTAAATTTCACTAAAGACCTTATTCTGTGATGTTCTGCCTGATGTGAGTGTGACTGGTGTTGTTGTTTTCTTTTTTTTTTTTTAAATGGAAGCAAATATCTTTTTTCACTAAATCTGACTGACATGAGAACAGCTATGTGATAATATTTACTTTTGGACAGGTCTTTTAGGAATCAAATGTGTACAGAATTATAACCACGGGTTAAAAGTAATATAGTTCTTACAACCCTGAGAAGGCCTCTGCGGTCAGCTGGCCTGTAAACAACAGGACTCTAGCTGCCAATGAGCACTGCCCACTGATCACCAGGGGCACTCTTAACAGATATCAGATAAGGGAGATAATTTTACTTATAGCCCAGCCAACCACAAAAGGCTATATCAGGGATGTCACTGTGTTCAAGTCAACTAACAAGTCATTAAAAAAAAAAAAAACTCATTCACACAAACCTTTGAAATAAACCTTCTACAAACACATTCGAAATCTTGTTGAAAAAATTTCTTCAGAAAAAATCTTAGCTCAGATGGTGGGACATCTCTGAACAAGGTCTTCATAGAGTTTGCCGTACAGGGTTTACGTCTCACATCATGCAAGTCCCAACACTCTCAAAGAACATGTTTCACTGCGAGTGGTACATGACGTGGAATGCACCATGGAGCTTCTTCACCTTTTAAAAGATAAGTATGGGTGTGAAAGGAGTGTGCGGCGTGCAAACGGCACAAGGCTAGACACCAAAAGACTTGACAGACACCTAGGAAAAAAACATACCCATGGTCTACACACTAAATCAAACAGACTGACAAACAAACAAACATGCAGCAGACTGACAAGACAAACTGATCGACAGACACAAAGGAAACTCCACAGACACCCAGGAAAAGAGATACCCCCGGTCTACACACTACGCCAAACAGCCTGACAAACACACAAACGTGCGGCAGACTGACACGACAAACTGATCGACAGACACAAAGGAAACTCACCCTCGGTGTCGCCCTGCCGCAGGATGTGGTCAGTGAGCTTGGAGTGGCTGGAGAACAGTCCTCCACAGGTGGGGCAGGCCACCTGTTTCTCCTGGGTGTGTCTGCGCAGGTGCTCCTTCATCTTGTTCTTGCCCCGCACGGTGCTCTGGCACCCTGTGCAGACCAACGCACAGGACAACACTGTAGGTGTCAGCCTCTCTGGAGCCCTTGGGCATGTTACCTTTGTACCTAGCAATCGTTTTCCTAACATTCCACCCGCTAAGGTTACATATTCACCTGCTAAGTCTTATAAACCAAACCGCTGTAACAAATAATAACGTTTTGGTAGAGTGAAGCCGGCTTACACTGAAGGCTGGAACAAAGCAGAGCCAGAAACTGCATGAGCACTATTCAAATTTATGACCTAATGACCCTGAAGCGACATTTTAAAAGAGGCCAGAATACATGTAGGACAACTCTATGAGTGGCGTTGTCTGCAGCCAAATTGAAGCTTCTTTTAAACTTTGAGAAAATTCTTATCAGACTTTTTTTTAACAGCACAAACTGATTTTTCCAGTACACAAATGATACAGTTGTTCAGGCCCCAAATAATGATCTCCCTGTACAGGTTTATGGGTAAAACAGCACTAGATGACACCTACACAATACACTACTACACTCTGTTATCACAAACATACATGTGAGCACCGTCTATGAAGAGCGTCAAAATCACATGTGAATTAACTCCAAAAAGGATACACTAAATATAAAAGTGGACAGTCTATGATTGCACAAACAGGGGCAAAAGTCTTACCCCATTTGCCTCTTGCAGTCTCAAATATTTACATGCTTCTGAGGCTTAAAACTTCCTTACATTACCTACAGGTTGATCCCTCTTTGCCAACATTTGGTAATGCGTCCTGTTTGCCTCAGCATGTGCTGACGTCCTCGGAGACAGCCATACAGAGAGTAGAGATAGGTGACTGATCGCTGATTTCAGCCAGTGTTAGCTACACACCAGAGGTCAGGTGACAGTCTTGGTGTGCTGAATGTTCTTTCTCTCATAATTCTTGTGAACTCATCAAATATTCTCAATGGGGGGTTTCAGTCATTTCCACTCCTGTGGCTGAGCCCACCTAGGAATTGAGGTGTCATCATCTTGGTGGTGGAGAACAAGTTGGCAAATACAGGTTGAAGGTAGCTTTGATGCAGTCAGTCTTGATGTAGTCTGTTCATATTTCCATTCACAAATTCTATCTCACCAAGTTGATTGTAACAGATGCATCCAAATACCACAGGTTTCAATGCGGACTCTGGACAAAGACAGGTGCTGCTCACAGAAAGCACTGACCATTTCTCCCCATCTTTTTAACATTGTTTGACTTGCCTGTTTGGCTTTGATAAAAATCATCCTTTCCTAACTAACGATTCATTTCTACCATTGATATTCCAGAATATTTACCCTTACAGTACCATAGCTCCTTTTTGTTCATCTCATTGACCTATAGCTTCTCCAATGAGAGATGCCTTAAAGTTAAACACCCAAATCCAAGAAGATCTCTCTTGACACTCTTGTCCTTCGCTTCAACAGAGGTAGATTTTCAGAAAATTTCACAATCCTGGAAAATGCAGAAGCACACCTTCCCCTGATCAATGTTGGCCACCATCTCTGGACTTGTTTTCTACTTTTTTTTCTCTCACACAACATCCCTTGTACTTCCACTACAGTCAACTAATTCACCCCCAGCAATTTCAATGCTTCACACGAGTGATTAAAAGATATCTCTGTTTGTCTCCTCCATAAGTCAATTCTGCAATTGTGCAGTGCTAAATCTGAATGGACAATGACCAGATAACAAATCATCAATATTCTATTCTACACAAAAGACTGAACGCCTAAAATAAAGATTACTATTTACGGACAACAAATACACAACTGAAGTTGAGACATTTAATCTACTGAGAAATGGAGACAAACCACTTGAAAAAAAAAGCCTCAGCATTTTCTGGAAGACCTTAGTCCTATCATACATGTAATGTGAATAAAAACATTAAGTAAAATCTATTTCATATGATGTAAACAACAACAACAAAGCAAACTAAAACAAAACAACAACAAAACCCAGTGATGTGTTTCTTTTCACAACAAAGTTACAGTTCTGAAGGCAGTTGACTGTTCATCAGCCATTTTGAGAAACAAGGGCTCAATGAACAGATGTCTGTACTCTCAGAACATCATCACCATTTACTTTTAAGGCATGAGACGTCAGTTGACTTGCGTTTGATGGATAATGAAAAGATTGCATTCAGAGACTACAAAAATAACCATAACACATAACTGATGAAAATAGGGTGACCAGGCTTTCTGAGCACGTTGTGTGAAATCATCTCCGCACCTTTACCTTTGAACTATCTGACTGTCCGCCGCCTGCCACCGCTCATCAACCATTAGTCCATCCATCAAGAGGCTCAGTCAATTTTTCATTACCATACTGGCTGTTTAGGAACAAGTGAGAGTTGAGACATGGTATATTGACTGGGTTGCCTCAATTCCTGTTGCTCCCATGAGCAATGCATACAATAACAAACAAACAAAACAAAAAAAAACAATGAACACTGGTGTCATGTACAGATAATTCATTCGTGGCCAAGTGTGGCTTCCTAAACGTTAAGATTCAAAGTAGTCACATACACACCCATCTCACCACTGATGAACATGGGGGATCTAGCCAAGGTACGAATAAGAAAAAGAAAAACAGCTGCAAAATGCACCCAGAGTAAATCTAATCAAAGAGAGCAAGAGTTTTCACTGCAACCTGAGACAGGCTTTGCACAGGAAAAAAATAATCATCACCTCTCTACAGCAGGTTCTTAATACACCCAGCTTTGCCTGCACTTCACTGTAGATGCTGACAGACCTGAGGGAAGTCAGGTATCAACGTTGCCCAGGTGACACTTACCGGCCCACTCGCACTTGAACAAGGACAACTCGTCGTCACACTCTGAAGAATGGTGGCCCACGTGAGAGTAGAAGTAGTAGGGGTTGTCAAAAATTATCTGTAATACAAGATTCCCCTCTGTCAGGGTTTTTACACACACACACACACACACACACACACACACACACACACAAACACACTCACACACTTACGCTCCCACATTATTACAGGTATACACATGTGTACTTGCCCTCTGCCCTCACATGTATGAGAATCACTTTCTGCTTCACATTCTTTCCATTTCAGACAATCCATCTTATTATCCAGAGGCAGCCACTGGCCCAGATCCTGTTCGTAAAAAGGCTAATTTCAATAGGAACACATGTCTCACCAGTCCACTTTGAATGCACATACACTTCACTTCTTTCAGGAAATAGAGTTACTTTTCAACAATGTATCATTACCTCGAGGGATCAAATGTACATACTGAATGGCTGGACCAAACAAGAAAAAGCTCAACCTCTCTCCATCAGGCTGCTTACAACAACAACAAAAGGAAGATCAGCCCTGCAATTCTGAGCCTGGTACCAGACCGCAACCGTGAAAATGAACCCCTTGTCTTTTAAAAGCTATCGCACAAAGTCCAGGCTCCATTCTTCCTTTTACGCTTTCACAAAAGCTATTGTGGATGTCCAAGCCCCATTCTTCTTTTTACGCTTTTCAAATGCCATCCCACCTCCATGCCCCCCTCCCAAACCCCCTTCCCTATAGGCACTGTCTGTCAGTCTGTCTGTCTTTCTCTCACCTTACACTGCCGCCACAGACACTGCAAGTTGTCTGGCAGCTCAGGGATCCAGTTGCAGCTCTGCTGGCCCAGCAGACACACCCCCAGGTTCAGCGACTGGGCCTGGTGCGCCCCCAGACGTTTCAGACGAACGTGAAAGACGTGGAAGTAGACGTGGCGGTTGAAGTCAATGATGGACCCCAGGATCTGAGCCCCACAGTCACGCCACCCGCAGGTCAGACACAATCCTGTTGGGAGTGATTTTGCCTACAGTTTAAATCCTGTCTACAGAGTAGTTTCAGCATCAGTCTTCATCCTGTCAACTGGGTGAATTCATCCACTTAAAAATCCGTTGGACTGATTTCAGCAACATTTACAATCCTGTCAACGGAGTGATTTCAACATTTCCAATCCTGTAAACTGACTGATTTAACATTTTCAGCAACCTTTCCAGTTCTGTCAACAGTGATTTTATCAACATTTCCAATTCTGTCAACAGAGTGATTTCAGCATTTCCAATCCTGTCAATGGAGTGATTTCAGCAACATTTCCAATTCTGTCAATGGAGTGATTTCAGCAACATTTCCAATTCTGTCAACAGAGTGATTTCAGCAACATTTCCAATTCTGTCAACAGAGTGATTTCAGCAATATTTCCAATTCTGTCAACAGAGTGATTTCAGCAACATTTCCAATCCTGTCAACAGAGTGATTTCAGCAACATTTCCAATTCTGTCAACAGAGTGATTTCAGCAACATATCCAATTCTGTCAACAGAGAATGATTTCAGCAACATATCCAATTCTGTCAACAGAGAATGATTCACAACATATCCAATTCTGTCAACAGAGAATGATTTCAGCAACATATCCAATTCTGTCAACAGAGAATGATTTCAGCAACATATCCAATTCTGTCAACAGAGAATGATTTCAGCTACAATTCTTATCCTCTCTACAGAGTGATTTCACCAACAGTTCTAATCCAGTCAACAGAGTGATTTCAGTTAAAGTTTTAATCCTGTCTACAGAGTGATTTCACCCACAGTTCTAATCCTGTCTACAAAGTGATTTCAGCAACAGTCTTAATCTGCTGGATTGATTTCAGCTAAAATTTCAATCCTGTCTACAGAGTTATTTCATTGACAGTGTAAACCTGTCTTGAGAGTGATTCCAGGATGATTTAATGCTGTCAACAGAGAGATTTCATTACCAATTTTAATACGGTCTACAGAGTCATCAAAATTCTTAATCCTGTATACACAGTGACTTCCGCAACACTTTCATTCAATCCTATCTACAGTGATTTCAGCAACAATTTTAATCCTGTCAAAGGCATTTATTTGTGAGATTCTTCAGCACCAGCCAACTCATACAAAAAATTCAGTGTGCTGTCGGCTCAAACGTAAAGACTGGAATAACAAAGTTGAGTTTTGTCCATGTAATGCATGCATCTCCGATATTCTAAAATTTCTTCACACCAAATGCATAGAATCTGTGTCTCTCAGACATGTGTTGACACCTGGACACATTATGAGAGAAAGCTCAGAGTACAGCTCTGACGAATACTTCAGACCAAAATACAACTCCAGGCGAATCAGGATTATTTTCATCATCCTCATTGTTCATCAACATCATAAAAAAAAAGAAAAAAAAAGTATGCAATTCTGTGGCCCTTCATGCCGGATCCGAAGTGGGCAGTATATGAGTAAAGCCATCTAGAAGGGGGTGGGGTAGGGGATAGAGGGGAAAGGAGAGTATGGAACACACACACACACACACACACACACACACACACACACACAACAACTCTCTCTCTCTTCTCTCAAAGGAAGATCCACACAGCCACAAAACTCACCTCCAGTGAGAAGCGGCGGGGGCTGGGGTCCCAACACCTGCAGCAGGTACAGCTGAATGTGCAGACTGATGTGCAGGAAAGCCTCCTTCATGCAGGGGCTCACCTCCTTACACTCCCCCCACTCACAGGCCAGCTTCAGCTCTGTCTCCTTCATTTTGGGGCACCTCCGCTTGGAGCTGGAAGCTGCTTCCTCCCCTGCCTTCCTGGTCCCAAAGTCTGGCGACCCTTCCTCCACTTGCTTCCTGCTCGCTGAATTTGTGGCTCCTTCCTCCCCCGGCTTCCTGGCCCCTGTAGGACTTTTGGCTTTGTCTCCCATGGCGGAGGTGGAGCTACTTGAGGTCCCAGGGCTGATGAGGAAAGGTTGGGGCGCCGATGCCTCGGTTGCTGCTGAATGTTCAGGCAGTCTGCTTCACTGGAATTGGTTGGATAAGCATGCACTGGAAAAGCCTGAAAAAAGATGACACAGATTCTTTCTTTTTTTTATTTTTATACAGATGGATGGGTGTGAGTGCAGACTGAAGTTAAAGCATGGGTTTTATCATATTAACTCTATACATCAATAGATTTCTGTAAATTTGTTCTGAATTTTTCAAAACACGAACTTGTATTTCTTTTGCATATAACTAATTAGTTAAAAATTCATTCAGCTCCGTATCCTGACCCTATAAAATTTGCATCCCTAATAATGCTCCATTTAGAATTGCAATTTTGATGCCATTAAAGCTGTTTTATTCTTTAGATCTTTCATATTATCAAGCAATTATTTAACAAGATTAAAAGATTTTTTGTCATAACCTTTTTTATATGGGATGAACAGCCTGGCGGCTGGCTGCTCTATAATTATATGGCAACACCAGCCACTTGGATGTGTTCTGATCTAATAGACCTTGTAGGCATAATACTGTTTTCTAAGCTTTGCCAGAACTGTTTTGTTCAAATGATTTTCAAACGAAAATGTGCTGGCCATCCCAAGTGGACTAAAGATCAAAAACTTCAAGAATTCCGACCACCAAATTAAATTTGGATAACTTAAATCCTTATCAGTGGGTAACCCCGGGGCCTTTTTCATTCAAAATTTGTATTGTTGTCAGCTTCAAATTTAATGTACTCCATTTTCATTTAATGTTAAATATGACACGTTAAATCCTAGACACGTTTGGATTTTGTACGTCCTGTATCCACGAACATAAGAGAAAGGTCGAGACTTGCCACTTGCCGACTACATTAACACGAAGAAAACGAATGTATAATGAATACAACTACAAAAAAGTTCTCTTAATGATGATACAGTTATAATCATGCACAAAAACTATGGGTTAGTTATGAACGCATCCAAACAAATCATACATTACAAGGATTGGAATGAACGAAACGTCTCTCAAACCCGGGAGGGATGTATTTCGCTGG
>CM065748.1:29031087-29036087 GCA_033310375.1 Conus canariensis | reverse complement strand
AGCTCCTGATCGAAACGCTGCTCATGGTATTATTCCAAAGAGCGAGAAACAAGCCTTGTTCTCTATGGACCAAGCATCCCAACTTCACGATGACTGTAGAAGAAGGTAAGGTAAGGTAATGTCGCTTATTGCCCCGCCGACCGCAAGGGGCCACATCAGGGTTGTCACCACGTTTAAGAAGAAAGAAGAAGAAGAAGAAGAAAAGGGGAAAAAAATGACTGCATGAGTGGTAGATGCGACAAAAGGTTGAAAAAAAAAAAAGAAAGAAGGAAAGAAAAAAAGAAAAAAAAAAGGCAGTGCTCTCGAGCACCTGTTTCGCATCGCAGCATAACAGATTTTGCATTTTGCTGCTTTCAAATACATTTGTAACAAGTTTTCGTTCAGATGTCGTATTATCCGTAGTTACAAATCAGGAGACTCCAAGCAGCACACACACACACACACACACACACACACACACACACACACACACACACACACACACACACGCACGCACACACACGCACGCACGCACGCACGCACGCACGCACGCACACATTATTCAAGGTACTCATCTCTGCGCCAAAATCTTGCATATTTCCTCTACAAATCTTAAAGAAATTATAGATTCCCGTCGTTGTGACGCTGAATCTAGAAACAATGGTGACACAAGCCCGGAAACATCGCTAAACACACATACGCGCACGCGCGCGCGAACACTCACACACACACCCCGCACACACACACACAACGCAGACACGCGTGCGCGCGCGCGCGTGCACACACACTGTACAGGAGGGACGAAACCATTCATACCGTTTAAAATGTTGCAGGTGTAAGCGAACATAAAAAATGAAACATTTCTAATCCCTTTTAAAAGAAATTATTCTATGTCAAAAAATCGTACGTTCGAGCTTCCGGGCGAAGGTTTTCACTGGGTCAAAGTGTAAGGGCCAACACGATCGCGTCATGCTGGTTGTTTTCTCGACTGTGAACGGTTGTGTTTGTTTCCGGCAAACGATAGCAACAACATTGCCAGTTCGAAGATGACTTAAACCTGTCCTATAAAGTCACACACACGCACACACACACACGCGCATCTGAGTGTGTGTGTGTGTGTGTGTGTGTGTGTGTGTGTGTGTGTGTGTGTGTGTGTGTGACCTTGTTTATAACGGAGAAAAGCTGGAATTCTATCGTAAATAGTAACTAGAGTAAATAAAATGCTTAAAAGACTTTTATAAAAGAAAAAAGGAGACACGAAAGGCGAAACACAGTAGAGTGACCACAAAAGGGACAGCACACACACACACATACACACACGCGCGCGCGCGCACACACACACACACACAAAGTGAGAGGAGGCAGGAATGGGGGAGAGCGAAAAAAGTTAAAGAGAATGACAGGTAAAGTAATGAATGAAATAATGAATGAATGAATGAATGAATGAATGAATGAATAAAAAGGTAGCACCGGTTTCACTTGTCACATTGCACCTCGTATACAAGTCTCTGATAAATCTTTATTGAAACAAAGGATTGTAGTATGCCTGATCAAAACGGAAACCCAATTAACGGATGATAGCCCACGCGCGCATTGAAAATGTTACACACAAACTTCATCCTGCGACATATTTCTGTCGGTATCATGCTGCAGGCCAGACTGGGACTGCAATTAAAAAGAAAACATGATGAAAGGGCAAATTCTCAGTCATTACACTGTTACGTAAAAACCATAGGCCTACGTGTGCTCCTAATTAAACGTGCAGTCAGACGACAGTTGTGAAACATGCTGAAGAATGCGTAACAATACTTCGGGCATTATAGTTTCAGAACACTCCTACGCAGGCCTGCATGAATTGGCGCACACATCGCGCGAACGCAAAATCCAACACAGGTGTTCGATCATGTACGCTGCCACCTTGGCTAAGTCTAACGGACACGGCACTGCACACTCACACACACACACACACTCGCGACGTGTACACACACTCCACAAGCTGTCACCTCGTCACCAATTGTCGTCTGCTTCTGTCTGCCTCTCGCTTCCAGTCTGCTGCGCCAAGTTCGTCCATGCCACATTTCGATCAAACATCAGTGGGAACTATTTCCTTTTTTTCTTTTCGAATTTAACCGTACGTCAAGCTTTGTTTGAACGTCGGGGGATTTTTTTTTTTTTTTTCATTCAGTGAGTCACCGGTTTGAGCAGCTGTGCTAGGATCCGTTTTCCTCATTCGTAACGTGCTCATCAGAGGAACGAGTCAGGTAAGGAAGATGGATGAGATGTGATAAATGGCAGTGTGATAGTGTGTTGGCCAGGTACTGTCGTGGAAATGGATGATTTTTTTTTTTTTCAAGTTGCCATATTGTTGGGCAAGTTCTCGTGATACGGTTGTTGTTAGGTAAGTTTGATCATTCCGGTCAGATGATTTGCAACGTGCAAGCAGACACAGTGCTTTCGACTGGCTGGCTGGCTGGATGAGAAATGTATCGATCGCGCAGTGCTCGAGGTTATTTTAGCGTTTACCTGAACCCTACACGGTTGGCTCCCTCTCATTTCTGCCGTTGTTTGTCTCTCAGATGAGTCAGCGACCCTCTTCGTCTGTCGCCTTCGTAATCAACATAGGCATATGACTCGTGCCACCATCTTTTGTGAAGATGCATACATTCAAGCGGTATACGCATGAAGTGGAGGAACACACACGCGCGCGCGTGCGCAAACACACACACACACACACACACACACACACACACACACACACACACCACACACACAACCACTGCAGGCGTGCAGGCTCATTCAGAGAGAGAGAGAGAGAGAGAGAGAGTGCAACGTTTTCATGTCCTCAGACTTGATATATGATTTCTTGTCATGTTATGTGTAGGCCTTGGCGTAAGCGTACAGCCTCGGGCGAGAGAGAGAGAGAGAGAGAGAGAGAGAGAGAGAGAGAGAGAGAGAGAGAGAGAGAGCGTCAAGTCGTATGTCGTTTATGGCCTAGCCGAGCACGGGAATCTACATTAAGCGGGGGGGGGGGGGGGAGGGGGGGTTGAGAGAGAGAGGGGTGGGGCACACACACACACACATACACATGAGAGAGACAGAAGAGAGAGAGAGAGAGAGAGGGGGGGGGGGGAGAGAGAGAGAGAGAGAGAGAGAGGGAGGCGCGCGTCAAGTCATATGTCGTTTATGGCCTACACAAGCACGGGAATCTACATAAGGGCGGGGGGGGGGGGGGGGGGGGAGGGGGGGCACACACACACACACACACACACACGAGAGGAGAGAGAGAGAGAGAGAGAGAGAGAGAGAGAGAGAGAGAGAGAGACTAGTGTAATAGTAGTTTGCTGTCATATGCCAATACATGGCTTGTCAGTGCATCACGTGTAAGCTGGATGATATATAACGACCGGAGCCCTCATGCACAGGCATTAAAACTGTAATCTAAATAAGCGTTGTACACGGCAGATGTACGCATAATTTGAAATACATTTTATGTCGTTGTTATTGCTTGGTAGATAGACTCAATATTGATAGTCGTTACCAGCTGGTCAGTTATAGTGGTGGTGGTGGTGGTGGTGGTGTGTGTGTGTGTGTGTGTGTGTGTGTGTGTGTGTGTGTGTGTGCGTGTGTGTGTGTGTGTACGTGCGTGCGTGCGTGCACGCGCGCGCGCGCGCGCGTGTGTGTGTATGTGTGTAAGGGACGGGGGCAGGGTAGATGTTTGGGTACAGAGTAGTGGGAGCGGGAAGAGAGTAGTCCAAGGGCATTAATAGCGGACGACGATGAGGTTCAAAGGTTTATAGCCTGTGACGAGAGTTGAACAAGAGGAGATTTGACCGTTCGCCATTAAGCGAGAGGAAGGACTCCGTGATAGCGGAGGGATGGTTTCACATTGTGTACGACCAATATAGGGATTGTAAGTCTGTGTATGACAGTATTGGAGGGATGGTTAACTGTACATGATAACTTTAAAGGTATCGTTTACAGTCCGGAGGGATGCCTAACTACCTCAGTATCGAAGCAATATAGAGATGGTTAACAAGTGATAATGCTGGGAGTATGGTTATCAGCCAGAATGTAATGATATTGGAGGGGTGGTTAACAGCCTGCATGTATAATACTGGAGGGATGGTGAACATCTTGTACGTACTAATACTTGAGAGATGGTTAACGATCCGTGAAAACACTGGATTGTAATCATACCGAACTGTGATGATACTGAGGAATGGTTAATTACCCTGTGTGCAGTAAAACTGGAGATGGTTAACAACTTGTATGTTATAATACTAGAGCGATATTAACAGGCTGCACTACTGAAGGAATGGTTAACAACATGTGTGTTATAATACACGAGGAATGGTTAACAGCCTGTATGTGAAAATGCTGGTGGGATTGTTAACAGCATGCATGTGATAATACTGGAAGGATGGTTTACAGCCTTATGTGATAATACTGGAGGGATGGTTTACAGCCTTATGGGATAATACTGGAGGAAAAAATAACAATCTGTATGTAACAACACTGGAGGAATAGTTGATAATGTGTGTGTGATAACACTGGAAGGATGGTTAACAACCTCTATCTGTAAACGGTAGCCAGACCAGTGTGATGTCATGTCGACTATCAATCATCACGCCACGTTATGGCATGCAGTTTATAAACCATCACTCAATCGTTCTCGTTTACAGGTTGTAGAACATCCCTCCACTTAATCGCATACAGTTTGTTAACCGTCATTTAAACATTATTGTATACAGTTGTATGCCATCCCTGAAAGTAATCGAACACACGTTGTAAACTCTCCTTCAGCGCTATTGCATAGAGATCATAGACTTTAAGCGTTTTCACATACATTTTGTAAACCCTCCAACAAGTCATCACGTACAGATCATAACATCCCTCAATTTATCACATACAGGCTATGTACTCACAGTTTACAACACCTCCATCGTTATCATCTTGGCCTTATAGACTTTAAACCATACCGCCAATACAAAGCAAACACAGACTTAGTCATCCCTCGCAGT
>CM065748.1:29016087-29026087 GCA_033310375.1 Conus canariensis | reverse complement strand
CACACACACACACACACACACACACACACACACACAAGCATCCACCAACAAAGGCAAACTTAGACACAGGCACACCAGGCACAAACACACGTTCACATACACATTTACACCCACACAAAAGACATACATCCGCGCTTACACACACACACACACACACACACACACACACACACACACACACACACACACAACTCACACGGTCGCATTCACACACATGTTTACGCACACGCAAGTATGGACTGCTGTATTGGTCACAGGCACACGTACACGGACACAGGCACGCACACACGAAAGATCTTACGCACGAACACAGGCACCCAGCTCACGCATGCACGCGCATACACGCTCTCTCTCTCTCTCTCTCTCTCTCTCTCACACACACACACACACAGAGGCACACGCACGCGCGCGCACACACACTCTATCTCAGTCTCTCTCTCTCACACACACACACACACACACACACACACACACACACACACACACACACACACACACACACACAACTGTGCGCGTGCGCACGCAATCACGCGTTTGGGCAGCTGTGTTGGCTTCATTTCTGGTGTCGTGTAGGTTAATGACTGAAAGTGACCTGACCAGGCACTGGGACCATGACTGTAGCTTGGTTCCAAGCCTTATGCCCGCCGTTCCTCTCCAGGCGGGGCTTGTTATAAGCTAGTACGTCGGATCGTGCGGCTTACAACACTAATTAATTTCTCTGTGCTGCCACGCTTGTGGCAGTGGTACGGTGTGTGTTTTGTGTGTGTGTGTGTGTGTGTGTGTGTGTGTGTGTGTGTGTGTGTGTGTGCACGTATGCGTGTGTGTGTGTGTGTGTGCGTGCTTGCGTGCGTGGTGTGTGTGTGTGTGTGTGTGTGTGTGGGGTGAGAGAGAGAGAGAGAGTACGTGTTTGTGTGAGTGTGCGTATGCGTGTGTGTGTGTGTGTGTGTGTGTGTGTGTGAGAGAGAGAGAGAGTACGTGTTTGTGAGTGTGCGTATGCGTGTGTATGTGTGTGCGTGCGTGTGTGTGTGTGAGTGTGTAACACACAAAGCAACAGAGGGAGACACACACACACACACACACACACACACACACACACACATACACGCACGCACACACGCACACACACACACACACACACACACACACACACAGAATTTATGTGGGTGTGTCAGGTGATGTGGTACGCAGACTATAGTGGTAGGTGTCATGATATGTGTGTCAGACAAATAGGTATGTGTATCAAACGGGTAGGTGATATATGTATCAAACTTGATGGTAGCATGGTATCAGTCTGATAGGTGACATGGTATATGTATTAAGGTGGTAGGTCACACGGTATATGTATTAGACTGCTAGCTGGCATGATAATATGTGTGTGAAACTGGTAGCTGACGTGGTATGTGTATTAAACTTGTGATATGGTCTGTGAAATAAACTGGTAAGTAATATGGTATACATATTAAACTAGTATATGATATGGCATGCGTATTAGACAGGTAATCAACAACAGAGGTAGATGAGATAGTTTGTGTCCTAGTCTGGTAGGTGATATGATATGCGTATTAGTCTAGCTGGTGACGTAAGGTGAATTAGAGTGGTAGGTGACATAGTACATGTTTTAGAGTGGTAGGTGACATATGTGTTTTAGAGTGGTAGGTGACATATGTGTTTTAGAGTGGTAGGTGACATATGTGTTTTAGAGTGGTAGGTGACATGATACGTGCATAAGACTGGTAGATAATATGGTATGTATGTTACGCTGGCGGTTGACATGTGTATTATATTGATAGGCGACATGGTATGTGTATTAGACTGGTAGGTGGCATGGTATGTATGTTACGCTGGCGGTTGACATGTGTATTATATTGATAGGCGACATGGTATGTGTATTAGACTGGTAGGTGGCATGGTATGTATGTTACGCTGGCGGTTGACATGTGTATTATATTGATAGGCGACATGGTATGTGTATTAGACTGGTAGGTGGCATGGTATGTATGTTACGCTGGCGGTTGACATGTGTATTATATTGATAGGCGACATGGTATGTGTATTAGACTGGTAGGTGGCATGGTATGTATGTTACGCTGGCGGTTGACATGTGTATTATATTGATAGGCGACATGGTATGTGTATTAGACTGGTAGGTGGCATGGTATGTATGTTACGCTGGCGGTTGACATGTGTATTATATTGATAGGCGACATGGTATGTCTATTAGACTGGTAGGTGACATGGTGTGTATGTTACGCTGGCGGTTGACATGTGTATTAGACTGGTAGGTGACATGATATGTGTATTAGACTGGTAGGTGATATGGTATGGTATGCATATAAGTCTGGTAAGTGATATGGTATGTGTAGGTAACATGGGATGTATATTAGTCTGGTAAGTGACATGTACTGTGTGCTAAACTGGTGTTTGACACAGTGTAGAGTGGTACATGACATGCCAGGTGCATACATATCTAGTAGAGTAGTACGGGACATGATCCGCATCATTAGATTGGTAGATGACAGGGTAAGCATATTTGACCGGTAGACAACGTATGCCACATGGCTTGTGTATTAGAGTGGTAGATGGCATGGAATGTGTATTAGAACGGTAGGTATATCTCCGTATGTGCTGTTGACTGGCAGATAACACAGGCGTATAAATCAGAAGGTAACATGGTATACATATGAGCCTGGTAGGTGACATAGTATATGTGTTAGGGAGGTAAATGACATGGTATGTGTATTAGAGTGGTGGGTGACATGGTTTATGCTTAGTAGAATGGTAGGTGGCACGATTACGTGTATCAGAGTGTAAGCTGGCATGGTATATGTATTAGAGCGGTAGGTAGCATGGTATTTGTATTAGAGTGGTTGTTGGCATGGTATTTTATTAGAGTGGCTGGTGGCATGGTATTTGTATTAGAGCGGTTGGTGGCATGGTATTTGTATTAGAGCGGCTGGTGGCATGGTATATGTATTAGAGCGGTTGGTGGCATGGTATTTGTATTAGAGCGGAAGGTGACATGGTATATGTATTAGAGCGGTTGGTGGCATGGTATTTGTATTAGAGCGGCTGGTGGCATGGTATATGTATTAGAGCGGTTGATGGCATGGTATTTGTATTAGAGCGGAAGGTGACATGGTATATGTATTAGAGTGGTAGGTGGCATGGTATGTGTATTAGAGTGGTAGGGTGGCATGGTATTTGTATTAGAGTGGTAGGTGGCATGGTATGTATTAGAGTGGTAGGTGGCATGGTATATGTATTAGAGTGGTAGGTGGCATAGTATGTGTATTAGAGTGGTAGGTGGCATGGTATGTATTAGAGTGGTAGGTGGCATGGTCTGTGTATTAGAGTGGTAGGTGGCATGGTATGTATTAGAGTGGTAGGTGGCATGGTCTGTGTATTAGAGTGGTAGGTGGCATGGTATGTATTAGAGTGGTAGGTGGCATGGTCTGTGTATTAGAGTGGTAGGTGGCATGGTATGTATTAGAGTGGTAGGTGGCATGGTATGTATTAGAGTGGTAGGTGGCATGGTATGTATTAGAGCGGAAGGTGGCATGGTATATGTATTAGAGCGGAAGGTGGCATGGTATATGTATTAGAGCGGAAGGTGGCATGGTATATGTATTAGAGCGGAAGGTGGCATGGTATATGTATTAGAGCGGAAGGTGGCATGGTATATGTATTAGAGTGGTAGGTGGCATGGTATATGTATTAGAGTGGAAGGTGGCATGGTATATGTATTAGAGTGGAAGGTGGCATGGTATATGTATTAGAGCGGAAGGTGGCATGGTATATGTATTAGAGCGGAAGGTGGCATGGTATATGTATTAGAGTGGAAGGTGGCATGGTATATGTATTAGAGTGGTAGGTGGCATGGTATATGTATTAGAGCGGAAGGTGGCATGGTATATGTATTAGAGTGGAAGGTGGCATGGTATATGTATTAGAGTGGAAGGTGGCATGGTATGTATTAGAGCGGAAGGTGGCATGGTATATGTATTAGAGTGGAAGGTGGCATGGTATATGTATTAGAGCGGAAGGTGGCATGGTATATGTATTAGAGTGGTAGGTGGCATGGTATGTGTATTAGAGTGGTAGGTGGCATGGTATATGTATTAGAGCGGAAGGTGGCATGGTATGTGTATTAGAGTGGAAGGTGGCATGGTATATGTATTAGAGTGGAAGGTGGCATTGGTAATGTATTAGAGCGGAAGGTGGCATGGTATATGTATTAGAGTGGAAGGTGGCATGGTATATGTATTAGAGTGGAAGGTGGCATGGTATATGTATTAGAGCGGAAGGTGGCATGGTATATGTATTAGAGTGGAAGGTGGCATGGTATATGTATTAGAGTGGAAGGTGGCATGGTATATGTATTAGAGTGGAAGGTGGCATGGTATGTATTAGAGTGGAAGGTGGCATGGTATATGTATTAGAGGGAAGGTGGCATGGTATATGTATTAGAGTGGAAGGTGGCATGGTATATGTATTAGAGCGGAAGGTGGCATGGTATATGTATTAGAGGGAAGGTGGCATGGTATATGTATTAGAGTGGAAGGTGGCATGGTATATGTATTAGAGTCGGAAGGTGGCATGGTATATGTATTAGAGCGGAAGGTGGCATGGTATGTATTAGAGCGGAAGGTGGCATGGTACATGATGTATTAGAGTGGAAGGTGGCATGGTATATGTATTAGAGTGGAAGGTGGCATGGTATATGTATTAGAGCGGAAGGTGGCATGGTATATGTATTAGAGCTGGAGGTGGCATGGTATATGTATTAGAGCGGAAGGTGGCATGGTATATGTATTAGAGTGGAAGGTGGCATGGTAATGTATTAGAGCGGAAGGTGGCATGGTATATGTATTAGAGTGGAAGGTGGCATGGTATATGTATTAGAGTGGAAGGTGGCATGGTATATGTATTAGAGTGGAAGGTGGCATGGTATATGTATTAGAGCGGAGGGTGGCATGGTATATGTATTAGAGCGGAAGGTGGCATGGTATATGTATTAGAGGGAAGGTGGCATGGTATATGTATTAGAGTGGAAGGTGGCATGGTCATATGTATTAGAGCGGAAGGTGGCATGGTATATGTATTAGAGTGGAAGGTGGCATGGTATATGTATTAGAGCGGAAGGTGGCATGGTATATGTATTAGAGCGGAAGGTGGCATGGTAATGTATTAGAGCGGAAGGTGGCATGGTATATGTATTAGAGGGTAGGTGGCATGGTATATGTATTAGAGTGGTAGGTTGGCATAGGTAATGTATTTAGTAGATGGAAGGTGGCATGGTATATGTATTAGAGCGGAAGGTGGCATGGTATATGTATTAGAGCGGAGGTGGCATGGTATATGTATTAGAGCGGAAGGTGGCATGGTATATGTATTAGAGTGGAGGTGGCATGGTATATGTATTAGAGCGGAAAGGTGGCATGGTATATGTATTAGAGTGGAAGGTGGCATGGTATATGTATTAGAGTGGAAGGTGGCATGTATATGTATTAGAGTGGAAGGTGGCATGGTATATGTATTAGAGCGGAAGGTGGCATGGTTATGTATTAGAGTGGAGTGGATTATATGTATTAGAGCGGAAGGGGCATGGTATATGTATTAGGTGGCATAGGTGTGCATGGTATGTATTAGAGGGAAGGTGGCATGGTATATGTATTAGAGTGGAAGGTGGCATGGTATTGTATTAGAGGGAAGGTGGCATGGTATATGTATTAGAGTGGTAAGGTGGCATGGTATATGTATTAGAGTGGTAGGTGGCATGGTATATGTATTAGAGCGGAAGTGGCTGTGTGTATTACGGTGGTGGCATGGTATATGTATTAGAGTGGTAGGTGGCATGGTATATGTATTAGAGTGGTAGGTGGCATGGTATGTGTATTAGCGAAGGTGGTATGTGTGTATTAGAGGGAGTGGCATGGTATTGTATTAGGAGGTGCATGGTATTGTTAGAGTGGTAGGTGGCATGGTATATGTATTAGAGTGGTAGGTGGCATGGTATAGTGTATTAGGGAGTGCATGGTATATTATTAGAGCGGAAGGTGGCATGGTCTGTGTATTAGAGTGGTAGGTGGCATGGTATATGTATTAGAGTGGTAGGTGGCATTGTCTGTGTATTAGAGTGGTAGGTGGCATGGTATATGTATTAGAGTGGTGGTGGCGTGGTCTGTGTATAAGAGTGGTAGGTGGCATGGTCTGTGTATTAGAGTGGTAGGTGGCATGGTATTGTATTAGAGCGGAGGTGGCATGGTATATGTATTAGAGTGGTAGGTGGCATGGTCTGTGTATTAGAGTGGTAGGTGTGGCAGTGGTATATGTATTAGAGTGGTAGGTGGCATGGTATATGTATTAGAGTGGTAGGTGCATGGTCTTGTGTATTAGAGCGGGAGGTGGCATGGTATATGTATTAGAGTGGTAGGTGGCATGGTCTGTGTATTAGAGTGGTAGGTGGCATGGTATATGTATTAGAGTGGTGGGTGCGTGGTCTGTGTATAAGAGTGGTAGGTGGCATGGTCTGTGTATTAGAGTGGTAGGTGGCATGGTATATGTATTAGAGTGGTAGGTGGCATGGTATGTGTATTAGAGTGGTAGGTGGCATGGTCTGTGTATTAGAGTGGAGGTTGGCATGTGATGTATATGTATTAGAGTGGTAGGTGGCATGGTCTGTGTATTAGAGTGGTAGGTGTCATGGTATATGTATTAGAGTGGTAGGGGCATGGTATATGTATTAGAGTGGTAGGTGGCATGGTATATGTAATAGAGCGGGAGGTGGCATGGTATATGTATTAGAGTGGTAGGTGGCATGGTCTGTGTATTAGAGTGGTAGGTTGGCATGGTAATGTGTATTAGAGTGGTAGGTGGCATGTATGTGTATTAGAGTGGTAGGTGACATGGTATGTATTAGAGTTGTAGGTGGCATGGTATGTATTAGAGTGGTAGGTGGCATGGTCTGTGTATTAGAGTGAAAGGTGCATGGTCTGTGTATTAGAGCGGAAGATGGCATGGTATGTATTAGGTGGTAGGTGGCATGGTCTGTGTATTAGAGTGAAAGGGGCATGGTCTGTGTATTAGAGCGGAAGATGGCATGGTCTGTGTATTAGAGTGGTAGGTGGCGTGGTATGTATTAGAGTGGTAGGTGGCATGGTCTGTGTATTAGAGGGAAGGTGGCATGGTCTGTGTATTAGAGCGGAAGGTGGCATGGTATATGTATTAGAGTGGTAGGTGGCATGGTATATGTATTAGAGTGGTAGGTGGCATGGTATATGTATTAGAGTGGTAGGTGGCATGGTATATGTATTAGAGTGGTAGGTGGCATGGTATATGTATTAGAGTGGTAGGTGGCATGGTATGTGTATTAGAGTGGTAGGTGGCATGGTATGTGTATTAGAGCGGAAGGTGGCATGGTATGTGTATTAGAGTGGTAGGTGGCATGGTATGTGTATTAGAGCGGTAGGAGTGATACGTGACACGATTTGTGTGTAACAGTGGCTGGTAGAAATTTTATGAATCATGTTGATAAGGTGGCTTGCTAACTGTACTAAGCTGAAAGGTAATAAGTTATGCGACGTCTGACCCGGATAGCAGACTTGGGTGCGAGTTATTTACTCATCAGAATAACCAAACTTTTCAACGACCAAACTTGTGTTTCGTGTAGATTTGAGTCCAAACCTACTAGTAAAGCCATAAAGGTAAACATTCGTGGTCTACCTAATCTTTTGAGGCAGGGGGGATGGAAAGTTGGATGAGAGGGGAGCAGTTGGGAGGAGGACAGGAGGGCCGTGAAGGGGAAAGAGAAGATTTGTTTTGCAAAGCGCTTTTAACAGACTTTAGAAAGTGCGTTCTGCAAATTTGTTTATATTTTGATGGGGGCAAGACCACACATTTGTATTGTCTATCTACAGGTAAAAAAAAAAATCGGACAACTGGGGAGGGGGTGGAGTGTGATGTTGAAAGGGAAGGGGTCATTTTCGGAGGGAGGGAGCAGGGATGGTGGATGCGGAGTGGCCTTAAATTGGGCACGGAAAAAAAATGAGCGATAGCCGTCATAACACTGTAGTCGCGTTTTGTTACTGTGAACTTGATGTTCGATGGTCCGGGCGGGAGGGGAAGGGAGAGGGAAGGATGACAAGAGTGGGGAAGGTTGGGGAATGGGGGTAAGTTCCCCATCCCCTTCCCTCATCTTCACCCTATCCACGACCAGTTCTCCGTGACGTGGAAGACTGAAAGTAGGGCGAGGAAGCGCTGATCATGTGCGAGTTGGCTGGTGCGTGAAGAAGAACTGCGTAGCCGTGTTCCTGTTCCTCCATCAGGCCTTTTCACTCAGGCGTATTGATTGGCTGTGTGTGTTTGATTGACAGGTCACTGTACTGTTCGCACCCAGGAACCTCTTCATCGGCCTCGTGTTTGGGGACTGAATCCCCTCCTCCGCACTCCCTTAGGGTTTTCTGTGCTTGCTCACTGTCTGCCTGCCCGTCTCTCCCACTATCTCTCGCTCTATCTAATCGTTTCGCCCCCCCTCTTTCTGTCCCTTTACCGCCCCCCCCCCCCCTCCTCCCGTCTTTCCCGTTCTTTCTGAACACACCTGTGTGTGTATCTGTGTATCGAACAGGTTCTCTGTGTATTTATCTGTTTCTCTCTGTCTGTCTGTCTACCTGGTCTGGTCCAATCTGGTCTGTCTGTCCGCCCATCTATTTATATTTACTTCTCTATCTATCTATCCGTCTATTTTGGGGGTGTGATATGTGTTCGTGCGTGCGTGTGTGTGTGTGTGTGTGTGTGTGTGTGGCGTGTGTGTGTGTGTGTGTGTGTGTGTGTGTGTGTGTGTGTGTGTGTGTCCCTCTGTCTGTCTTTCTGTCTCTCTCGTTTTGAGGATGAACCACACTTTCAAACGATCTCAATCAATTAGAGGTGGGGAAGGGTGAAGCTGGGACAGTAGGAAGGAGGTGGGGTGTCTCGTGTTCAGTAAACGTCCCCGAAGACGGTATGTAGTTACCTTAAAAGTGGGATTGAGAACGGTCAAAATTTCATAATGGTGAATCTTGGCTTTATAGGGAGAAGGGGTTGGGGGGGGGGGGGGGGGGGGGGGTAGCGAAAGCAGAAGATTGGTTGTTTATACATTCTCTGTCATGCTATAGTTTGTGGGGAACAAACGACAGATTGTCTTGCGTACTTGTGATGGATGGGGTCGTGTGTGTGTGTGTGTGTGTGTGTGTGTGTGTGTGGTGTGTGTGCTGCGCGCGCGCGCGCGTGTGTGTGTGTGTGTGTGGTGTGAGAGAGAGAGAGAGAGGAGAGAGAGAGAGAGTGAATAGAATAGAATAGAATAAAATAGAATTGAATAAATTTATTGTCATGAAACCTCAGGGTTTATGAATACACAATATGATCATTATAGAAGAATAAAACAGTCATACACAAATTTCCCTAATAATGACTGAGCATTCTCCATAGTCATTTACTGGCTTGGAACAATATTTGAAGCATTATATTAAGACATTGTATGCCTCTCATTAAAATATTTCTGTTGGCATCAAACTTTTCACAAATGAACTTGTGTCTTTCAGTACAGTGTGTGTGTGTGTGTGTGTGTGTGTGTGTGTGTTGTGTGTGTGTGTGTGTGTGTGTGCGTGCGTGCGTGCATACGTGCGTGCGTGCGTGCGTGTGTGTGCATGTGTTCGTGTGCGTGTATGTGTACTGCTCCGCACAAAAGCTGTTTACATAGCACAGTGCGATGTTGGTGGATATTGAAAAAGCGCCATTCCCACAACTTCTGAGAATTACGTCAGATTTAACGTGTCTAAAGCCAGACACTGTGGAAGGCGGAGCCGAACCTTCTTCCTCTGCCTGAACGTTCTCTGAACTGAATCAGGTTCCCACGTGATTGCTGGGTTGACAGAGGGTGTTAGAGAAATCTGACCCCACGAGTGGTTTGAACTCACGACTGTTCGTGCTACAAGCGACCGGATTAACCATGTGACCGCGCTCCTGT
>CM065748.1:28973587-29006087 GCA_033310375.1 Conus canariensis | reverse complement strand
TGCTTTCATGGCAGGGTGAAGGGTGGGTGTGTCACTTTTGGGGTCTGGAGATACGGACATTCTTGAGACACCACCACCCCCCCCCCCCCCCACCCGCTTTCCCCGACCCGCAAATGAAAACAGTAATGTACGGAAACGCTTCTGCTGGGGAGCTTTCTGACCTTAGGAATCTCTCGTTCCTGTCAAACCTCTGGCTCGGAGCCACCGACCGGCTGTGCATACGAGCAGAGTACTAAGTATTCTATGTAATGGTGTATGTTTGTATCCTGCCCTGGTGTATCCTTGTCCCTTTACCCCGACAGGTGCTGAGGTTGAACGTGGGGGGTTCCTTCTACACCACCACCCGCACCAACTTCCTCCGTCATCCCTCCTCACTTTTGGCCCGTATCGCCACCGGCCACATCCACCTGCCTCGCGACGATCGTAATTTCCTGGTCATCGACCGTGACGGCAACGTCTTCAGGTGAGTCTGTGCGTCCTCTTTGTCATCGACCTTGACGGTAATGTCTTCAGGTGAGTCTGTGCGACCGCTTGGTCATCGAGCGTGACGAGAATGTCTTCAGGTGAATCTGTGCGTCCTTTTGGTCATTGACCACGACAGTGTCTTCCGTTGAGTCTGTAAGTCACCTTGGTTATCGAGCGTGACGGCGATGTCTTCAAGATAAGTCTATCTGTCTCATCGACCATCTGGCAATATCTTCAGGTGGGTCTGTCCGTCTTCTTGATTATTGACTGTTCAGTGGGTCTGTCTCTCTGATGGTCATCGACCGTGACGTGCTTTGTCTACTGATCAGTCCGTGCATCTTTCTGGTCATATACTGTGACAGTAATGTCTTCAGTTGGGTCTGTCTGTCCCCCAACTCATCGACTGTGACGGCAATCTCTTCAGGTAAGTCCGACAGTCTCTGTTCCTGGTCATCGACCACGATGGCAGTGTTTTCAGGTTAGTATGTGAGTCTTGGTCATCGACAGTGACGACAATGTCTTCAAAGC
Organism: Conus canariensis; assembly: GCA_033310375.1. Classification (NCBI taxonomy): domain Eukaryota; kingdom Metazoa; phylum Mollusca; class Gastropoda; order Neogastropoda; family Conidae; genus Conus; species Conus canariensis. Next base: position 29,005,094 of record CM065748.1, on the reverse strand, counting down.
AATGTTTCAAGTGAGTATATGAATCGCCTTGGTCATCAATCGTGACGACAATGTTTTTATGCGTCAGTCTGTCCCCTTGATCGTAAGCTGTGACGGCAATGCCTTCATGCGAATGATCTGTACTCTTAGTCTTCACCTGTAACGGCAATGTATTTAGGTGAGCCTGTCTTTCTTTCAAGTCATGAACCAAGACAGCAGTGTCTTCAGGTGAGTCTTTGAGGGTTTTTTGGCGCTGTCGTCAGTGAGTCAGTCGGATCTCCATTTCTCCCATACTCAGTTCTTGGTCTGTTTATCTTAGCTGGGAAACGGTTTGTTTTTATTTGAGGGTGAGAGAGCGATGCCATGATATCGGATGTCTACCTGTTAGCAACCGCACATGTCCACAGTGGAAAGGTATGGAAGTGGGCCAGGGTATCCATGGGCCTAAACGTTTCCACACGTCTCAAGCCACACACTTCCTCATTCCTCGTGTGTCTTGAAACTCCCCAAATTACTCTTGACATACGAGAACTCGTAGTTCTGTTCGACTCAACAAAAATCTGCAATTTCCTTGGATTAACACACACACACACACACACACACACACACACACACACACACACGTATCAGTCTACCTCTCTCTCTCTATTTATCTGTCTATGCTTATTTTTGTATTTTGCTTCTAGGCACATCCTGAACTACCTTCGCACGGATCGTCTCCTCATACCGGATGGTTTTCGCGAGGTGGCGCTGTTGCGAGAGGAAGCGGCATATTACGAACTTCCGGGACTGGTGACTGACCTGGACGGCATGCTGGAGAACCGACGTCGGCAAATGCGGAGAGGTACGTACATAACAGTTAATTGTATCTGGCCGAAGTTAAATGGTTTTGGTTTCACTTTCCGTTTAACTATTGTATACTGGAGCTCCATTTCTGCTCGCACACGTCCATATCCAGCGAGAGAATCGTTCATTTTGGCTGGGCTGGCCTCACGTGCAGCCACGCTTTTGTTGTCCGCTCTGCAGCAAGGTCGGCCATTGTGTGTGTGTGTGTGTGTGTGTGTGTGTGTGTGTGCTTTAAACACGACAGTTTGACACTCAAAGCAACGAAGTGTGGTCAACAGACAGCAAACACGTCAACAGAAGGCAGACATATTGCCAACTGCATCACCAGGAAGAGTTGAATGTCTCGGAACTCTCAATAGCTAAAAGCGGAAATACTTATCCTGCCGCTGCACATTTTTGGTCCAATTGGACACCATGGCCCTTGTGGGGCTGAATAGTTTTGGTAGGCAGGATCGTATTGTGTAGTATTATCTGTGTTGAGTGTTATCGTGTTATTTGGCCATGTGTTGTGCAGTAGCCGTGATGTGACTTCTTTCGTCGGCTGGGCCACCAACAGCATGATTTGTGTTGTGGTGTATTGTGTTGTGGTGTTTGGCACGGCCAGATATAGGCCTCTTCCGCGTGCTGGGTTAAACCAAGCATCTGCTACTAATCGCCCGTAAGCCCCTCTTCCCACTCTTTCCTAACTTAAAAAAAACTGTTCCTGAAAAAAAAATCGGGGGGAGATAGCAGCACTTCATTGCAAATGGATCATGAGAGTCAAATATTTGATTTGCAGCACACGCTAGCATAACAATCGGGATGTCGACTGTATTACATGCGCACCGTTTCACTCCGATGTGTTGGCATTTTCTCTCTGCGGTTGAAATTCTAAAGCTGACAGATCGGGCAAAATTCCTTTGGCGGCGCTCTTCATAGGCATTTATCCCAATGTAACGGCGGGGTCACTCTTGCTGAGCGCGAGCGCTAACACATTTTAGCTCCCTTTTGCAGATTTCCGAACATTTGTCCATTCACTTATTGATCTAACTGTAACCTCAGCATTCAGCTGTGGCTTTACGGCTTAGCACACGTGGTGTAGCATATATTATTCGGTCTGACTGGCACGCTGTGACGTCTCCCTTTTTGAAACAAAACTGTGTTGTGTTGCGTTACATTGCTTTATTCTGGTTTTACGCTGCCGTGTAGGCCTACTGTTCAATACTCATAGATAACAGTAGTGCATAGAACTGTATGAGAATAACATGAAGTGTACGGTCATGTTCTGGTCTGAACCGCATTATGCTGTCCTGAAAGTACTGGTCGGTATTGTACTGTTCAGTTTCATAATTGCACGGTTTGCTATGTTGTTCTGTGCTCTACAGTACGTTATTATGTCTTCTGGAAGGCGGATAAGGATGATTTACATGACATCAAGCGATCGAATTCTACGCAGGACTCCATGATGCGTTTTAGCTCTAGTTTCATTAAGAAGACGGTACTGCGTGCAGGCTGGTCCATATACGCTGCATCACATTTGCTCAACCATGAGGGCACAAAGCACAGGGATTTCAGCCAGACAGACAAATGAGTGAATGACTGAATTGAACATGTGGGTAAAGGTTACTATGAACGAGACTCAGGGCTGAACTACGCGTCAATCAACCATCGCGCAGATCAGGCGTGGAAGAAGAGCCGATTCCAAAATGTCCTACATGACGTGACCCGTCAGTTCAGGTTGCAAAGCGAGAGGACTGCAGGCGGAAATCTAAACAAATCTTAAATAAATGTTAGCGAACCGCCCAGAGAACGTGGACAAACGAGTCACAAGACGAAACACAACGCGTTTCGACCTCTTAGGTCTTCATCAGGTGAGACATTAACGAATAAAACAATGAAAATTCACTTAGCTTTGATCGCTTCAGATCACTTCGCAGGGTTCAGCGCAAGGAAGCTAAGTGAATTTTCATTGTTTTATTCGTTAATGTCTCACCTGATGAAGACCTAAGAGGTCGAAACGCGTTGTGTTTCGTCTTGTGACTCGTTTGTCCACGTTCTCTGGGCGGTTCGCTAACATTTATTTAAGATCCGTCAGTTCAGTCAGAGAGACATAGAGGGTGTAGGATCCGTGTCGTCGTCGTCCGCTAGTTACAGAGTTTCCTTGCCCCTGTTGAGGGCCCTCTCCGCTTTCTTTTTGATCCGACTGGCTCTGTGTCCACCTGCTGTTCACGGGTCGGCTGCCCGCTGACCACACTTTGCCGCTGACAGTCTAAAACTGTCAAGTGTGAAGCACACACGGATCATACAAAGGCTACATGCAGACTGCGGGCCGCCTTTACTGAACAGCGAACAAAAGAAGCTGGCATAGGTGGTTATCTGAGAGGGCAGACCAGCCAGCTGAACGATACTCTCTTGGCACGCGGTGTCTATGGTGCCCGGAAGTGGTTAGTGAGTGACCTGCTCAAGCGGACGAGACTCCAACGAGGGCGAATAGTGAGAAAGCAGGGCGACATACATATCCTCTTTCCTCTACCATTTTTGGGTCTGTTCATTTCAATTATCATTGCCCAGTCGACTACGGAGAGCCTTTCAGCTATATCACCACGCACGTGAAAAAAGTATACTTCCGGAAGAAAAAACAACAACATATATATACTAGCATGGTATCTTAACTATTGACATTCTTACAGCCATGTTGAGAGCGCCAGCTAATCCACTTGGCTTTTGCCATTTCAACAAAACGGTTTATGAGAAATAATGACTGCATCGAAAATACTTTAGGAAAAAAAAATCACATGTGCAAAGAGACACTTCAGAATGGACAAATAGTGTCCCTGGTGGACAGTGTGGATTGTTTCGATACCAAGTCGCCAGATTACGAAAATGAATTGGCATGTGAAATAAACAATGACAAGAGCAGATAGGAAAATGGGGTACAAAGTAGAAAGAAATGTACACACACACACACACACACACACACACAGAGCCCAAGAAGGTGGCAGAAAAGACAAAACAGATACGCACTGTTCGCCCCCTCCTCTCTCTGCTATCCTTTTCGCCACCTCTTCCTTCGCCTAGGGGGGACTCTGGGTGGTCCTTAAGTAAAAATTAGATCTCCAACTTTTGAAAATGCTAGTACAGAAATAACATTATTCCCATTTCTGTTTCTCCCTTTGACTGTTATTTCTCTCCCCTTCTCTTCATCGTCGTTCAGTTTTTTTTCTGTTTTTGTGGCCCATTCGTCTACCTTTGTTCTGCAGAGTGTTAGCATTTTTTGTTGTTCCCGTTCATAACATGCCAGCAGCCTTTATTTCGTGATTTGATAGTAAGTAATTAGGTAGGTAGATAATAAACACGCTTCTGAATGATGTTGTCCATTTTGCTTTTTTTTTTTTGCCGCTGTCCTATTCCCGTTCACAACATGCCAGCCTTTATTTCGTGATTTGATAGTAAGTAATTAGGTAGTTAGACAGTAAACACGGTTCTGAATGATGTTGACCATTTTGCAATTTTTTTTTTTACCAGTGTCCTATTTTAGTGAAATTCTTGTGACACTGTCATGGTTTTTTAATTTCTTTCTTTCATCTTGTGTATGCTTAAAATTAAGCCAAGTGGCTAATATCTTCAGCACGGACTAGCTTTATATGCCATGAGGAAACCGTTATTTACGATCGCATTGTGGCTTGTTTTGGTGACAGGGCTTTTTTCGTACACCTGTTGATAGCCTCAACGGGGCTCTTCTGCATTTTAGTCAGCTGGATATAATCAGCATGACATTTTTAAACAGATATTTAAACTTTCCCTTTTCATTACATAAAAAAGAACGTAGAAGAAATAGCAACATGAACATATAGTCATTTTTACATTAATAAGTTAATACTTGTAATGTGTACATATATAAACTTAGAGAGGTTATGGACACTTATCTCTTACGAGCTCAGCATATACGAACATACTTTAACAATATCATTCATAAATGCAGGCCAACATACAATATACGTTAAAACCTGTATACATGTACGCACGACCACGTAAACACGCATATACATATGTACGTGTGTGCGTAATATATATCCATCAACCAGTATATGAATGCATACATTTTATGCAAATGATCATCAGCATACACGTAAAGTAAAAACCAGAACCACAGTTTGTGTGTGATATTAATTTGGTGAGGATGAGAAGACACTGAAGATGTCTTTTCTCTCATTTTCCTTCCTGTTTTATTCAGAAATTTCTTGAGTCACTTTCATGGTTCATTCAATTTGACAGAAGCATGTTGGATAATTTTCAATTAGTGCGAAACAAAACGATCTAAGAGTTACTGCGCTATAACCAACAGGACGTAACCATACTCAGTACTGCATTGGACTGTGATTATGTTGCAGAATGGTACCACATCGAACTGTAGCGTAATGTGCTGCGTGCTCTTCTCTCTCGTTTTCCAGGTGGAAACTTTCGCAGAAACAATCACCCCAGCATCCTCGAGACGGGAGGAGGAGGAGAAGGAGGAGGTGGGGGTGGGGTGAGCGGGCGCAAGATGAGCGCCAGCGTGGGGGACAACCTGCACCTTCTGCAGGAGGAGGACGACCTGGACTTCATCGAGGACAGCTGGATAGGGGGCACTTTGCAGTGACGTCATTACACGCCACAGTCACGTGATTTTCTAGAAGGCCGCATGGTGATGGGAAAGAAGGAACTGGGAGTGGCTCACGATCTGTCAGTGTAAAGGGCAGGATACGGAAGTGGGCGTGGTCTAGAGACTGTCTGTCAGCTGTGCTTGTTCAAAGGGAAATTCTAAGTGTCGTCAGTCACTTGAGGTGAAGGGCAGGATTTTACAGATAGGCGGGGCTTACACATTTTCAATCACCTGCGTTTATGAAAAAAGAAAAAACAACAACCCTGATTTGCGGTGAGATATTGTCAGTCACCTATGTTGCAGCCTCGAAGAATATGAAGGGTTGGGATCTAAACATTGTCAATCACCTGTGCATATGTACCATATACATAGAACTGACAGGCGTTCAGACACTGTCAATCCCCTAGGGAGGGGAAGGGCGAGAAGAAAGTGGGTTGGGATTAATCACCGTCAATCACATTGTCAGTCACTTGTGCATAGGAGAGTGGGATTCTAGTAGGCGTTTTTTTTTTTTTTTTTTTTTTTTTTCCAATCATCTGTGCACAAAAACAAGGGTGTCAAGGGCAGAACTGGAAGTAGAATGTTAGTCAATTTTACATGTGAACTGCAGGATGAAAGCCAAGGAGTGAAGCTTTACCCTGTCAATCATCATGACGTGTTGAGGATGGGATTGAAGTGAACAGGAGGGGGGGGGGGGTGTAACAAAAAAAAACCCCTTCAGTTGTGTTAGGAAGGCTGGGACGCAGAAAAATCTAACAAGTTACCAGGTGTTCACACAGGTGAGGGGTTGGACGGAAGGGAGTTGGGCGCACGTGTTGGTGGTCAGCTGTGAAGAAGGAATGGAAAGAATGGATGGCATACTTCTTGTCCATCGCCTGTGGGGTGAGTCTAAAGGGAATGGTTGGGCCATGCGTGCTGTTAATCGCCTGATGAACGAGCATGGTAGGACAGGGGACAGGAGGGGTGGGGATGGCATACACACTGCTGGCTAAATTTTCTTAGCTGGATGATGGTTTCAGCTTACTGCACCAGCAGGTTAAAACTTTAAATGCGTTTATTTTGCCCTGAGTACTCCTATTAATTGTCGAATGGAGCAATTAGCAACGTATGTTACAATGTATGTTCAGACTAACGTGAACGTTCACCTACCTCAAAAGTTTGGAATGCAGGCTCACATTGTTACACATGCAAGAACCATGACTGTTTTTTCATATTTTGTCTGTCTTCGAAACAACTGTTTTGGTCGCTGGAATAATTGGTAGTCAAAATTAAAACCTTTACTAAGGTACAGGTTTGTGTATTCAGGGTTGCTGAGCTGGTAGAATGCCAGCTGGCGTTCAGAAGGATTAATCCCACGTGGTGCTGGCACGAAAAAAAAGCGTGTTTGGTCTTATGATGTCAGTGCAATCCGAAGACAGAACCACCTCCCTCACATCACTGTTATAGGATGGATGGTTAACCCCGTTAGATATTTCACTGGAAGTTGGGGGAGTTGATGTTGAAGCTAAAAGTAACACATGGGTTGTTGCAGAATTTGAAATGGTTCAGCCTGGAGAACCAGTGTCAAGAATCGAGAGCTTTTAAAGAAGAGACGTTTCGAGCTTTCGCTTTAAAGAACCGAGAGCCTTGACCACTGGGCTGCCTAGAACCGACATACAGGGTGCAGGTACAGCGTATCATGAGTTTGTAAGTGTTTGGGGGAGGGGGAGCAGGGGTGATAAGGGAAAGGAGGGTGTGAGGCAACTGAGGGCGTTTGAGAAAGAGAGAGAGAGAGAGGGGTATGGGAGGGAGGAGGGGCAGCGATTTGTTGCTCGAGCGCGAGACACGGACTGTACTTGTGTTAAAGTGTGGGGTTTATTGGAAGCGTTATTAACCGTCCGACCTCGGGAGAAAAAAAAGTGACCAAATGACGTCATCAAACTCGGAACTTTAGCACACTTACTGTTACATGGTGACGTCATCAGAAGCTTGATCAACAGACGTTGCGCACGATGAAGCGTCATCAGAAGAATGAGGATGTTATGAGGAGACGCTGATGTCATCCGAAGGAGAACAGCGCTCTGTTCAAAAGGCTTTAATAAAGGACTGTGTTCCCATCGTGTGAATGAGTGACGTCTTAAGAGACAGCTGCATCACTCAAAGAGCCTGATGACGTGATCAGATTTGAGTCTGTCAGTTCAGTGGCCTCATCGAGGTAAACATGACATCATCACAATAAGAGTGACATAGTAAGACGGTTGAACAGACAATGAATTGAACCACGTCACACAGATGGATAGGAATGTGGATAGCGTGTAACCGATTAACGTCATTCCAGAGAAGCGACTGCGTCACCGACCACGTCATTCTCTGAATGACGTCAAAGTCAGAGGGAAGCGCACGTCAGACAGCAGTTTTCAGTCTTTTTAGGTTCTGAGCTATTTTCAGAGAATAACTGTCTCCTCTGTTGGAATTGTCTGAAGGAAAAAAAAATCGCCAGTCGTGTCGCCGTGTGATGTTTGTAGTAGCCCAGCACGGGCGTCTTCATATGCTGTTTCAGATCACTGGAATGAAAAAGGGGTTGGTGCGTGAAAGTGTGACGTCATCAAGTAAATGATCAATTGATGGTCTGAGCACAAACGAATCGGACATCCGTGCCCTGTCTCCAAAAGCAAGCAAAGACAAACGATTAGAATACTGCGCTAGGTTGGCAGGGCTTTTTCTGCACTGTCTTGGTGCTTGTTCGCCAGCACGTATGTAGATAGAGAACCTCGTAGGTGGGATGATGAGTAGTTGGAGCAAAAGTAATCACTTATTTTGTATCCATGATTCAATCTTTCAGCTTTTGTTGGCATAGCGTGCTGGGAGATAAATAACACGCTTGAAACTTGGGTATGAAGAATGTCCTTCAGCACTTTATTCTTGGCGGGGGTTCCGTCTTCTTTTTCTCCTTTAAAAAGAACGGAAAGCGAATGGAGTTCAATACAAAAATAATCATAATCGCCTCACGATGGGTGAAAGAATGGCCCTGCATTGTCATATTTGCCTCGTAACCCAGGGTAAAGGCTATTGAGACACTTCTGATGATTTCATGACAATCTTCCTCCATTTGTTACCGTTCTGTCCACTCCGATTTGACCCCCCCCCCCCACCCCATCTTTCTTTGTTTTGCGCCCCTCCCCGCTTCCACAACCCTCTCGTCTTCTTCCACCCGCAGCCCTCTAGGCTGGCTCTGTGCCTGTACCACCAACGTTCTGTATTTTGTTTGTCTTCCCAGGCTGACTGCCCTTGAATACTGAACAAGAGGGGAGAGGGGAGGTATCTTGCCATTCGTGAGAGTTCCACTGGGCATATCGCAAGGATTCACCACTCTGTTGATCTGATTGGCTCTTCGCCAGCTTCTTGTTCACGGGTTGGCTGTTTGCTATACTTCTCCGACGCAGCACGGGAGGCAGTACAGTTAAAGCTATGTAAAAAGGGACAAGTGCAACAGATGGTCATAAAACTGATGCACAGGGCAAAGCGTTTATACAGCCCCTTAATTCTGCAGGCCTTTTCGTTGGTACAGCACCAGAGCTATCGTTTACACTAAAAGATGGGAGGAGGATGCTAATTCTGATGGCAGGGAGGACTAGCGTGTAGGTTTGTGTGAGCATACCAAATTCATAAGACCCCAAATCACTGAGAAATCGCATTTGCACTTCTCTGCAAGGCGTATCTCACGTACAAATATTGTGGTCGGTTATAGACCTTAGACAGCAACACGAAATTTCGAAAGTTTTCCACATGACACAAAGTCTACTTTCGCCCGAAATAGATTATGAAGCCATTCAGGCATCCTCTCTATGACGCGCTCTAAACTGGCGAAACATGTGGACCAGTGAGCAGAACTGCTGGTTCATCATACATGACCACGTTTCTTTTGAAATCAAATACAGAGTAGAAGACGAGAACACGACAGTCCCGTTTACTAATCTTACCACGGTAAATGCTTCATTTTTGTTAAGTTTATTCCAAGGCCCCCTTGACTTGTAGGTGCGAGGAGAAGGCTGAAAGAGAAAGGGACCGAAAATAGGCAGGTGGATTTTGCGGACACTTTATTTAATTTTTGCACTGGTCGGCAGTATGGGGCAACTTTTCTAATCTCTCAGTTGGCCTTGGTCGTTTTATCGTGTTACATGGCTCACAACGAAACTACTTTGTAATACGCATTGTTTTAAGTTAAATGCGTTTCATTTGAAGGTGTGTTTTACCAGGCTCTCCAATGGTGATATAATGGGATCTTTCAGTATAAATTGTATCACCAGTTTACAGAAAGCTGTTGCGAGTAATTTCCTCTACTCTGTGATCTCTTTGAACGTTATAATTTTTCTTTCCAGACAATCTTTTTCTGCTGTCGTCCACCGTTTTTTCTGCCCTTGACCTGCCTTTTTCTACAATATCTTTACACTTCCTTGTTCTTTTTTTTTACAATTTGTAATGTGCTTATTGTCTTTTTAAAAACTGGCAACTGGATAGCAATACTGTAACATTCCCAAAAGCGGGTACCAGCTGTTAATTCTGCAGGATCCACTTGCCATTATGGCTCTTTTGAATGCATTTTCCGGTCACATTTAACCACTTTCAGTAAAATTTCTTAAAACTATTTCTTTTTAAGCTGTGGGTGATAAATTAACAGGAATGGCCTGCGCCCTCGACAACGCCTCGGCTTTTATGTCTTGAGGAGATTCCAACAGATTAGTCATTACGCCATGACTTTGTCGGATATACAAGTGTTATTTGTGTTGAATATTCCTTGTCCTGTCATAGCTTTTCCTCCTGTATGGTGACAACCTGAAGGCGTTGTCGGCTGTGTTGTAATTACGCTGAAACTGAAACCGTGTTTTCATGTGAAAACACGGGTGCAGGACCAGCAATGACGTGACATTTTCCTGCAGTAATGAACAGGTCATGCGTTCGGTGTACTCGTGATTCTGCATTCATGAGCAGTGTCTTGTTTTAGGATACATGGCAGGCTTTTCGTTTTGCTTTGCTTTCTTTTTAACGATGAAGCGATGGACTGTGCTTTCACAGAGTTGATCTAGCGGGGTGTGTTTGTTGCGCCATGATGAACATTGAAAGGTTGATACCCTTTGGAGAAGAGGGCGCGTTTGTAAGTCTAAATTATTTGGTAATCCATGTCGCTACTTGTGATTTTGTTGTTGCTCTGGCGCGCGCGCGCCTATGTGTGTGTGTGTATGTGTGTGTGTGTGTCGTAACATGGGTGGGAAATCGTAATTTGGGGGTGGGGGTAAGCAGAGAGAAGGAGGGGAGAGCACAGTCCTAATATAATGTTATGCTAATGCGATGTCCATTGATGTTGATGAAAGGCACAGTAAGGGCTTCAATTTGAGGACTTTGGAAGTTCAGGTGAACTTAGGCCAGAAGCTGAGGATTTACGGTGCATATGAACCTAACAGCGCTTCTAGTGCAGTTGTTGCTTTGCTCTAATAAAGACATTCACGGTGGCGAAGGACACCACCCCCCATCCCCCTCTTTCCTACAGTGCATATCTACTATTGGCTTGTATTTACATGTTAATCTTTTTGTGATTGCATGACATATCATACAGATTGCATGTTGCAATTCTTATTTTTGAAATATCTGACTTTATGATATTACGTTTGTTCCCTCTCATCGACTCTCTCACTTCATTGGTGAGGGGAACTTGACTCTCTCTTTATATATATATATATATATATATATATATATATAATATATATATATATACGAAGTATGTACATAAACGCGAGCTTCAATGACTTTCTCTTTGTTTTCATTGACTTAAACTGATACGTTTTATAGAGGAATCAGTGTTTTATTGTGGAAACGAAACACATTTATGTTAGTAAGCCATTTTCTTGGTAAGAAAATGGATATGGATTGCCATGCTTGAGCGGGTAACCTCGAGAAAAAGATCTGCAACTCTATTCGAAGACTTTTTTTTCTACTGTGGACGGTTTTTGACATTTTTTTTTCTCCCCCCCCCCTTTTTTTTTTTTTTTTTTTAATATAAGAATGACGCTGTTGATCGCTCAATGAACTGGTCTCTTTCGGATCAAAATCCTATTACTAAATTCTGGGACCTTTCACACGGTCACTTAAAGCATTATTTTAACAGCACACAGGTTCTTTGCGGTCAAATATCACCGTCGACTTATTAATTCAGTGAAAATCTGTTCACCTCCTATTTGACGGAAAGAGCAGGTTTCTTCCTTGATTTTTTTTTCGTGACATTGGGAACCATTGAATAACCCTTTACAGACGTCGCAAGATGGTGACGCACAGGCACAACAGCTGGTCCCCCAGCACAATGGTGGCCTGATGTATGAAGCTCATAAAACCATGGCGGTTATTGCCAAAGTGACGTCAGGACGTTAGTTGACAGGGTTTTCCCTGGATTCTCTCCCCCTTCCTATCATCTAACCCCCCCTCCTAGTTCGAACACTCCCCCCCCCCCCCCGGAATGGATTTTAATCATTTCTTTTACCCCCTCTCCCCCATTTACCTATGCTTCTGTGCCCCACCCACATTCCCTCTTCACACACCCACGCGCTCTTCCACATATGTTATTCAATGGAAACCATTCCATGTTACATGTCTTGAGGGGAACGACGTTCCTTCTTGGCTGTCAAACGATTTATTCTTTAAATAATTTATTTCCTTTTTTTTTCAACACTTCAGCATCATTCATTGTTTCTCTCGGTGCCTATGTCAGTAGACTGCAATAAACAAAGAAAAGAGAGGAAAAAAAAAAAAAACGGCAAGAAAACAAACTGAAGGAGATGATTTGTGTGTTGTGCGTCTGCGATCGTTTACCATTTTCTCTGAGAGTTCGTTGCCTCTTGTGATTAGTCCCTCTGCCTCTTTAACTTTCTCTCTCTCTCTCTCTCTCTCTCTCTCTCTCTCTCTCTCTCTCTCTCTCTCTCTCTCCTCCCCAAACAAGTATACATGACAGCAGTACAGTTCAAGAAAGGAATGTCGAGTTCACCTCTGGAAAAGGAGAGTCCGGGGTATTTTTACAAGCAAGACAAGAGAAGACACGAGACGACAAGCGGAAGAACAACAAGATATCCACAGCCTCCAACGTTCTACAGTATTTACAAGGATGGGCATGCAAATTTCACAGGAAGCCCATGGTATGAAGAAAATGATCCCACGATGCATTAAGATACCTGAAACACACTGCAGCGTTACTTGAAACCAGTGAAAACAACTATCAAACATACAGAACGGAGCACAAAGTAACTCTTATTTAATACACAATTCAATACAGACGAGTGAATTTTCGAAAAATCACGTTTTCTTCAGACATGACAAACAGTCAGACATCATAGAGTAAAGTAAGGAAGCCTGAAGAAATCCTCTCATTCTGAGGATACTGACTACGTTGTGTGAAGATAGTGACCCCGACGGAGTAAAGTAAGAGAACCTAAAGGAATCCCTGCATTCCAAATATACCGAATCCATAGTATGAAGACAGTGACCCCATACAGTAAAGTCGGAGAACGGAAATGTTTCCGCGTTCTGAAGATACTGACTCCTTCGAGTGAACATTGTGACCCCGCGGTGTCAAGTCACAGAACCTGAAGGAATCCCGACATTCTGAGGATTCGGACTCTTTGGTGTGAAGATAAAGTGACCAACAGTGTAAAGTTAGAAAATCTGAAATCCTGAAGATACTGACCCCGTAGTATGAAGATAGTGACCCCAATAGTGTAAAGTCAGAGAACCTGAAGGATTCTACATTCTGTGGATTTCGACTCCATAGTATGAAGACAATGACCCCACAGTGTAATGTCAGGGAGTCGGTAGAAATCCCCCTTTCTGAAGATACTGAAACCGTAGTATAAAGATACTCGACCCATTGAAGTGAGAGTCCTGAAGGCATACCTTCATTCTGAGGGTACTGAGTTCAGAGTGTGAAGATAGTGACCCCAAAACGTAAAGTCAACAGACTCTGAAGGAATCGCTATATTCTAAGGATACTGACCCCACAGTACGAAGATAGTGATCCCAAGCGTAAAGTCACCAGACTCTGAAGGAATCGCTACATTCTAAGGATACTGACCCCACAGTACGAAGATAGTGACCCCACAGTATGAAGATAGTGACCCCCACAGTATGAAGACAGTGACCCCACAGTATGAAGATAGTGACCCCACAATTTTAAGTCAGACAACCCGAAGGAGTCCCTACATTCTGAAGACATTGACCGCTCACTGTCAGGATAATGATCCCACCTGTAAAGTCAGGGAGCCGGAAGGAACCCTCCATTCTCCCTCCCAGTCTGAAAAACCATTGACCCATCAACGTCAGGGTCTTGAAGGCATCTCTTCGTTCTGTGGGTGACCCCGACATCACAGCGTAAAGTCAGGGAACTTGAAGAATCCATTCCGCGGATACTGACCCCATAGAGCGAAGATAGTGACCCCCACAAAGTGAAGTCACGGAACGAAAAGGGAATTCCTGAAATTTGAGGTTACTGATCTTACGGTGCCCCCCTATAGTCAAGGGGACTGGAGGACACAGAAAAGATAATGACCCACTATGTGAAGATGATGACTTCATAGTGAAAAGTCAGGGATCTCCGGCAGTTCCTGGATACACAATGTACAACAACAGTCTGCCGTGATGGGAACTACGGAAAACTACTTGCTTCCACAGAATACAGATTTTCTGCTTCCATTTTCTTGAGAAGTCATTTTCTTTGCGAAAACAGTAATAAACAGTGATAGTTATTATTTTTACGCGAAATCGTCAAATTTATGACTTGCATTATTATTGTTTTCTTTACTATTCTACCTGCTATTACACGATAACCTTTATTACCATGATAACAGTAAATGTGACTCACACATGTGCACTGAAACATCGCGCTCTTCTACTAGTATCACTACACGGTCATTTTGAATGTGAACAGCTGGGTTTCAAATATTCCATCTCAACATGAAATAAGTAATTATGCTCATGTGCATGAGCATGGAGACTTACTGCACACAAGGACTGTGTACGGCTGATTACTGAAATTAACTAAAAATACGCACTTTTCCCCCCTGCACATAGTCATGAAGCTGATAAGTATTGCTTCATTCCTTTTGTCACGCAATCCCATTCTATTATGTCGCCCTGAGCGGTTAAAAAAGTAATTACGATCTTTTGACGCTAAGACTTTCAACAGTGATTATTTCAGTTTCAGATTTATTATAACAGAGCACTTGTAGAGCTGCTGTGTTATAACGTAAAGAAAAAGTTCTGTCCTTAAAAAAAAAAAAAGCGAACAAAACCAAAAGTCATTCATAAAAGATTCACAAACATTGATAACATTATAGCACAGACGTTTGATTGACATCCCTAAGGACGATAAGTATGGCGAGGAAACCAAAAATTACGCTCACATTTATCACATGTAGATTAAAAATATAGTATAATGTTGATGATAAAGCTGCTGGGGAAAAAAGGCGACAAGAGAGGCAGTGTGCCTATGCTGACTCACGTGTGATGAATACACGCCACAGGATGGTCAATGATAATGAGTGGGTGGGACAAATGGGGAAGCAGAGGCATGGTGATACAATTCCAATGGCAGCTTCTGTTGGAAGATCGGCACCAACCTGCTGATGAAATATGTCGCATTATTGTCTGTAGATAATGGATAAGAACAGGAGGAAAAGCATATTCTTTAACAAATTAAAAAAAAACCCTGATACATGAAATAACAACAAAATGAAATTGTTGTTTATAGAGAAAAATACAGACATTCTAAAATTGAAAAAAAAAAAAATTATCCTTGAGATAACAAATTAAACAAATCTTAAACATGAAAAAAACTGTACAATACAGAACACAATCAGCAACAATAGATAATTAATGAGAGAGAGAGCAAAGGGGGAGGGGGACGGGGGCTGCAGCAGAAGCAGGGGGAGCGTAAATTATAGAGAGAAAGAAAGCCTTACGTTTAATTGTATGAGTGTGAGCTAGCAGGGTGTTGGGGAGTGAAGAGGCAGTTGAATATTAACAAGGAAGGCGTGAGGAAACAAGAGGCGTGGGGAAACAAGAAAGTGGAGATAGAAATAATGCGGTAGGCCTACTGGAGTGGGGAATGCACGTGTTTCGGCACTGCAAGGACGGGCAGACAAGCTGTGTTTGAACAGTCAAGCCAAGTGGACAAAATGGCCCTGTCTGGCGATACGTTTCCTGCATGGCACATTCAACTATGCAGTCTGCGACTACCGAAGGACCATGACTTTGATAGGATGTTATTTTTAGAATGACTGAAGTGCAGAGGAACTGGTTTTCAGGGCAGAGGAGGGAGGGTGGGGGCATGGGACATAGGGAGGGGAGAGGGGGAGCGAAGAAGAGACATGGGGGAGGCTGGGACGTAAGAACTGGAGTGTGTGGTTGCCCGTCACTTAAAAGCAATGATACATTTCGATGCAAGGGAAAACACTCTTCATTTTCCAGCTGTTACACATAGTTCTTTCCCTTGTACTCAAGCGCTCCCATTCAGAACCTACAGACGGCATTTTTAACTAGTGTAACATAAATTAATGCTGAAATAATTACTACAACCGACTTGTCTTTCCGTTTACCCGCCTTCTCCCCCCACCTCTTTAGTTCAAGGTTGTCGTGAGTATAACGAGCTCTTTTGATTTGCTTACTACTTTGTGTGTGTGTCACGTGTGTGTGTGTGCGTGTGTGTGTGTGTGTGTGTGTGTGTGTGTGTACGTGCGCGCGCGCGTATACGTGTGTGTGTGTGTGTGTGTGTGTGTGCGCGCGCGCGCGCATGTGTATGTATGTGAAAGCGCGCGTGCCAGTGTGTAAATGGCTTACTGTGATTATTATCATCATTGTGATCCGAACTAACAATTATTGTTTGTGTTAGCAGTAGTAGTAATAGGAGTGGTTGTACTAATCATTTCTCCCTCCCATCTCTCTACTTATCCTTATCCCAATGAATGAACAGTCCAGAGAGAGAGATGTCCATGCACAGCATGCTCTATTACCCATGCAGTCACGTACACACATGCATCCCGTATACACACACATACACGTGCTGAACCAACTGGCTTCCTCTCCACCCTCACTATCCTAAGTCTTTCTTTATTAACTTTTTTACATATATTTTCTCTCTCTCTCTTTCTTTTTAATTAACCCATTTTAACTGTGGCACTGTGTCGTAGAAGATGTGGTTTAGCGAATATGGACTTGTAACGCCCGTAACGACACCTTGTTAATACGTGAGAAGTGAAAGCCGAGTGACTAGCACGTTATAAGAAAGTGTGAGCATTCATGTGTTTGTCGTCTTCATATTTACTGTATAACAATCGTCTAGGACTGCTCCCATATCATCTCAATCACCATAATGTTGATCACCGTCGATCTTTCTTCGTCGTCATCATTGTCGTTTTCCTCAGGTACGACGAGGTTAAAAAAAATAAGTCATCACATCACACACAGCAATTTTCGTTAACAATTTTATTCAGGTAAAAATACGATGGTAATGGTCCGTTTTGGGATGTCGATATTACAATGAATTAAAGACATGTGTGTCAATATTACTGAGAACGTAAAAGTACAGCATCACACTTTCTCGACAGAAAACCTCGATGCATAATTATTGTGCACAAGTCGTGGTCAACATTTCAGTACTAGCTGGGTGCGACCAACAAGAAAACAACCGTCGAAATCATAACGACACATGTAATAGCTCACAACATCTGAATTACCAAGGAAACATTGTGTGTGTGTGTGTGTGTGTGTGTGTGTGTGTGTGTGTGTGTGTGTGTGTTACGCGAGTGTGATATGTGTGCACGCGCGCGCGCGCGCGCGCGCGCGCGTGTGTGTGTGTTGTGTGTGTGTGTGGTGTGTAGGGATGCAGATGAGGCAGGGGAGGGGGGAGGGTTATCAAACAAAAATGAATTTGAAAAATGATTGCTAAAGCTCCGCCCCAAAAAACATTGACACACGAATCACAAGACAAACACGACGCGTTTCGACCTCTTAAGTCTTCTTTAGGCAAGATACACAACATTCAGGACAACGAAAATGAACGAGCTATTGGATGAAGATAAGTGATTGTTCGTTCATTTTTTGTTGTCCCGAGTGTTATGTATCTTGCCTGAAGACCTAAGAGATCGAAACGCGTTGTGTTTTGTCTTGTGATTGGTTTGTCAACGTTTTTTGGGCGGATATTTAGCAATAATTTTTCAAGTTTGTTTAGATTTCCGCCTTCAGCCGCCTCACTGTGCAACTGGGTCAAACAAGAATGAGTTCTGTCCCCTACCCCGACCTCCCGATCCTTGTTCATCATCTTTTGGGTGGATGTAGTCTCTTCGTGAAACGGGGATTGAAAAGAAAAAGCGTGGATGTGGTTACGTGCGAGGATGCGAGGCGTGGGACGAAGTTCGATCTGTGTGTGTGTGTGTGTGTGTGTGTGTGTGTGTGTGTGTGTTGTGTGTGTGTGCGTGTGTGTGTAAGCGCGCGCGCGCGCTTGTGTGTGTGTTTGTGTGTGTGAATGTATAACGACGGGGGAGAGAGAGGGGAGAGGAACTGAGAGCAGCCTATTCGCCAAAGCTAAGCTGCGGCTACAGAGGATGGGACACGAAAAAAGGGGAAACTTACCACCACCACCACCACCACTACCACTACCACCACCACCACCACTACCACAAGAAAAACACTACTAAAACATAAGACAGATGCTTGAGTTTTATCAATATGTACTTAACATTATTTTGTTACCATCACTCCGAGTCAGAGAGAGAGAGAGAGAGAGAGAGAGAGAGAGAGAGAGAGAGAGAGAGAGAGAGAGAGAGCACATTCCTTTAATGAGGAATTCACGCAGTTATCTAGCCAGAGGGCCAGATAAGTCTGTCAGAGCTTGCCAGCCGACCTCCTCAAACCCAATCATGTAGCCAGACATTCTTCCAGCTCTCTCTCTCTCTCTCTCTCTCTCTCTCCACACACACACACACACACACACACACACACACACACACACACACATCTGCGCGCGCCTGCGTTCATTCTCTCTCTCACACACACAATTACCTACATACGCATACACAGACGCACGCACGGACACACAGACACAGACACACACACTTAAGCGCGCGCGCACACACACACACACACACACACACACACACACACACACACACACACACACACACACTTACACACACAGCCAAAGCAATCGAACAGTTTGAAGTCAGTAACGAGGACATCCCTGGTTTAAAAAACAAACAAACAAACAACAACAACAACAACAAAACCAGCTCTACATCCGATCCCCTGCGCCACGTTGTCTGACCCTCTGCCTCTGGACCAGGCCGAGAGAGAGGGATGGGAATGGGGGTGAGGGTCGAGTGGTATGCGGAAGGAAGGAGAGGGAGAGGGGAGGGGGCTGGGGCAGATAGAAGATAAAATAATGATGGGAGACAGGTTTGGGGGAAAAGGGAACTAACTCCACACTGAGACGGCGGTTGGGTGGTGATACGCGTTGAAACGAAGATCTGGAATAGGAAGTGAAGCTCTGAGACAGGACAAGTTGGGGGGCGGGGGGAAGGAGGGGGTGGGGGGGGGGGGGGGGGTTGAGGTGAAACAAAAGGATAGACAAACTGTTGAATTTGGCGATCTACTCTGACGTCACGATCCACGTGACGGGCACAATCGATCCCACCTTCAAATCAATTTTGCAAACCAGACTCGGCGATTTCACTGACTGATTTAGTAACATGTAAGTGACTGCCTGTTGCTGTGCTACAACATACTAGCATGGACAGAAAAAGGAAAGAACTCATCTCGCCGAAAAAAAAGGACAATACCTTACGAAAGTAAATATGAAGTGAGGCAGGAAACAGTAAACAGTAAATGACAAACAAGCAGGGTAACTCTTGCTCCCACGATGAAATAAATACACACCCATAACTCCAAAGGAATGCTGCTTACGACACCGAATCGCCTAGCAGATATGACAGCACAGAGCACACAGAACAAACAAGGAAACATCCGCAAAGGGGATTCCGTGCCGTAAGCAGCATTCCTTTGGAGTTATGGGCGTGTATTCATTTCATCATGGGAGCAAGAGTTACCCTAATGTACCGTTGTCAACAGTCTAATGATAAATCTAGTGGTGAATAAGGCCTGCAGGTGGGGGCAGGGTTGGGGGTCGAGTTTTGAAATAGAACTGTATAATTCCATAAACAGAATATCACATGGGTCGTGACATTCCACAAAAAGGAATACAACACTGGTAGTGACATTCCACAGATGGAATATCACGTGGAGCGTGACATTCCACAAAACGGAAGGTCACATGGCGCGTGGGGTTCCACAACTGAAATATAACATGGATCGACACATCGGAGCAGGCTGCTGAATTCAACAGCACGTGAAGGATAGGAGTGGGTAGGCCCGGGGGGGGGGGGGGGGGGGGGGGGGGGCAGAGGGATCGGAACAGGAGCGTTGGGAAAGAGGGATGAGCACAGGACAACTTGGACAAAAGGAGGGGAATGAGACAGCTGGAGCAGAAAGGGGGGAACAACCAGGCTCAGGCAGAAGGGAGGGAATAGGAGATGGGACAAAGGGATGTGAATAAGACTGTGACAAAGAACAATGGAAACGGGAAGCTTGGGACTGAGCATTCTGACCGAAGGATGGGAACGGAAGGGTTCGGGTAGAAGGGTTCGGGTAGAAGGGCGGGCCAGAAGGATTTGACAGAAGGGTGGAACTAGAAAATCTCACGAAAGAATACGAATAACAGGAGGGTCAGAGCAGGGCTGACACAGATTTGGGGAGAAGGCTGGGGAATAGGGGAACTGGGGCAGAAGGGTGGGAATAGAAGGATGGGAACAGAGAGGCTGGAATAGGAAGGTTGGAACAGAAGGGTGGGAATATTACGCAGGGATTGTTTTCAGTTGTGACAAGCTCCTAGCATAACATCATCAGTCTCCAAAATCCCCCGAAGTCGGAGTGTGGCTGCCCACGTGGCGGGATAATCAAAAACGGTGACACACGTAATGTTCTCATCCCCAGCTTGATAGCAAGTACTTTGGCTGTTCGGATGATCCCTGGAGTCTTTTAGCCAGGGTACAACAACAACAACAACAAGGGTGGGAGTAGAAGGGTCGGGATAGAACGATTGAAACAGGACGGTTTGGACTGACGGATGCGAACAGAAACACCTGGACAGACAGGTAGAAACAGAGAGGTAGGAACAGAAGAACGTGCACAGCAGGGCCGGGCAGAGGGACTGGACAGGAAGCCGGGACAGAGAAGTGGGAATGGGAGGCTGGGACGCAAAGAACGGAACCAGGAAAGCAAGAACACAAGGGTGGGAACAGCAGGACTGAAGACCTTCCTCCATTCAACGAGGGTGGGCGTAGGTGGGGGGATAAAAAGAACGGGGGAATAGTTGTTTGCGGCACAGATGGGCAAGGGCTAAAAGTGTGGAGGCAGAGACAAGTAGGGGAACGTAACGGTCTTTGGTGGACGGTTAGTCAGTAGAAAGGTGGACAACGGAAGGTCGGAGAGGACTGGCCACTGAAGGTGGGAAGAACAGATGTTAAGGAGTAGAGTGATCTGGAATAGTTTCAGTTTCAGTTTCATCAAGGAGGCGTCACTGCGTACGGACTAGCCCATATACGCTACGCCACATCCGCTAAGTTTTGAGACCACACTACGCATGATTTGAAGCTGATGGATCAACTAAGATGAGAGAATTGAAGAAGAGGGTCTCGTGACAGGAATAGAATAGCAGGAAATGAAAGGATAGAGAACGGAAAGAGATTACACGGGTGGGGGGAATACGCTCTTTGGCACAATTCGGTAAAGTACAACAGAGTATGGAACTATCTATGATAAAAATGAATGGTGGAGGAAACTACTTGCAGGTGTCCCACATCTCCGCTATTATGACGACGACTTCGTTCATGTATGTAAGAAAAATAAAAAAGAAGGGAGGAGAAGGGGTCAGGAGAGGTTGAGGTTGAGGTGGGGGCTGAGGTGAGGGAGGCGACGAGGGAAGAGGAAAAAGAAGGAAGACAGATTGGAGGGCTTCTATAATGAATATCATACCCTTCGTCACCAGGATATAAGATCCACTGAAATCTGTCACATTGACAGAGTCATTTTTTGTGCCCCCAGGGCCAACACGCCAGAATAATAATAATAATGTTAATTATTATAGCGCCTATTCTCTAAAGACTAGGGCTGTAAGCGCTTTCCATATAATATAATAAACACTCTCGTTTACACAACGGGCTGCCTACCTGGGTAGTGCCAACTGAAGAGCTGCCTGCCAGCGCATCATTCAGTCGTTTCACGTGTCATCCGGTCAATATCGTGCACTCAATTTCCTTATTTCCTTCATTCTTTCCATTTCTCACGCTGGGTACATGCTATGTGTAACGTGTCATCCATACCAACGGCCAAACTGGCCTTCTCTTCCGAAAGTTGGTGATGGGTTTTTACGTGTGTGCAAGATGTTATGCGTGCGTTCACATACGGAACCTCGGTTTATAGTCTCATTCGAAGGACTGTGTGGGAAATGGAGTCAGAA
Source organism: Conus canariensis (assembly GCA_033310375.1). Taxonomy (NCBI): domain Eukaryota; kingdom Metazoa; phylum Mollusca; class Gastropoda; order Neogastropoda; family Conidae; genus Conus; species Conus canariensis. The sequence continues at coordinate 28,983,066 of CM065748.1, read as the reverse complement.
CCAATGTTAACTCCGAGGGAAAAATCCCCCTGCACCGAAACGGCCCGGCGGTGATTCGAACCCGCAACCCAGGATCACCAAGCTTACGAGTCCGGCGCTCTACCAACTGAGCTATTCCGGCCCCCTCTACGAAGGTAGAACTGTCTTGTGAATAACACATTCTGCAGCTCACGCTTTGAAAACAACCTGACTGCCTTTGCGTACGTAGACACTACTATTCCCGCGCACGTGGATCAGCCTGCCTTCAAACTACAGCCACAACCCATTCACGCTGAAAACACTTCAAACTATGATGGGACACAGAAAGGGCAGGGTGGGAGGCAGGGAGGGGGTGGGGGTGGGGCACGAGGGGGGGTTAATTCAAACCAACTTCTGGAAGAAGGAGAGATCATTTTCGAGTAACGTCCTTTGAAGCCCTCTCCCATCCCCACCCACACCGCAAAAATTCGAACGGAATCAAAATGAAAAGCTTTTTTTTTTTTTTTTTTTTTTTTTTGTCTCATTTCCCGCGCCACCCCATTTGACAGTACACCTACGCATTCCGGATCCCCATGCACAGAAACGTCCTGGCTTGTCCCGCCAGAGCCTCGGCACGGGCAATCCAAGGGTGCAGTCAATGTCAAGTCGTGACGAGGCAGCCCGCCAGAGCAGACACTGCACTGCTGCCGAGCGGCCGCGGTGGTGTTCAGTGGCGCCTGTTCTCATTCAACATATGCAGGAGGCCACATGCTAAGCTCGCAGCCATATATGCGAGACATGGACAATGATGGCCGAAACAGAAAGAAGAATCCTGGCGTTTGAGACCAGGTGCTTGAGGAAACTACTCCGCATCTCCTACAAAGAAACAAGACCCAATGATTATGTGCAGAACCTGGTCACCAATCTAGCTGGGCCCCACGAACCACTTCTGGCAACCGTCAAACGACGGAAGATAGCATGGTTTGGCCACATCATTCGTCACAACACCCTCTCCAAAACCATCCTCCAAGGTACCGTTGAAGGAGGGCGCAGACGAGGACGGCAGAGAAAGTGCTGGTCCGACAATATAAAGGACTGGACCAAAATGACCATGCCAGATCTCAGGACCGCTGCCAACAGAAGAACCTGGAGAGAAATGGCGGCTGCCTCATCTCGTCCCCCCAACGACCCCAGCGGTCAGGGGAATGACTGACTGACATGCTAAGCTTGCTACTGGCGACAGTAATTGTTTCGTCGGGGAGCCAGTGAGAGTAAGTTCTCCCTCCGTAGGATACCACTACATCCGTCCAACGACAGTCACCAAGAACTTGCCGATACCCGACATGAATTTCACCAAGGGCATAGGCATGAAGGGGCGATCGAAACTGAGGTCATCATCAGAGAATGGCAAGAAGGGGCGCAGAATTTGTGACTTCTACTTTGAAATGCTGATGGACGAGAAGATGAGGATGATGCAGTGGACTTCCATTCTGGATTGAGACTGCGTGACAGAACTGTACTCCACGCTTACTCTCATAATGTACCTTCGATGCTTAAGACAATCAAATGTAAAGACTAACTAAACTTTAAAAATTAATTTGTCCAAATTAGTGGGGAACCTCAAAACAAATTCTGTGGAACTGCCGATTTGGAAAAGCGACGATCAGTGTATATCGCTCTGGCAGCTGATTAAACGTGTTGCCTAGAGTTACCAGGTAACGTTTACAGCGCACGTGAAAAACGCTACTGTAGTGTTCGGAGCTTACGATGTGATTACTACGATTGTGTTTTTGGCACAGTAGTAAGAATAGCATATCACACTGGCATTGGCAGTGACGGTCCGCTCTTGACAGCTAATGTAGCCATACTGTCTTTGAATTCGGTGGTATTGTCGCTGCCATGGGGAAAACATACAAAGCAAGAGCATACCCGAGCAGCTAGCGTAGTACAACACAGTTTATCACATACAGCATAATGTAGAATAGTATACTTCAGTACAGTATGGTATGGCATAGTATAGTCTGGTTTGGCATAGTATGATATGGTGTGGTACGGCATGCTTGGGTACGGTAGACCAAAATATAGTGCAGTATACTATAGGATACCATACTGTAGTATACTATAGTACACAATTTTACACTGTAGCATACTACAATATATTTTAGTACACTATTGTATACTATATTACATTATATTACAGTATACTATGGTATAGTATAGCATACAACAATATAATATAGTCTGTCTACCATGGTGTAGCAAAGTATAATATGCTGAGGTAGACCACACTATAGTAGAGTATTGTGTAACACAGTACAGTACAGCATGGTCCGACATATTCCACCATGGTGTAGCAAGGTATAGAATGGTGAGTACACCACACTATAGTACTGTGTAGTACAGTACAGAATAACATGATCTGGCATAGTGTGTTATAGTATGGTATGGTAGATATAGTATCCTAAACAACAGCACAGTAGGATACAGTTCAGAACCATTTAACACAATACAAAACAGTGACGTGGAATGACAGAGACAAAGATTAAGTTGGCGCGTTAAAGAGACATTAGGGCACAGGCAAAGGAGACACGAGGGCTTGGGGGGGGGGGGGGGGTATGAGCGGGGGTTGTGAATGGGCTGGTGGAGGGGCGGGGGGGGGAGGGATCCAGGGACAGCAGTATGGCAGGAGGGGGACAGAGAAAGACGGCGAGGTGGGCGGAAGGGTGGGGGGTGGAGAAGAAGGGGGTGGGGTAGGGGTGAGGTAGGGGTGGGATGGGGTGGGGGTAGGGAGCAGAGAAGTCAAGTGAAGGCTGGCTCACAAGGTGTTGTAGGTGGCGGGCTGTCTGGTCTGGGACACCGCCCTGTGGGACACAGCAGCCAAGAAAAGCAGAGTTAGTACTTCAGTCAGCCTCAACAAACAGTCCGGGACCTTTGTGTCTCTGAGCGCTGATGCATGGACGCATACGCCCAAGCGCGCACAAACACATACACACACACGCGCGCGCACGCATACACACACACCCCAACACACACATCACTCTCTCTCTCTCTCATTTATTGAATAACAGTCCGTTTTCATTTCCGTTTCTCTCTAGGGCTCTTGCATGTACAAACTTATCAAGCATGGATGCATTGGCACACATGCACATACACACACATGTACACAGCATTGCCACCAAGTATGTATCCCTCCCCCCTCTAGACACAACAACGAGCAACTACATTATTATCACACAGTTTCTCGCGAGCACTCACACACACGCGTTCATCCACAATGTATATCTGCAAACACACACACACACACACACACACACACACACACACACACACACTCACACATATACACAAACGCGCGCGCGTGTGCACGCACACACAGAGAATGTATCTATCATGATCACAAACTTAACACACACATACTTGGTGTCTCTCTCTCTCTCTCTCTCTCTCTCACACACACACACACACACACACACACACACACACACACACACACACACACACACACACACGCGCGTGCGCGCGCGCAAGAAGGGAGACAAGCGGGTTGGCGGGGGCAATACACACCTTTTATGATCTAAAATGGAACTATTCCCCAAGGAAGACACGTCACATCTGACCTTGACCCGAATATCAGAGCACGTAAGCTTCCGGTACACCTGGACACCACAGAGACGCACCATAAAGACTCAGACACCGTGTCTCAGAACAGGACATAAATCTTGCCCACTGTAATAACATCCTTGTGCAAATGGTTATATCGCGTCCATGTTTGTTTTTAAAAGTGTTGCATACAATGAGAATAAGATATGATTTAATATGAAAATAATTACGAATCTATAAAACATATCCATTTTGCACTTTTTATTTTAAAATTGTCTGATGCGACGATTTTTTAAAAAATTTTTATAACGTGTTGACATATCTGCAAGCATTTACAGCATTACAAAACAGATGCACAATTATTTGAGATGCTTTAGGATAGTCTCAGAAACTTCCTGAAAATGTTTTAAGTCAGTCCCGTGCATTTTTAGTCGGTTATGCTAAATTCTGGTTCTCCAGCATTGTACATAAATCATATGCAATTGTACTGAAGAAAAATAACTGACAGCTGAACACATTTTTCTATGTTGCGCACAAAAACAGAAATCGTTGAAAAAAGAAATTGTAAGCGGTTTTAGATGTGGATTTGTTTTGAAGAAAAAATCGCTCTTTTGGAACTGTTCTTCTCTAAAAACTGGCCAGTAGCAACACACACCCCCTCCCTCGCCCCACATGCACCCCCTTCCTCCCCCGCCTTATCTTTTCATTTTCTTCTTGACATTTTTTTTTTCTCTGTTTTTCTCGGTGACCCCTCAGCAGCACGAATTCCACGCCGCTCATTTTGCCCACCCCACTACACAACCTTACCCCAGATTCTTTTTGTCGCCGACCCATCACTAGCAGTCCACAGACAGCCATGCGACAAACCCACCACAGGAGACACGGCACTGCCGCCGAATCACTTCGGTGGCGTCCGGTGGGACCCTTCGAGTCCAGTGGGACCTTTCCTGACTCGCCATACGCTGGACACCACCTGCTAAGCACCTTACCGACGGCGTTAAAGGCTTAGTCAGGGAGCCAGCGTGAGTGAGCATCCGTGTGAGGAGGGCGCTACGACGTCCATCGATCGACAGTTCCCAATGAGCTTATTAATCGATACAGGTGACGCTGACACGAGCTTTGCGGGGTCAAGGACGTGTGGACAGGAAATCGAACCCGAGGTCACCACGAGAGCTGGGCAGAGAAAGTGATTTGCTGAAGATCAATAAGGATGATGAACTGATCAGCCGCCTTTTGGAGGCACTCCAGTTGGTCTTGCCCCTCCTCCCTTCCCGAAACCTCCTCTTCTCCCTCGCCTAACATAACTCACCCCCCCTCCCCCTCACTTGCTTATTTGTTTTATTGATATAGTAAGGTGCAAACTTATCTCGCGTCTAATATCATTGTTATCACGTATCACTGTTTTGTAATTAACATTTCTTTTAATTTGTTTTCAATTAAATTGCTAAACAGTATAAACACACACACACACACACACACACACACACAACACACAACACACCAAACACACACACACACACATTACACATTCACACATTCACACACACACGTGCGCGCGCGCGCTAATTTTGTTTGTTCCTTCGTTTGGCAGCCCAGTAATTCTATTTTTGGCGTCATCATTATAGGACCTTACAAAAATGATGAACCAGCCAATCGACCACCTTGCTTGAGCATCCTACTAAAGGCTTGTAAAGATTTCGACAGGAATTTCCACAGATAGCGTGACCTCTTTCTGGACTTCTTTTTGCATCTCCTTAGAAATAAAACCTCTTTACCATGTCTGTAATTTTGGTTTGTGTTTTGTTGTTGTTGTGTGACTTCGTTGATTTGATGGATTCCATTTCATTTTATGCACGATACAATGCTTTCGTTTATTATTTAACATCCTTTCGCGTTTTGTTGATTGTAAAAGGAAGGTACCTTTTCACAACACCTAAAACCTCTGTCTCTGTCTCTCACTCTCTATCCCTCTCAGTCTCTCTTTGTCTATGTCTCTCTCAGTCTCCATTAATCTCAATGTCTCACTCACTCCCTTTGTCTCTCTCAGTCTCAAACTGTGTCTCTCTCTGTCTCTGTATATCTCCAGTCTCTATGTCTCACTCAGCCTCCACAGCCAATCATCAATGAAAGATCAACAAAATCGGGCAGGCGTTCATTTGTTCGAAGAGCCTAGTTAGAATGTTTTTAGGAGAGGAGATGAAAACTGCATTTTTACCTGTCCATGACACATCTGATCACATGATCTTTATAATCGTTACGTAATAAACAATCCACCATCTGCTTGTTTCTATTCTCGAGAAACTGCCGAAAACTTTATCACTGCCCTGACATCGAACAAACACCATCCACAACCTTCCATAACAGCATTTCTCCCTTCTTAACTTATCGTTTGGCAATGATTCATTGAATTTGCAAGCTAATACCAGTATTTTCGAATCTATTCACAACTTTCCACACACAAAACGTTTAGGTTGCGGGTTCGAATTTCGGTACAGGGGGATTTCTCCCTCGGAGTTAACATTGGTTCTGACTCCATTCCCCATACAGTCCTTCGAATGAGACTATAAACCGAGGTTCCGTGTGTGAACGCACATCTTGCACACACGTAAAATCCCATCGCCAACTTTCGGAAGAGAAGGCCAGTTTGGCCGTTGGTATGGATGACACTTTACACATAGCATGCACCCTGCGTGAGAAATGGAAAGAATGAAGGAAGTAAGGAAATTGAGTGCACGATATTGACCGCATGACACGGGAAGCGACTGAATGATGCGCCGGCAGGCAGCTCTTCAGTCGGCACTACCCAGGTAGGCAGCCCGTTGTGTGAACGAGAGTGTTTATTATATTATATGTAAAGCGCTTAGAGCCCTAATCTTTAGAGAATAGGCGCTATAAAAAATAAACTTATTATTATTAGCTTTTCTATTACGTCTTTCAACTGCCCTTCTGGTCGTTGCGGTTATATATTTATGGAATCGTTTACCAGTTAATATTCGTTTCTTTTTTTTTCAGTTTCTATAGAACTGGTCTGTATTTTTAGGGATGCCTACTTATTGTTCAGAACTGCATCCCGACTTGCTATTGATGATGTGCGTTTATGAACTGCTTCTTTCATGCTGACATTCAGTCACTTCATTGTGTTCTTTCCTTCATTCCCTAGCATACGCCAACCATTTCACCTCAGTTGTATTGTATTTTTCTTTTGGGGGGTGGGGGGGGGGGGGGGGGGGGTGTCAAAATTTGTTGTTGTTGTCCTTTTTACATTTGATACTTATTTGCTGTGTTGTGGTAAGTTTACGCATTTCTGTTCAGACAGCCCTCGCAGATTTTTGTTAGCATATTCTCTTAAGACAGGGCTTTATATAAGAACTTTTTGTTGCGTGTCTGATTCATGTCTGTATTAGCACTGTGACACGACTGAAACAAAATACTGTTTAAAACCGACTGACCACATAGCAAGGCACGAAGGCGATCCAGCAGATACACAGGAAGGCAATCCACTGGGGACTGCAGTCGAACTGATGACGATACGCCGCATGATTGGTCACGCACACCCGCGTTCTGCGCGTGCGCAAGTTGTGGATGTCGTCACAGCTGGTGATGGCGTCGCGGTTCATCATGTACCAGTCCAGGATCACCTCCGTCAGGTCGATCTGTGTACAGGCCGCAAGATGACGTCATGGGTTTTGGCGTGCACAAAATATGATTACATCAGCGCATCCGTGTACGCACTGATAGATGATGTCATGTCTCTTCACGCACGCAAAATATGTTCACGTCAGAATTGTCCGTGTACACACAGCGTTATAAACTGGAAGGGTACGGAATGATTTCTCTCACATTTTGTTCTAGTTCACATTTGTATGAAAACAAAGTGGCAACACCGGAAATATTGTCACAATTTGAGAAATCATGACACATTTTTGAGAAAAAAAAGTTACAATTTCATAGCTTTTTATTTAAGGATTTACAGTACTGCCATAACAAAGATTCATTTTCATGATTATTTGTGGTTTGAAAGCTTTAGGCCTAACTAGACAAGAAAATGGGTTAGGACGAGAACGCCCATGAAAATCCACATCAGTCAGGTGATGTAAAATCTATTGGTGTATACATTTTAAGTCCATATCAGGGCGGTTGAAGTACACACAATTAATGCGCTGATTTAGATAGGTCTGTTCAAGTACCATACAATAAAAACAATCTTTGAAACGAACAATTCATTCTCTATACTACAAGTACGAATCAGCTTCTTGCGCTTGAAAACGGAAAAAGTAGTTACAATTAATTTTTTCTTTGGTGTTATAGCGTACATTCACCCCCATAAAGATGTAAGAATTTCTCAGGTGAACGTCAACAAAAACAGCTTGAAAACTGACGCAGAAAAATTAAAGATCTGAACGCACACAACAGCCCAAGTAAAGCCTCTGAAAATCATCCAAGGAAAGGCCACTCTCAACCTTTTACCTCCAGACAGAAGTGACGATCACGTGAGAGGCACGTGACTGCGCGCTGAGCGGCCCTGGCCAGCGAGGGACTGAGACTAGGGTGAGAGAAATTGACCAGCACAGCAAAGTCGTCTGCAACAAACAATCAACAGCAGCAGATGATTTAATTTCACACTGAAGATAAGACCTAATGTTTCTATTGCATAGACTGACGAGCACTTCCTTCCTTCCGCGCACGTTCATTTGTCAGTTAAATAATCTTTTTGTTTCAGAGACATCAATAGCAACAATGAGAGCAACAACAAAAACAACAAAGAGAGAGAAGAAGAAGAAGAAGAAGAAGAGAAGAAGAATGAGAAGAAGAAGAAGAAGAAGAAGAGAAGAAGAAGGAGGAGGAGAAGAAGAAGGAGGAGAAGGAGAAGAAGAAGAAGGAGAAGAAGAAGAAAAAAGAGAAGGAGGAGGAGGAGGAGAAGGAGTAGAAGGAGGACAAGGAAGAAGAAGAAGAAGAAGAAGAAGAGAAGAAGAAGAAGAAAGAGAAGGAGAAGAAGAAGAAGGAGAAGAAGAAGAAGAATGAGGAGAAGGAGAAGGAGAAGAAGGAGGAGGAGGAGAAGAAGAAGAAGAAGAAGAAGGAGAAGGAGAAGGAGAACAACAACAACAAGAAAGAAGAAGAACAGAAAACCCGAAGGAATATCAGTAACCAAAACAACAACAAAGAAATGGAAAAACGATTTAAGACGGAGAGGTTTGTATGCATACTTTACTTCAAAACTGAAGATAACAGAAGTTTGAAACTGCAAAATGGACTTATTCCCCCACCCCCTCTCCTTTTTTTCTTTTGCAAAAAATGCGCCGAGTCGGAGAAGATGATACAATAAGATACAAATAGCCAGGTCAAAATGCACATAGAAATACCCGGTGGATAACTTATCTGCCAGGAGAGGTCTCCAACGCACGGTGTTCCACACATCCATCCTGCTTCCTTTCACGAAAAATGTCCGTCTGGTCCCCACCCCCCAACAAAATATGCACCTTGCCCCCCCCCCCCCCCAACCCCTATACACAAAAAAAAAACAACAAAACACACACACACACACACACACACACACACACACACACAAAACAACAAAAAAAACAAAAACAAAAAAAAAAACACCCACTTTTCAAGTTATTTGACCAAAACCCTAGCCTGGAGCCCCGTTTCCTTTAGTATTTGATCCACGCCCAACAGAGTCGAGCTACACGATAGTACGTACTGCGATAATAACATCATAGGTAGGCAGATAATTTAATGACGTGGTATATCTGTAGTCTGATGACAAGCTGGACAGTATGCACTGTTAAGATGTGACATGGTATAGGATGTGCTGTGATGACCTAATATGTTACAAGTACTGTGATGACGTGATATGGTGTCGGCACTGTGATGAGATATTATGGTACCCATTTTATGACGACGCGATGTAATGTCTACAA
>CM065748.1:28961087-28968587 GCA_033310375.1 Conus canariensis | reverse complement strand
GCACTGATAGAATCGCCCAATCTTGCTTGCCTCCAGTGTACATTCAGTGGGACCGTTACGCTGGCACTGTTAACTCCACTGATATGTTGAAGGCCGCTGACAACCCCCTACTCTCCTATACTGTGCCCCTCTCGCTACCAGTGTACACCCAAAGTGATGGTGACGTTGGCAGTGTTAACCCTCGTAGTTTGTTGGGTGCTGCTGACAATCTCTTACACCCTGCTCTGTCCTTCTCGCTACCAGTGTACATTCCAAGTGACAGTAACGTTGGCAATGCTGGTCCTTGTAGTGCGTTGGGTGCCTCTGACAACTCCCTATTCCTCTCCTCTGTCCTGCTCGCTACCATTGCATGTTCAAGGCGTTGACATTATGTTGACAATGTTAACTCTTGTGGTATGCTGGGGTCCACTGATAATTTCCACTCCTCTCTCCCGTCCCTCTTTCTACAAGCGAACGTTCAAAGTGACTGTCACGCTAGCAATGCTAATACTTCTGGTGTTATGTGGGGGGTGGGGGGTGGGAGGGGGGGAGAGGAAAAAGAAGAGGGTGGGGTAGGTGGTGTACTGACAATCCTTCACTCCTCTCTTCTGTCACTCGCACTTCTTACGCATGTTAACGCGACCATTCCGTTGGCAATCTTGTGGTGTACTGGGGCCACTGGCATGACCTCCACACTACAATCTCACTCTCTTCTTTCACCCCCACAACCAGTGTGCTTTCACCGGAACGGTTAAACGTGGCAAAGTTGACCGTTATGGCGCTCTGGGGACCACTGACTCGATCACCCACACCTCTTCCCTGTCCCTTTCTCTTTCAGTTCAACGTAACCGTTACCTCGGCAGTGTCAACTTTCGTGGTGTGTTAAGCGCCACCGACACTGTCATGCTCTGCTGCCAGTGAAGTTCCGTCGTGACCGTTAACGTTAGCAACATAAACCCTTGTTATGCATGGGTGGGAGGGGGTGGATGGGGTGGGGTGGGGATGGGGGCACAGACACCACTCACTTGTGTCCTGGCTTCCAGTGCACGTTCAAAGTGATTGATATGTAAGCGATGTTATTACATACGGCGGATTCCGGTGACTGACATAATAGTGTGGTGCAAGTTCAACTTGTCCATTACGCTGGCCACGCTATATCTCTCTTGGTGCTCCCCGCCCGCATCGTTGTCTGTTTTTCACACACACACACACACACACACACACACACACACACACACACACACACACACACACACACACCACACTGACACAGAGAGAGAGAGAGAGAGAGAGAGAGAGAGAGATAGACAGACAGACAGACAGATAGACACACAGACAGACAGACAGACACAGAGACATAGACAGAGAAGGACAGGCGGGAGATTAAACAGGAAGGCTTGAACCTTCGAATCGGCAGGCGGCTTTCTGGATGGAATATGAGATTTGACACAGGATAAAATAAAAGTACAAACTTCAATATGCAATCCAATCTTGTCAATCCAAATAAGCAACACAACTCCAACCATTCGATTCGTTCTCCCTCTTTGGCACCAACGGCAACGAAGAGGCGAAAATACGTTCCAATGCAGGCAGTGGCCCGGAACATAAGAAACCCCGAATTTCATCCCAGGGCAAAATTCGTCGAGAGTAAATGCCACCGGAAACGGAGGGGAAAGAGAGATCCGCCATAGAAGAACACCCCAAAGGATCTCAGTGGAGATGCGGCAGCAGATCGTCATCTTCCACCACTGAAATGGACAAAGATCCACCGAGGCTTGGAATGCACCAGTTGTCTTCACCTCTGACAATTGTGAGAAACAGGCCGTGTGTGTGTGTGTGTGTGTGTGTGTGTGTGTGTGTGTGTGTGTGTGTGTGTGTGTGTGCGTGCGTGCGTGCGTGAGTGTTGTGTGTGTGTGTGTGTGTGTGTGTGTGTGTGTGTGGTGGTGGTGCGTGCGTGGTGGTGTGTGTGTGTGTGTGTGTGTGTGTGTGTGTGTTGTGTGTGTGTGTGTATGTGTGTGTGTCAATATGCACCCTTGTTTGTAGATGTATAGTACTTATTGCAATTTCATCTTATTGGTTTCATTTATGTTTTTTTAAAACCTCTTCTGTATTTGTAAGCGCTTAGGGCTTTGATGTAAGATTAAGCGCCATAAATAATCATTATTATTAATCATTATTATTATTATTATCGTGACAAAGTTCTCCACGTTACGCTCGGCAGTGTTGTCTGTTCACCACTTCTTGTATCTGTCCTGTCTCATCTTCTTCTGCACTGATCTTCGTGTTCCTACGTATGGTCATGTTGTTGAAATTGAAGCAGATATAGCCAGACGCGATTTCGCGAGGAGGTCAGCAACAGTTGTCGCTCTTTGGGCAAAGAACGAGACACCGTATCACCATGGTCATCACCGCAAGTGCAATTACCGCTCAGGAACTTCGTTTCCAGATTTTTTTTTATATATAGTAATTTCTTTTTATTTCGTCGTACTCGTCGTATATTTGCAAAACGTGTGCACAAAATACGGCGAAATCGTATGGGTAAACAATACTGCAAAGCCTTCATTTTTTTTTAACAATTTAAGTAAAATGTGAAACGAACTGCAGTGCTGCACAGAAACCCCTTCAGCCCACATATGAGTATGTGCTTTTCGCAGAACTAATTAACTGGTCTATTGAATGTAACATTGGCTTCTGTTATAAAGCAGACACACGTGACCCCATCCTAAGAGCAAAAGTCGTTGTAATGTTCACTATATAAAGTTTAATCCAGTTGTCGTTGTTTCATATTTCTACTTACATTTACAGTTACACTTTTAGGTCTGATATGAGAGACACCAACTACCAAGTGAAAAGGTCATACTTCCTGATGCTCAGTTCTTTCTAGCAAAACCTCCCCCCCCCCCCTTAAAAAAACACACACGCACACACACGTACACGCACACACACACACTGTCCTCCCCAACCCTCCCACCTTCCCCAGCCCTCAAATGCTGTATCAACCTTTTCACTCCATCTACAGCATCACTGATCCTCTCGTTCATGAACAGTCTGACAGCCGTCACAAATTGGATGGGGCCAGAAACGGCGCTTTCATGGAGCTTTCAGGCTGCCGAGATTACCATCGGTCTGACGTTAACCCCGCTCATCCCCCCTTCTCTCTCTCTCTCTCTCTCTCTCTCTCTCTCTCTCTCTCTCTCTCAGCGTAATGGCCTCCCTTGCGGGAAGTGATGTCATCTTTTGTCGCCAATCCAATTGGTCGAGACTTCGGCATTAGACAGTAACATGGCGGTGCGTATATAGCAGTGTGCAATACTTTCAAGGAAGTCCAAGGTCAGAAATTTTAAAACAGAGTCACACAAACTGCAGCCGAAGAAACTGAATGATTGCTCACAATAACAAAGCTCAATGAAGATTCACAACAGACAGGTTCAGTGGTAATTAAACAAAAGGATTGGGATCAAACGATAATTTACAACATATTAGCAAAAATGTTAATTTAAAATGACGGAGCATAATTCACAGCGGTAAGAATTCTCCATTACTATGTGGCTATGGCTTTAAGCTTTACCAGTTTTTAACAAAAGTGGTTTCCGCTGTCATTTGATGAGAGCGCGTGGCTTCAGAGCTGACAGTCATGTAAGTTCTTCGGGCCACGCGTGGGGTCCGATTTGTAGGGCTTGAAATGTCTTTCCTTCCACCCAGCAGTGAACGGCTTACTGATTCAGGTCATGGAAGTTGCCGGAAGATGAAGGGTGGGCTCCGTCTACCATGAATGTCGTGCCCCAGACACGTCGAGCTTTCAATAGCTCGCTGCTCCTTTGGCCGTTAGGCGATGGGATTGTAACCTGTTTAAAGTAATACAACTGAAGTGGATCCTGAGGCCAAACATTGATTAAACCGTTTGCCATGCGTTGGCTTTTAACAGGACTGTTTTCACGAAGGTACGTTTTGAGAGAGAGAGAGAGAGAGAGAGAGAGAGAGAGAGAGAAGAGAGAGAGAGAAAGAGAGAGAGAGAGAGAGAGAGAGAGAGGGGGGGGGGGCAGAGAGGGGCTGGTAAGGGAAGGAAAAGAGCAATGCAGCGAAGAAACAATATCGTGTACATTGACGTTCTTCCAATATCACGGAGACAACGGCATCACTCCAGACTCTACAACCACGTAGTAATAGTAACAGACAGACACGGCAATGCTCAACTCACGACAACCAGATAACAGTGAACAGACCACGACAATGGTCCAGTCATTACAGTCACGTAACAATTGTGAAGGACAGATCACAGCAATCCTCCAGTCATTACAGCCACATAACAATAGTGCACAACACATCACAGCAATCCTCCAATCATTACAGCCACATAACAATGAATGACAGATCACAGAAATACTCCAATCATTACAGCCACATAACAATGAATGACAGACCACAACAATCCTCCAATCATTACAGCCACATAACAATGAACGACAGATCACAGAAATACTCCAATCATTAAAGCCACATAACAATGAACGACAGACCACAACAATGCTCCAGTCATTACAGCCACATAACAATGGTGCACAACACATCACAGCAATCCTCCAGTCATTACGGCCACATAACAATAACGACAGACCACAGCAATGCTCCAGTCATTACAGCCACAAAACAATGAATGACAGACCACAACAATTCTCAAGTCATTACAGCCACATAACAATGAATGACAGACCACAACAATGCTCAAGTCATTACAGCCACATAACAATGAACGACAGACCACAACAATGCTCCAGTCATTACAGCCACATAACAATGGTAAACGACAGACCACAACAATGCTCCAGTCATTACAGCCACATAACAATGAACGACAGACCACAGCAATGCTCCAATCATTACAGCCACATAACAATGAATGACAGACCACATCAATGCTCAAGTCATTACAGCCACATAACAATGAACGACAGACCACAACAATGCTCCAGTCATTACAGCCACATAACAATGGTAAACGACAGACCACAGCAATGCTCCAGTCATTACAGCCACATAACAATGAATGACAGACCACAACAATGCTCCAGTCATTACGGCCACATAACAATGAATGACAGACTACAGCAATACTCCAATCATTACAGCCACATAACAATGAATGACAGACTACAGCAATACTCCAATCATTACAGCCACATAACAATGAACGACAGACCACAGCAATGCTCCAATCATTACAGCCACATAACAATGAATGACAGACTACAGCAATACTCCAATCATTACAGCCACATAACAATGGATGACAGACCACATCAATGCTCCCATCATTACAGCCACATAACAATGAATGACAGACCACAGCAATCCTCCAATCATTACAGCCACATAACAATGTTAAACGACAGACCACAGCAATGCTCCAATCATTACAGCCACATAACAATGAACGACAGACCACATCAATGCTCCAATCATTACAGCCACATAACAATGAATGACAGACCACAGCAATGCTCCAATCATTACAGCCACATAACAATAAGCGACACTCCACAGCAATGCTCACTCATTACAGCCACATAACAATGGTAACGACAGACCACATCAATGCTCACTCATTACAGCCATATAACAATGGTAAACAACAGACCACAGCAATATGACAGTAATTATAGCCACATAACATGGGTAAACAACAGACCACAGCAATATGACAGTAATTATAGCCACATAACATGGGTAAACAACAGACCACAGCAATATGACAGTAATTATAGCCACATAACAATGGTCAACAACAGACCACAGCAATATGACAGTAATTATAGCCACATAACAATGGTCAAACGACAGACCACAGCAATATGACAGTCATTATAGCCACATAACAATGGTAAACGACAGACCACAGCAATATTACAGTCATTACAGCCACACAGCAAAGGTGAACGAGACAGCAATGCTTCAGTTATTACGGCCACGTAACAGGGAATGGCAGACTACGACAATGCTCCAATCATTACAGCCACGTAACAGGGAATGGCAGACTACGACAATACTCCAGTCATTACGGCCACGTAACAGGGAATGGCAGACTACGACAATACTCCAGTCATTACAGCCATGTAACAGGGAATGGCAGACTACGACAATACTCCAGTCATTACAGCCATGTAACAGGGAATGGCAGACTACGACAATACTCCAGTCATTACAGCCATGTAACAGGGAATGGCAGACTACGACAATGCTCCAATCATTACAGCCACGTAACAGGGAATGGCAGACTACGACAATGCTCCAATCATTACAGCCACGTAACAGGGAATGGCAGACTACGACAATGATCCAATCATTACAGCCACGTAACAGGGAATGGCAGACTACGACAATACTCCAGTCATTACAGCCACGTAACAGGGAATGGCAGACTACGACAATGATCCAATCATTACAGCCACGTAACAGGGAATGGCAGACTACGACAATGCTCCAGTCACTACAGCCACGTAACAGGGAATGGCAGACTACGACAATGCTCCAATCATTACAGCCACGTAACAGGGAATGGCAGACTACGACAATGCTCCAGTCATTACAGCCACGTAACAGGGAATGGCAGACTACGACAATGCTCCAGTCATTACAGCCACGTAACAGGGAATGGCAGACTACGACAATGCTCCGGTCATTAGAGCCACGTAACAGGGAATGGCAGACTACGACAATACTCCAGTCATTACAGCCACGTAACAGGGAATGGCAGACTACGACAATGCTCCAATCATTACAGCCATGTAACAGGGAATGGCAGACTACGACAATGCTCCAGTCATTACAGCCACGTAACAGGGAATGGCAGACTACGACAATACTCCAGTCATTACAGCCACGTAACAGGGAATGGCAGACTACGACAATACTCCAGTCATTACAGCCACGTAACAGGGAATGGCAGACTACGACAATGCTCCGGTCATTAGAGCCACGTAACAGGGAATGGCAGACTACGACAATACTCCAGTCATTACAGCCACGTAACAGGGAATGGCAGACTACGACAATACTCCAGTCATTACAGCCACGTAACAGGGAATGGCAGACTACGACAATGCTCCAGTCATTACAGCCACGTAACAGGGAATGGCAGACTACGACCATACTACAGTCATGGCAGTCACGTAACAGGGAATGGCAGACTACGACAATGCTCCAGTCATTACAGCCACGTAACAGGGAATGGCAGATTACGACAATGCTCCAGTCACTACAGCCACGTAACAGGGAATGGCAGACTACGACAACGCTGCAGACATTACAGCCACGTAACAGGGAATGGCAGACTACGACCATACTACAGTCACGGCAGCCACATAAAATCGGTCACCCACAGGCCACGGCATAGCAGCCATGTCACAATCGTGAGTGACAGAAACCGTCCACGACAGACGGTCCTGCTGGCTCTTATGGGAGCGCTACAAGCCTCTTGAAGGCGGCACAAAGGGCTTGGAAGGGGAGATGGCAAGAGCCAGCACT
>CM065748.1:28941087-28956087 GCA_033310375.1 Conus canariensis | reverse complement strand
AGACCCCTTCCAGTTTGCCAGAACACTGTTTGAGCAGCCAAAATCTGGGACCCTAAGTGTGGACAAAGGAGTTCTTGAGCAGCATCTGAGGAAAACATACTCTGACCCACAGAGCAAAGCACCACTCGACATTCAAGGTCTGGTGTGGCCAACCAACCCTGAGGAACAGTTCAATGGCAAGCCTCCAACGTTGGCGGAAATCAAGAAGGTGGTCGACAAAGCCAGAGCCAAATCATCACCAGGGCCAAACGGAATACCTTACCAGCTTTACAAGAAATGTCCCAAGGTGCTGGAGTGGCTCCACAAGCTGCTGCGATCGGCTTGGAGAAACCAGAAGATCAGCGGCCAGTGGATGACGGCAGATGGTGTGTACATCCCCAAAGAGCAAAACTCAAGTGACATCAGCCAGTTCAGGCCAATATCACTACTGAACGTCGAAGGGAAAATCTTCTTCTCTGTCATGGCAGCAAGGCTGACCAAGTACCTGATGGAAAACAAGTACTTGGATGTGTCAGTCCAGAAAGGTGGCATCCCAGGCGTGGCTGGCTGTGTAGAACACGCCACAATGATCTGGGACGCAATCCAAAAAGCAAAAACAGAAAAGAGAGACCTGGACGTAGTGTGGCTTGATCTGGCAAACGCATATGGATCTGTGCCCCATGAGATGATACAGTTGGCTCTTGAGATGTACCATGTGCCAAAGAACATCCGCGACATGCTCAAGAAGTACTTCAATGGCTTCTCAATGCGGTTCTCTACCAAGGAGTACACAACAGACTGGATCAACTTGGAAGTGGGTATTGCAATGGGCTGTGCAATTTCCCCAATACTGTTCGTGCTGGCAATGGAACTCATCTTGAAAGCAGCAACAAACAACGCGAGACAAACAGACCTTGGCGATGGATACAAGATGCCTCCTCTCAAGGCCTTCATGGATGACACTACAGTGATTTCATCCAGAGAAGACGAGACACGTCATGTGCTGGAGAGGTTGGACGACATAGTTGCCTCATCCAGAATGAAGTTCAAGCCAAAGAAATCACGGAGTCTCTCACTGAGGAAAGGAAAAGTGGCCGGATCTGTGGTCTTCAGTGTTGCCAACCAGGCCATTCCAACAGTCACAGAAGAACCAGTCAAGAGCCTTGGAAGATGGTATGATGATACGCTGAAAGACACACAAAGAGCAAAAGAAACCAAGCAGATGGCGGAGGAAGGCTTGGAGACCATTGACCAGTGTGGGCTCCCTGGCAAATACAAGGTCTGGTGTCTGCAGTTCATGCTGATACCAAAGCTGCTATGGCCTCTGATGATATACGACATCTGCACCAGCATAGTGGAGGCAATGGAAGCCAAAATCAACAAGTTCACAAGGAAATGGCTTGGTGTCCCACCCTGTCTGACTGACATAGCGCTGTACTGTCGCCAAGCAAAGCTGAAACTACCCCTGAAATCCATCCTGGAGGAATACAAAGCAGGGAAGATCAGACTTCAAAGCATGCTGGAGGACTCAGGAGGCAAGGTGGTAGAAGCAATCAAGCCCCAGCTGAAGACAGGCAGAAAATGGAAAGTTCAAGAGGCGATGGATTCTGCAAAAGAAAGTCTCAAGATCAGAGAAATAACAGGACACACACAGACCAACAGACAAGGACTGGGGGTGACCAAAACTGAATGGTGGTCAAAGGCCAAAGGAAAAGCCAAAAGAGACATGATGATTCAGGAGATGAGGAAAGAAGAAGACCAAAAAAGACTCCAAAAAGCAGTCCAGCAGAGCCAGCAAGGGCAATGGACAACGTGGGAGAATGCACTCCAAAGAAGTCTCACTTGGAATGACATTTGGCACATGGCCCCTCTCAGGATCAGCTTCATTCTCAGATCTGCATATGACCTTCTGCCCTCAAATGCAAACCTGGTGAAGTGGGGGAAAACAGACGATCCTGCATGCCCCCTCTGCCATGAAAAACAAACAGTGGAGCATGTCCTAAGCTCATGTAAAGTAGCCCTGGCTCAAGGAAGGTACACATGGAGGCACAACCAAGTGCTCAAAGAGATTGTACAAGTAGTCTGGGCTAGTACCAACACCACAAAAGGGAAAATCAGGACTCCAAAAGCACCCGCAACATTCTTCACGGCAGGAGGCAGCAAATCATGGCCAAGAACAACAGTGCCACTCGAAACATGCAGGCAGAGTCTGCTGGATGGGGCAGATGACTGGGAGTGCACTGCAGACCTCCCAGAATGGAAGAGTCACCCAGAGATCATCAGCAAGAGTGGCATGAGACCAGACATAGTAGTCCACTCTCAGTCAACCAAGCAGCTGATCATGATCGAGCTCACGGTGCCATATGAGAACAGAATGGAGGCAGCTCAAATCTACAAGACTGAAAAGTATGCTGATCTGGCAAACAGCCTGAGGAGAGAAGGCTATCAGGTCAAAGTCCTCACTGCAGAAATTGGAGCTAGGGGGTTTGTAGGAACGTCTGCATACAGCCTCATGAAACAGCTCTCAGTTGCAGGGAAGGAAAAAATCAGAGCCCTGAAAGCAATGGCAGAAGCGGCAGAGAGGTGTTCAAGCTGGATCTGGTCAAGGAGGAACAAAGTGAACTTCATAAGGCTTAATTTCCCTACAAATATCAGGTGTCCCTGTGGCTCAGTGGTTAAAGCGCGAGTCATTAAGTGGAAAATGAGCATGTCCAGAGGGTCATGGGTTCGAATCCCAGCCATGGCTCGTCCCAAGATGGGAAAAAAAAAAAAAGGGGCAGCAGAGGGACATCCGGAGTCATGAACCGGGTGTGGCCCAACCCCCCTAGAGTGTCAGGAGATAAGGGCCGAAACACTTGCTTGAAGGGGGCTTCTCTTCTGAGGACTCTCTGCTGCCACGCTCTCCACCAGTTTCTTTCTACTGGGTGGTAGTTCTTAGCAACCGCTTTCGTCATATTAGATCGGAGATAATTTATGACCAGCGTCTGTTGCAGTAACTGGGACATAATTCATGCTTAATGTCTGTGGTAATACAGACTAGAAACAAACTCAGTTCGAGAACATTTTCGGCAGGTTTGTGAAATTTTGGTTCCGTTTCTGCTGTCCGTAAGTGTTCAGATGATTCGTTTCTCTTCTGCAGAAATTCATGTATGAAGGGGTATTTTATTTGGGAGTCCGTTTTAGCCAATTTCACAGCGTCCAGAACAGTCACTTCAAACGTCCCATTTTATGGTGTTTTGATCACGTTAGTATTTCAAGCCTTTTTACTTGATAGTGTTTTTGCTGCATTAACATTTAAAACCTGACCTTAAGTCTTTTACTTGATAGTGTTGTTGCCGCATTAACATTGAAAACCTGACCTTAAGCCTTTTACTTGATAGTGTTGTTGCTGCATTAACATTTCAAACTTGACCTTAAGTCTTTTACTTGATAGTGTTGTTGCCGCATTAACATTTAAAACCTGACCTTAAGTCTTTGACTTGATAGTGTTTTTGCCGCATTAGCATTTCAAACCTTATCTTAAGCCTTTTACTTGATAGTGTTTTAATCGCATCAGTATTTCAAGTCTTTTATTTGGTGATGTTTTGGATGTATTAATATTTTAAGTCGTGTGTTTCATACTGTTATTGTCATGTCAACATTCAAAACCTTTTAGTTCTATTCACATTCGTTTTCCTGACCATTTTTATGGGAGCACAGTCAGTATTAACTTCAACTGATTCATTCAGCATTTAAACGAAGGCAAATCTGTCACACCCATTAGAGACACATTTGGTTTGATGTTCAAAACAATCTTTTAAAAAACTATACTAAACGCTTTTTGGTTGAATCAAAATCATTTGCTTGATTAACATTCAAATTAACGTGACTGTTATATCACGTAAAACGATTTACATCACAATGTGTTGGACTTTATTCTGTTCTCCCTGATGGTGTAGAATTTTGATGACAATACTGTTTGCAGAGTCTCACTACCACCCGTTCCCAACGGCATGATTCATGGAAATTCCATTCCTTTTTCTTATATATTTTCACTGTCCTTCTCATCCCTGCCAAATGCCATGCATGCTCCCAGATCCTTTCTCGTCGCAAATCTTAGCAGCAATCTCTCCTCTCTCTCTCTCTCTCTCTCTCTCTCTCTCTCTCTCTCTCTCTCTCCCCCCCTCCCCCGATGCCTGGCGCCTCAGGGTGTTTTACAGTTATGAATTATGCAGTCATCAGATTAATGGCACACTCGTGCCGTTGACCAGGATTTCGTCTGAGCTGTGCATATCAGCGCCTCCCACCCCCTTCATTCCACACCCCCTGACATCTCTTTCATCCCATCCCATGGATCGGGAGCGAGGCTGTTTATGTTGTTGCTTCCTGCTTAGCACCCACTGGATGTGCACTGAAACGCATGTCCGGAAAACAAATATTTTAAGATTTATTTTATTTTATTTTATTTATTTATTTATTTATTTTTGGCGGGGGGGGGGGGGGGGGGGAGGGGGGGGGGGGGGGGGGGGGGGGGAGAGATACAAATCTCAAGACGTTATTGTACTCTTAGGGTTCTGTATCTGTTTTGTGCTTCTGCAATTTTATGGAATACCTCTGTTGTCTTTTTTTCATTTTTTTCAAATTGTCTTGCAAGGAACAAAACAAAAAACAAAAACAAAAAACAAAACAAAACAAAAAAACCCACCGGGAAATAAAAATCACACGTTTCATCATATGAACAATTTGTTGCAGAATTTCGTTTGGTTAAACAACTGCCTTGGTCGTTTCCGCATCCGTCAGAAGTACAAAATTCTGTTTATACTTTTTAAGCCATTTTAAAAATTGAAGTGAGAGAAATCACACGCAAGCTATAAAGTCTTAGGTTATTACATTCCACCTGTTTTTACATTATTTTCTTATAGTGCAGGTTTTTTTGTTGTTTTTTTTTACATGTAATCAGCAATAGTTTTGGCAGAAAGTTAATTTTGTTCCTAAAGGAACGAGACTTGAAAAACCATAAACTTGTGATGGTGTTTTGGACGTGTTAATATTCAAAGCTTTTAAAAGCAGGGCTTTGCGCCGTCCTGTCTTTCTCTGTGCAAAGGGCTGATTCTGCAGATCAGGACGAAGATAGAGAGTAGAGAGAGGGTGGAGGGCAGTCTCCCCTCTCCAAATGATTGTGAGAGCGCCTAAAATAACGTATTCTGAGAGGGAAGCAAGGGCAAAAACGGACACTGAAACACGTCATGTATTGCAATGATGCCGCGACCCTCTCCTTATTCTTCCTACTCCACATTCCTCTCAGCCAATTCGATAACTTTTTGATGGGTATTTTTTATGTGCTGAACGAAAATAAGTTTAGCTATCACTTCCCGCCCCTGCCCCTCTCCCACCCGTCCTCCAGTTCTTTTCGGTTAGGCAAACGAAAATGAATTTTGTTTTTACTTCCCACCCCCTACCTCCTTTCTCATTTTGGGTTCCGTTCTTCACTCAACAATGTTTGGCCATTGTAGATTCACTTGAAATAAAAACTGAAACGCCAGCTCCAGCCCTCTTGAATGAAAGGATCCGCCGTGATCTGTGTCCTCAAGAATCCTTTCTCTTTAAAAATAAAACCTCACTTTAACACAAATGTAAAGTCTGCTAAATTGCTCAGAGGCACGGAGAACAACACACTTCAACACCAGCAACCTACAGGCATTAATCAACACGTTCGTCAGGTTCATCCTCAAAATCAGAGAACAGAAGTCATCACCGAAAATACCCTGTGAGTCAGAACCAAAACAAACCCCTTTGCCATAAAGACAAGCAAGTGGGGCTGCACTGGTCACACCACACAAGGCTTCCATCGATATTTATAGTTAGGTACTTGACTGTAATCCACAGAGGAAAAGGAAAGTGGGATGACCTCAGCAGACATGGCGCACGTGCACTGACTCTGAGATGAAGGCAATAGGAATTACATGGGCACAACTGAATAGGTCTGTCCAGAACCAAGCCTGCTGAGAAAGTGTTGCTACAGCCTTATGGCCCTAAAGGAACATAAAGGCATAAGACCATAAGTCAAGTTAGTAGGAAAAGAAAAACACTGATTTACACCAAAACATGTTGGACTTCACTCTGTTCTTCTTAAAGGCGTACAATTTTGAAGATCATGTGTTGTTTTTTTTGGGCAGTCTTAAAGACATACTTTTCTAAAAACATGAGCCTGGCGCATTCTATACTGTTTTCTAAATATTTTCACTGTCCTTTTTTTCTCTGTTCAAAGTGTGTACGTTCTCCTAGATCTCTCTCGTCACAAAGCATTAATCTCTCTCTCTCTCTCTCTCTCTCTCTCTCTCTCTCTCTCTTTCTCTCATGTCAGGCGCCTCAGGGTGTTTTTACAGTTATGAATTATGCAGTCATCAGATTAATGGCTCACTCGCGCCGTTGACCAGGATTTCGTCTGAGCTGTGCAAAGCAGTGCCCCCCCCCCTCCCCTTCATTGCCCACCCCTGACATCTCTTTCATCCCCATCACATGGATCAGGAGCGAGGTTGTTAATGTTGTTGTTTATGTTGTTGTTTAGCACCCAATGGATGTGCACTGAAATACATGTCTGGAAAGCAATCACTCTAAGGCACTTCCAGGGGAAAAATTCAATCTCAAAACATATTATCGTGCTCTTAGATTTCTGAATCTGTTTTGTGCTGTATGTAAAGGTATGGAATGCCTCTGTTGCCTTTACAAAAATGGTACTGCCTGAAAACAAAACAAATACAAAATCACAAGTTCCGTCACACAACAATTTTGTTGCAGAATCCGTTTTGCTTAAGCAACAACCTTGGTCGTTTTCACATCCATCGGATATACAAAATTCCGCGCTGCATACTTTACAAGCCATTTCAAAAACTGAAGCGAGAGAACACAGAGGTAATGAATGAAATCGACGGCTGTCACATCCTACGATTTCTTTTTATTTGACTTGTACTCAACAATACATTGATCCTCCCGCTGCATATGAAAAGACTTTCGGCAGGATCTTAATTTTCTCTGTTCCTGCTAAAACTAGTCTTGAACAACCATAAACTTGTTACGACTTTGTGTCGTCCTGTTTTTCTCTGTGCAAATGGTCTGATCGCGCCCAGCAAGAGGAGGATGGACAGGAGAGAGGGTGAAGGGCACCCCCCACTCCCAAAATGGATGAAAAACAGCCTAAAATAATGCACTCTGAGAGGGAAGCGAAGATTAAAAAAAAAAAAAAAGGCACCAAAACAACGTCATATATTCCAATGTTAAATTATGCCATGACCCTCCCAGTATTCCTTCTACTTCTCATCGCTCTCACACAGTTCGATAACTTTTCCAGGAATGTTTTTGATTCGCCGAACGAGAATAGTTTTGCTACCACTCCCCGCCCCTACCCCACTCCCAGCCACCCCCAGCAAGCTTCTCCGTGTCCATTCAGCGCATGAAAATAAGATTTGTTTGCCGGGCTGCCTCCCCCATGGCACAACGTCTGGCCACGGCAGACTGACTGTTAACAGAAACTGGAACGCCATCCCCGACCTTCTAGGACTAAGGAATACCTTGGCCTGTGTCATGAAACCCTTTCTCTTAAAAAAAAAAAAAAAAATCGCATTAAAAAAAAAATCGCATTTTTAACACAAACGTAAACTCTGCTCTACTAACTGGTTCAGAGACATGGAGAACAACGACGTTGAACACCCACAACCGACAGGCATTCATCAACAAGTGCATCGGGTTTATCATCAATGTCAGACGGCCAGAAGTCATCACCACAAACAACCTGCGGGCAAGAACCAAGCTAAACCCTTTCGCCGTAAAGACAAGCAAACGGGGCCCGACTGGCCTCACACAGCAAAAGCCTTCCGTCTCAATCTCAACATAGGTGCTCGACTGGAACCCACGGGGGTAAAGGAATGACTCTGCAAACATAGCGTAGGTGCAGCGATTCTGAAGTGAAGGCAGCCACATCCAGGCTTGTGCTGTCACAGACTTATGGCCGGCAGTCAATACGGAGCCATCAATATCAGAAGACGGTAAGGCAACCTACCAGAAAAGACGCTGCACTGCTGCCGATTCATTTCAGTGGTGTTCGCTCTGTTCAGAAATTCGTAAGACGTCAAATCCTACGCCAGCCATTGGAAATAAGTGCTCAGCATCAGAACCAGCCTGAGTGAGCTGCCCACTGGGAATTACACTACAACGTCTAACTCTCTTCTTTCTTTCGCTGAGGAATGTGTACAGAATTATAGAGGGAACAACAAAGACACATTCACAAATTTATTATATACACAGTTATAGAGGAAACAACAACAACAACAACAACAACACATATTCACACATTTTGTCACGCAGTAATTTGACTCGGAGCTGGTTTTCAGCTGTCGTATTGTTTTATGTTACACCCACGCCATTTAAAGCCGTCTGCTTCATACACTTTTTGCTGTGTTCAAATTAAAAAGAAAAACGTAAAGCGCAAAATATAATTCTAAAATGCATTTATTCCATGTAAAACCCCTGTTTGGCGCTCTCAGATCATGTTCGTGTTTCAGGAAAAGAAAACGAAAGCATTGTTTCCTGGTATGGGGAAGATCCTCGCGATCAAAAACAAACAGGTATGCAAATAAAAAGCAATGGTACCTGTTTTCTCTGATCGCTTACAGGTAAACATAGTCAAGTTTGAAGCTTGAAAATGAGTACTGGTGTATCCCCCTTCTTTCTCCATTGATTTTTAATTTTTCTTAGTTCATTTACATTTAAAACGGAGGCAAACGTAGCGCGTCCATGAAATAGACATTCTGTAGACATTAAATAAAAAAAATCTTGTGCAAGTTTCACCGAATGCCCTTTCTTCTTCTTCTTCTTCTCTCTCTCTCTCTCTCTCTCTCTCTCTCTCTCTCTCTCTCTCTCTCTCCTTTTTTATGATAAAGAAAGATCCATTTGAATAATGATTTGCATCCAAATAACACGATCAGACTATCTCTTGAACTGTTGATCAACATCAAAATAAAGTGAATTTATTTTTCTGCAGTCCCCTTGGGACAGACTTTTCAGAATAGTAAATATTAGGCCTTGGACTCACAAGACAAACCACCAGAGGAGGCACCGCACCTTTCACGTGTAGTTATCATCTCTGCTCCCGATGGCTTAGGTCTTGGAAAGTTCTCCTATTTTTTTCCTTCATCGTATTGTTCATTGTCCTGTGTGTCTCTCTCTGTCCAGAGGGTCTGTGTCCTCCAAGATATTTCTCCTGGGGGACTTTCGGCAGGAATGGATTCTTCTTTCACCGAGTCAGTCAGTCAGTCTGTCTGTCTCTTTGTGTGTGTGTGTGTGTGTGTGTGTGTGTGTGTGTGTGTGTGTGTGTGTGTGTGTGTGTGTGTGTCCCCCTCTCTCTGTCATCTTTCCCTTCAGATGGCAACGAGTCATTTTTCTCAGTTATGAATTGCACAGGGCTTCAGATTAACGGCGTTCTGGCCCCATTGACTCGTACATCATCAGAGTGGCACGTGCCTCTCCGACCCTCACGAGGCTATGGCGGCATGGTAGGGTGATATTCTCAAAAGAACTAAATTTACTTTTGTTTTCATTGAAAAAAGTTATCAAATGGCAGATATCCACCATACATACAAATTATAACAGGATGTGTAATTGTGTTTTAAGAATATACAATCCAATGCTGAAGTCAGCATTGGAAGTTCATTAACTATCGACTGTTTTAGCTAATTAGACACATGACTACAGAAACCTTTTTGGTGGCAGAACCAAATCTATCATGAAGTGAATAACCATGGTAAATATCTTTTTGGTTTTTTTTGGAATTGTCAATTCGTATGATTCACAATTGCTGATTACATACCTGGTTCTCTGCTTGACATAATGGCAGTGTAAAAAGACTACAACGGCAATGAACGATAATTACTAATTTTGACATAAAAAGCGTATATTACTCTTTTAAGATTAAAATTACGTACTTATTAAACATGTCAATGATACATGCTTGTTGCTATTTGTTTATCTGCATTCCTCACTCAACGAACCACTGAATAGGAGTGGGGTGTGTGGGGACGGAGGGGGGGAGGGGGGGGGAGTGGGGGGGGGGGGCTGCAGGTAAACGACCCCCCCGTCATTAAGATAATAGCTTAGCAAAGTTTTACAGACAAAAAAGTGGAAATGTGGTGTGCAGCGGAGGGAGGGGGATGGGGGATGTCTGGGAGGGTGCCGCAACCCAACAAGGATGCAAGGGAGATAAATATGCACCGACAGTCTGAGTGGTGTGCCCTTCAGTCTGATAAGCCAAACATTGTCAGTCAAATCGGAGCGGACAGCAGCTAAGAACTGTGAAAAATAACTTTTATTGCATCTCCTAAGGGACACGGTCAGCCATTAGTTATCAAAGAATAGTACGCTGAACAAGTGATCAGACTGGGGGAAGAAGTGCAGTCTAACGATTCCTCCATCTTTCTGAAAACAACTTAGCTCTGTGTGTGTGTGTGTGTGTGGTGTGTGTGTGTGGTGTGTGTGTGTGTGTGTGTGTGTGTGGTGTAAAACTCGATTATAGTAAAGATATTAGTATGAAATATCAAACAACTATTGAACAATCAATGAATTAAAAAAAAAATCTTTGCCCGTTATTGACACCCTCGCTTCTCAGAGAGAGAGAGAGAGAGAGAGAGAGAGAGAGAGAGAGAGAGAGAGAGAGATTAAATAACTTTTTATTGGCCTACATATTGCCTTTATGCCAAAAGGGGTTACATCAATATTTGCAGCGCCTAAAAAGTACATTTATGCAAAGAAAAGAAAAAAATATATTGTCGTTGAATACGTAAATGTTAATTTTAAGACTCGAAACCATGTAGTAGAAAAACAATTAATGATAACGCACTTTTCATTATTCCAAATGATTATGTAAAATTATTTAGTAACAACATACATTTCTCAGCTCGACCAAATCAATCGTCAATGTCCGTTTTATGATCAGAAGAGAACGAAAACTTTTAAAAATGCGACCATCAAACTTGCGCAAAGTACTTGAAGAAATTTCAAACATTTATAACCATTACCGAGCATTTCTTTCCTTTGACATTAGAGGTCTCTGCAACATACTTAATTCAGTAGAGTTATTATCCTTTAATCATCAGAGGACAACAGGCTACGAAGGTTATAATTTTTTGTGGCAATGATATTGAAAAGCTGAGACTCCCCTCTGATATCTTTACAAGCTGTGCAATGGAATATAAAGTGATCTTCGTTTTCTCTGTACATATTCCAAATAATCTACATTGCCTTCGGGATTACAGCATCTTTTGTTTGCTTTCAATCCAAGTGTCCTGCTTCTGAATCTAGCAAGCATATCCCTATGCCATTTACTACTAGTAAGCACGCTCAATTTTTTTCTGGCTGGACAATACTTTTAAACGAATAGAACCAGGAATATTTCGTATCACTTTCCATCTTGGAATGCTTCTTTTCTTTATTACATGAGATGATATGGTCTTTCAATTACAACATGAATGTTCTTCTATCGTCACCTCCCCCTCCCTCCTCCCCCCCCCCCCCTCCCCTGCGACTGAGCCATACTACATCAAATCCATTTATTGTAAAAAAAAAAAAATAAATAAAAAATAGAAACCACAAAACAAAACAAAAAACCCAGCCCAAAATCCACTTTACAGTTGCAACCCAGTTGTGTTGTCCTAAATCAAACTAATGTAGTAACAAATCATATGCTTGTCTACATAACCTGTATGTGGGTAGCTGGGTAAGTTTTAACCAATATGTAACGCATTTCCCGAAAGATCGAATGTAAAGAGGATGTCTTCCAGAATCGCCGTATGCCGTTCTATTCGATGAATGCAATGGAATATTTAAGAAACCCTTTAATAGCAAAAGTATGAACTTTTCCCTCTGTCGATTTTCTTCAAACGTGCGAGAGAGAGAGAGAGAGAGAGAGAGAGAGAGAGAGAGAGAGAGAGAGAGAGAGGAGAGAGAGAGAGAGAGACAGAGCCGGGGTGGGGGTGGGGGGGAGCGGTTGACGCCAGACTGTTAAAACTGCAGGCAGTCGGAAAACTTCAGGAAAGCGTCGTTTCTGGGCCCATCCAA
This sequence comes from Conus canariensis, assembly GCA_033310375.1. Classification (NCBI taxonomy): domain Eukaryota; kingdom Metazoa; phylum Mollusca; class Gastropoda; order Neogastropoda; family Conidae; genus Conus; species Conus canariensis. The sequence continues at coordinate 28,944,024 of CM065748.1, read as the reverse complement.
TTTGTAACGGCAGACATAAAAAGTGGTGGGGTAGATTGGTATGGCTTTGGGAGGTGGAGTATGATGTGCTGCAGCTAGAGAGAGAGAGAGAGAGAGAGAGAGAGAGGAGAGAGAGAGAGAGAGAGAGAGAGAGAGATGTGCCTGCATACGTGAGTATCTACGTGCGTGAGCGCGCGTGCGTGCATGCGTGTGTGTGTGCGTGTGTGTGTTGTGTGTGTGTGTGTGTGTGTGTGTGTGTGTGTGTGTGTGTGAGTGGGATAGAGGGAGCGAAAAAAGTGGGGGAGAGAGAGAGAGAGAGAGAGAGAGAGAGAGAGAGAGAGTTTGTGTGTGGCGCGCGCGCGCGCGCGCGCGTGTGTGTGTGTGTGTGTGCGTGCGTGCGTGTATGTGTGTGTATGTGCGTGTGTGTGTGTGTGTGTGTGTGTGTGTGTGTGTGTGTGTGTGTGTATGTGTGTGTGTGTGTGTGTGAGAGAGAGAGAGAGAGAGAGAGAGAGAGAGAGAGAGAGAGAGAGTTGTAAACTTTCATGTTAGCATTTTCTGAGTAAGTACACAGAAACTTGTCAGAAGACAAACATATTTAAGACCTCTGCAGCCATCCTGTGTGTGAAGATGTCATAGAACATAATGGTTGTCAGTCTGTGATAACGTTTTACACACTTTCCCCAATATGTACAATATAACAAACTTTCATTTTCTTAAAAAATCATATTTTACAATCATTTGTTTTATACACTGATAAAAGACAAGTTAAATGTTACATGGAAATATTTTAACAAAAACTGAGTTACTTTCTGTCAAGACTGGACCATTCAATGCAATCTCTGCCAGGAAAAGGCGCACACAGAAATGAACATATTACAACGTCTAGAACCAACATGGCTATATTTTGACATATCTTGCCAAATATAGCTTAGTATGACCAAACGAGTTTATGATTTATGGTAAATCAAACAAGTGAGGCCACATTTAACACACAATCAAAACAGTCTTACTTGTTTCAACAATGTCCTTACAACTATACCAATACATCGTAAATTTCATGTTATTGCCAAAAATGACTCGACAGACACTTAACGCTAACCGTGGCAAAATCCAGTGGATTTGTTGGAAAAGGTAAGACGCCTAGCCCGTTTGTTAAAGTAAGACGTCACACGTTCTATCACAGTCTGTTCATGACGCACTTTAAATATTACGTCAGCATTAACACGTCAGCCAGTCAAGGATAAAAGTGCGAGGACACCAATCGTAAAATGAGCTCCAGGATGGGATAGTGAGCGGACGTTTGATGGAGGCAGAGAGAAGGAAGGAAACAGAAAGAAATAAAGAGCTGGCTCGAATGATATGGAATCAGTCTTCTAATGCTGCAGGTGGCAGCGGCAAAGTAGCAGGTGTCAAGGTCAGGGAACGGCCACCATCTTTACAGGTAGTACGAGGTGAAAAGGAAAGAGGCGAAGACAGAGGTAAAGAGGGATCCGGAGTGGAGGAGAGTAAGGCAGGGATGGATATTGGGGAGGAGTGTATTTGTGGTTGAGGAGCTGGGTGAACTAACAGTACTGAGGAACGGCAACAGCACATCATGAAAATAAACGAGTCTGCTGTTTCAGTTCTGTGCTGGCTGCCACCGAGTCTTGACAGGTGGGGTAAGGTCATCTGTGTTGGTCGGCCCGTACACTGCTACAAGTCAGTCTGAACATGTCTGAGCTGTTTGAAACAGGCCTAGTACTTTTAAAACCCCCGTTTTCCCATCATCTTTTAAGGAACGTTTCCCTAGCAACACGACGTTAGTCACTGTGCAGGGATAGAAGAATCAGCCGACTTTGATGAGGGAGGGATGGGGTACAGATGGGGAGGGGGGAATGTCATCGTTAGTTATATGGGTAAAGTTTGAATGTACTTAAGTTTGTGACTTTTCCTCATTCAGGCAATTAGACCTTCACTGAAGATATTATATTGACCTGAAAACAGTAAATTTCGTATAGTACAGAGATGATTACGCTAGATTACTTGCCTGATAAAAAGCGATTGTGGTTAGATTACGCAAAAAAAAAAATCTACTTACTTCTCTCTCCCCATTCCCCCCCCCCCCCCCTCCCAATGCCATTCGTCTTGCTGTTGTGTATACTCACACACGTATGTCATACAGGCTCTGGGCATTCGGTTATGTTTCTTTTTGTACTCCCAGTTCTTATAAAACAGGGAGTATTTTACAATGGGAACGAAGAAATGCTGTCTGTGTGTGTGTCTGTCTGTCTATCCGTGGTCAAAATGTGTTCCACCCGCTCCAGACAAAACTTCTGGGCTGATCTCTGATTTGTAGGTATGTTCATTATGGCTCACGGATGATGCCCGATGTTTTTATTTTACCAGAATAGCCGTTACTAACGGCCATAACGGCCTCAAACGGGTTTTCTTCTTTATGGATATCTCAGTGACGAAATACATTATGACGCATGTTTGATCGTGACGTCAAATACATTACGACGCATGTTTGATTGTGACGTTTTTCAGGAAGATAAACTGGGAGTACGTTTATATGCTTTGCGCCTTGTTAGATGATAAGATCATATACACACATACCATGTTATGCGCACATATCTATCATGTGTGCCATTATTAATCCGAGTACCGGTTGCACTGGAACAGCTCACAAAATCAAAATTGCCAGGTAGGCAAGATCTACCCGGACCATGAGGGAGCGCCTGTCCCAGCGTCTCTGATGTGTGTCATCCTGCTGTATCCTCCCCTGGTAGTGACCATGTGCACGTGCTTCTCTGCACAGAGCATCTCTGGCCTCTGGCAAAACCACTCAGACTGTACTCTTAAGTTAAGTGACGTATGGGGAGACCGGTAATGGTAATGTAAGGGTACCTGTCAACCTCTCCATCTAAACCTCTTTCGCCGCTCCTCTCGTTACCTCCATCAAGCACCTGTCTACTCTAC
>CM065748.1:28933587-28938587 GCA_033310375.1 Conus canariensis | reverse complement strand
GTGTGTGTGTGTGTGTGTGTGTGTGTGTATGTGCGCGGGCGCCTTTATGTGTGTGTGTGTGTGTGTGTGTGTGTGTGTGTGCGTGCGTCTGTGTGTGAATGTGTGTGTGTGTGTGTTGTGTGTGTTGTGCGCGCGCGCGGGCGCCCTTATGTTGTGTGTGTGTGTGTGTGGAGAAGAGAGAGAGAGAGAGAGAGAGAGAGAGAGAGAGAGAGACGGGGGAGAGAATTAGAGAGAGAAAGAGGGAGAACACTACACACACACACACACACACACACGCGCGCGCGCGCGCGTACGCACGCTAACCCCACACACACACACACACACACATACACATGGGAAGAGGGGAGACAGAGAGAGGGGGAGAGGAAGAACACTACACAAACATACACATATACACCTGGCGGTGAGAGAGAGAGAGAGAGAGAGAGAGAGAGAGAGAGAGAGAGAGAGAGAGAGAGGAGAGAGAGAGAGAGAGAGAAAATGTCAATTCCCCAACACCATTTCCTAGCCAATAAGTTGGGAAGACACGGAGCCGAAAGCCTGCTGTTGAAGAGCTAAAAGAAAATCTATGCTGTACAAATACTCTGTCTTCGCCATTGACAAAGGTAGATAACTTTCCTTTCAAACTACTCCTGACTTTTTCTTTGGCTATGGACTGCCTTTTAATCATCTTTATTACCATATGCAGAATAAAAAAAATGAGGCGCGCGTGCGTGCACGTGTGTATGTGTGTGTGTATGTGGTGTTGTGTTGTGTTGTGCTGTGTGTGTATGTGCGCGCGCGTGTGTGTAGTGTGTGTGTGTGTGTGTGTGTGTGTGTGTGTGTGTGTGTGTGTGTGTGTGTGTGCGTGCGTGCGCGTATTTGCACGGTAAGAGAGTGCGCGTGCGTGTGCGCAAGCCACTGCGTGTGTGTAAGTGTGTGTGTGTGTCTGTGTGTGTCTGTGTGCGTGCGCGCGTATGTGATTGTGTGTGTGTGTGTGTGTGTGTGTGTGTGTGTGTGTTGTGTGTGTGTGTGGTGTGTTCGCGCGTACGAGCTTGAGGGCGTAAAAAACATACTAACAGACATATTCACAATCTTGAGATCGCATCCGAACATTGCCACCCCTCATTCCTCGCTCTTTCTCTCGACACATTGTCTCCCTTTGCTCTCTCTACTTCTCTCGCCCCCCCACTCCCCCCCCCCCCCCCCTCCCTGCTCCCTCTCTATCTCACCACAGTGTCCATCCATCTAAGTCTCCCTGTCCCTTCCTTCCTCCAGGTTTTTCCCTCACTCTGTAACTCTCTCACATCCCTGTCTATCCGCCTCTTCCTCCATCCCTCCTCTCATCTTTTCTTTATCATTGTCACTGCTCCTGCTCTATCTTTCTTTAAAAGGATGAGAAAGTTTTCCAATTCTAGCCACTGTCTGGTCATCACTTCTCCACTCCCCCCACCATCCCCGCCCCCTTCCGCTCTCCACCCTGCTTTTTGCACCCCCCCCCCCCCCCAACCCCCTCGTTCCCCTCTTTTCACTCTCGGACATGCAATTTTCATCGATCATTTCTTATCTCTCTCCAGTCGGTAGTTTCTCCACCGTCATTCCCTTCTAAACCCCATCCCAACCCCACCCCATGCCTCTCTCCTCTAGACCGTCGGAGTTCTGTTCTCTTTCATCCTCACCATCTCATCGTTGTCATCATCCTTCTTCTTTTTCATTATCGTGATCATTATTGTCTTCATTTTTTGGGTCCTTTTCTTTTTTCTTGTTTTTATTTATTTATTTTATTTTTTTTAGGGGGGGGGGGGGGAGGGGGGGGTCCTCTTCTAGCTATTGTTCTTAATCTTACTGTCCTCTCATTTTTTTTTTTTCTTGTTATCTTTGTTATGTCCTCTTCGTCTTTATGTCGTTATTCAAGTTGCTATTGTCTCCTTTTGTTGTTGTTGTTGTTTGAAGTGGCACTTTAATTCTCTCCTTTTTTTTTCTCAGACACTTCTTCCCCCCCCCCCCCCCAACCCCCGCCCTTATTCTAAAGCACACTTTTGAGAAAGACTAGGGCTGTTATGCAACATTTGAGTGATAAAATTCAATAGTTTAATCATAGAGGTTTACAAGCACTCTGTGTGTGTGTGTGTGTGTGTGTGTGTGTGTGTGTGTGTGTGCACGCGCGCGCTCTGGTATGAAGTAATTCTATATACATGAATAAGAAGGCCACAGGAGGCTCATTGTTTTAAGTGATTCATCTACAGATGCATCCATGAGCGCATGTGCCCGTGTGGAAGTGCTTTTCATTTGACCACTTGTCTCCGTTTCGGTCCGTGAATGAATATGAGCGCAAGCACATAAAGAAAGATATATTCTCCACTCTGACCCGCTTCGGAAAGGTGAGGCCCTTCGACAGTTAAACAGCAAACGTTTCTAGAACAGGATGGATTTGTCTTCAAGAAAGCTGAAACTGTAGTTAAGTTCTGGGAGTGCTAAAACCGAAAGTAAGAAAAAGCTGACGATTTGTTCTTCCTGCTGGAAGCCTAAAACACGCACTTGTATTTGTCAATAATCTTCTATTCAAATCCATTCCAAGGTCTCCTTTGACAAAACACTGTCAGGCAGTTCGTTTGTTCGCTTTGTTGGTCATGTGAAGGTCTGGCCCCACCCTCCCTTAAATATTTCACTTGGCTGCCGCTACAGTAAACGCTGCCGTAGTGTTAAAAACGATCTCCCAGCCTGCTGGGTTTTGGTCTTAAAATAGACATGCGGAAACATCACCAGACACAGCACGCGTCAACAGCAGGAAGGGCTCTTTCATGCTTCTGTTTCTTCATCCGCTCGCGGTATGAGAGATCAGGTGAGAATATTTGTCTGCGTGAATGCGTAAACATACCAACAGTCTCACACGCCAACAGACACTAACGCTCAACACTTATACAAACACGCACCCACATACACACACATGTGTACACACACACACACACACACATACAGAGAGAGAGAGAGGAGAGAGGAGAGAGAGAGAGAGAGAGAGAGAGATTCATGTGTATTTGCAAACAAATTTAGAGTATTTCTGCTTCAGCCCCAAATACACATGCATGTTCAAATCAGAGAGAGAGAGAGAGAGAGAGAGAGAGAGAGAGAGAGAGAGAGAGAGAGAGAGAGATTCATGTGTATTTGCAAACAAATATAGAGTATTTCTGCTCCAGTCCCAAATACACATGCATATTCAAATCAGAGAGAGAGAGAGAGAGAGAGAGAGAGAGAGAGAGAGAGAGAGAGAGAGAGAGAGAGAGATTCATGTGTATTTGCAAACAAATTTAGAGTATTTCTGCTCCAGCCCCAAATACACATGCATGTTCAAATCAGAGAGAGAGAGAGAGAGAGAGAGAGAGAGAGAGAGAGAGAGATTCATGTGTATTTGCAAAAACAAATGTAGATTATTTCTGCTCCAGTCCCAAATACACATGCATATTCAAATCAGAGAGAGAGAGAGAGAGAGAGAGAGAGAGAGAGAGAGAGAGAGAGAGAGAGAGAGAGAGAGAGAGAATTCATATGTATTTGCAAACAAATTTAGAGTATTTCTGCTCCAGTCCCAAATACACATGCATATTCAAATTAGAGAGAGAGAGAGAGAGAGAGAGAGAGAGAGAGAGAGAGAGAGAGAGACAGAGACAGAGAGAGAGAGTGAACGACACAAACAGTGCCTCTAACCCAGAAATACTTCAAAACGCTGTGCATACAGGAGTGTGGAAAGAGACAGGGGATGGGTAGAGGGTGTCGGTGGGTGGGAGGGTGGTTGCCAGCAGCGGAAAGATATGGCGTTGTGTGCATGTGCACTTGTGTGAAGAGGCTGGGGGTGAGGTTGAAGGGGTAGGCGGAAGGAGGATGGCCTGTTGATAGGAACAGATACTGACAATAATGGTCGTCTCTGTTGGCATCATATCTTCCGGTGTTTGGAGCAGTTTGGCACCAGTTATGAACTGTTGAAAAAGACGTATTTTTTTCCCGTTTGAATGCAGCTCGTGTTTCCATTAAAAAACAAACAAACACACGTCTTGTCTGTCTTCCCTCCCTTCCTCTTGCTGTTGGCTCTCTCTCTCTCTCTCTCTCTCTCTCTCTCTCTCTCTCTCTCTCTCTCTCTCTCTCTCTCTGCATTCATTCTTTTCTCTCTGTCTCTCTTTCATCTTTCTCTCTACTAACTCATATGATAATTTGAAAACATCCAATGCGTAGGATAGAATAAATCAAAGACATCAAAGAGAAACCAGACCAACACAGACAGTATTCTATAGATAAAGTCCAGTTGTGCTTTTCATTTTGTTCAGTGTCATCTGGAGGCATTTCACATATTTGCCTGTTCAGAAAATTTTGAAATCGTCAGGTTTTGCAGGCAGAGTCAGTATTGTAAGAAAGTACCGAACCAGTTGGCATTTAGGTGATTCCAAAGTGCTTCCTGGTGCATCATCGTATGGGGATGGGTATGAGGGTGGGACGTTGGGGTGGTGGTGGGGGTTAGGGGGTAGGGGAACGATGTCTTCAGACTGACGTTAAAAGGCGTTTGAAAGGAAATAAATGTGTGAACCCTACTATTCAGCCCATACATTAAAAGGAAATAAATGTGTGAACCCTACTATTCAGCCCATACCTTGAAAGGAAATAGATGTATGACCCTACTATTCAGCTCACACATTAAAAGGAAATAAATGTTTAAACCTTACTATTCGGCCCATACATTTGAAAGGAAATAAATGCATGACCCCTACTATTCAGCCCATACATCGAAAGGAAATAAGTGTATGAACCCTACTATTCAGCCCATACAATAAAAGGAAATAAAATGTTTGAACCTTACTATTCGGCCAATATAACCTCAACAGTTCTGATGCACAAAGCAGGATGAATGTCAGTTCGATATCAAATGACTAATAAAAGAAATATCCATACTACCCAAAGACCATATCAAGAAAAAAAAACTCATAGACTTTCCCTTTAACGACGCGTAGGCAGCCTATTTCTACAATGGTGTTAATGGT
>CM065748.1:28913587-28928587 GCA_033310375.1 Conus canariensis | reverse complement strand
ATACGTCTGGGAGGAAAGGCAGCAATTATAGGGAACTTCTGGCAAGTGTTACCTTTCTATGCTCTTGATCATCCAGCTGCTGACTCCTGCTACTGCCCTTTCTACTTCTGTTTTCAGCTTCCATAATGGTATTGTCAAATTAGTATGTTAATTTTATTCACTGACATGTTTATTGTTGCTGTCTTCCTGCTGGAAGCTCTACAATGCTCTCTCTTCCTTAGCGCCATTCAGCTCCACCAACCTGTATACACACACTCCCCAGCGTCCAATACTACGCGAACATAAACTTGTCACTTCCTGCCCCCTCTTTCTGCTGCCACAACTGCTGCCAAATTCACAAGCAACCACTAATGTCAGCGTTCCACCAGGAAACCCCTCATCAAAGGAGACCCTGCGCAGCATAGCCGCAGAATGTGATTCTTCAACACACAGGAGGTCTCTGACATTCCCCAGACCCCACGCCTGGCCCGTGCCAACAGTAATTGTCTATTTCCTGAGACGGGAGAGGAGAGAGGGTGGGGGTGCGTCGCAGACTGACAGAACATCACAGTGTGATCTGCCTCTTGAAGAGAGAGAGAGAGAGAGAGAGAGAGAGAGAGAGAGAGAGAGAGAGAGAGAGAGAGAAGAGAGAGAGAGAGAGAGAGAGACGTACAGTTGAGAAGAAGGGGTGAAAATTGTATGAAAGGAAAGTGAGGGAAGAGGATGGGGTATGGACAGAGTGGGGGAGGGCAGTGGTGTGTGTGTGTGTGTGTGTGTGTGTGTGTGTGTGTGTGTGTGTGTGTGTGTGTGTGTGTGTGTGTGGTGTGTGTCGGGGAAAGTTCCATGAAAAAATTAACAGGACTATGTCTGGCTCCTCGTGAGATACTAATACAAATGCAAACAATTGTAATCAAGTACAGTCTCATGGTTTCCTCTCCATCACCTACACACACACCACACACACACACACACACACACACACACACACACACACACACACAAGATAGATGGACACATGTAGGTGGTCTCACGAGTACAAACAAACACAGGAACAAGAACACACATTCACATGTACACACATATACAGATATCAGCATACACATTCATATACACGAGGACATCTGTGGACATCGGCCAGCTACGTGATACTGCCTTGCTCTCCCCACCCATCCGTCCACACAAACATACTAAACAACGCATATGAATGCCCATCAACACACACACACACACACTGAAACCAATTTATTGTCAGATTAACTCAAGGTTGTACTGACGTAACACACACACACACACACACACACACACACACACACACACACACACACACACACACACACACACACACACTATTGCATGCATAGTTAAGCAGTCTCAAGCACATGTGCACATGTACATTCATATGCACAAAGTCAAACTTAATCATGCGCACACTTTAAAAGTTATATATTATGTGCGCATGCACACACACACACACACACACACACACACACACACACACACACACACACACACACACACACACACATTCTTGACATTTATATACACACAAACACATTGTTGACATTTATGAAACAGCAGCAGCCACACCTATAACAAAAACATGGTTGTTTATTTTCTGCTGTGAAAACTATATTCTCATCCGACTATCATCACAGCAGTGTCCTACTTCCCTTACAGATGCATCCATACATGTATGCATGCACGTGCGGTCGGGCGCGTTCCTGTGTGGGCGCACTTGCATTTGAATGCATGTCTCTGTTTATGTCTGTGAATGAGTATGAGGGCAAGCATAGAAAGAAAGACATATTCTTCCCATCAACACACTGGTCTTGGAAAGTTACAGTTCTTGAATGTCAAATAGCCAATGTTACTAGGCCTGGCTTGATTTGCCTTCAAGAAAGCTGAAACTGCTGTGAATTCGAGGACTGCTCTAAATGAAAGTAAGAAAAACACTGATGATTCGGTCTTCTTCTTCGCATTGATATATGTCAATAACTTGAAATACCACTGTCACGCAGTTCTTTCTGTCGCCTTTTTGTACTCCCAGTTCTTATAGAACAGGGAGTACTTTAGAATGGGAACGAAGAAATGCTGTCTGTCTGTGTGTCTGTCTGTCCGTGGTCAAAATGTGTTCCACTCGCTCCACACAAAACTACTGGGCCGATCTTTCTGAAAATGTGTAGGTATGTTCATTATGGGTCACGGATGACGCCCGATGTTTTCTTTTACCGTTATATCCGTTACTAACGGCTATAACAGCCCATGACGGTTTTTCTTCTTTATGGAATATCTCAGAAAGTATTTGGCCGATCTTTCTGAACATTTGTAGGTATGTTCTTTATGTATTGTTGTAGGTATGTTCATTATGGGTCACGGATGATGCCCGATGTTTACCAGAATAGCCGTTACTAACGGCTATAACGGCCCAAAACGGTTTTTCCTCTTTATGGAATATCTCACGCGTATTCAAGATAAACTGGGAGTACTTTTATATGCTTTGCATCTTGTTTTTTGTGATGTGAGGTTTGGACACCCGCTCCCTTAAATATCACACTTCGCTGCTGCCACAGGAAACGCCGCCATAGTGACAAAAAGATATTCCAGTGCACTAGGTCTTGGTCTTAAAATAGACACAGGGAAACATCTCCAGACAATTATCAGAAAACACGACAGCATGCGTCAAGAGCAGGAAGAGCTTTGTCATGCTTATGTTTCTTTATCTCCTGGTGGTAAGGAAGTGGTGTCAGGCAGGAACGCTTGTCTGTGTGAAAGCATAAACACACCAACGGACACACACACATATACCAACGGACACAAACACACAGCACAGGACACAGACACAGACGCATACACACACTGTATATATACCAGAAATTGAAGTATTCCTACACCCATTCCAAAATACACAAGCATGTTCAAATCAGAGAGAGAGAGAGAGAGAGAGAGAGAGAGAGAGAGAGAGAGAGAGAGCACAAAGAGCACCTCTCGCCCAGAAATACTTCAAAACGGTCTACACACAGGAGGATGGCAGGAGAAAGGAAAAGGGTGAGGACAGATGGAGGTGGGAGGGGGATGGTTGCCAGCGGCGCATAGATAAGGCGTTGTGTGCATGTGTGCACTTGTGTGAAGAGGCTGGGGGTGAAAGTTGAAGAGGAGGTAGGAGGGTGGCGTGTTGATAGGAACAGGTACTGACAATAATGGACTTCTCTGTTGGCATGATGTCTTCCGGTGTGTTGCAACACAAATTATAGGCTGTTCTGAAAAGAAACGCATTTTTTTTCTTTAAACGCTTTTTTCTTTTAAATAGAGCCTATGTTTTAAAAAAGGCTGTCCCCCATCCTCCTCTCTCCCCCTTCCTTTTTCTGTTTGGTTCCTTTTTCGTCTCTATGTCTGTCTCTTTCTCTCTCTGTCCATCAGTCTCTCATCTTGGTCTTTTTCCCTCTCTTTAAGTCACTCTCTTGTCCTTTTCTCTTACAACTCACGCTGACAATCTGAGAGCATCAAGAGAAGCAACTGAGATGACATTAACAGGAATTGTTACGTGCAGAGAGAGAGAGAGAGAGAGAGAGAGAGAGAGAGAGAGAGAGAGAGAGAGAGAGAGAGAGAGAGAGAGAGAGAGCTTGAGCTTCAGTTGTGAGACTGTCAACCTGTATACAAATACGAGTTAACCAAGTCTTAATATACATAATTTTAAATTTCCAAAAGTTTGCTCTTAAACAAAACAGCACAACCCCCAACCCCATGTACAGTATTGAGTTCGCAATTGTTCTCTTAATTTTAAAGCATCAAAACTGTACATTGCCAGATCTACCAAGTCTCTAACATCTTAATTTTGACACAAATACGACATGGTTTGGCTGAGTAGGTTTCTGAAATGTTTCAGACGTTCTATTTTCTCTTAAGGAGTCGTACACATGGACAAAACGAACAAGAAATAATGTTAAACTGTCAATATGATAATGAAACGGACAGTCTCTTGATTTTTTTTTTCATCTGTGGTTCACATTTAATTGACTCAAAGCAAGCCTGAATTTCGTTAATGCTTGTCTGAATTTGACGATATACACATTTCTCTAGCTCCAGAAAGGATTTGAAAGAATGAAAATATGGTAGGTCACTAAGTGATTGTCTGCAAGCAAATTTGTCTTTCCAGTCTGGGCGAAAACAGTCAATTACAGTTACTTGAAGATTTTCAATGATGTTTTTTTCCATTGACAACATTTCCATTCTGTGATATCCAAGAGAAACCAAACACGTACAGCGTCATACAGAAAAAGCCCAGTTGCCCTAGTAATTGTGTTCACAGTCATCTGTAGCCAGTTCACATGCTTGTTTATTCAGAAAGTTTTTATATGGTCAGGTTTTGCAGAGAAACCCAGTACTAGTAACAGTACTGACTGTAGTTAGGGAATATCGGCCTGTTTTCCTGTCACCGCATGGGAGGGGGGGGGGGGGGGGGGGGGGGTCTTCTCATTGACGTTGGGAGACGTTTACAAGGAAATATCCAGTTTCAGTCCCATCCAATCTCTTGATGCATACAGCAGCATGCATTTCAACTGGCCATCAAGTAACTGAAAAGCTCAGACATGTCCATATTACCCAAAGCCCACACTGTTTTTGGACTTTCTGCAACTTTCCCCTTTAGCCTGTGAGCAGTTTTCCTCTACAGCTGTATCAAAGGACCCGTTGGCTGTGAGACTTAACCCAAGACATTTATAGCTATTGACTGTTAAAATGTCCTGACTTTGAAAAGAAACGGTATTAGTTCCGCCAGGCGATACAGACGTATACAGGACAAAACACAATGCATTTCGGACCCCATGGTCTTTTTCAGGCAAAAACAAACAACATTTAGGACAATGGAAATGGTCCATCTTTCGTTTCTCAATGCATGGCTTCCTTTCTGAAAGTCCTTAATTTTTGTTTTCAGCAAATACGCTGTCAAGCCAAGCAAATTTGAAGCGCTGTTAAGCTGTCTGATTCTCCAGTCCTTGAGATAAAAAATAGTAAAGGAATTGCCATCTGTAAGAAGGACGATCTTCTGCAGACCTGAGGGACACCGGACTTAATGTTTTTTAGCACTGTTCAATGGATCAGCTATCTGTTAATAGAAAAGAGAGAAACAGTGGTGAAACCAAGTGTTCACACTGGATGGGCAGCAAAGAAATCTGATTGTTCAGAAACCTAGTGGACACAGTTCAAATCAGTGGTGAAACCAAGTGTTCACACTGGATGGGCAGCAAAGAAATCTGATTGTTCAGAAACCTAGTGGACACAGTTCTTACCAAGTTACACATGTCTTACATGATTTGAATAATCATTTTTGATAAGTTTTTCATCTTTGGAGAATGTTCCACACCTTACCTCTACTGTACACACTTTTTTCTGATTGTCAGTAAATGCAATATAAACTTCCTTCTATTGGATGTCAAAGTAAATGTACTTTTCATCATTGACATGAGAGTAAAAATGTGGTTAATGGGGATTTTAAAAAAAACACCGAAATCCCACCTGTTCTGAGCTAATTTTCTCTTCGTCTTGCGCCCATTTCTATAAGCGCTGATGCAGAAATACCATCGTTCCTCTTCTTGGACAGCTTTTCAGCAGTATCCATGCAATGAGATTTTCAGCCGTTTCGGGAAACTCTCCAAAGATTTCATCAGGGCCAGCTGCTTTCCCGGGTCTGAGCCTGTGGATGGCCCGACGAACTTTGCGTTCCGTTAACTGATCATCCAGTATTGGGATGGCCACTTCCCCCAATTGGATTCAAGATGTTCACTCTGCCGCGCAAAATAATCCCAGCTGAAGCCCAATACGTTCTGATATCGATGTTAAAGAAATCGAGTGGTCTTTTCCTTTCTGAACCGTTGACCATAAACTTAATTTTGTAATGTTTGCTTTCCATCAAGCTGCCAAGCACTTGCTTCGGCATTTCTTTGCTTTTTTGATGTAGAAGAGTTTGATATTCTGATCTGCTGTCTGAGTATTACTTTATCAATATCGTCAAATGAGCATTCCACTTGTGTATAGCTCTTCTCGCTTTCTGCTTTTTTTTTCTGAAAACAGTCCTTGTCAAAGTATTCGTTTCCTCTGGTGCAAGCTTAATAGGCATGTTCACGAACTGTCCCATATCAAGCAACAGATGTGTGAAACTTTTCCAAAGCCAGATCCACTTTCTCTACAGCTGCATTCAAAGCGTCCTTTGTTTAGGTTTCAGATTCAAAAGAACGCTAATATTTTAAGGACAAATGTATTTTGTTTCTTTCTGTATTCGCACAACATTTCATCTTTATTGTAACTAGCGTGTGGTTTCACTAATCACGGCTTTCAGCTTCCATATTGTCGACCAAAGGCAGAAGCTCAACCGAACAAAGAAAATGGACCTTGACACCCTTTCCACAGTTTGATATGAATTTAAAACTGCCAAACTCGTTCCATCGAAACATGCAATTTTATTGTGTGAGTCAGATATTTAACACAACTCTGAGAGTTTTACCAAAGCATCTGACGACTTTATCTATTGATTTCCTTCCATACAGATCACCCTCATGAAAATGAGCATCACAAGAGAGAGAGAGAGAGGAAGAGAGAGAGAGAGAGAGAGAGAGAGAGAGAGAGAGGAGCGAGCGAGCGAGAGAGAGAGAGAGAGAGAGAGAGAGAGAGAGAGGAGAGAGAGAGAGAGAAGAGAAGACAGACAGACAGGGAGAGAGGGGGGAGAGAGAGAGAGGTGGTCACTTTAGCAGATACCCTTAAAATTTTAAAAGCATGAAGTTGACAAGAATGAAAATCCACATAAGAGAGTTTTTTGTCCCTTTTATCATCACTGAGGAAGGATTGAGGAAGGATTGAGGAAGGATTGAGGAAGGATTGAGGAAGGACCCCAAGATTCCATTTAGAATCCCCCTCTCTCATGTTATCGAGCCTGCTCTCTCTCTCTCTCTCTCTCTCTCTCTCTCTCTGCCTCCACACTTTCTCACTTAGGTCTAACAAAAATCCTGCAAATAGACTGAGAATGCAAGCAAGCGTGGACGTAACCTTTCCATCCTCCATCTGCATTCTTCCTTCGACCCTCTTCCTGTTTGCACACACACACACACACACACACACACACACACACACACACACACACACACACACACACACACATACAAGCGCGCGCACGCGCACACACATGCAGGCACGCACGCACACACTCACTTACATTTTCCGCAAAGGGTAAATGATGCTTCATTGCAGATGACGATAGCAAAATATACATCTGATTTAAGCAAAAGTTCTGGACGCCTGTGGTCACCTCACGTTGTAACCAAAGTTCTGGAATTAACAAAAAATGTATGCCAATAAGGCAATCTAGTACAGCTATTCCAGGGCTGACTGGTTTGGAAGTTGAGGACAGTACGTGTCTGGGTCCCACTGGTACCTCGAGCGTAGCTTGTTCTTCATGGGCGACACCCAAAATAGCATTTGATATAAACTACACTGAAATGATTTAAAATTTTAAAAATGACGAAAGCGCTAATACAACGAACATGCTGGCGAAAACAAAGACTAAGGAGAACAATGAACAGCATCTTGAGATTTTTACAGACGTCCCAGTGATTAATAATGATGATGCTGGTGCAGTTTTTGTTATTTCTCATCATAAAACTGAACAGTGTTTGTTGTTTTTTTCCTTGGCAGGAATCTATCAAAATCTGCAGGAGAGCTGACATATATCATGCCAGTTTTAGAATATCTGTAAATCTCCCAATGACTATATCTAAAGCAGGTATTTTTGTGACTTGAAATGGACTTGATCATTCCTGCATTCATTCAAAACATAAACACGGCCTGACCACGTCCACGAGAAAAAAAATATTTATCATATTGCTTATCAGTAAAGGGTACCATCACTGTATGGTGTTGGGTACCAGCTCACCGTGACATAAATGATGAGGATGTGATTGATAGAACACCTAAAAGAGGTGGAGAACACCACAGACAGCTTAAACATTCCGCCATCGGTTGATGAAAATTATAAGCTCTTTGAAACCTCAAAATGGAAAAGATTAAATACAAGTCCGTATAAGTGTAAAAAAAAATATCACTCAGAGTCTTATCAAGAAAAGGTCAAACACACTATTACTTTACACCAGACTGATAACATTTCGTTTTCCAGTCGAAACTTAATACTCTCAATACGAAGTCCTCAAAAAGATAAATTGCCTTTGTGGTGAACAGATTATACTTAATTACGTTCTATTCCAGTGTCAAAGAATACACATTTCTCTCCCAGAATCATTGACAGTAAATCATTATTCAGAACAAAGCTTCGAAGAATTACCACTTAATCCCGTTCTTTTGACGGATATCTCTGATTTTTTTTTTATCCATAGTCAATTTAGGGTGTTTTTTTCTTCTTTTTTTTTTTAAACACGATTTTTCCAGTAAATCATTAAGCTGAATGACAATTCTTCATTGTAACATTTTAGAATCATTTAAATTTAGCATTATTCCGTTATCGATTGTTCGTGCACTGTTCATAGGTTTTCCCCCTCAACCCCTCCCCTTCCTTCCAATTAATATTTTTTTTTCCATTATTGACGAATCCATTTTTTTTGTACAAAGAACTCTTCAAACAGTATTATAACCACTCTACCATCAACAATAATAAATCTCACACACACACACACACACACACACACACACACACACCACACACACACACACACGCACGCACGCACGCACGCACGCGCGCGCGCATGAGCACACATATTGCTCTCTCTCTCTCTCTCTCTCTCTCTCTCTCTCTCTCTCTCTCTCTCTCTCTCACCCGTTTCTCAGCGTCACTACCGCTATATCCATCAATTCAGTCTACTGACAATCTCCCCCCTCCTCTCTCCTCTCTCTCTCTCTCTCTCTCTCTCTCTCTTTCTTTCTCTCTTCTTCTCTCTCCTTACCACCATGCACAAACGAACACACACATTGCTCCCACTCGCTCTCCTACCCGTTTCTTAACATCACTAATGCTAGTGGTTAGCGTCGCGGACTCCCGGCTGGGAGGTCGTGGGTTCGAATCCCATCAGAATCATGTGGATTTTTCTGCCCCGCCCGGCTCCTACCCAGAGTTGAGTTTGCTGCGGACTCAGTTGGGAAGACTGGGACCACACAGTCGAGTTTCATCCACTTAATGGATGCGTTTCTGAGAGCGTTGCTCAATTTTCCTGACCAACACTGCAGGTGCCTGTATCTCTCAGGCCTGGTTGACGCCGGGATATATTATGAAAGGAAGCGTAGAGTACAGCCCTGTCATGTAGTCTCAGACCGAAATGGAAATCCGTAGCATCATCTTAATCATCCTCATTCTCATCGATCAGCATAAAAAATGTCTCAAATTATGTGGCCCTTCATGCCCTGCTCTCATGGTGACCTCAATTTCGATGTCCTCTCTACGTCTGTGGCCTTGGGTTGGTTCCGTCGGGGTCACCGGTATCAGCGAGTCGTTGGACGGGGGCTGTCGTTGGACGGACGTGGTGGCGCCCTCCGGAGGGAGAGCTCACTCACGCCGGCCCCGCGACTAAGCAATCATTGTCGTCAGTAGGGGGCTAAGTAGGTGGTGTCCTGCGTATGTTAGATCAGAATAGGCGCCACTGAACACCACCGAAGTGACTCGGCAGCAGTGCAGTGTCTCCTCCGGTAGGTTGCCTCTTGACGACTTGACACTGACTGCTCCCTGTGGATTGCTGGTGCCGGGGCTGCGGCGGGGCCGACCGGCTGTGGCTATGGACGGGGTGTCGGAATGAGAGGCGTGGGTGCACTGCCTCTGAGGTGGCGCAGAGGTTGGGACAGACCCCCCCAAAAAACAAACAAACAAACAAACATCACTAATGCTATATCCATCATTTTCAAACTACTGACATTCTCTCTCTCTCTCTTTACCTATTCCTGTCTGTAACTCTGCCCCCCCCCCCCTCCCCGTCTCTCGCTTCCCCCCTCCCCCCTGTTCTCATTCCATTCCACACACACACACCCTCCCTCTCCTGCTCCCTCCCTTTCTTACTCTTCCCACGGTCCCTAACGATCTCACAGGATTCAGTTCCCCATAGGAAAAAGATCAGACCAGCTGTCCAGGCGGAATGTCATTGGGTTAAAAACGAGCGCCCCCAATCCTTTTGTTGACGTCCGCAGGGGAAACAAACAAGACAACTTCTCTTGAGAGAAAATGTGTTATCGCAGTGTTTCACAAGATACGGAAGGGCAGTTCTCGGCCGCTCGCGCGTGCGCTAACACACACACACAACACACACACACACACACACACACACACACACACACACACACACACACACATTGTTGACATTTACAAAATAGCAGCAGCTACAACGATGAAACATTGAAAACAAACAAACATGGTTGTCGGTTCTCTGCTAACAAAACTAGGCAATGTATCATTGTTCATCCGGCTGCAATCACAGCACTGAAACATATCTTTTTCTTAAGAGAGAGAGAGAGAGAGAGAGAGAGAGAGAGAGAGAGAGAGAGAGAGAGAGAGAGAGAGAGAGAGAGAGAATGTATCACTTTTCATCCAGCTGCAATCACAGCACTGAAACACATCTTTTTTCCTTGAGAAGAGAGAGAGAGAGAGAGAGAGAGAGAGAGAGAGAGAGAGAGAGAGAGAGAGAGAGAGAGAGAGGGTGAGAGAGAGAGAGAGGGTGAGGGGGGTGGTTGGACGTGAGACAGAGACACAGATACGAAGACACAGTCCAAACAGAGAGACAGAGTGAAGGCAGAGAAAGATAGCGTGGGGGGAGGGGGGGGGGGAGAAGAAGGGAGGAAGGGATGGAGGGGTGGGAAGAGAGAGAGAGGAGGAGGGGAGATAGAAGGACAGACGGACAGAGACAAAGAGACAGACAGCGAGAGACAGGAATGAGAAGAGTAGGAAAGAAGAAAGAAAGGAAGAAGTGAGAGAAAGAAATTGAGAGAGAGAGGTGTGGGTGGGTGCGAGGGAAGGGTGAGTGACGGGGGAGTGAGTGAAGGGAGAGAGAGAGAGAGAGAGAGAGAGAGAGAGAGAGAGAGAGAGAGAGAGAGAGAGAGACAGAGACAGAGACAGAGAGAACGAACGAACGAACGAAATTTTATTTTACCAGGGTAATGAGATAAGCAATACAAATGCTTTTTTCCACCCAGCCCTGGGGCAAAAGAAAGAGAAACAATGTAAAGATCAAATTAATGCATTTAAAGATCAAATTAATGCAAATACACATATAAAAAGAACAAAGTATAACAAGATCTTGTACAGTTCAAAACAAGTTTAGCTATTGTCCATATTATTGACAAACGAATGCAAATAGAAAAGCGCGTGAACATTGCGAACAAGGGGAAGGAAACGGGAAAGGAAAAGGCCAAAGGGTTGGTTTGGGGTAAATGGAGAGAGAGAGAGAGAGAGAGAGAGAGAGAGAGAGAGAGAGAGAGAGAGGGGGAAGAAGGGAGGGAGGGATGGCGGGGTGGGAAGAGAGAGAGAGAGAGAGGGGGGGGGGGAGATAGAAGATAGGACAGACAGAGACAAAGAGACAGCGAGAGACAGGAGTGAGGAGAGTAGGAAAGAAAGGAAAGGAAGGAAGGAAGGAAGGAACGAAGAAGGAAGGAAGGAAGGAAAAAGTGAGAGAAAGAAAATGAGAGACAGAGGTGTGGGTGGGGTGAGGGAGGGAAGGGTGAGAGAGAGAGATAGGGGAGAAAGAGACGGGGGAGTGAGTGATGGAGAGAGATAAGTACGGAGAGAGAGAGAGAGAGAGAGAGAGAGAGAGAGAGAGAGAGAGAGAGAGAAAGTAAAGGAGAGAGAAAAGAGCGAAGAGAAGACAGCCACATTGACAAAGAAACAGAAAGAGACAGCATCAGAATGGTTTGATTAAAGAGTCCTCTGGCCCACTACAAAAGGGGGATAATAAAACACACGAAAGAAAATGAGCAGAAGCATTGCCAGGAATTGTTTCTTTCCCTGTAAAACAAGAAATCAGATCGTGCAAATCTGCACGAATTGTCTCAAGACTCATAAACGAACATTGCAAGCTTTTTAGTAACGGTCTCGCTGGACCTTGTTCACACACTGATTTGGAACGTGGACATGTGGCTGTAAAATGTGCTGGGAATCAAATCGGTTCTTAAGAGATCCATACTTTCGGCAAATCACGGCAAAAAGACTCTCAAATCTCAATGCCGTCCTCACAAAATGGACATCTGCGACTGCTCTGGAGCCTGGTCGTGCTGAATGAAGAGTAGACAGCGATAAATCCAACGAACACATGCCGATCCTGAATTTGTTAAAACACTTTCCTGATGTGTAATGTTCTCGCTTGGAACGTCTATTCATAGTTCATACCTTCTCTCTTTCTGTCCCACCTCTCTTACACCTCCCTGCCCCCCCCCCCCCCTTCTTTTTTTTTTCTTTTATTACATCACTGCAACTTCTACTCATAGTTTACATCCATTTCTCAATAACTCTTTCTGTCCCTCTCACTTTGTTTCGGTCCATTCCCCCCTCCCTCTTTCTCTCTCTTTCAAGCTCCTGCACGTACTTTATGCTACCCCTACCCGCCACCTCCATCCCCCCCCCCCCCCCCCCCTCAGCTTAACTCACTCTCACATTATCCGTGTCTATGGTTTGCTTATGCATGGATGTACATCGAAGGGGTTGAGGTCTTTAAGAAGAATAAACCCCTGAATCCGGCTCTCTACATTCATTTGATCACTTCCCAACTTTCACACATTGTCTGTGAATTATGTTACTTCCCATCTTTTTTCTCTCCCTCCAATCCCATTGTTTTTATCTTAGTATATTACACCGCTGCACGTAATTCCATACTCCTCCCAACCATCCACCCTCCCTCTCTCTCTCTCTCTCTCTCTTTGACTCTCAGTCACTATAAACATCGCTCCCCCCATCGTTCGAACAAGACAGCATGTAATACGCATGCGTGATCACACAGTCAGCACCAGTACAAACTTCCTGACGGGGCAGAAAGCTAGGTCGGTTCACATCCTCACTTATCACCTGCATGAACTGGGGGATGGAGGGGAAAGAGGAAGGGCTCAAAGGAGAGAGGGGGTTGGAGTGGGGGAGGATGTGAGGGAAAGGCTTAGGAGGCGGGGCTGGGTGGAAGGGAGAGAAGGAAAGGGAAAGAGACTGCAGAGGATCATGAGTGTGGTGGTGTGCACGTTGCAGATATAATGTTCTGTTCCGAAGAACACATTATTGAGTTGAATCGCCTAACAGAGAGAGAGAGAGAGAGAGAGAGAGAGAGAGAGAGAGAGAGCACCGATTCAACATTCTTTTGCTTGTTCTTGATAGAATTTACTGTCGTTTGCTTTTAGTTCTTCTTTCTGTGGAGTGGAGTTTGATCATTATCACTCGGTATCAGTCTGGTGATACTTCAGTTTAAGCTGTTTCTGTGTAAGATTGTGGACTGTATATTGTACGAGTTGCATATTACGTAAATGCTCCTCCACCCCACCCTTCCCTCAATATTCTGTGCGGTCACATTTTTTTAAAAAACAATGATGACAATATAAGAAAACGAAGAAAAAAAAGGACATAAAGAAAAAATGAAGGAAGAAATGAGATGAGATAATCGAGAAACTCTATCACCTATATTATTGCTGAAAAATTAAGAACGGCGAGCGTGATAATAGCTGTTGGAGCTAGCGCTTACACTATTGTTAACATAAGCGTGATTGCAATTCATGGTCCCCGTCCTAGCAATAAAGAAAGACGGACAGTTGGAAAGAAGAAAGGAAATAATCAGAGGAGGTAATGCAGAGATCGTATCATCTGTTATAACTAATAAAAAAAATTACGAATAGCTGGCATCAAAATAGCTGTTGTAGCCAATGCTGTCACCATTGTCATGATTGTGATTCATATCCGCACCCCTTCCTAATTACTTCCCTTCTTTCTCTCTCTCCTTCCTTCGATCTTTCCCCTTAACTCGATGTTTTCTACTCTTGTATTCACCCTGTGCCAAAGAACAACGACGACCACTTCAATTGCTATCTACTGGCTCTACGCCAAATGTTTATTCAGCATTCTGACTGAGTCAGTATATTGCTCTGTAACTGTCTCGTGTGGCATCTCCATCTGATATGTTATGGCCTGAAACTTGACACTTTCATGATAATCTCTTATCCCCCAAACACACCCCCGCCACCTACTTTCTCTCTCCAGACTTACTCCCTCTATACTCCTCTCGCTAATCCTTCATCTGACAAAACAAAGAAACTACTTGGCTACAAAACACAGACGATAGTTCTGAATTCGCAACACTGTATGATCCTGCTCGCATGCCTGTTTTCCCACACTGACAATCATTCTCATCATGCGCCAAGCCTAGAGGTTGCCATGGCAATACTGACGTAACATTAGCTGATGGTGCTGATAATCTGGACCTACCATCTCATTACCAAAATGGCGATTCCAGAGCAGTATGATCCTGTACCAGTTTCCCGTGCCATCGTTGGCTTCAGGACAGCACGGACAGCGACAGATCACGTGACAGGCTACTATCACGGTGAATTCCGCTTCCTCTTTCCGGAAAGAGAAACAAAACGCTGGTCTTCCTCTCTTTGTGCGTAATTCCAAGACAGAGTTAAACTTCTTTTATTTTATTCGGGACAGAGACAAACAGCACTGCTTCCCACCGTGAGTTTCAATCCCAGAGTTTAATAAACCAAGTCACGCCACACACAGCCATTTATTTGAAGTTGCTGGAAGTAATTATGTGAATTTCTGTACTGTCTTGAAAGCTTTCCAACACCACGCACCATTCTTGCTCAAATTGCTTGATACCATTTGTTTTATCCATCAGTATTTCTTTTCTTTTCCTTCTCATTCGTCTTCTCGTTTTTCATTGTCTTCTTTTTCTTCTCCTTTGCCTCCTCCCTCTCCTCCTTCATTCTTCTTGTTTTCCCTGTTTACGTCTTGTTCTAGTTATTGTTGCTCTTTTTGTTTTTATTGCGATTCTTCCCATCATCTTCTATTGAATGTGGTCC
>CM065748.1:28903587-28908587 GCA_033310375.1 Conus canariensis | reverse complement strand
TGCTGGTTTACGCAAAATTTCTAACTGAAATCAAATACAAAGACGAACCGAAAAATGTGTACAACAAGCTGAAAAAACAAACAAACAAACAAAAAAACATCACGGTAAATGGGTCAGAAACACTGCACAATCTGAGACCTCATCTCAATAATTCCACTGCATGTTGTGTACGAGGTGTAGGATAGCTTTGGACAAGAACCGATATAAAGATCACACCTTAGTAGTGTACACACTGGCTCTATGGTCAGGCAACTCCTCTACTGGCGCTGTGTATTCTGGCCCGTTGGGGCGACACAGAAGATTTAGCAACCAGTTTCCTCCACTCCTCTAAGACGTTCTAAGGAAGCTGCCGAGCGGGAGGCCAGTCCATGCACTGATGTTCTCCCATCGCTTTTTTTCTGCTTTCGCACTGTTCTTGTAGAATGCGTTCTGCAAGTCCTGTTGATCTTGATACATGACCATACCATCTCATTTTCCTTCTTTTCACTGTGGACAACAGGTCTTTGTGCTGCCCCAACGGTCTTCAAGACTCCAGGATAGGTGATAGCTTATTCTGGCCCGCTCGCTTGTGTGTGCACTATGTACGAATATATGATGGCTCGATGTAGAAGCGGGAGGTGGAGGGGGGTGGTGGTTGGACGGGGAGGTAAGCGGGTGGGGGGAGGAGTGTTGGAGGGGTGTGTGTGTGGGGGGGGGGGGGGGGGGGGAGAGTTATAACGTGGAAGCCTAGATGCATGGAGGGTGTTAGAATGTAGATGTGGGACAGGAAGAGGAAGAGATGTCAGACCTTCCCGTCCTTGATGGAAAACAAGAAAAGACAACTCTATTGCACCACACTGTAGTATAGTTATCAACGAAGACCCTTTTTCTTTCTTCTTTTATTTTTTTTTCATCAAGCTTTTTCTTTCTTTTTCTATTTTCATCAAGCTTTGCAAAGTTAGGATTAGGTATGGATTAGGATTAGAGGATAGCTAGGTTAGAGTTAACATCAGGTTAGGGTTAGGGTCAGGCACTTCGGAACTAGAGTGTCTTCCAGTTCGCTTATGTAAGCTCTCATCTCTGATTTATAAAGACGCTGCCAGGATGTGATGCTGTCGCTACTTCAGCGCTTTGGGGGGGGGGGGGGGGGGGGGGGGGAGGGGGGAGGGGGGAGAGGAGAGAGAGAGAGAGAGAGAGAGAGAGACAGAGAGAGACAGAGAGAGAAAAGACAGGGGTGGGCGAGAGAGGGGAAGGGATGAAACGAGCCCAGTAAAAATGCTACTATATGCATATGCATGATTGGAAACATATACATATATACATGAACAGGAGAAGAGGTATACATCCATATTCCAAATCTAAAAACAAATATACATGCAGACGCAAAAAACAATGGTATAACGTATTATGGACACGTAAGCACAAACATCTAACACACATCCATGATTAAAAATATCCATGAGTAAAAATATATGCATAAGGAGCGCGCGGCGCGCGCGCGCGCGCGCGCACACACAACACACACACACACACGCACGCACGCACGCACGCACGCAAGCACGCACGCACGCCCCACACACACACACAACACACACACACACACACACACACACACACACACACACCACTGAGAAACAAACACTGCAAAGAACAAATCATAATGCAGAAAAAAAAAACTTCTTATATTTACAGAAACACTGATGATCATAGAGGTAAACATACACACATTTATGTGATATAGAAGGATTGGCTTGCATTGTTATACAAAAGGATTGAAAGCATATCTACATTTTATAACCATGGAAAGATATGCCAGGCAAATGATAAACGAAATAAAGGCATGATCGAAGAGCAAAACATCAACACAAATATGTGCCTAATGACACGATAAAAAAAACACACAACACAATAGAAAAGGGGATGTCAGAGGAAGTCTGTCTCACTTTGGATATCTGAAGGTCATAAATATGACAAATAAGCTGATCATGTGACATGGTGACATCAGAATGACTTCCACTTCCTGTTCCAAGACAGATACACACAATGCTGGTCCTCTGTTCTTTCTGTGTAATTCAGAGACAGGGAGAGAGAGAGAGAGAGAGAGAGAGAGAGAGAAGAGAGAGAGAGAGAGAGAGAGAGAGAGAGAGAGAGAGAGAGAGTGAGGAGAGACTGAGAGAGAGAAACAGAAAGAGAGACAGACAGACAGAGACTGAGAGAGAGAAACAGACAGACAGACAGACAAAGAGTGAGAGAGCAAGCGAAAGAGAGAGAGCAAGCGAAAGAGAGAGAGAAAGAGAGAGAGACAGAGAGACGGACTGAGAGAAAGACAGAGAGACAGAGCGAGCAGAGAGAGAGAGAATGACAGAGACAGACAGAGAGACAGAGACAGACAGACAGCAAGGGAGACGGACAGCTAGGGAGAGAGAGAGAGAGAGGAGAGAGAGAGAGAGAGAGTGAGAGAGAGAGAGAGGAGAGAGAGAGAGAGAGAGACACACAAAGGGCGAGGGAGGGAGGGAGGGAGGGAGGAAGGGAGTGTACATTGGTTTGAAAGCCTTCCACCACAACCCACATAACATTCCCTAACTTGTCTGATACCCTAATTTTATACGTAAGTATTCCTTTTTCTTTTCTTCTTCCAATCCGTCTTCGCGTTATTCGTCTCTTTCTTCTTTTCTTTTCTTTTTTTTCCCTTCTCCCCCGACTATTCTCTTTGTTTTATCGTTCTTGTTCTCCTTGTTCTTAAGATCGTTCCAGTTCTTGTCGCTCTGATTCTATTTCCCCTTCCCTGATTCTATTTTTCACTGTCCCTTTTCCTTGTTCTTTTTCTTGATAGGATTCTCTTCTGTTTTCTTTTTGTCCTCCTTTTCTTCTTATTTTTCTTGTTTGTCTTCTGCTTTTTCTTTTTGTCCCTCCTGTAAACTTCTTCTTTTGTTGTTCTTTTTCTTCTTGGTCTTGTTTTCGTCTTCCAATTGCTTTTCTTGTTCTTTTCGTTTCGGTTTTTCTTGTGTTTCTCCTTTTTGTTGTTGTTTTTTCCTCAAATATTCTTGTTCTTGTTATTCTACTTCATGTTGCTCTTTTTTCTGCTTCATATATTCTTGTCCTCGGTTTTTGGGTTTTAAAAAAAAATCTTTTTCTCGGCTACTTGGTTTTCCTGTTCTACTTCTTGATATGTTTGTTGTTGTTGTCGTTGTTATGGTCGTTGTCGTTCTTGCTGTTGTATTGTTGTTCTTCTTTTTCTTTTTTTCCTTTCTTCTTCTTATTATTTTAGAGTAGTTTTTTAATTCGATTTATTTATTTTATTTTAGATTGTCCCATTCCTGACCATGCGTTTCCTATGTATTCCTTGTCTTCTCCATGTGTGGATGGAAAGCCAGCAGTTAAGGGAAGTTGTGGTCAGCCATGTCTTTCTATAGACTTTTCATGAAGGGAAACTTCTGGCCTGTTCTTGCCTTTCTATAGTCTTTCATGAAGGGAACTTCTGGCCAGCTATGTCTTTGTATAGTCTTTCATGAAGGGAACTTCTGGCCTGTCTTGTCTTTTCTATAGTCTTTCATGAAGGAACTTCTGGCCAGCCATATCTTTCTATAGTCTTTCATGAAGGGAACTTCTGGCCTGTCTTGTCTTTCTACAGTTTTTCATGAAGGGAACTTCTGGCCAGCCATATCTTTCTATAGTCTTTCATGAAGGGAACTTCTGGCCAGCCATGTCTTTCTATAATCTTTCATGAAGGGAACTTCTGGCCTGTCTTGTCTTTCTATAGTCTTTCATGAAGGGAACTTCTGGCCAGCCATGTCTTTCTATAGTCTTTCATGAAGGGAACTTCTGGCCAGCCATGTCTTTCTATAGTCTTTCATGAAGGGAACTTCTGGCCAGCCATGTCTTTCTATAGTCTTTCATGAAGGGAACTTCTGGCCTGTCTTGTCTCTGAATAGTCTTTCATGAAGGGAAGGTTTGGTCAGTCGCGACTTTCTATAATCTTTAATTTAGAGAAGTTTTGGCCTGTCTTGTCTTCTATCATCTTTCATTCAGGGAAATTCAGCGTGTCTTGTCTATTTATAGTCCTTCATTCAGGAAAGTTCTGGCTTGTTTTGCCTTTCTATTAGTCTTTTATTCAGGAAAGTTCTGGCTTGTCTTGTCTTTCTATAGTCTTTCATTCAGGAAAGTTCTGGCTTGTCTTGCCTTTCTATGTCTTTTATTCAGTAAAGTTCTGGCTTGTCTTGTCTTTCTATAGTTTTTCATTATGGGAAGGTTTGGTCAGCCTTGTCTTTCTATAGTCTTTCATTGAGGGAAGGTTTGGTCTGTCGTGTCTTTCTAGAGTCTTTCATTTAGGGAAGGTTTGGTCTGTCGTGTCTTTCTATAGTCTTTCATTGAGGGAAGGTTTGGTCAGCCTTGTCTTTCTATAGTCTTTCATTGAGGGAAGGTTTGGTCTGTCGTGTCTTTTAGAGTCTTTCATTTAGGGAAGGTTTGGCTGTCGTGTCTTTCTATAGTCTTTCATTGAGGGAAGGTTTGGTCTGTCGTTGTCTTTTATAGTCTTTCATTTAGGGAAGGTTTGGTCAGTCGTGTCTTTTTTATCATTTAGGGAAGGTTTGGTCTGTCGTGTCTTTCTATAGTCTTTCATTTAGGGAAGGTTTGGTCAGTCGTGTCTTTCTATAGTCTTTCATTGAGGGAAGGTTTGGTCTGTCGTGTCTTTCTATAGTCTTTCATTTAGGGAAGGTTTGGTGAGTCGTGTCTTTCTATAGTTTTTCATTCAGGGAAGGTTTTGGTCTGTCGTGTCTTTCTATAGTCTTTCATTTAGGGAAGGTTTGGTCTGTCGTGTCTTTCTATAGTCTTTCATTTAGGGAAGGTTTGGTCTGTCGTGTCTTTCTACAGTCTTTCATTTAGCGAAGGTTTGGTCTGTCGTTTCTTTCTATAGTCTTTCATTTAGGGAAGGTTTGGTCTGTCGTGTCTTTCTATAGTCTTTCATTGAGGGAAGGTTTGGTCTGTCGTGTCTTTCTATAGTCTTTCATTGAGGGAAGGTTTGG
>CM065748.1:28896087-28898587 GCA_033310375.1 Conus canariensis | reverse complement strand
CCCGCCCTCCCGGCATCACCCACCCCCACACACCTATCATTATAGAGAGGGAGGAGGAGAGGGGAGAGAGGGGAGGGAGGAGGGAGGAGGGGGCGGGGGGAAGGGGGGGAGGGGGGGGAGAAGCACGTTTATAACTCATAAAGATATGCATACCTTAGGGTGTCTAGGTATTTTATATGATATATACATGCACAACCGCAAACAATTTTTTTCAACCTCAAAAAACTTTTTGAAAAACAAGGGTTTAGGGTAGTGCTGAAGACCACAAACAAGCTATGTACCCTATCCAAGCTGCAAAAAACAACAACAACAACAACAACAAAAATTCAGGCAGTCCCATTGTATAGCTGAATGGCGACTCCATTACCTCAGTCCTTTTCTGCTTGGTCCAAGGGTCTGCGTTCATTTTCTACTCTAGTCAGAGTCTAGATGATCTTTTTTTTTTAATCTTCGAAGTCAGCGTCTTAGAAGACTCCAACCCCTTTGCAAGTTCTTCATTTGAGACGTTCTTAAATCGAGGTCCAGTTTGAGAATGTACGCATGAAAAATAACTAATCAGCCAGAAGATTTTCCACCCAAATGGACAAAAGCAATGAACTCATCAAAGCCTGCCGCCACAAAATGGCTTACCTGTGTTCAGATAGGACATCACAGTTCATCATCAACACTGTGAAGAACGCCAACCAGGACCTACATGAAAGCCTGAAGAAAAGAAAAGCAACGAAACTAGACACAACTTTTGCCAAAAGGAAATGCAAGTGACCCACAGCCCACTTCTTCCCAAGCACCAGTGGACTCTGACAAACTGTTTGTGACCATTTCTGATGATGTCCATCTCCCAGACGAACAGAAAGCACTTTTAAGCCATGGATTGGAGTTTGTCCCTCTGAAACCCGAACAAACTTCCTGTCCCACACTCTATCACTGCCAACAGTTTTTTCGCAGATTACGCCTTGCAGCACATTTTCAGGACCAGTGCCCTCTCTCACAAGTTACAAACAGCAATGACATCGCTCACCTCTTCCCAAAGGAGCGTGGAACATGGACACCCAAACCAGGAGAATTGCTCTTCCCTAGATCATTACATTGACAAGTGCACACAGGAAATCCAACAACTAAACTTCCAACCTCTGAAACACTCCAACTTGTCGATGATGAGTGGAAGGCATTACCGGATTTGAAGAAAAAGAACGGATGTGGTAATCAAACCTGCCGATAAGGGTGGTGCGACAGTGGTGTAGCAAAGGGACTACTATGAAAAGGAAGTAAAAAAAAAAACAGCTATCTGACACGACTTTCTACACCCCATTGAAGAAACCAACAGTAAAAGAGGACAACGCCCTTGTAAGGAAAATTGTCAATGGAGCTATTGCATCGGGCCATCTCCCAACTGATGCCTCAAGAGCTGTGGTTCGAGAACCCCGGGAGTCCAAATTCTATGCCCTTCCAAAAATTCACAAGCCCAACAACCCTGGACGTCCCATTTTATCCACCTGTTCCTGTCCGACAACTCTTATTTCACAATTCATCGACTCTCTCCTGCAACCACTTGTTACCTCTCTGCCAACCTTTGTCAAGGACACCAATCACGCCCTTCAACTGCTTGACCAATTCCATTTCCCACGGATGGATCTGACCGTTTCTTATTCACCATGGATGTCAAATTCTTTGTACACGAGCATCCCCCACAATGAGGGTCTGCAGGCCATAAAACACTTTCTAAAGAACAGCACCCTTGACATTGGACATCACAACCCAATCCTAAGGCTGGCAGAATTGGCCTGGACACTGAACAGTTTCTGTTTTGGTGATTGCCACTTCGTCCAAACTCGAGGGGTGGCTATGGGCACCAAGATGGGTCCGAGTTACGCATGTCTCTTTATGGGTTTCATCGAGGAGCAGATACTCTCTTCATATCCTGGACGCATCCCTCCATTCTTCAGACGCTTCATTGACGACATCATAGGTATCACCACAAGCACCAAGGCTGAACTTCTAGATTTCATACAACTTTGTGTCTTCATTCCACCCAGCCCTGAAATTCACCTACACCATCTCTGAAACAACTGTGTCTTTTCTAGACATTCAAGTGTCCATCACCAGCACAGATCAACTGAAAACATCAGTGTTCTACAAAAGAAATTGATTCACATTCTTACCTCAAGTTCACATCCAGCCACCCACAGTCTACCAAGAAGAGTATCCCTTACTCTCAATTCTGTCGCCTCAGAAGACTGTGCAGCAATGACGATGACTTCAAACTGCAGGTCAACTGGATGTGTTCCTTCTTCAGAAGGCGAGGATACCCCGAAGCAGTCATCATCGATGCCGCCAATCGTACCCTTCGCACCCCCAGAACTCAGGCCATGACCCATCTCAGAACAAAGATCAGTCAGAGCGACCAGTCCTTACTCTGACCTACCACCCACACAACCTCCCAGTTAAAAAAACATCCTTGTGAAAAACTTTGACATCCTGCAAAAAAGACCCCAAACTCAAG
>CM065748.1:28894316-28895987 GCA_033310375.1 Conus canariensis | reverse complement strand
GCCAGACGCAGTCTCTACCGTGATATATATAAAAACAATATGAGAAATGTATGAATCCATACATTACCTCAAAACATGAAAAACATACGTGCAAGCACAAACAGATAATTAACAATTGCAAAAACATAACATATCATATAAACACAAAAAAGCAGCCGTCTAGTGCTTATACATCAAACATAAGAGACGTATGCACACAAGGCATATACATACACACCCGATTAAAACACATGGCAAAGAACGTAATATACAAGAATATGTCATATTCAAAGAAGATAAGAACCACGGAGATACGCATATACACAATAATGGGATAAATAACAGATAGATTACATAATTGTATGCCGAGAATACAAAACAGATCTACGATTTACAAATATGAAATAAACATAAACGAAAGACAAACATAATTCACAACAAACAAACAAAAAACTATGACTAGTCAAAATGAAAGAATATGCATAAACATACACATATCATATGAGAAAAAAACATACCAAATGCATGCTGAAAAGTGATGTAAGAGAAAACCTAACCTGCCTAAGCAGTGGCCATGTGACAAAGTGATCTCATAGGAGTTCCGCTTCCTGTTTCCGGACGGAGACATAGCGCGAATCTTCATTTCTTTTTGTGTAATTCCAACGTGGAGAGAGAGAGAGAGAGAGAGAGAGAGAGAGAGAGAGAGGAGAGAGAGAGAGAGAGAGAGAGAGAGAGAGAGAGAGACACAGACAGACAGACAAAGACAGAGAAGAGAAAGACAGAGACAGTTCCCTTATTTGGTTCTGGACAGAGACAAATAGTGCTGGTCAAGTCACGCAATATACTGCCACATCTTTCGCGTCAGGACACAGCAAGAGAAGTTGCATAAAATAACCACGTTATCTATACTGGTTTGACAGCTATCCACCACCCCTCCACCTCACGCCTCCCCAAATTGCCTGATAACCTTGTTTTATCCCTCAGTGTTTTTTTTTGTTGTTTGTTTTCTCTTTTTCTCATTCGCCTTTTTCGTCTTTTTCTTTTTTGTCATTTAGCTCCTATCCCCAACCCCCTTCCCCACTCCTTTTTCTGTATCTTCTTGTTTTTTGTTTTTCTTCCTATATTGCTGATGTTTTTGTTGTTCTCCCCTCCTCTGTTTCTCATTGCTCCTCTTCTTTTTCATGCTCTTCCTTTTCTTTAAGTTCGCGTTCTGCCGCTTGTTCTTGTCCTCTTCTTTTTCTTCACCTTGTTCTTCTGCCTCATAACGTCTTGTTCTTATCATTGTCGTTCTAGTCCACGTTCTTTTTTTCTTGTTGTTATTCTTCTTTTGAACATTTCTTTCTTTTTTTCTTATTCCTGTCGTCTTTTTTTTCTTTTTCTTCTTGTGATCATTGTTTCTCTTGGTCTCTCTTTTTTGTTCTGTTTATTCTTTTTTCTGGTTCTTGACATTGACTTTTTTTCTCGTGAATATTCCTTATCTAACCTGTTTCTTCTTTTCTTCTTCTCTTTTTTTTTTTCATTTCACATAGTTCGATTCCTGCTACACGAAGTTAATTACAATGTATAAACACATGCGTGCTTGTCTCCTGTGTGTTCCTTATCCCCCTAAA
The DNA here is from genome assembly GCA_033310375.1 of Conus canariensis. Classification (NCBI taxonomy): domain Eukaryota; kingdom Metazoa; phylum Mollusca; class Gastropoda; order Neogastropoda; family Conidae; genus Conus; species Conus canariensis. The sequence continues at coordinate 28,894,398 of CM065748.1, read as the reverse complement.
GCCTGGAAGGAAAGCTATCAATAAAGGGAAGTTCTGGTACGTTTTTTTTCTATGTCTTTCATTATCTGGGTATCGTTTTCAG
>CM065748.1:28879316-28889316 GCA_033310375.1 Conus canariensis | reverse complement strand
ATATATATATATATATATATAGAGAGAGAGAGAGAGAGAGAGAGAGAGAAGACAGACAGACAGACAGACAGACAGACAGAAACAAAAAGACAGACAGACAGATCGACAGACAAGTGAGAAGAGAGAGAGAGAGGAGATGAGAGAAGAGAGAGAGAGAGAGAGAGAGAGAGAGAGAGAACAGGACAGACAGACAGAGGAGGTGGAGAGGGGGGTGGGCAGAGAGAGAGAGAGAGAGAGAGACAGACAGATCGACAGACAGAGGTGAGAGAGAGAGAGAGAGAGAGAGAGAGAGAGAGAGAGAGAGAGAGAGAGAAGAGAGAGAAAGATAACGATAACGAAAATTTATTCAGAAAGGCCACAGCCCCATTTGAAGGGGGTAAGTAATAAAGAACAGAGTTAAAACAAAGGTATTTCATCACAAAAATTTAAACATTCTCAACATATGCAAATTACCTATGTCAAATCACTCCTTCTTTTAAATGATTTGTACAGATATAAAGCAAGGTTTCTTGCAACGTTGTAATTTTTTGACGACAAAAGACAGACTAACTTGAACAGTGCTGGACGTCGATGATATTTTAACGGAATAAGTTTTTGTCGTAGATCTGCCAGAACAGGACATAAGAATACAAAATGAAGTTCATCTTCCCTACCAGATTTACACAATGGACACAACAAATCATTTTCTGTATGGATATTATATCGTTGACGATGTACAGCAACACCAAACCTGAATTTTGTTAATTCAGACCTGATAAATCTATTCAAGTTCTGAGACAAATAAGCTTCTGCTTCTACTAAATAATTACTTTTCAGCAGTCTAAATAATGAAAATCGTTCGCTGTTTTGAATATGGCTATCCCAGTCTTGTCATCTGCAATCTATTGTTCGTTGCTTGAAACAAGCCAAGAAACTGCTGACACAGCCAACCCCTTGTTCTAACCATACAAACGAAAAACCATAATTACATAAACATTTACGAATGCCCGATGCCCACGTAGTTTTCCCTCTCATATCCAGGTCAAACAATGTTTTATAAGCTTTGGCTGGCAGTCTATGTTGCCCCATACGTAACAGTTTAAGCCAGTAGCTTACACATTTTATATATGAATTCAAATAAATAGGGAATCTACCAAGTTCTCCATAAGTCAAGTCATTTGGGGTACGCCTATCAACATTCAAAAACCGTTTCATAGCAAATAAGTGCAATTTCTCTATGTCGTGTCCTTTCTCCAAACCCCAAATCTCAGCGCCATATTGAACTATAGGCTGGACCTGGGTATCAAACATTCTGAAAAATAGTTTTACTGACTCGTTTTCAAACTTATACAAGACGCTTAAAATGGCCATAACAGCACGCTTCCCTTTACCCACAAGATCTTGGCAGGCAAACGAAAAACTTAGTTTTGTAGAAAAATATAAACCCAGATATTTGTAGGCGTTTACAATCGCAATTTTAGAATTTCCATAAAACCATTTTTCACGCGACGACAAATATCCACCCTTTCGAAAAACTATAATGTTTGTTTTGTCCATGTTTACTTTGAGATGTAATCTCTGCGCCGCTGAGCACAAATTGTTCAACTGGTTTTGAAGCCCTATAATAGTTTCAGACAATAAAACGATATCATCTGCAAAAAGTAGAATGAATATTTCAATCAAATCAAATGAAACACCATGTTTTCCCTTCTCGATAATTTCCAAAGCTAATTCGTTAATAAACAATGAGAATAAAACAGGACTACAAACATCACCCTGCTTAACACCCTGTGTACATCTAATGTACTCACTAAATTTTGCACCACACCTTATATTAGCTTTAACATCATCATACATACATTTAACACATTTAAATAGTTTACCTTTTCCACAATGTTTTGCCAGTACTGGCCACAGAAGCTTTCTAGAAATAGAATCAAAGGCCTTTTCAAAGTCTATAAATGCAACATATAACTTACGATTATTTGAAAACTGCTTCTGAACAGCAGCCAGGAGAGTGAACAAGTGATCGATTGTACTATAACCCTTCTTAAAACCTGCTTGGTATTCACCAGTTATGTTTTTTAATTCGATCCATTCAGATAATCTCTTGTTTATTATAGATCCATAAAGTTTACTAGCAGTATCACACAAGGAGATTCCTCTATAATTATTAGGATTATTTGCGTCACCCTTTTTAAACAGAGGTAAGATGATCAATCTGGTCCAATTCTCGGGATAAATTCCTTTTTCAAAAAGAACATTAAATAATTTTACAAGAAAATCGATTGCAAAGTCCCCTAAGTTTTTAAAAAATTCACCAACAAGTCCATCAGGCCCTGCTGCTTTACCATTTTTCAGTTTCCTTATTACAAATTGTACTTCATGCTTTGTAATTGGTCGATCGAAAAATTCAGAAGATTCATCAACTAATAATGTTTCATTTTTACCAGTGTCTGTATCAACGCTGATATCCTTTTCCAACACGTTTTTATAAATGGTAATACCATTGCTCCACTGTGATTCTATTCTGCTTCTGTGTTCGTGTTTTAAACGCTTGTTTGACACTTTTCCAAAAATCCTCTTGGTTGTCCATATTAGTGACAATTTCTTTGAACATTTTATCATTGTGTGACTTTTGTTTCCTATATAATAAATTTTTATACTCTGATCGTGATACACAGTATAAGTGTCGGTTATTTTTATCTAAGGTTCTCTTCCATACCCTAAGTAACCTCCTGACATCTCTTTTAGCTTGTAAACACTCGAAGTCAAACCAGTCATTCTGTCTTTTTGTCCTGTTCACACACACTCGTTTTTCCATACATTTACCAGCTTCTTTAACAGTACTGATAAACAAATCAAGAGCATCATTTACATTAATATCTATCAAATTAACAGCATGCAAAAACTTTAATTTTATTTCATCCGAGTGCATCATATTAAAGAAGTCCGTGGCGCAATTATCATTCCAAACAAATTTCTTTATATACTCTTTCGTTTTTTGCTTATTATTTTCACAATCATTAGAACCAGATGCATTCACATGAAATTCAAGAGGCATGTGGTCCGATTCCATCCGTTCTTTTACATGAGAGAGAGAGAGAGAGAGGAGAGAGAGAGAGAGAGAGAGAGAGAGAGAGAGAGAGAGAGAGGAGACAGACAGACAGAGACAGAGACAGACAGATCGACAGAGAGAGGGAGAGAGAGAGAGAGAGAGAGAGAGAGAGAGAGAGAGAGAGAGAGAGAGAGAGAGAGAATTCCCATATTTTGGTTCAGGACAGCGACATAGCACAGGTGCTCACTGTGCGTTTCAAGCCCAGGGTAAACAGTCAAGTCAAACCACACACTGCCACACCTCTCCTGTCGTGACAGAGAGAGAAAACTGCCTAGGAAGAACCATGTGATTGTCTATATTGGCTTCACGGCCTCCCACCACCCCTTACCCCCCCTCCCCTCCCCCCCCCCCCCCACCCCCACAACCCCTTCCCATCCCAGATTGCCGGATACCCATGCTTTATCCATCAGTGCTTCGATTTCATTTATTCTTGTCATTTGTCTTCCTTTTCATCTTCGTCTTTGTCTTGGTCTTTTTTTTTTGTCTGCTCTCTCATCTGTTTTATTTCTTCTTCACGTTCTTCCTGTTTCTCTTCTTATTGTATCTGCTGATGTTCTTCTTGTTCTTTAGTCGGTCCTCTACTTCTCTTCAATATCTAGGGTTTTTTTTCCGGTTTGTGTTCATGCTGTTTCTCTTCTTATGGTTCTTATTCTGCTTCATCTTCTTGTCCTGTTCTCCTTCTTCTCGGTCTTCTGCTTCTTCTGTTTCTTGTCCCTCACATGGTCTTGTTCTTATTTTTGTTGCTCCATCTTGTTCTTGCATCGGCTGATGCTCTTTGTCCTTGTTCTTGAACTACGTCTGTATCTCTTCTTCTCATTCTTTTAGTTCTTTCTTTTGATTTTTTCCCTCCTTGTAATCATTGTTTTCTTTCTTGGTGCTTCTTTTTTGTTCTCTTTCTTTTTCTGGTTATTGTTGCTGCAGGTCCTTTTTTCGTTGTTGTTGTGATTATTGCCTTTCTTCTAACCGTTTCTTCTTCTTGGCTTTACTATCATTTCATTTCTTCCGTTAGATCCATCCCTGTCCGTACAGGCGGTAATTGCAATGTCTGAACACATGCATACTTGTCTGCTGTGTGTTCTTCATCTTCCCAATGTCCGGAAGTAGGCCATCAATAAAGGGAAATTCCGACCAGTCTCCGTCTTTCATGGTCTTTTATTACCCGGGTACTGTCTCCAACCACATCTTTTCTTCTTCTGTCTCCCATTTTCCGTCTTGGTATAATGAAAGTTTGCATTACTACCGTGATCATTTAGTTACTGCTGTCGCCTTCCAGTTAGATCTTCGGCAATGTTCCACCCTACCGCCTTCACACCACCTCATTCCACCGCCACCCCACCACCTTCACACCACCTCATTCCACCACCACCCCACCACCTTCATCCCACCTTTATTCCACCAACACCCCATGCGCATTCCCATTGCCCGTCGCTCCATCAACCCTTACCGGACACTTGCTCCTTCTAACAGAAGCAACAAAGCCAAAAGAAACTATCAATAACAGCTTTCCACAAGAAAACACACACACACACACACACACACACACACACACACACACACGCACGCACGCGCACACACACACACACACACACACACACACCACACACACACACACACACACACACACACACACACACCACACATACACATACACATCTTCTACACACACAAACACACACCCTCCTCCCTTCATCAAAGCTCTATTCGATTCCTTGACAAACAGAACATCGCTACAGGTTGATGACATTCAGGACATCACTAGGGTTTCATGACACACAGGACATCACTAGTGGTTCATGACACTCAGGACATCACTAGAAGTTCATGACACAGGACATCACTAGTGGTTCATGACACAAGACATCACTAGGAGTTCATGGCATCACTTGGGATTCATGACACACAGAACATCACTTGGGATTCATGACACACAGAACATCACTTGGGATTCATGACACACTGAACATCACTTGGGATTCATGACACACTGAACATCACTTGGGATTCATGACACACAGAACATGACTTGGGTTCATGACACGGAGGACATCATTAGGGGTTCATGACACAGGACATCACTAGGGGTTCATGACATACAGGACATCACTAGGGGTTCATGACACAGGACATCACTAGGGGGTTCATGACACAGGACATCATTAGGGGTTCATGACATACAGGACATCACAAGGAGTTCATGACATACAGGACATCACTAGGGTTCATGACACAGGACATCATTAGGGGTTCATGACACACAGGACATCACTAGGGGTTCATGACATACAGGACATCACTAGGGGTTCATGACACAGGACATCATTAGGGGTTCATGACACACAGGACATCACTAGGGGTTCATGACACTCAGGACATCACTAGGAGTCCATGACATACAGGACATCACTAGGGTTCATGACATACAGGACATCACAAGGGGTTCATGACACAGGACATCACTAGGAGTCCATGACATACAGGACATCACTAGGGGTTCATGACACAGGACATCACTAGGGGTTCATGACACAGGACATCACTAGGAGTCCATGACATACAGGACATCACAAGGGGTTCATGACATACAGGACATCACAAGGGGTTCATGACACACAGGACATCACTAGGGGTTCATGACATACAGGACATCACAAGGGGTTCATGACATACAGGACATCACTAGGGGTTCATGACACACAGGACATCACTAGGGGTTCATGACATACAGGACATCACAAGGGGTTCATGACACAGGACATCACAAGGGGTTCATGACACACAGGACATCACTAGGGTTCATGACACACAGGACATCACAAGGGGTTCATGACATACAGGACATCACTAGGGGTTCATGACACACAGGACATCCTAGGGTTCATGACACACAGGACATCACAAGGGGTTCATGACATACAGGACATCACTAGGGGTTCATGACACACAGGACATCACTAGGGGTTCATGACATACAGGACATCACAAGGGGTTCATGACACAGGACATCACTAGGAGTCCATGACTTACAGGACATCACAAGGGGTTCATGACATACAGGACATCACAAAGGTTCATGACACAGGACATCACTGGGGGTTCATGACATACAGGACATCACAAGGGGTTCATGACATACAGGACATCACTAGGGGTTCATGACATACAGGACATCACAAGGGGTTCATGACACAGGACATCACTAGGGGTTCATGATATACAGGACATCACTAGGAGTCCATGACTTACAGGACATCACTAGGGGTTCATGACATACAGGACATCACTAGGGGTTCATGACACACAGGACATCACTAGGGGTTCATGACATACAGGACATCACTAGGGTTTCATGACATACAGGACATCACTAGGAGTTCATGACACACAGGACATCACTAGGGGTTCATGACACTCAGGACATCACTAGGGTTCATGACATACAGGACATCACTTGGGGTTCATGACACACAGGACATCACAAGGGGTTCATGACACTCAGGACATCACTAGGAGTTCATGACACGCAGGACATCACTAGGGGCTCATGGCACTCAGGACATCACTAGGGGTTCATGACATACAGGACATCACTAGGAGTCCATGACATACAGGACATCACTAGGGGTTCATGACATCAGGACATCACTAGGAGTTCATGACATACAGGACATCACTTGGGGTTCATGACACACAGGACATCACAAGGGGTTCATGACACTCAGGACATCACTAGGAGTTCATGATATGCAGGACATCACTAGGGGTTCATGACACTCAGGGCATCACTAGGGGTTCATGACATACAGGACATCACTAGGGGTTCATGACACTCAGGACATCGCTAGGGGTTCATGACACTCAGGACATCGCTAGGGGTTCATGACAAGCAGGGCATCACTAGGGGTTCATGACACTCAGGACATCACCAGTGGTTTATGACACACAGGACACTACTAGGGTTCAGACACAAAGGACATCACTAGGGGGTTATGACATCACTAAGGGTTCATGACACACAAGACATCACTATGGGGTTATGACATCACTAAGGGTTCATGACACACAGGACATCACTAGGGGGTTATGACATCACTAAGGGTTCATGACACACAAGACATCACTATGGGGTTATGACATCACTAAGGGTTCATGATACACAGGACATCACTAGGGTTCATGACATGTAGGACATCACTAGGAATCATGACACACAAGACATTACCAGGGATTCATGACACATAAGACATCACTAGGGGTTCATGACACAGATATCATTAGGGGTTCATGATATCACTACGGGTTCATGACACACAGGACATCACTTGAGGTTCATGACACACAGGACGTCACTAGTGGTTCATGACACACAGGACATAACTAGGGGTTGTTTACACGACACACAGGACATCACTAGGGGTTCATGACATACAGGAGATCACTAGGGGTTCATGACACAGAGGACACATCACTAGAGGTTCACGACACACGGGACATCACTAGTGGTTCATGACACACATGACATCAGTAGGGGTTGTTCACACACAGGACATCACTAGGGGTTGTTCACACACAGGACATCACTAGGGGTTTACGACAGGACATCACTAGTGGTTCATGACACACAGGACGTCATTAGTGGTTCGTGACACACAGGACATCACTAGTGGTTGTTCACACACAGGACATCACTAGGGGTTTACGACAGGACATCACTAGGGGTTCACGACACAGGTCATCGTTAGGGGTTCAACAGTACCTAACTGCCAATTTTCTGGGAGGAAGCAGACTAAGACAGCATCACAGCGTGGTCTACCGCTGGAACGGGAGAGACACATAGTGGACAGGAAAGGGTGACGGTGGTAGGGGATGGACGTGAGTGGAGACAGTGGGACAGGGAAGAGGTGGTGGGGGGTTGAGCTGGGGGTGTCTCTGTCCGGGAATGTTCAATGAAAAATGCAGCAGTGTAAATGGGGTTATGTCTGCTTCCCTCTGAGGCTCTGATTGCAAATGTATTCAAGTCTGATCAAACGCAATGCACGGTTGCTCTGTATCTGAGTACACGCGCGCGCTCGTGCGCTCGCGCTCACACACACACACACACACAACACACACACACACACACACACACACACACACACACGTACACAAACAGTACACACACGTACACACACACACACACACACACACACACACAGACGCACGCGCGCACACACACACACACACATGCACGCACGCGCATGCACATACACACTGTTGACCTCGGCTAGTTTCTGGACAGTGGCATGAACATTCATATCAAAATAGCAGCAGCCACAACATCAGTAAAGCAACATGGCTGTCAATTCTCTGCTTTCAATTAGCAATTTGTTGTCCAGCTGCCATCACGGCATTCAGCTATTTTGCTTTCTGACGAGAGAGAGAGAGAGAGAGAGAGAGAGAGAGAGAGAGAGAGAGAGAGAGAGAGAGAGGAGACAGAGACAGAAAACAGAGAGAAGAGAGAGAGAGGAGAGAGAGGGGGGGGTGTGAGAGAGGGGGAGAAAGAAAGAAAGAGACAAGACAAGACAAGACAAAATTCTTTATTTACGAGGATAATAGATAAGCACTGACATGCTTTTTTACATCCAGTCCTCGCCCTGAGTATGGACTACAATATGTAGTGAAATGAAATAATGTAAGAAAGCGAACAAAGCGGTCATGTAATCATAATGGAACATCAAATGAAAATACAACAGAAATGAAAAAAAAAAAAAAAATAAATAAAATAAACAAACAAAAACTGAAAATGAAATTGAAAATAACAATAATTAAGGGGAAGGAGAGAGTGGGGGTGGGGGGGTGGGCTAAGCAGGGGGGATATATGGAAATGTACTACAACGTACAAAAATGAGCATGTATAAAAACAGACAGTAAAATGAATATGACAAAGTACGTATATAATTTGGAACACACACATACACGCACGCATGCACGCACAGAGAAGAGAGAGAGAGAGAGAGAGAGAGAGAGAGAGAGAGAGAGGGGGCGAGGGAGGGAGGGAGAGACAGAGAGAGAGAGAGAGAGAAAGAGAGAGAAGAGAGAGAGAGAGAGAGAGAGAGAGAGACAGACAGACAGACAGAGAGAGACAGACAGACAGAGAGCAAGGCACAACATGTAATCATTTTCCGTAAGACATGAAAATACGTAGAAGGTATTTAGGAAAGTGAGATGGAATTTGAGGGGGAGGGGGGAGGGGCAAGAGAGAGAGAGAGAGAGAGAGAGAGAGAGAGAGAGAGAGAGAGAGAGAGAGAGAGATGAAACCAATCATAGAAAAGATCATGTTAAAGACCAACACATTAAAAATATGTGCAATATAAGACAGGAAAGAGCTGATGAAAATAATGAAACAATACATATCATCAAATTATATGAGCAAAATCATGATAAGAAGATGGGACAAGGAGAGCATGTACTTGAAGGCGCTTTGTTAGATGAGAGAGAGAGAGAGAGAGAGAGAGAGAGAGAGAGAGAGGAGAGAGAGAGAGAGAGATTATATTTCTGTTGTTTTTATTTTTTTATTTATTCATTTTTTTAACGTCGACTTGACATGTACCTTTACTGTATTCTTTTGGATAGTTCTCCTTCAATGCAGTTTTTGTTGTGTACTTCTTGTTCATCCTCTTTCTACTGTGCAGGCTTGATGATCGTTATTTCACTGAATCAGTCCTGTGGCTGGCAATCTGGTTGAACGAATTCCTGTGCAAGGTTGTGGACCACTGAACTGTACCAGATGCAAATTTTGTTTTCTTCTTGTGGGGTGGGGGTGGGGGCAAATTCCTGCTTGGATACAAGCGAACGGACCATGAGAAAGGAAATGAAGGCAGACATGGAAGAAGAAGGGGGGGGGGGGGGGGGGGGGGGGGGGGGGGG
>CM065748.1:28875974-28879216 GCA_033310375.1 Conus canariensis | reverse complement strand
CCGCCACCCCACCACCTTCACACCACCTCATTCCACCACCACCCACCACCTTCATCCCACCTTTATTCCACCAAACACCCCATGCGCATTCCCATTGCCGTCGCTCCATCAACCCTTACCGGACACTTGCTCCTTCTAACAGAAGCAACAAAGCCAAAAGAAACTATCAATAACAGCTTTCCACAAGAAAACAACACACACACACACACACACACCACACACACGCACGCACGCACGCACGGCGCACACACACACACACACCACACCACACACACACACACACACACACACACACACACCACAACACACATACACATACACATCTTCTACACACACAAACACACACCCTCTCCCTTCATCAAAGCTCTATTCGATTCCTTGACAAACAGAACATCGCTACAGGTTGATGACATTCAGGACATCACTAGGGTTTCAATGACACACAGGACATCACTAGTGGTTCATGACACTCAGGACATCACTAGAAGTTCATGACACAGGACATCACTAGTGGTTCATGACACAAGACATCACTAGGAGTTCATGGCATCACTTGGGATTCATGACACACAGAACATCACTTGGGATTCATGACACACAGAACATCACTTGGGATTCATGACACACTGAACATCACTTGGGATTCATGACACACTGAACACTCACTTGGGATTCATGACACACAGAACATGACTTGGGGTCATGACACGGAGGACATCATTAGGGGTTCATGACACAGGACATCACTAGGGGTTCATGACATACAGGACATCACTAGGGGTTCATGACACAGGACATCATTAGGGGGTTCATGACACAGGACATCATTAGGGGTTCATGACATACAGGACATCACAAGGAGTTCATGACATACAGGACATCACTAGGGGTTCATGACACAGGACATCATTAGGGGTTCATGACAACACAGGACATCACTAGGGGTTCATGACATACAGGACATCACTAGGGGTTCATGACACAGGACATCATTAGGGGTTCATGACACACAGGACATCACTAGGGGTTCATGACACTCAGGACATCACTAGGAGTCCATGACATACAGGACATCACTAGGAGTTCATGACATACAGGACATCACAAGGGGTTCATGACACAGGACATCACTAGGAGTCCCATGACATACAGGACATCACTAGGGGTTCATGACACAGGACATCACTAGGGGTTCATGACACAGGACATCACTAGGAGTCCATGACATACAGGAATCACAAGGGGTTCATGACATACAGGAACATCACAAGGGGTTCATGACACACAGGACATCACTAGGGGTTCATGACATACAGGACATCACAAGGGTTCATGACTACAGGACATCACTAGGGGTTCATGACACACAGGACATCACTAGGGGTTCATGACATACAGGACATCACAAGGGGTTCATGACACAGGACATCACAAGGGGTTCATGACACACAGGACATCACTAGGGGTTCATGACACACAGGACATCACAAGGGGTTCATGACATACAGGACATCACTAGGGGTTCATGACACACAGGACATCCTAGGGTTCATGACACACAGGACATCACAAGGGGTTCATGACATACAGGACATCACTAGGGGTTCATGACACACAGGACATCACTAGGGTTCATGACATACAGGACATCACAAGGGGTTCATGACACAGGACATCACTAGGAGTCCATGACTTACAGGACATCACAAGGGGTTCATGACATACAGGACATCACAAGGGGTTCATGACACAGGACATCACTGGGGGTTCATGACATACAGGACATCACAAGGGGTTCATGACATACAGGACATCACTAGGGGTTCATGACATACAGGACATCACAAGGGGTTCATGACACAGGACATCACTAGGGTTCATGATATACAGGACATCACTAGGAGTCCATGACTTACAGGACATCACTAGGGGTTCATGACATACAGGACATCACTAGGGGTTCATGACCACAGGACATCACTAGGGGTTCATGACATACAGGACATCACTAGGGTTTCATGACATACAGGACATCACTAGGAGTTCATGACACACAGGACATCACTAGGGGTTCATGACACTCAGGACATCACTAGGGGTTCATGACATAGGGACATCACTTGGGGTTCATGACACACAGGACATCACAAGGGGTTCATGACACTCAGGACATCACTAGGAGTTCATGACACGCAGGACATCACTAGGGGCTCATGGCACTCAGGACATCACTAGGGGTTCATGACATACAGGACATCACTAGGAGTCCATGACATACAGGACATCACTAGGGGTTCATGACATACAGGACATCACTAGGAGTTCATGACATACAGGACATCACTTGGGGTTCATGACACACAGGACATCACAAGGGGTTCATGACACTCAGGACATCACTAGGAGTTCATGATATGCAGGACATCACTAGGGGTTCATGACACTCAGGGCATCACTAGGGGTTCATGACATACAGGACATCACTAGGGGTTCATGACACTCAGGACATCGCTAGGGGTTCATGACACTCAGGACATCGCTAGGGGTTCATGACAAGCAGGGCATCACTAGGGGTTCATGACACTCAGGACATCACCAGTGGTTTATGACACACAGGACACTACTAGGGGTTCAGACACAAAGGACATCACTAGGGGGTTATGACATCACTAAGGGTTCATGAACACAAGACATCACTATGGGGTTATGACATCACTAAGGGTTCATGACACACAGGACATCACTAGGGGGTTATGACATCACTAAGGGTTCATGACACACAAGACATCACTATGGGGTTATGACATCACTAAGGGTTCATGATACACAGGACATCACTAGGGGTTCATGACATGTAGGACATCACTAGGAATCATGACACACAAGACATTACCAGGGATTCATGACACATAAGACATCACTAGGGGTTCATGACACAGATATCATTAGGGGTTCATGATATCACTACGGGTTCATGACACACAGGACATTACTTGAGGTTCATGACACACAGGACGTCACTAGTGGTTCATGACACACAGGACATAACTAGGGGTTGTTTACACGACACACAGGACATCACTAGGGGTTCATGACATACAGGAGATCACTAGGGGTTCATGACACAGAGGACACATCACTAGAGGTTCACGACACACGGGACATCACTAGTGGTTCATGACACACATGACATCAGTAGGGGTTGTTCACACACAGGACATCACTAGGGGTTGTTCACACAC
>CM065748.1:28858474-28870974 GCA_033310375.1 Conus canariensis | reverse complement strand
GTTCCTTTTTCTGTGATTATTCGTTTTCTTGTACTCACTGATTTTTGTTGCTGTTGTTCTCTCTCACGTTATTATGTTATTTTTTCCCCATGATTTTTGTTGATGCTCTTTTCCTTATAATTAAACTTTTACTTCTAGACTGTTTTTTTTCTTTTTAGTGTTACTATTACGATTTGTGAATGCATGCAGTTCTATCCTTGTCTGTACTGGAGGTAATGCATTCTCTTAACACATGCGAGCTTTTCTCCTACGTGTTTTTTATTTCCCCTAGGTCTACATGGAAAGCCATAAATAAAGAGCTCTGGCCAGTCTGGTCGTTCTATGGTCTATTATTACCCGGCTGCCGCACCCACACGGTCTCTGCGTCTATCTCATCTTTAAGAGTCATTTGTAGTTGATACTCTCGCGTCACGCGCCTCTGTCTGTCTGTCTGTCTGATGATATGTCTGTGTACGTGCCTCTCTGTCTCTGTCTCTCTCCTTCTCTCGCTCCCTAATCTTTCTCCTTAGATTGACTTTGCACAGGAGTTCAAGGGGGGGGGGGGGGGGGGGGGGGGGGGGGGGGTTGTCCGAACTTCTTATGGTTCCCGATGTCAAAACAACAAATCGAGATGAATTTCATTCTGTGAAGAACAGCGTAATGAATTAATTTGTGAACGTCTCTTAACACGTGCATATTTTCATTTTGCAATAAGAAGAGAGAAGCTGGATTTCATTGCTTATGCAGTATTTGTTTATGTAATTTTCATGCGGTTGAATGTACATCAGTCACTTTATAAGAAAATGGATTTCGGTCTCTGAGACGCACAGAGCGGACAATTTCTTGGTACTATAATGCATCCTTTACTTGCTTTGTGATCATTTACGCATAACCAAAACTTAACCAAGGCTGCCCTACATTTTGCAGTGGTGGTGTTCAAAAGGTATTTTTACTCTAAAAAAAAAAAAAAGAGAGAGAGAGAGAGACTTGATTGTGCGATACACCTGCTATTGATCACTGTGTGCAAGTTCTCGGTTCAGTCTTGTTTTCAGCAATCAAACATTTGTCTAAAACCTCTCAACAAATCTTAAATAAATGTTAGCGAACCGCCCAGAGAACGTGGACAAACGAGTCACAAGACGAAACACAACGCGTTTCGACCTCTTAGGTCTTCATCAGGTGAGACATAAATGAATAAAACAACGAAAATTCACTTAGCTTTGATCGCTTCAGATCACTTCACAGGGTTCAGCGCAAGGAAGAAGGCGTTGAATGAGAACGAGGCTGTTGGAAGGAAAATAGTGTGCGAGTCAAAGTCGTAATGAAGATAATAATATTACTGATAGGAATACTAATAATAGTCAAAATATTGAGAGAGAAAAAAAAAAAGGGACAAGATTACTACCAATCTTAGTGTCAATTAAGTATGGGTATGGGAGAAAGGAGAGTGGGTTAGAGGATTCTTAAACAGCAGGGTTGCCGTGGCAACAGTCCAGAGGCGAAGGCGATGGTGATGTCAATGCCAGTGGTAGTATCAATACTAGCAATAGTATTACTGAATGATACTGCTAACAACGATAGTGAAGGTTAAGGTAATGAAAGCATGATACAGAAATGTATTTAGAAAATACATTTTTATAATAATCAAATAAATAAATAAATGAAACATTAAAAATATAATAATAAATTAAAATAAGTAAATAATAAAAAATACATAATAATAATGAATAAATGATAAATAAGATAGCTATAATTGATTGAGGTGAATCAGTGGAGAATAAGTAGTATAGTTGTGTGTTGTGGAGGTGATTATGGGTGAGATTAAGTGGTGGGTATGTACATGTTACTTAGGTGTTGATGCTTGAGGGTGGAGGGAAGAAGGGATGGGTACGTACTAATGTGGGTGGGGGTGTGGCTACATTATTATCACTACTATAGTGGAGGACAAAGGATGGCTTCTCTCTAAGGCCTATCTCCTATCCCCCCCCCCCCTTTCTACGACCAACGATAAAGGAGCCAGCATTCTATTTATTATGTGTGTGTGTATGTGTGTGAGTGTGTGTGTGTGTGTGTGTGTGTGTGTGTGTGTGTGTGTGTGTGTGTGTGTGTGTTCCATTTGTAATATCAGCCTTATTCATTGGTTACCCCCACCTCCACCCCCAGCAACCGCCATATCCACCAACACCCCTACACACATCATTACTAGGGCAGGGGGAGGGGGGAGTAAGTCGATTGATGTAGCAAATGGAGAGACTCAGAGAGTGTAGGAAAAGGGAAGATGATGATAGCTGCAACCTATGTCTGAGGTAAACAGTGGGAGGTAGGGTGGTATGGGTGTGTGTAGGTGGGGGATATTTCAGGCTGGAGCTGCAGAGATGGAATGGTACATACTACTTTTGGACGTTGATGTCATGAGGGTGGACGGTGCCCAGTTTGGCAATGAGATGAGATTCCTGCATAAGGCGTTCCAAGTTGTCATCTTAGATTGCCAAAGTGCCAAGACTTTGACATGGTTGATGTTGTGTTGGGCATGGTTGAAGTGTAGAGCGACTGGTTTGGGCCGATGGTGGCGGATGTCGGCCAGGTGTTCAGAGATGCGCGTCTCAAGTGTGCGAGATGTCTCACCTACATAGATCTTACCGCACAGCTGACAGTGGATGGCATACACAATGTTGTGGCTCTGGCAGGAGAAAGTGCGTTTAATAGTGAAAGAGCCTGTGGGGCCATGTAGGATGGTGTCTGGTTTGGTGAGAGAGCAGATTTTGCAGTTGGGTTTTGAGCAGGGGAAAGTACCTGGTGGCTTAGGTGTGGAGATTTTGTTCAGCTTAGAGCGCACCAGTAGGTCGTTGAGGTTTTTGTCACGTTTGAAAGTGATCATTGGTTTGGTCTCAAAGGCAGGTTTATGATTTTCTACTATGTGCTACTATTTTCTACTATATGACCAAACCAATGATCACTTTCAAACGTGACAAAAACCTCAACGACCTACTGGTGCGCTCTAAGCTGAACAAAATCTCCACACCTAAGCCACCAGGTACTTTCCCCTGCTCAAAACCCAACTGCAAAATCTGCTCTCTCACCAAACCAAACACCATCCTACATGGCCCCACAGGCTCTTTCACTATTAAACGCACTTTCTCCTGCCAGAGCCACAACATTGTGTATGCCATCCACTGTCAGCTGTGCGGTAAGATCTATGTAGGTGAGACATCTCGCACACTTGAGACGCGCATCTCTGAACACCTGGCCGACATCCGCCACCATCGGTCCAAACCAGTCGCTCTACACTTCAACCATGCCCAACACAACATCAACCATGTCAAAGTCTTGGCACTTTGGCAATCTAAGATGACAACTTGGAACGCCTTATGCAGGAATCTCATCTCATTGCCAAACTGGGCACCGTCCACCTCATGGCATCAACGTCCAAAAGTAGTATGTACCATTCCATCTCTGCAGCTCCAGCCTGAAATATCCCCCACCTACACACACCCATACCACCCTACCTCCCACTGTTTACCTCAGACATAGGTTGCAGCTATCATCATCTTCCCTTTTCCTACACTCTCTGAGTCTCTCCATTTGCTACATCAATCGACTTACTCCCCCTCCCCCTGCCCTAGTAATGATGTGTGTAGGGGTGTTGGTGGATATGGCGGTTGCTGGGGGTGGAGGTGGGGGTAACCAATGAATAAGGCTGATATTACAAATGGACACACACACACACACACACACACACACTCACACATACAAAACACACACATAATAAATAGACACGCACAAGATGGCGGCTATGGTCAACAGCTAAACAACACGCTTGCTGAGTTTTTTGCCAAAGTTCCTTAAAATGACCAGGTTCTCCAAAACAAGACCCTGGACGCGAAGTCCTTCAGCGTTGACCACCCTGATTTTGGACAACAGTGATCAAGGAAAAAACAAATCAGCCAAGAACAAGAGAGAACGAAAACCGAGAGCTGAGGACCGTTTCGTTACCCTGAACCAAACGACCTGTGGAACGCTTGGATCTGCCGGTCACAGGCCTGATAACGGTCAAGCGAAAGCTTTGTAAGTACTGTTGCTGACATGAAAACATTAATAGAAACACTATGCTATCGAATTTGCAACTTACAGAAAACGATACAAAATCAAAATGAAAAAATTGACCTGATCGTAAAGAACAACAAAATGACGACAATGGTCAGCGTCGCCACCCAGACTGCCGAACAGCAAAGTTATACATCATATGCTGAAGCAGTCAGCTCGGGGCCAATACCGTCGCCCGCGGAGCAGCAGCAGGGTGGCCCTCAGCAAAAAAGACCGACCAACAAGCCTCAAGTCAAAGGAAACGACCATAGAATGACAAATAGAACACAGCAAAACAACGAAGTGACGCAAAAAAACATTACGTCAAGGCGACAGCAAAACGTCAGGATTCTGCTCCTAAAGGAAAAAAGAATGACGAAAGAACTGAGTCTGGTCTGCCAAGTCTGCTTTTCATACACGATTCCGTGACAAACAAGGTCAATGACAAGAGACTTGGAGATTCCTTTGGATTTCAAGCAGAATCTCGGAAAACGTTCAAAATCAAGGATATACAACAAACATTTGATTCAGCATATCAAAAACACGACGCGCTACTGATTCACTGCGGAGTGAATGATTTAAAGTCAACATCTCCCACGGACTCCAGCAAAGATCTGGTGCAGTGTATCAGAGGCATTAAGAAAGAAAATCCTGGTCTCAAAATAATTGTCAGCAAATAGCACCAGTCACAGATACTCAACTGACCATCAAGAGAGATCTGTTCAACGCCCTCCTGACATCAGAGCTGAGTGAAGACGAGGACGTCAGCCTGATCAGCCATAACAACCTGCGCACGAGCTCCTGGCATCTCCATGACGGCCTCCACCCCACCAACAGTGGTGCCAGCGTCCTGGCTAGGAACATCGGGCGCCGCGTGAGAGACCTGCTGTGGAGCCGACCCAGGAAGACCGGACGATCACGGTACCAGCCATCCTGGTACTACCAACCCTATCCGGATCCTCTGCTCTACAGCCTGGGCCCCTGGAACAACAGGTTCAGCGTGCTGGGCGACTGGTGAAAGTGGAACTTTGCAAACCACCAGCACCACTTGTGACAAGAACGCAACTCTCGTTAATATTTGAACTGCAGTATAAAAATCATCATTCATTTTCCATTGGCACAGTCATTCATTGATATATTATTGTTATTTACTATATCTCAATGTTGTTTGCACTAGCTTACAAATAAGTTCTGTTGATACGTGAAATTTTCTAATGTTAAAATACGGTTCCTTTAAGGTATTTCAGTGGAACTGTCGATCTATTATAATCTCCCTTGACCAATTAGCACAAAAGCTTGCAGAAGAAAACTACAATGTATTGGCCTTACAATCCCTAAACACACATAGAAACAAATTACCTAAACTTGCTGGCTATTATTTCCCCCCAATTGTTCAACAGGGGAACACAGATGAAAAAATCAACGTAGCCATTTACATCAAGGAAGGAGAAAACTACACCCTCTGCGCAAGTCCCGTTCCACCAGACACACCTGATTTCTATTCCTGCGCAGTCAGGGTTCAGGTAAATTCTAACATCGTATTAACTGTTGTGTCAGTCTATCTACCACGGGGACCTAACGAGTTTAATTCTGAATGGTTACGATCATTACATACAAGACCAGATAAAAACAATAGATATCTTATAACTGGAGATTTTAATGCTCATTCCCCGTTTTGGGAAAAGAATTGTCAGTCGATTACTAGTAACCGTTTTATAGAAAATCTAGTCGACTCGTCCTTATATCTTTTGAATGATGGGAGAATAACACGAATTCCTGACAACCCTAAGCACAAGCCAAGTGCAATAGATCTAACTTTAGTATCTCCAGATCTAGCGCCACTTTGTGATTGGCAAACCCTCGATGACACACTCAATAGTGATCATATTGCTATCATTACTACCTTTGAAACTTCAAGGCCTGAACTAATAGATTTAACAATGGAAAAAGTCCCAAAATATAATTATAAATTAGCTAACTGGGGTAAATTCACAGAATTACTAAAAGCATTCTATGTCGACACAGAAGAACTTGATACTCAATCTATTGATGACCTATACGATCAGTTTCAGAATGCTATGCTATCTGCTGCGAATCAGTCAATACCTATGATAAAACCTGTCAAATCAAGTTCAAAAAAGCACGCAGGTAATGCCTGGTGGAATGAGACATGTGAAAAAGGGAAAAAGGAGAAAAACATCAAACTGAGAGAATATTTACGAAGCAAAGGGGAAGAGCGCGCTCAAAAGCTTCTTGAGAAAAAAAGAGCACAAAATCATTTTAATCACATCACAGCTCAAGCAAAACAGCAATATTGGTCTAACTCTTGTAAGAATGAAATATCAAATCATAAAGATGCCCAAAAAGTGTGGGAAAAGTTAAGAACAATGAAAGATGGAGTAAACTTGCCAAAATGTCCTGTAAAGCTCCCAAACTCTGATTTCCCTTCTAATCTAGAAAAGGCCGAAGCTTTTGTTGACATATTCGCCAAAAATGGCAGTAAAGATAGTTTATCAACAGAAAATAGACTGCACAGAGAGCAAGAAGAAGGAAAGCTCATCTACAACTATCCAGACCCTATAATAAACCACTATCTGAATGCTCCCGTAACAATTCAAGAAGTAGAAGAATGTCTTGCTAATCTGGGCACCAAAAAAACATCAGTGGGTTTAGACGGTATCTCTAATGAAATGTTACGTCATGTCCCACCTAATGTAAAACGCTTTATCTCAGTATTCATTCAAAAATGCTGGGAAGACGGCAATTTGCCCTCATTATGGAAGCGTTCTATCATAGTTCCTATACATAAACAAGGAAAACCTCGAAGTAACATAAACAGCTACCGCCCAATTGCCCTGACGTCGCACGCATGTAAACTAATGGAAAGAATTGTCCTAAACAGATTACTTTATTTTTGTAACAAACATCAAATTATCCCCATAAATCAAGCTGGTTTTCAGAAAGGCAGATCAGCAACAGAACATCTAGTAAAACTCACAACACATGTTAAACAACAGTTCGCAAGACGAAAAAACATCCTGGCAACGTTCTTTGACATAAGGAAAGCGTACGAACAAGTATGGAATGAACGACTTTTGTATAAACTTAAAACTATTGGAATAAATGGAACCATGTATAACTATGTCAAAGCTTTCCTTCAAAGTAGAATTATTCAAACAAGAATAGAGCATACATATTCCAATACTAGAACACTGGAAATGGGTCTTCCACAAGGATCAGTATTATCTCCAATTTTATTTAATATCCTAATTGCAGATATAACAAAAGGCTTATCCAAAGACATAGTTTTAGTACAATTTGCTGACGACATATGTCTGTGGATGAAAGTCACTATGAAAAGAAAAACCCCATTAAGATCCTTAAATTACATAAAGATCAAATATCAACATGAATTAAACAAAATCAGTAGTTTCTTACATGAAAATGGATTGACACTCTCGGCAGAAAAAACAAATCTAATGCTTTTTAACTCTATACCCAGAGAAACTTCCACAATTCACCCTGAATGGGTCAGTCTTACAATACGTCAAATCTGTTAAATTCCTAGGAGTATATTTAACATCAAAACTCTCATGGAACCAACATATTGAATATATTTTGAATAAAGCAAGAAAAAGTTTAAACTTTCTAAAGATCATAAGCAAACAAAAATGGGGACAAGATAAAGAGAGTTTAACACTCCTATCTTCGGCTCTTGTGCGCTCTAGATTGATTTATGCTCAAGAAGTTTTCTTTAGTGCTCCACAGCATCTACTTAATAAGTTACAAAGTGTAGACTGCAAAACATATAAACTTGCTCTTGGAGTTCCCACACATGCATGTAACATTGGGACTTATAATGAAATTGGAATCTTACCTTCGAACGAATTTCGAAAAGTGTCCGCCTCTAAATTTGTTTTAAAGAACCTTTCACAGAAAAGTTTCTGTACAAATGAAGTATCTCTCAATTCAGAGACAGATTTTGCTAAAAGAGCAAAAGACATAAAATCAACTAAATCTATTCAGTCATACACATCTACTCTTCTTAAAAAAACCAACATTAACCAAAGTGAAATAGCTGTCAACTCGTCCTTTCCACCCATTCCCAAATGGAAACAAACCAAAGCAAATTATGACACAAACTATACTGAACTGAACAAAAACGATCCACCATATCTCTTAAAATATTATGTAAATTCTCATTTGGAAAATCAATATAAGGACCATCTTCAAATTTTTACAGATGGCTCAGTGTTAGATGACTATAGAACAGGAGCAGCTTTTATAATACCAAAATTAAAAGTAGAGAAATTATATCATCTTGGCATACACTTGTCAATTTTTACTGCAGAATTAGTTGCTATTCTGATGGCCCTGAAGCATGTTTTAAATTCTTCCATAGAAAATTGTCCACTTTTACTGTGCAGTGACTCAAAGTCAGCTCTTTCTGCCTTACAGTCTTTAAATTCAAAATTTCGTTGTAAGACTATTACAGAAATTAATTACGTGACACATCTCCTATCGATGAAAAGAATAAATGTGACGTTCTGTTGGGTGCCCTCACATTGTGGAATCTCAACAAATGAGAAAGTTGATCAAGCTGCTCGGAGAGCAGCTCGAAATATTGAAGGCACAACTGCACTGAACATTCCGCTAGACCTATCAGAATGTTATACCTTGATTAATAAAGCATCTCTTAACAGTTTCAAAAGGTTATTGAAAGACACAGATAGTCAATATTATCAAAATTGTATACGATCAAATCCTGACATTCACCCCAAGACGCAATTAGACAAATTCGGAAGTCCGATATCTAGAGAGGTAGTATCCTTAATTCATAGGATGCGTTTGAATTCACTTCGAACCAAATACAGCAAAAATGTTAAATGCGTATGTGGGGAAATTTTTAGTGCGAGTCACCTATTACTAGATTGTCCAAGAGCAAAGAATACAGTGCACAAGGCTGGTACTAATATTTCACATGATAGATCGACACCACTGACATTACCTAAAATGTTAAATAATTATGCTTTTCTTTGTTCATTATGCCCACATTTATTACGTAGTCCAATAGGAATTTATCTTTAACTTTCAATAACCCCTCATATACAAAAAGGAACTACTCACACACACACACACACACACACACACACACACACACACACAACACACACACACACACACACACACACTCTCTCTCTCTCTCTCTCTCTCTCTTCCACACACACACACACACACACACACACACCTCCTCTCTCTCTCTCTCTCTCTCTGTGTCTGTAATCACGTTAAGTGGGAATACGTTAAATTGAAGAACAACAACATAATAAATAGAATGCTGGCTCCTTTATCGTTGGTCGTGAAGGGGGGGGGGGGGGGGGGGGAGAGAGAGAGAGAGAGAGAGAGAGAGAGAGTTGTGTATAGGTGTGAATATGTTGCCCCTCCCCCTCCCCCAGTTAGTACGTAAACCCATCCCCTTCTTCCCTCCACCCTCATAGCATCAACACCTTAAAGTAACATGTACCAACCCACCACTTCAATCTCAGCCCATAATATCCTCCCACAACACACACACATACTACCTTATCTCCCACTATTCACCTCACACACAACTTATAGCTATCTTATTTATGCATTTATTATCATTATTATTTTTTTTTTTTTTTTATTTACTTATTTTTTAATTTATTATTATTATTATTTTTAATGTTTCATTTATTTATTTATTTGATTATTATAAAAATGTATTTTCTAAATACATTTCTGTATCATGCTTTCATTACCTTAACCTTCACTATCGTTGTTAGCAGTATCATTCAGTAATACTATTGCTAGTATTGATACTACCACTGGCATTGACATCACCATCGCCTTCGCCTCTGGGACTGTTGCCACGGCAACCCTGCTGTTTAAGAATCCTCTAACCCACTCTCCTTTCTCCCATACCCATACTTATTGACACTAAGATTGGTAGTAATCTTGTCCCTTTTTTTTTTTCTCTCTCAGTATTTTGACCATTATTAGTATTCCTATCAGTAATATTATTATCTTCATTACGACTTTGACTCGCTCACTATTTCCCTTCCAACAGCCTCGTTCTCATTCAACGCCTTCTTCCTTGCGCTGAACCCTGTGAAGTGATCTGAAGCGATCAAAGCTAAGTGAATTTTCGTTGTTTTATTCATTTATGTCTCACCTGATGAAGACCTAAGAGGTCGAAACGCGTTGTGTTTCGTCTTGTGACTCGTTTGTCCACGTTCTCTGGGCGGTTCGCTAACATTTATTTAAGACTTGTTTAGATTTCCGCCTGCAGTCCTCTCGCTTTGCAACTAAAACCTCTCAGAAAAACGCTCTTTCATTACCCACGTCTCCATATAATAACACCTCTGAAATCCCAAAAGAATCCAAGCAGTGCTTTATTTGAAATGCCCAGTTTCGGTATATGCTTCCTTCGTTTTTTTCTCAGATACCTGGTTTCGAAGGGCTGTCTTTTGAAACTAACATCTCGCTCTTCAAACCATTGAAACAAAGTGCGTGAAAGAACGATGAATATGAAGTGGCCATCCTTTTCTCCATATGCCAAAGTATTTGGAGTCCTACTGGTCTCTAAAAACCTTTTACATACAAGCACATATATGCTTTCTCTCACTTTGAATCGTGTTAAACACCTTTTTTTTTTCAAGATTTTTGTTGTTGTTGTTTGTTAACCACCAAATTTGAGATGAGTAAAACAACACATGTTTGACTTTGGAATCTAAAAGTTAATAGAAAATAGACATGTTTACGTTACCAAGACTAGATATAGCTTTCATTATCTCCATTACTCTGTCTTCACTCTCCAGAGAGAGAGAGAGAGAGAGAGAGAGAGAGAGAGAAGAGAAGCACAGATAAACACACGTATTCGAACGTGCGAACGCGCGCTCGCATGCACGCACGCACGCACGCACCACACACACACACACACACACACACACACACACACACACACACACACATGCCCCCCACACACACACACACACACACACACACACACACACACCACCGGTGCGCGTGTACACACACACACACACACATACACACACACACATCTACACACACTCTAGCTTTTTATCGGCAATGGCAACAACATTAATATCAAAATAGCAGCAGCTACTTCAACAACAACAAAAACAGGATTGCCAATTCTCTGCTTTTGAAATTAGACAATGCATTTTTTCCCATCCAGATGCGATCACAGCATTGCAGAGAGAGAGAGAGAGAGAGAGAGAGACAGAGCAGACAGAAGGAAGAACAGACAGACAGAGAGACAGAGAGAGAGGGGGGAGGGAGAGAGGAGAGAGAGAGAGAGTTTTCAACTATTTGACTTGCATCTTTGTTCTTACTTTGGCATGCCTCTGCTGCACTGAATTGTGTGTGTGTGTGTGTGTGTGTGGTTGTGTGTGTGAGTGTGTGTGTGTGTGTGTGTGTGTGGTGTGTGTGTGTGTGTGTGTGTGTGCGTGTGTGCGGCGGCGGCGGCGGTGGTGTGTGTGTGTGTGCGTGCTGTGCGTGTGTGTGTGTGTGTGTGTGTGTTGTGTCAGTTCCGCGAGTTCTCTTTTCATTGAGTTTTACTATTATTACAGCGAAATAATCTGGCGGTACGTTCATCCATTCCATGTATCCTAAATTAAGGCCAAGCATAAACCATGCACAACTTCCTGATTTTGTTCAGAAGTCTATACATAAACAATCCATGATTTCATATTTGTTTATAAGTTTATGTACTTATCGGAATCGACTTTCAAGAAACATTGAAGGTCATATACAGATCTCTCTCTCTCTCTCTTTCTCTCTCTCTCTCTCGCGTGGGCGCGCACGCCCACAACCACACACACACACACACACACACACACACACACACACACACACACACACACACACAATTCAGTGAAGCAGAGGCATGCCAAAGTAAGAGCAAATGTACATGTCAAATCGTTTACACACATACAAACACACACATTGCTTGTGTCTGTGAGTGTGTCCTTTTCGTGTGTTCTCTTTCTATTGAGTTTTACCTATTAGTACAGCCAAACAATCTGGCGGTACATTCATTAAGCGATTCCGTGTGAAAGGCTGTGGGCTAAGATATGGTACCAGTTGTAAATCAAGTCCAATCTCTCTCTCTCTCTCTCTCTCTCTCTCTCTCTCTCTCTCTCTCTCTCTCTCTTTTTTTTTTTTGGTCCGAATTTCTGTTTCGGTACAAGACAAGAACCAACAACAACAAAAACAAAGAAATGAAGGAAGACAAACATAAAAAAAAAAGAAGGAAACAAAAAATAAGCCAGAAGACAACCAAGAGTCGCCATCAATCGTTATTATTTGAAAATGAAGAGTGGGAAGCTGAAAGTTCCTGCCGTAGCCAGAACTTTTGATTATCGTTCAGAGACACCGTAATGGACACT
>CM065748.1:28840974-28853474 GCA_033310375.1 Conus canariensis | reverse complement strand
TTGCAACCAGCGTGTGGCAAATGTGGCAGAAAACATAATCCTAATGACTGTCCCGCGAAATGAAAAGTTTGCAGACAGTGTAATAAACGCAATCACTTTGCAGCAGTTTGCAGAGGAGGTCGTGTTAACGAAGTGATGGATGGTGCAGCTAGTGCTGAAATAAAGCCAGATTTTCAGCAGGGATCATCCTACTACCTGGGTTCTGTTGACAAGCAGCAAAATGAAAATGTAAGTGAACCGCCATGGAAAGTGATGTTGACTGTCATGGGTCGTCAAGTTACCTTCAAATTGGATACTGGAGCTAATGTCTCTATTCTTAGGAAGACAGAATATGACCTTCTATGTACTAAGCCAGTATTGAAACAGCCCAATGCTCTCTTAAAAAGCCCAGGAAGTCCATTAAACTGTGTTGGAGAATTTTCCTGTGATGTCACTCACAAGGGGAATAACACAAGACTGCGCATTTTTGTTATTGACTCCAGTACTGACAATCTTCTCAGCCGAGATGCAGTTATCAGATTGGGACTTGTACAGCGAGTGAATGCTATCGAGTCAGTTTTTGGAGAAATCAAAAAACCTGTCAGCTGCGAACCAGTGAAGACTGTGCTGAAGGACAACAGTGAGCCGTACAGCCTTAATACACCAAGGAGGATTGCTATTCCCTTACTCGATAAGGTGAAAGAAGAACTGCAACGCATGCAGCAAGATGGGATTATCCAAGAAATCAAAGAACCAACTGATTGGTGTGCTGGTATGGTGCCTGTTTTGAAGAAATCAGGAGCTGTAAGGATCTGTACAGATTTTAAGAAACTGAACCAGTCGCTAAAAAGAGAACGTTATGTGCTCCCAACGCTTGAAGATCTTCTGTTCAAATTAAAAGGGTCAAAAGTTTTCAGCAAGCTTGATGCTACAAGTGGATTCTGGCAGATTCCACTGGATGGAGCCACGGCAAAACTGACTACATTTATTACTCCCTTTGGAAGATACTTCTATCGACGTCTACCATTTGGAATATCATCAGCCCCAGAAATATTCCAGAGAACAATGGAGACCATTCTGCAAGATCAAAGTAATGTTCTCTGTTACTTTGATGACATTTTGATTCACAGTCCCAACACTGAGGAACATGAACAACATCTGCAGGATACCCTGAACAAGCTGAGCACTGTGGGACTCAAACTCAACAAGACAAAGTGTGAATTACACAAAGATGAGATTGAGTTCTTGGGCTACAGGATCAGCAAAGATGGAATCAAACCAGATCCCGGTAAGATTGAAGCAATCTTGAAGATGCCAGAGCCGAGCAATACGACAGAATTACGCCGGATCCTGGGTATGATCAACTTCCTCGGGAAGTACATTCCCCACCTCTCCAGTGTTCTTCATCCAATGACAGGACTTCTCGAAAAAGACAGAGCGTGGATATGGGGTCCAGCTCAGGCAAGTGCTTTTGCCCGAGTCAAGGACTTGATCACAACAAGCCCGACCATGGCTTTCTACGACCCTGGGAAGAAGACCATTGTCAGTTCAGATGCAAGTTGCTATGGACTTGGTGCTATTCTCCTCCAAGACCACAACATCATTTGGAGACCAGTCGCTTTCTGTTCCCGCACACTCACTGCAGCGGAAAAACGATATGCTCAGATCGAAAAAGAATGTCTGGCTGGAGTATGGGCTTGTGAACGTTTTCATCGTTACTTGGTTGGACTGGAAAGTTTCATACTTGAGACTGACCACAAACCCCTGGTTCCTGTGATAAACAACAAAGATCTCTCAGAGACTCCTGTGAGGTGCCAGAGGATGCTGATGCGCCTCATGAGGTTCAATGTCCAGGCCAAGTACACTCCAGGCAAGAACATGAGTGTAGCCGACACGCTTTCTCGCAGTCCTAGCTATGAAAGTCATGATGATCAGTTAGAAGAGGATATTTACCTCCATGTGAACGGCATCAGAGCAGCATGGCCAGCATCTGATGCATACCTGGACAGACTCCGTACAGAAACACAGAAAGATGTGAGTCTAAAAACAGCACTGGACTACACCCAGAATGGTTGGCCCGTATACAGACAGGACACTCAGCTCGCAGCCAGAGATTTATTCCCTATCAGAGGAGAACTTAGCTGTTGGAATGGCATTCTAGTCAAAGGTGACAGATTGGCTGTTCCTCACTCGATGCGAGAAGAAGTCTTGGACAAAATCCATGCAGGTCATCAGAGCATTGCTAAGTGCCGAGAGAGAGCCCAAGATTCTGTATGGTGGCCCAAGATCAGTAGGGACATACAAGGAAAATTATCGTCATGCAGAGAGTGCCTTGAAAAGCAGCCTACTCAACAAAAAGAGCCGCTTCTTCCATCCGATATCCCAGATCGACCATTTCAGCGAATTGGTGTAGACATCTGCGAAGTCAAAGGAGATCATTACCTCATCTCAACTGACTACTATTCTCGCTACATAGATATCGCTTACTTGCCTCAACTGACATCAAAAGCTGTTATCTGCAAAATGAAGAACTGTTTTGCTCACCACGGTGTACCAGAGACGGTAGTGTCAGATAATGGCACACAGTTCACTTCATCTGAGTTTCGGCAGTTCGCTACGGACTGGAATTTTCATCATGTGACTTCCAGCCCCCATTTCCCTCAGTCAAATGGACAGGCTGAAAGTGTTGTTAAAATAGCCAAGGCGATCATCACTCAAGAAGATCCCTTTTTGGCCCTTCTCACCTACAGATCTACACCAGTCTGTTCCCTTGGATACAGTCCAGCAGACCTAGCATATGGAAGAAAACTGCGCACTAGCCTGCCAACTCTTCCAAAGAAGCTCTTGCCCTGCACTGTGAGCCCAAAGACAGTGCAAGAACGAGACCAGATGGCAAAACGCAAACAGAAGCAGTATTATGATCAACGCCATGGAGTTCACGCCCTGCCTAGCCTTCACCCTGGGGACCAGGTCCTTGTGAAAAAGGATAAGGACACAGGTTGGAAACAGCCAGCGGAAGTGATTGGTCAAGTTGCGCCACGTTCCTACCTTCTCCAGGTGGATGGAGGTCAGATAAGGCGTAACAGAAAACACATCAGACTGTGCTCTGAAACTGCAAACAAGACTGCAGTGCCCTGCAGTTCTCCAGTGGCCCGTATTCATTACGCGCAAGACACCAGTCATCAGCCAGCCGGTGCAGTCCAGCAGAGCAGTGGCTCCAGATGAGGGATAATCTCCTCCACAGCCACCTGTATTACCATTGTATCCAGGCCGTTCACCATCTTCTTCACCTGGACGGCAACCCTCAACAGCAGTGAAGTACACGCGCAGAGGTCGAGCTGTTATTCCCCCAGCAAGATTCCGGGAGTGATTGTTGTGCTGGATCCTGCTGTGTGACATGTGCATTCAGTTAGTGTTGTATATTCCACAATTGTTCAGCAGCTAGTTGATGTGTAATTTCTTTAAATTGTGATGACAGTGCGGTTTGGTCATCACGTTAAATGTAACGCACACACATATACACATTCACACAACACATATACACCTCATAGGAAGTGATGTGCTTCGATTCTGTTTTGGATTTAATTCGTCAGTGCTTCATTGATTCTGCCTTGGATCTAATTCTTCGGGAGGAGAAGAAAAAGATTTATTTTGAAGAAAAGGACATGCATGCTAAGTCATTGTTGGGTTTTGAATTATTTGCATGCATGATTCCAAAGAAATTAAGTTTGAAGTTTTGTTAAAAAAAAAAAAAAAAAAAAAAAAAAATCTTGCAGGGGAGATGTTGAATAATTGTAGACTGACTTTCGATCGAAGGGCATAACGCTCCTTACTTTAATCATTGGCGCATGCGCATGGAGTAACAACGGTTGGTTGCCTACGTCAATAAATGAATGAAGCTGCCTCCAGCCTCACGCCTTATTATTGTGTGGTATCGCCCTTTTCAAAGGCCTATCCCGACATAACACAGTCTATGACTGACATATGCACGCATGGAGTAACAACGGTTGGTTGCCTACGTCAATAAATGAATGAAGCTGCCTCCAGCCTCACGCCTTATTATTGTGTGGTATCGCCCTTTTCAAAGGCCTAGTCCCGACATAACACAGTCTATGACTGACATATGCACGCATGGAGTAACAACGGTTGGTTGCCTACGTCAATAAATGAATGAAGCTGCCTCCAGCCTCACGCCTTATTATTGTGTGGTATCGCCCTTTTCAAAGGCCTATCCCGACATAACACAGTCTATGACTGACATATGCACACCATGCCAACAGTGAAAGCAACCTATATTATATGCTATACACAAATAACAAAATTCTAGTAGATCTAGTTGCAAAGTGAGACGACTGCAGGCGGAAATCTAAACAAATCTTAAATAAATGTTAGCGAACCGCCAAAAGAAACGTGGACAAACGAGTCACAAGACAAAACACAAAATTCTAGTAGTGTTTAGACGCGGGAATTTGCTCAATATCATATTTAAGTGTTCATTAATTTCGGCAAGTGATTAAGTACATTATGATCTTCGGCACCAAAAGTACGTCAGAGCTGAAAGTTCCAAATTTGAAGACTGCAACTTAGAGTTATTAGCCTTACTTATGACTTGGATCACTGGGCTACCGTGAATGATTTTGACGATAAAATAGGGATGAGAAACCAGCAAGCACCCGCTCTTCCTGTTCACAGCATACTCTGTGTGTGTAGACCACAAAGATATAACTCGGTGGTGTCCGCTAGCCCCTGCTGGTGCTACAGAATTTGGCTCACCCATGCATGTGTGTGGCGTGTGATGAAGTAAAATCAAGTCAGAATTAAAGTGGGGATTTGGAGGGTGGCTGGAGGAGGGGGAGGGAGGGGGGGGGGGGGGAGATGGAGGACAATCTGTAGACGTGGGATAAAGCTGTAAAGTGGACGTAAGTTTGTAGACTGTGGATTAAAGATCGTTCAGTTTGTGTATACGATCTTTAGTGAGAGTTAGAAAAGGGATGGCAGAACTTCTTTCCTTCGTTAATAGAGAACAAGAGAAAAATACTCCAAAGGCCAACACTGTGGTACATATTATCAATGAAAGCGCTTTACTTTTTTTGTGTTCAATTTCATTATCTTGCATGACATTCTCTTACCAATATACTCCCTAACATTTATGTACTTTTTATTTCACCTGGGTCAGAATTATGTTTAGTGTAAGGGATCATTAAAGGGGAGACTTAGGGTTAGGCTGGGGTTAGGGTCATGCGTTCTGGAGCTAGAAAGTCATCTGGTTCTGTTGTTTGAGTTCCCGTTTCTAACATATTTACAAGCTGCGGAACAGCAATACCACTGCTGCTGCGGTGATGCTGACGGATAGAGACAGACAGAAAATGATAACAATGAAATAGCGCAGGGGAGCGGTGGTTGGCCAATGCAATCCGGAGGTTATGGGCTGGACAAAGCCAAATAAATGTTTATTTTATGGATGATTAGGTAACACATATCCGTACATGCATGCATGAACAGATAGCTTCTATGTCATAATTACATTAATAAATATTTTATTCTAAAAGATACATGCTAAGAAACAAATACACAAATGATAAACGTGTGCAATAAAATATACATATAGCGAAGAACAAACTGTGATATCTAATGACATTTGATATGATTACAAACAGATTAAGGACCACAGACACAAACGTACACACTAATGGAGTACATTGCTATAAAAACGGGATACAAAACAAATCTCCATTTTACACGCAAGAAAGCTATATGTATGTCATACAAGAAAAAGTCAAATATGATCGAAGGACAAAAGATTAAAAAAAAAAATGTAAATATGATTGAAAGACAAAAGACATTCACGAATCTATAGCTAACCACACAATAAGAAATACATACACAATAATGAATAAAAAGGGAGGTCAGAGAAAGCACACGCTGAAAGTCACATGATAATTTACTGAGAGAGAGAGGGGGGGGGGGGAGGGAGGGAGGGGAAGAGAGAGAGAGAGAGAGGGGGGGGGGGGGGATCTAGGATATCTACATTTTCTTGAAAGCGTCCCCCCCCCCCCCCCCCAACCACACACACACACACACACACACACACACACACACACACACACACACACACACACACTCCTTTTCTTTTTTTGGTTCCTTAAATCGCTAGTAGTCCTATTTCTTTTCTTCCTCTGATTCCTCCTTTTTTTTTTTTTCTTTTTTGTCTTCTTCTTGTTCTAGTTTTTTTTTTTTTTTTTATTTTTTTATGTGCCATCTTCTGCGTCACCTCTGTGGCACTGCACCCACGCCGCTCATTCCGACCCCTCGTCCACAGCCACAGACCGGCCCGTTCCGCCGAAGCCATGGCACTGGCAATCCACAGGGACCAGTCAATGTCAAGTCGTCAAGAGGCAACCCACCAGAGGAGACACTGCACTGCTACCGAGTCACTTCGGTGGTGTTCAGTGGCGCCTGTTCTGATCCAACATACGCAGGATACCACCTACTAAGACCATTACTGACGACAATAATTTCCTAGTCGCAGAGCTGGCGTGAGTGAGTTCTCCCTCCGGAGGGCGCCACCACGTATGTTCAACGATAGCCCTCATGAGTTTGCTGATAACGGTGACCCCGACAGAATAAGACCAAGGCCATAGACATGGAGAGGACATCGAAACTGAGGTCACCATGAGAGCTAAGCATGAGGAGTCACAGAATTTGAATTTTTTCTCTTTTTAATGCTGATCAACGAGGATGAGGATGATGGTGCTACGGATTTCCATTCCGGACTGAGACTGCATTACAGGGCTGTACTCTACGCTTGTTTTCATAATGTATCTCGGCTTCAACCAGGCCCGAGAGATACAGACACCTTAAGTGTTGGGTCAGGAAATTTGAGCAACACTCTAACAGACGCATCATTAAGTGGATGAAACTCGACTGTGTGGTCCCAGTCTTCCCAACTGAGCCCGCAGTAAACTCAAGTCTGGGTAGGACCCGGCTGGGACAGATTTTTTCATTCTTTTCCTCTCTCCCCTCCCCCCTTCTACTTCTTCTTGTTCTTTTTCTTACTTTTACCGTTTTCATTCTCGTTTTAGTTCTTCTTGTCCTTATCCCTCCTCCCTCTTCAATCTATCGTCGTTCCCCTTCCCGTTTTTGCTCTTTTTTCTTTTATTGGTTCTTTTATGCTTTTTCTTCGCGTCCTTCTTTTCTTATTTTTCCAACTGTTCTAGGCCAGTTCTTCTTTTTGTCTGTCTTATGGTCCTATTCTTCTTGTCGTTTTCATTCTCGATCTTAGGTCTTGTTGCTCTTCTTCGTGTTCTTCTTTTTCATGTTCTTCTTGAATGTTTTTTGTTTCTTCTTCTCTTGTTTTTGTTGTCCCCCCCCCCTTTTTTTTTTTTTTTTGTCTCCGTTTTCTTGTTCCGTTCTACTCATTCTCTTTCTTCTTCTTCTTTGTTGTTGTTCTTTATTCATGATCATTCTTCTCCTTCTAACGTATTTCTTCTTCTCCTTCGCATTTATTACTGTCTTTTTGTTATATCAGATTGTCCAGTCCCTGTTCTGAACATGCAGTAAGTGCATCTTTAACAGACGTGTGCTGTTGTCCTATGTATACCTTAACTTCCTGAAGTCCAGACGGAAAGCCACAAATAAAGAGAAATCCCGGGCCAGACTTGCCTTTCTCTGGTCTTTTATTATAGTAAATACAGCCTGTCTTCTCTTTGTACGGGTTTTCATTATCTGGGTGCTACCTCCAACCACACTGTTTCTAGTTCTGCCTTCACCTACCATCTTGGTATTGTCAAAGCTTATGTCTTTGTTAACTTGCTTAAACACTGTTGCTACCTTGATGTGAAATCTTCTGCAATATTCCTCCACACCCGCTGACCCCATTGACAACACACACACACACACACACACACACCACACACACACACACACACACACACCACACACGCACGCACGCACGCACGCACACACACACACACACACAGGCACGCACACACACGCACGCACGCACGCACGCACGCACGCACGCACGCACACACACACACACACACACACACACACACACACACACACACACATCCGCATTACCTAGAACTTCACCAGCCTGAACTAGTCACTTGCTCGGGTTCTCTTTGCCATCACAAAAGCTGTTACAAAGTCCACAAGAAATCACCAACATCAGCTTTTCACAGAACATCACGTATCAAAAAAGAGACCCCCGATCATTGCCGCTGCCGGATCAGATTCTTTGACACATAGACCACCAGTTGCTCAACCCTAAACCCGTGCAGCCCTAGTGTAGTTCCAGCAGTAGGTAATTGGCAATTTTCTTGGAGAGAGGTAGACCAGGAGAGCGTCACAGCATGATCTGCCGATAGAACGGTGAAGCATGCAGGGCCGAGGAAATGGCGAGGGCGGTACGGTACGGAACAGAAGTGACGAGAAAGGGTGGGATAAGGAAGGTGCGGTGGTGAGTTGGGGAGGGAGGGGAGGGGGAGGTGTCGGGGAATGTTCCATGGAAAATAAAAGCAGCGTAAATGGCGCTGCGTCTGGTTCCTCGCATGGTGCTAATTACAAATGCACGTCAGCTCTGATCTAAAACAATGCATGGTTTGTCTTTATTTGCACACACAGACACAGACACACACACACACACACACACACACACACACACACACACACACACACACACACATATATATATATATATATATATATATATATATAAACACTCTCACAGATATGGCACACAAGGACACAGAAACAAATGAACACAGACACACTCTCAAAGAGAGAGAGAGAGGGGAAGAGAGAGA
The DNA here is from genome assembly GCA_033310375.1 of Conus canariensis. Taxonomy (NCBI): domain Eukaryota; kingdom Metazoa; phylum Mollusca; class Gastropoda; order Neogastropoda; family Conidae; genus Conus; species Conus canariensis. The sequence goes on along the minus strand of CM065748.1, from coordinate 28,844,685 downwards.
GACAGATAGACAGACAGATACAAAGACAGAGACAGACAGACAGACAGACAGAGACAACACACAAAGACAGACAGAGAGACTTAAATACAGACATACATGCACAAACTGGGACACACAAACAACTAAATGTACACAGACACACATGCCTACATACAAATACGAGAACACACCTTCAAACTCACTGAGACATCCATCTACCGGCAGCATGACTCCTGCTCCTCTTCCAAAACAATACATACCCACACCCACACTCACTCCATCTCACCCCACACACACATATACATACTCACTCAAAACGCGAAGGTGCGTCCACACACACACACACACACACACACACACACACACCACGCATACACACACACACACAGCCACACACACACACACATATACACACGCGCGCGCGCACGCACATACACACACACACACACACACTCACTCAAATGCACATATACACCTTTACAAACACAAACGCGTGGAGAGAGAGAGAGAGAGAGAGAGAGAGAGAGAGACAGAGACAGAGAGAGACAGAGACAGAGACAGAGAGAGTGAGACAGGCAGACAGACAGACAGACAGAGAGCTGACATCAGCATGTTTCTGAGCAGTGGCATTCACCACATTAATATCAAAATAGCAGCAGTCACAACAATGGTGAAACAACGTGATTGTCTGTTCTGTGCTTTGAAAACGGAACAATGTTTTGGCTTCTTTTTTTTTTTCGTCCTGCTGCCATCACATCACATCACAGCACTGCACTGAGTGTGTGTGTGTGTGTGTGTGTGTGTGTGTGTGTGTGTGTGTGTGTGTGTGTGAGTGTGTGTGTGTGTGGTGTGTGTGTGTGTGTGTGTGTGTGTGTGTGTGTTGTTCATACTCTCTCGGGTGGAGTTTGATATTATTACTCTGAGCCAGTCTGGGCGCACTGTGGTTAAACGATATCAATCAATCAATTTTTTTCCCCAAAACAACAACAACAACAACGAGAAAAGATAGAAAGGGAGGAAGACAGACATGAAAGAAAGAAGGAAGGAAAACAAATCAATGAAAAGGCAACTGAGGGATGTCATCATCGATTGTAGATTTAAATGAAGAACGGCAAACTGAAAATTGCTGTTGTAACCGAAACCTTCATTCAGTTCCAATCATTCTGTTCTCCTATTCACGCTCCCCCTTAAACAGGCAGTAACAGAAACAAGACAGCTATGTACCTGTTCCATCTCAGATATTTCATGTATTTTCTCATCTGACATGCTATATAACCTGAGACGTTGAGACTTTTATGGTGATGCCTTACCCCCGTGCCAAGCCCCTTCACTCCCGCTCTCCCCCCTTAGACACCTTTCGCTCATCCTCTAGCAGACGAAACAAGAAACTAACTGGCCTCAAAACGCGGGTGGTAGTTCTACACCATGTAACACAGTAATCATGTTTGCACGCGTGCTTCCACACCGACAATCATTCTCATCAGGTGCCTGGACTGCACGGTCGTCACTGCAATCGTAACGTCACATTCGCTGATGATATCGATCATCTGGACTTGTTTCACGTGCGAAAGTGCGATTCCAGAGCAGTCTGGTCCCGTATCAGTTTCCTGTGCGCTCATTGGTTTTAACTGAAATGTTGACGGCAGTCCTAGAAATGATTGTTGTAGTGGCTGATTTATAAGAAGTTCATGCCAGTATCAGTTTTAAGGATGAACAAAGAAACCATGACAACAAGCCAACGTTTCAAGGTTTTGGGGCCAGAAAGACTGCATAAAATGAGGTCTTGATGCAATCTGCTGCGAACTGTGAGGTGCAGAAAATTAACAAATGAAAACCAGTATAGTTAACTGCTCCTTTGACAGGCAAGAAAAAGGGACAACACAAAATATATACGAACAGTGAATACACAAGGAATATCTTATACATATATCCATTCACTTACTGGTATCTATAACGGCTGTGAACATCAGCCAGGGATTCAGTACATGTGACCTTCAACTGCTTATTGCACCGACAGAAACACGGGAATCGAGAAGCCAGCCAATACTCTCCCTCACTGCTGGCAGTGTACGCTCTGTAAAGACCACAGAGATACATCTCAGAGATAAACGCTCTAGCTCTGGTCAGCGTGTACCTGCTGGCGCTACTTATTTGTGCGTGCGTGCGTTGTGAGAACGAAAAAAAAAATGGCTGAAAGTAAAGGTTGGCGACTAGGGAGTGAAGGTGGCTGGTGGGGGGAAGGGGGGGGGGGTATGGAAAGAGGGACAGTCTGTGAACGTGGAGGAATAGACGCATTGTGGATGTTAGTCTGTATATGTGGGATTAAAGACCAACTGTTCGTACTGACGCTCATTGGTAAGAGTAAAAGAATTGATTGCAGACTTTTTTTCCCCTTTATGGATGAAGAACAAGGGAAGACCACTCCACTGGCCCACACTGATTACACAATAACAAAAATACATATACAATGCTCACAACAACAACAAAAAAGATTTTGGAGGAAGCGCACCCCGCCTAGGATATTCAACGAGATATTCATTAATCAAGCAAAATGCTGACATCATAGTGACTTCCGCATCCTGTTTACAGAAGGAGATACGTAACGGTGATCCTCCTTTCTGTGCGTGTCATTCCAACATGGGGCGGGTGGATGAGAGAGAAAAAGAGAGAGAGAGAGAGAGAGGAGAGAGAGAGAGAGAGAGAGAGAGAGATACTTCCCTATTTAGCGCTGGACTGAGATGAATCGTACCGGTCCACACCGCATCTTACAAACCAGTGGTAAAAGAACTCAAGTCACGCCACACACCGACACATCTTTCCAGTTCAGACAGAGCATGAGGAGTTGCTTCAAATAATTATGTGGTTCGAAATCCCTCCACCTCCGCCCACCCCTCACTCCAAACTGCTTGATACCCCTGCTTTATTTATCAGTGTTCTTATTTCTTTCCCTTTCATTTGTCTTTTGTTCTTCTTCGTCTTCGTATTTTTCGTTTTTACCCCCCACCCCTACTTTTCCGTTTCTCACCACTGTTCTTCTTGTACGTTTTTAGGTGTATTTTAAAGAGATGTGTGAAAGGTGGTGTTTTTTTTTCTTGATGGCTTGTGAGTTGATTTTAACGTGGTGACAGCCCTGATATGGCCCTTTGCGGTCGGCTGGGCTATAAGCAACATTACCTTACCTTACCCCTCCCCACCCCCTCTTCTCTCCGCACCTGCTTCCATTTTTAGTTGTTCGTCTTCTTGCTCTTTTGGTTCCAGTGGTTCTTATCCTGCTTCTCTCTGTCCCTTTTTCTTCTTCGTCTGCTTCTCTCCCCTCATAATGTCTTGTTCTCCTTTTCGTTGTGTTTGTTCTTGCTCTTGTTATTTTCTTCTTTTTGTTCTTCTTTTTCTTGCTCTTCTTGAACTTCTAAGTTTCCTTTTGCTCCTTGCTGCTGTTGTTCTTCCCTCTCCCTCTTCATTTTCTTCTTCTTCTTCCTCTTCTTCTTCATTTTCTTCTTCCACCTCCTCCTCCTCCTTCTCTTCTTCTTCTTCTTCTTCTTCTTCTTCTTCTTCTTCTTCATGCACTTACTCTGTTTCTAGGTCTCTCTTTTCTTCTTCTATGCTTCTTGCTATTCTTATTCTGGCTGTTGTCGTAACTTTTTTTTTTTTTTTCTCGTGATAATTTTTCTTCTTTGACAACTGAAATACAACTGGAATGTTAAAGGCATTCTACTCTTTTGTCATTCAATATAA
>CM065748.1:28820974-28835974 GCA_033310375.1 Conus canariensis | reverse complement strand
CACGGCCAACTCCTTCTCCCTGCTGGACAATTCTGAAGAAGAACCGATCCAGGAAAAGAATCTGAATCTACCAAAACGCTCCATACCCCCCGACCATAATGAACCCCCCTCATCATCCAATCCATCTCCTGTTGATGTTTTAAAAACACAACGTGTTCCAGAGAGAGCAACAATGCTCATAATAGGCGATTCAGTACTGCGTTTCGTCAACCCTAAAAGACTTGCCCCTCCGAACGAATTTATGTACAAAATCTGTGTTCCGGGGATGCAGGTACATGAATTGTTTTCCTGGCTGCTGTCCCTGAAATCTTTCCCTGACATCAGTCACGTTATCGTCCATGTTGGGGTGAACTCCTGTCCTGCTGGTCCTGTCCAGAAGGAAGTCTGGATGCGACTTGTGTCCCGATGCTGTGAGATCTTCCCCAACGCCAAACTGTCCTTCAGCTCCATCGTTCCTGCCAGAGGTCGACATCACCTGAATAACTTGATCCGCCCATCCAACCGCCATCTACAGGCTGTCTGTGACCAGCTGGGAGTGTCGTTCATTAACCACGACTCCACATTCACCACTCCTTCAGGGGCCCCTCGTCTGGCCCTCTATCAGGACCTGATCCACCCCAGCGCCAAAGGAACTGGCAGACTGGCTACCAACCTCAAGTCACTGTGGCGTGGAGGTCCATCAGATGACGTGCCTCAGCCGGCCCAAGGGGGCTCATCCAGAATGCCGTCCTTCAGCAATAACGTTTTTATTGATGGTCCTCAGCGGAGGAGGCATCAACGCAGTACAGATACTGGGTTTTATAATACTACTGGTGCCTACGATTCTCGTTCTCTCCATCGTGAATTCCCACCAAACACTGATCCAGTCCCCACAGACTGCCCACACCCTTCTTCCCTGTTCCATTACCCATCTCTAAATCCAAGACCCAAACAGACAGACCTGCGCTCTGCAAATCATTACCCTTCCCACACCTTCCCCCCTGATGACGTCGATATAATTAACAGAACTCCACAAAATCATTACCCGTCCAACACCTTTCCCACTGATGATGTGAATAAAATTATCAGGAATCCACCCCCACATCATTACCCTCCCCACGCCATTCTCCCTAACGATATGAATAAAATTAGCCGTAATTCACCCCCATCCACGTATTTCGGACAGGAAAGGAGTTACCATGGTAATCCTTCCCCTGCTTTCCCAAAAGTGCAGTATCCCTCTAACATTCCCATTCAACCCATTTACAACACCTCAGTGGGTTCCAATCATATGAATAATCATTATGCTCTTGAACTGTTCAAGATGGCATCTCAGCTACTTTCCCATCAACACTTATCTCCTCCTTAAATCAAAGAAAACATTACCATGGGAGTATATGCGGAGAGAGAGAGAGAGAGAGAGAGAGAGAGAGAGAGAGAGAGAGAGAGAGAGAGAGAGAGAGAGAGAGGTGCGATGGAAGGGGTTGGGGTGGGGGTGGAAAGGGGTAATAAATATGTATGTGGGTTTATGTTTCCACATGATTTATATTCACTCCTGTGTCTAAGAATAGAAATGCCTGTGCCAATGTGTAAGCTTAGAAATGTATTTAACCCATACGTGCTTACACGTACGGCGCGTGATGTGTGCGTGCGTGTGTGTGTGTGTGTGTGTGTGTGTGTGTGTGTGTGTGTGTGTGTGTGTGTGTGTGTGTAAATGACATCACCGGGCTCGGCATGATTTCTTGCTTAACTTGCTACCGAGGTTTTGACAGTGGTCTCGTTTTGTCTTTTGCATTGATATTTTGCCTTTGTTACTGGCTGGGATTTCTTTCAGCGCTTTGTTTATTGCTGCTCTGAAATTTGTATTGTTGTTTGCGTTGCAGTATTCACTGATCTTTGTATTTTTTCTCACTTGTTTGACTTGCTACCGAGGTTTTGACAGTGGTCTGTGAATTGATAGGAGCAAAACAGACTGATAATTGCGTTTGTGTTTATTTGGAGAATACTTCACTTTGTCTTTTGCATTGATATTTTGCCTTTGTTACTGCTGGGATTTCTTTCAGCGCTTTGTTTATTGCTGCTTTGTAATTTGTATTGTTGTTTGCGTTACTGTATTCACTGATCTTTGTATTTTTTCTCACTTGTATAGTGGATCGTGTTTTCCTTGTTGGCCTGTATAATGTCAGAACGTGGTAGCCCTTGGCTAACCGAGGATGGACTTAGAGTGGGGCATCTAAATATTAATCATGTTATAAATAAGATTACTGAAATATCATCCATATTATCAAATTTGGGCAAACATTTTCACATATTTGGTTTTTCAGAATCCCATTTATCTCCTTTCATATCTAATAGTGACCTTTCAATTCCAGGCTATAATATAATTCGTAAAGACCCCATTCAAAAAAAAGAAACTGGCATAATAGTGTATGTCCATCAGTCAATTAAAGTTGAAAGAATTGATTACCTTGAACAGCATCACGTAGAAACTATTTGGATCGAAATACAACTGAAGTATAACAAGCCCATACCTCTATGTTTTCTATACAGGAATCCAGCCGAACATGTCGACTGGATCGACCGCTTCATTTCAATGTTGGAAAATGCTAATGATAATTACAAAGATGTCATAATATTAGGTGATTTTAATATTGATTTATTCAAAACTGATAATCACTGGACTCAAACTTTTGAATCATTTGGTTTGACACAATTAATAAAATCAGCTACCCGTGTAACCAATTCTTCTGAAACATTAATAGATCATATATATGTTACCAATTCAGAAACAATAGTAGAATCAGTTGCTCCTGCTTATGGCTGCAGTGACCATTTTCCGATTTGTTTTACGTGGACCAAAAAGGGTGTCAAAATACCCAAGTTAAATCATAAAACGATTACATTCAGGAACTTTTCTAAATTTGATCGTGACAAATTTCTCTCAGATCTTTTAAATTCCCCTTTAAATGACGTGTATCAGTATACTGACCCCAATCAAGCTCTGCATGTATGGTATAACATCTTCCATGACGTATACAATAAGCATGCCCCTCTTCAAACTAAAAGAGTAAAACATCGGATAAAACCACCTTGGCTTACAAAAGAAATACATGACACTATATACCAAAGGGATTATCTGTTAAAAAATGGCTCTCGCGAAGAATTCAAAAAGTACAGAAATAAGGTGACCTCCCTAATACGATCAGAGAAAAGGAAATATTTCTTGGACCTTATTAATAGAAAGAAAGACAGTAAATCTATTTGGAAAGCTATACATGGCTTAACCAAGAAAAATTCTGACCCTGTATTAAACTTAACAAAAGACATATCTGCAAGTGAACTGAACGCCCATTTTGCAAGTATAGCAAATCAAATCATACGAAACGATGAATCAAAACGTAACGATCTACAAGAATTACTGAAATACTGCCACCAGAAGAACATCCATTCAGCTTTGGATATTAGTGCCATGGATGTCCACGAAGTTTTCTCTTCTCTTAGACGGTTAAAACAGACAGCAACTCGTGGAATTGATGGAATTGACGGGAAAATTCTTAAGCTATCAGCATCTGTTATAGCAGAAACTCTCACATATATTTATAATCTCTGCATTGATAAGCATTGCTTTCCTGATGCTTTTAAACAAGCTAAAGTCATACCATTGTACAAATCAGGAAATATGGCTGATCCTTCTAACTATCGACCTATCTCTATTCTATCAGTTCTTTCAAAACCATTAGAACAACACATAAAAAAGTGTCTTCTTTCTCATGTAAAAAAATTCGATCTACTACACCCTAATCAATCCGGATTTAGAGAGAATCATTCTTGTCAAACAGCTCTTACCAAGATAGTTGATCGATGGCTTTCAAATATAAACAACAAACACTTTTCCGGAGTACTCTTCGTGGATTTTGCTAAAGCTTTCGATGTCATTAATCATGAACTTTTGCTCAGAAAGTTAACTATTTATCGACTAACTTCCGACACTCTAAAACTCATTTCATCCTTCCTTTCCAACAGGCAACAATTAGTATTATTAAATGATTGTTATTCTACTTTGATTCCCAATAACTTTGGTGTACCACAAGGCTCGGTGCTTGGTCCACTGCTCTTCTTATTCTATATTAATGATTTACCATTAACCTTGACTTCTCATTGTGAAATGTTTGCCGATGATACCACTATCGACACTAATAACTCTAATGCTCAGCAAGTCTACCTTGATATTCAGAAAAATATCAACCTTCTCGTTAAATGGACACAACTCAATCACATGTCTCTGCATCCTCAAAAAACGAAATTCATGTTGATTACAACAAGGCAAAAACGTCAAAATGTAACCGAAAACTTGCCAATCCTTTATATTGGTAACGAAAAAATCAAAGAGGTTTCAAATCACAGAGTCTTAGGAATAGCAATCGACAACAACCTATCTTGGTCGAAACATTTAGAACTTCTTTCCAAAAATCTTGCTGTAAAACTGTATCAGCTCAGGAAAATAAAAAACTTTTTAGATTATCACACCAGAAAATTGTTTTTTTCAATCTTATATTCAGCCAAATATTGACTATGCCTCGACACTCTGGGATTTAGCTAGCAATAAGTTGCTTAAACCATTGACTAGTATATACAAGAGAGCTGTCAAAATAATAATTGATGAACCCTCGCTAGGGCACCCTGATTATGAACGAGCAGGTATCCTTCCATTCAAGACCAAACTATTGTACAATAAAGCACTCTTTATGCATAAAATACTACACGGCAGTGCTCCTTCCTATTTAATGAATATATTTACTTCTAATGATCATCGTCATTCGCATAAAATAAATCTCCCTTTCCCATCAATTAATTTATGCAAATCAAGCCTTGCTTATTCTGGTGGGTGGCTGTGGAATAATATCCCAGAAAAACTGAAAAACGAACCAAACACTAGTAAGTTTAAATCCAATCTTTTTACGTACTTGATGTATCTGTCTGATCTTACACCACTTTGCCCAAAGATGTACCAATAACTGCTCTGTGAAAATGTTTCATTTTCCTTATCAGTTCTTCCTTTACCTCCATCCCCCCTCCTCTCATTTTTAATTGTCCCCCATCCCACCCCATCCCACTCCCACCCCCACCGTCTCCCACACCTTCTGTCGGTGTTCCCTCTGTACATAGATTTTGTATCCTTTTGTATTTTCGTATTTCATATTTAAGAATGATTTTTCATTATTTTACATTAATCAATATTTTTGTGTGTTTTTTTTTCTTTTCCTTTCTTAAATTTCTTTTGGCCCCGGAGGGCTGGATGTAAAAAAGCAGTGATGCTTATTCCATTACCCTCTGAAAATAAAAATTCGTTCGTTCGTTCGTTCGTTCGTTCTCTCTCTCTCTCTCTCTCTCTCTCTCTCTCTCTCTCTCTCTCTCTGTAGTAGTAGTAGTAGTAGTAGTAGTAGTAGTAGTAGTAGTACTTTTATTTGGCGTCTTTTCACAAATTATGTGATATTAGACGAATGTGTGTGTGTGTGTGTGTGTGTGTGTGTGTGTGCGTGTGTGTGTGTGTGTGTGTGTGTGTGTGATTTGTGTGTAAACGAGCAGGCATGCACGCTGGAGCAGCTCTGTGTGTGTGTGTGTGTGTGTGTGTGTGTGTGTGTGTGTGTGTGTGTGTGTGTGTGTGTGCGTGTGTACGTGCATGTCCGTGTATATGTGTGCGCGCATGCGTGCATGTGCGCGTTTGTGAATACATGGGCGATTGAATGTGTGTGTGCGAGCGCGCGCGCGCGCGCGTGTGTGTGAGGGGGGGGGTGGGGGGGAGCAGAACACTGAGCCGGACAAGAAGGGGTTGGGATGAGGTAGGGGACGGGAAGGGTGTGGTGGGGGATGAAGACGGGGATCGCACGTGCATCACATGAAATCGATGCGCGTATCGATGAGAAACAAATCAGACCACCTCACGCCCTTTGTTCCCTTCACTCACCTAGGCAGCAATGTACAGTACGTTTACCTCCCCCTCCACCCCCCTTCCCTTTCCCTTCCCCCCTCCCCCATCCGCCTTATCTTGCCACAACCGCCGACTCCCATGTTTTGAAGGGCCAATTCAACGCCGTAGTGAAAGAGCTGGGCTCTGGTTACATTCGTCTGAGACAAATCTTGCTTTTAATGAAAAAAAAGACAAATTGCTTTAAACTTATTCTGTTTAGCGTCTTCCAGACACTGTCTCCCCCCCCCCCCCACTCGTCTCCTCGACCCCACCCCCCCTCCCGTTCTACCCCATATCCCCTCCTCCACCTTCTTCCCAGCCTTCTCTCCTTCTCTGTCTCACCCATGAGAACGTGCCTGTATACACACACACACACACACACACACACACACACACACACAGAGAGAGAGAGAGAGAGAGAGAGAGAGAGAGAGAGAGAGAGAGAGTTGTTTTATTTCCGCCTTGGAAGTTACAAGTAAAAGCACAACTATACTTGGCTGAACAGTAAAATATTCACAGGACCTTTCTAGTCATCTTCTCCACAAAGACGTCATCTAGACCGCAGACACGTGGCGACCGTTCTCAGCATTTTGGTTTTTTTGTTTGTTTGTTTGTTTTTTGATAACATACAATCGACATTTTCTTACAAATCGCCATCATATATAATAGTATGTGCACTGTTCACGCACACACACACACACACGCGCGCGCGCGCGCGCGAAATCATAAAGAAACACATCATTAATTTCAAATTGTTGACAAAGGATAAAAAGCAATCTGTAATCATGGGTCATCCTAAATGATGCACAAAATAAGACGTCATCCTTGTTACAATGAAATGTGACGTCATGTTTACTATGACACTTCGTTTTCTTTTTTCTTTTTTTTTTTACGTGACGTAGCCTATACTTAAAATGTGCGTCGGCGTTAATTAAAGGCTGCCCCAAAGTGAAGAGGGCAATCACGTTAGAGCTGGGTGAGTGAGAGGAGGCTTTAGGGAGATGTGTGTGGTGGAGGGTTGGGGTGTGGTGTGGTGTGGTGGACAGGAAGAGGAAGGAAAAGGGAGTTGTGTGATTGTGGGTGCCTGTGTGTGACAGGAGTTGGAAAGACAAGGAACAGGAGGACGAAGGATCGTAAGCATCAGTGTCATAAGCATTTGCTTGTTGTTGCTTCAGTTCAATAATTTGTTTATGTACACATCTGTTCAATAAAGAAATGCTTATTAAAAAAATAAATAAATAAAATAAATAAAAAAAAAGAGATGGGGAGAGAGGTGGGCGGAAAGAGGAGGAAAAGTCACGAAGGAAAAAAAGAAAAACAAGATGCAAAGCACATAAACGTACTCCCAGTTTATCTTGTTCTGTATCGTTACGTTAAATTATGAGGTAGGCCTACACTTTCGAAACTGGTATTTTAGTCCTCACTGAGGTGAAGCCTGTGTACCTACCAAATTCCCAAATCGGACAATATGTCGAGAATAACGGTTTTTAACCGTCAAATTTTGAAACACTATATGGAAGTGCTATTTGAATGTGATAACCTTTCTATATACCAAACTATATTAAAACCCACCAATATAAAAGAAATAACGGCAAAATAACGGTTTTAACGGTTATTTAACCGAGGTACACTTATGAAACTGCTATTTTAGTCCTCACTGGGCTAAAGCCTATGTACCTACCAAATTTCATCCAGATTGGACAATATGTCGAGAATAACGGTTTTTAATGGTCAAATTTTGAAACACTATATGGAAGTTCCATTTGTGTGTGATAACCTTTCTGTATACCAAATTTCATTAGAATCCACCGATATATATATAAAAAAAAGAACGGTTTTAACGGTTATATAACCGATGTACACTTTTGAAACTGGTATTATAGTCCTCACTGGCTTAAAGCCTGTGTACATACCAAATTTCATCCAAATCGGACAGTATGTCAAGAACAACGGTTTCTAACGGTCAAATTTTGAAACACTATATAGAAGTGCCATTTGTGTGTGACAACCTTTCAATATACCAAATTTCATTAAAATCCACCTATATAAAAGAAATAACGGCAAAATAACGGTTTTTAACGGTTGTTTAATCGATTTTCAGCATTACATCACTTACATATGGAAAGAGGCCCCGATTTGTCACAAGATCATCCAAACCGCTTATGAATCGGCCAAGTACTTTCTGAGATATTCCTTAAAGAAGAACAACCGTTTTGGGCCGTTATAGCCGTTAGTAACGGCTATTCTGGTAAAATAAAACATCGGGCATCATCCGTGACCCATAATAGACATACCTACAAATTTTCAGAAAGATCGGCCCAGAAGTTTTGTCCGGAGCGAGTGGAACACATTTTGACCACGGACAGACAGACACACAGACAGCATTTCTTCGTTCCCATTGTAAAGCACTCCCTGTTCTATAAGAACTGAGAGTACAAAACAAGATGCAAAGCATATAAACGTACTCCCAGTTTATCCTGAATACGCGTGAGATATTCCATAAAGAGGAAAAACCGTCTTGGGCTGGTGTAACCGTTAGTAATGGCTATTCTGATAAACATCGGCAATGAACATACTTAAAAATTTTCAGAAAGATTGGCCAAGAACTTTCTGAGATTTTCCATAAAGAAGAAAACCATTATGGGCCGTTAGTAACGGCTGTAACGGCAAACTAAAACATCGGGCATCATCCGTGACCCATAGTGAACATACCTACAAATTTTCAGAAAGATCGGCCAAGTACTTTTTCAGATATTCTATAAGAAGAAAACCCGTTACAGGCTGTTACAGCCGTTAGTAACGGTTATAACCGGGTAAACTAAAACATCGGACATCATCAGTGACCCATAATGAACATACCTGCTAATTTCCACAAAGATCGGCCAAGTACTTTCTGAGATATTCCATGGAGAAGAAAAGGCATTACAGGCCGTTACAGCCGTTAGTAACGGATATAACGGTAAACTAAAACATCGGGCATCATCCGTGACCCATGATGAAAATACCTACAAATTTTCAGAAAGATCGGCCACGTGCTTTCTGAGATATTCTATAAAGAAGAAAAAGCGTTACAGGCCGTTACAGCCGTTACTAACGTCTATAACGGTAAACTAAAACATCAGGCATTATTCGTGACGCATAATGAACATACCTACAAATTTTCAGAAAGATCGGCCAAGTACTTTTTGAGATATTCTATCAAGAAGAAAAATCGTTACAGGCCGTTACAGCCGTTAGTAACGGCTGTAACGGTAAACTAAAACATCGGGCATCATCCGTGACCCATAGTGAACATACCTACAAATTTTCAGAAAGATCGGCCAAGTACTTTTTCAGATATTCTATAATGAAGAAAAACCGTTACAGGCTGTTACAGCCGTTAGTAACGGCTATAATGGGGTAAACTAAAACATCGGGCATCATCCGTGACCCATAATGAACATACCTGCTAATTTTCACAAAGATCGGCCAAGTACTTTCTGAGATATTCCATAAAGAAGGAAAGGCGTTACAGACCGTTACAGCCGTTAGTAACGGCTGTAACGGTAAACTAAAACGTCGGCATCATCCGTGACCCATAATGAACAAACCTACAAATTTTCAGAAAGATCGGCCAAGTAATTTTTGAGATATTCTATAAAGAGAAGAAAAACCGTTACAGGCTGTTACAGCCGTTAGTAACGGCTTTAACGGGGTAAACTAAAACATCGGGCATCATCTGTGACCCATAATGAACATACCTGCTAATTTTCACAAAGATCAGCCAAGTACTTTCTGAGATATTCCATGGAGAAGAAAAAGCGTTACAGGCCGTCACAGCCGTTAGTAACAGCTGTAAAGGTAAACTAAAACATCGGGCATCATCCTTGACCCATAGTGAACATATCTACAAATTTTCAGAAAGATCGGCCCAGTAGTTTTGTCTGGAGTGAGTGGAACACATTTTGACCACGGACACACACACACACAGCATTTCTTCGTTCCCATTCGAAAGTACTCCCTGTTCTTTAAGAACTGGGGTACAAAAAGAAGACAGCTAGAATGATTGGAATCGGTCTTCTGCCGCAGGTGGCTATGGCGTAATGGCTGGTATCAAGGTCGTACCACTCGAAAAAGAAACTGTCGTCATCTTCACAGAGGTCGGAGGCAATGAGCTAGGGAGAGAAAAGAAAGAGGAAAGGGAGGGCATGGAAAGAGCGGTGGAGGGAAGGAGAGCTGAACAAACAGCCGGGGAGGCGGGGGGGAGGGGGGGGGGGCACAAGCACGCCCCGATGATTGAGAGGCTGAGTGGATGGCCAGAATGGGAAAGAGTATACAGGTCCGAGTCCGCAGTTACGAATGAACGCAATATATTCTCTACTATACTCAAAGTTACAGGTAACATCTCTAAGAACATTAAAAACAATTCACTGAACAGTTCAGCCCTTAAAACATGCCGTGCCTGTCTTTGAGACAGCCCCAATGTTTTGTTTACTTTTATGTGCAAGCACAAATGATATGACCCCCATTTATCCTGTCGTCTGCTAAACTTTTCACATCCAAATCCCTGTGCCCCAACAATAGCGAGGAAACACGAGAAGTCCTCAAGTCATACATGTTTCCACTATCCCTATTGACATCTAGCAGTGAACTAATTCAGTAAACCAAAATTCAAGGACAAAGTCTTCTTTTTCACACACACACACACACACACACACACACACACTTCTTTTCACTGAAGCAAGGCCATTTCCACTTATTCAAAACGTTGTTACTACTTGACCTCCGCCGTAACCCCCGAACTCTGACCCAAAAGTAACCCTTCATGAAGATAAGCCAGTCTGCTGCGTCAGTACTACTTTACCTGCTACACATTCTTTGCAGGTGGGGTGATGTTGGACAGGCTTCGAACCGCTGCAGCAGCTAGACAACTTCTCGCAGAGACGTTATAATTTCAACAGTTGTTCTAAGATTCATTTCTAAAACAGCTTTCGTCTGTCATCCCAATATCAGGTGGCTGCACTGTCATCAGGCAAAGTCGAGTATGCGAAATAAATGCTAAGAGGCAACAAAGCAGATGTCTTTTCCGGGCATGATTCTGGTGAGGAAGTCCATTTTGTAAGGTACGTACAAAACCACTCCGACTCCAACATATATACACAGGCGCGCGCGCGCGTACACACACACACACACACACACACACACACACACACACACACACACACATATATGCACACACACACACACACACACACACACACACACACACACACACACATACATACACACACACGCACGCACGCACCCCCCCCCCCCCCCCAACCCCGAGCAGAACCAATGGTTGATATCATAATATTGCAATACGCTGTGCTCTGGAACAGCAGCCCAAATGTCAAACAGGACAATCTGCAATCTGCTGTAACGACAGAAGCCTTCGTTTCAATACAATTAATACCACAAGGGCACTCGTGAGAATGTAGACCTCTACCAAAAGGTTGCCAGATCCTGGATCAGTCTTTCATCCGGATCCGCACCACAGAGATCCACACCAAAATTTAATGGGTTCGTCATTGGGTCACATAACATCATCTTACCACATTTCGTTAAATCGTTTCCATAGTTCTTGAGAGAGAGAGAGAGAGAGAGAGAGAGAGAGAGAGAGAGAGAGAGAGAGAGAGAAGGACACAGAAGGTGGTGGCAGCCGTTAGAAGCAGCCAGCAGGAAGCAAAGATGTGAGTGAAAGAGAGCTCAGATTGTGGTGTGAGGGGAGAGGATCAATGACATATGCAGCAAAGAAGGGCTGGTTCGAGCAATGCGTCAATCATTAATGCGACCACGTTCAACGTGCAGTAACTCTGAAACTCTCTCCCTTTCTATCTTAGACATACGCGCGTGCGCCATGCAAACACACACACACACACACGCACGCACGCACGCACGCACGCACGCACGCACGCACGCACACACACACACACACGCACACGCGCACGCACACACACTGTACATATACACACACTCTCTCTTACACACACACACACACAACCATATGAATGCACACACAAGTACATGTAACTCTTTTACAGACTGTCTCTCTCTCTAACCCTCTCTCTCTCTCTTATCGCTCTCACACACACACATACACACACGCAAACGCGCGCGCGCGTGCGCACACACACACGCGCGCACACACACACACGTACATATATATATATATATATATATAGTAGAAAGAAACTCGTGGAGAGCGTGGCAGCAGAGAGTCCTCAGAAGAGAAGCCCCTTCAAGCAAGTGTTTCGGCCCTTATCTCCTGACACTCTAGGGGGGTTGGGCCACACCCGGTTCATGACTCCGGATGTCCCTCTGCTGCCCCTTTTTTTTTCCCATCTTGGGACGAGCCATGGCTGGGATTCGAACCCATGACCCTCTGGACATGCTCATTTTCCACTTAATGACTCGCGCTTTAACCACTGAGCCACGGGGACACCTGATATTTGTAGGGAAATTAAGCCTTATGAAGTTCACTTTTGTTCCTCCTTGACCAGATCCAGCTTGAACACCTCTCTGCCGCTTCTGCCATTGCTTTCAGGGCTCTGGTTTTTTCCCTCCCTGCAACTGAGAGCTGTTTCATGAGGCTGTATGCAGACGTTCCTACAAACCCTCTAGCTCCAATTTCTGCAGTGAGGACTTTGACCTGATAGCCTTCTCTCCTCAGGCTGTTTGCCAGATCAGCATATTTTTCAGTCTTGTAGATTTGAGCTGCCTCCATTCTGTTCTCATATGGCACCGTGAGCTCGATCATGATCAGCTGCTTGGTTGACTTAGAGTGGACTACTATGTCTGGTCTCATGCCACTCTTGCTGATGATCTCTGGGTGACTCTTCCATTCTGGGAGGTCTGCAGTGCACTCCCAGTCATCTGCCCCGTCCAGCAGACTCTGCCTGCATGTTTCGAGTGGCACTGTTGTTCTTGGCCATGATTTGCTGCCTCCTGCCGTGAAGAATGTTGCGGGTGCTTTTGGAGTCCTGATTTTCCCTTTTGTGGTGTTGGTACTAGCCCAGACTACTTGTACAATCTCTTTGAGCACTTGGTTGTGCCTCCATGTGTACCTTCCTTGAGCCAGGGCTACTTTACATGAGCTTAGAACATGCTCCACTGTTTGTTTTTCATGGCAGAGGGGGCATGCAGGATCGTCTGTTTTCCCCCACTTCACCAGGTTTGCATTTGAGGGCAGAAGGTCATATGCAGATCTGAGAATGAAGCTGATCCTGAGAGGGGCCATGCGCCAAATGTCATTCATTGGTATGGATGACACGTTACACACAGCATGCACCCTGCGTAAGAAATGGAAAAAAAGAATGAAGGAAGTAAAGAAACTGAGTGAACGATATTGACTGGATGACACGGGAAACGACTGAATGAAGCGCCAGCTGGCAGCTCTTCAGTCGGCACTACCCAGGTAGGCAGCCCGTTGTGTAAACGAGTGTTGATGAATAAGTGCAAATGGTGGATGTAAGCGCATTGAGTTGTGTAACAAGAAATGCGCTATATAAGTATTATACATTATTATTATTATTATTCCAAGTGAGACTTCTTTGGAGTGCATTCTCCCACGTTGTCCATTGCCCTTGCTGGCTCTGCTGGACTGCTTTTTGGAGTCTTTTTTGGTCTTCTTCTTTTCTCATCTCCTGAATCATCATGTCTCTTTTGGCTTTTCCTTTGGCCTTTGACCACCATTCAGTTTTGGTCACCCCCAGTCCTTGTCTGTTGGTCTGTGTGTGTCCTGTTATTTCTCTGATCTTGAGACTTTCTTTTGCAGAATCCATCGCCTCTTGAACTTTCCATTTTCTGCCTGTCTTCAGCTGGGGCTTGATTGCTTCTACCACCTTGTCTCCTGAGTCCTCCAGCATGCTTTGAAGTCTGATCTTCCCTGCTTTGTATTCCTCCAGGATGGATTTCAGTGGTAGTTTCAGCTTTGCTTGGCGACAGTACAGCGCTATGTCAGTCAGACAGGGTGGGACACCAAGCCATTTCCTTGTGAACTTGTTGATTTTGGCTTCCATTGCCTCCACTATGCTGGTGCAGATGTCGTATATCATCAGAGGCCACAGGAGCTTTGGTATCAGCATGAACTGCAGACACCAGACCTTGTACTTGCCAGGGAGCCCACACTGGTCAATGGTCTCCAAGCCTTCCTCCGCCATCTGCTTGGTTTCTTTTGCTCTTTGTGTGTCTTTCAGCGTATCATCATACCATCTTCCAAGGCTCTTGACTGGTTCTTCTGTGACTGTTGGAATGGCCTGGTTGGCAACATTGAAGACCACAGATCCGGCCACTTTTCCTTTCCTCAGTGAGAGACTCCGTGATTTCTTTGGCTTGAACTTCATTCTGGATGAGGCAACTATGTCGTCCAGCCTCTCCAGCACATGACGTGTCTCGTCTTCTCTGGATGAAATCACTGTAGTGTCATCCATGAAGGCCTTGAGAGGAGGCATCTTGTATCCATCGCCAAGGTCTGTTTGTCTCGCGTTGTTTGTTGCTGCTTTCAAGATGAGTTCCATTGCCAGCACGAACAGTATTGGGGAAATTGCACAGCCCATTGCAATACCCACTTCCAAGTTGATCCAGTCAGTTGTGTACTCCTTGGTAGAGAACCGCATTGAGAAGCCATTGAAGTACTTCTTGAGCATGTCGCGGATGTTCTTTGGCACATGGTACATCTCAAGAGCCAACTGTATCATCTCATGGGGCACAGATCCATATGCGTTTGCCAGATCAAGCCACACTACGTCCAGGTCTCTCTTTTCTGTTTTTGCTTTTTGGATTGCGTCCCAGATCATTGTGGCGTGTTCTACACAGCCAGCCACGCCTGGGATGCCACCTTTCTGGACTGACACATCCAAGTACTTGTTTTCCATCAGGTACTTGGTCAGCCTTGCTGCCATGACAGAGAAGAAGATTTTTCCTTCGACGTTCAGTAGTGATATTGGCCTGAACTGGCTGATGTCACTCGAGTTTTGCTCTTTGGGGATGTACACACCATCTGCCGTCATCCACTGGCCGCTGATCTTCTGGTT
>CM065748.1:28788474-28818474 GCA_033310375.1 Conus canariensis | reverse complement strand
AAGATGTTACACAGTCGTACTGTCCATATTGTAAAAATTGTATAGAGGATGAACGGCACTTTTTGTATCATTGCCCTTTGTATACAATACAGAGAAGTAGGTATTTTGCTAACGGAATCAATATGCCACTGGAACGATTATTGGATGGAGAATCTAAAACGCTGTCGCTTCTAGTTTCCAAGTTTATATTTCAAGCTATGAGACAGAGGCAACAATTTTTGGAAGGGTAAATAACTTTATTGCTACAGGAGTAAGAAGCTATTTTAACTTTCATCTTCGAACTGTATTTTCCGTCAATAGAATTGCTTTAGTGTTCATTCTATCTATGTGTTAAGAAATGACGTAATAATGTTAAAATTCTGTTTGTTATTTATGTGTCTTCCACACCCCTTTACCCAATGTTCATGTGCCCATGGCCTAAAGAACAATAAATATTTAATTTCATTTCATTTCTCTCTCTCTCTCTCTCTCTCTCTCTCTCTCTCTCTCTCTCTCTCTCTCTCTCTGCTGCTTTCAGATTTCGGGTCCTGCATACGCATGTCGCTGTTCCCTATGCCAATTACTGGTGGACGCGTCTGCTTTTTCTCTGAAACCTGAACAAGAAAGCAGTGGGAAAGGTTCTGGGACAAACAGGCACGAGGAAGCAACGGAAAAGGTTGGAGACGGAGGGTGGAGGGGGGGGGGGGGGGGGGGGGGGGGGGGGGCATCAAGGTCGGTGCACACCAAGTAGGAAGAGCCAGGTGGGTCATGTCAGGGAGCCATGTGTTTCGTACCAACGGCGCACGTGCGCCACGCGCTCTTCTCCGTGGCACGCGATCATCGCACGACCTGTCCGAGCTTGTGTTGGATGGCATTAAAATTCAATCCTACTTTCAATGCATGTTGTAAGGTTATCTGATTGCAATCTGTTGTTGCTTTTGATTGCTTCTGATTTTGTTTTTGTTTTTACATACTGCTCGAATCAATCACGTACAAAAGTAAAGGATAACTTAACTGAAAAGTGTATGCTTAGGGAGATTTATGGGAAAGTACTTCCTTCTGCTTTTACTATGCACGTATCGTCACGAACATACTTTTTTCCCCACCACAAGGAAACCAACATATGATAAGATAAATAAATAAATAAAACAAAAATAAGATTTAACACATTTACTCTGGTATGACATTATATAAAAATGCACTTATTCCTAGTTTTTTTTTCCTTCCGATTCTTCACTATTTGTATTATCAGCCCTGTACTGGAGAGGAGATGTAGATTTATGGTCTGTATAAAACCCACAGCATATCTCACATGCAAAAATATTTCAAGTCTTTATATCCTGTGTGTTTGATGATTCTGTTGTATCTTCTCTCGATACTGACTTTTTTCCAGCAGCTTGGGGCACGATAATAATGGGACTAAGTTGTTAGGACTAAGTTGTTATATTTGATGGAAAACACAGATCCATTGTTCACAAAACTTAGCGGCTGATGTTTTACCAACATGGCTTACCTCTTCTCTATCTCGTCTTGCGTTTACGTTCTTGTTATTGTTGCTACCGTTGTTGTTGCTGCTTTTGCCTATTTTCATCTGAAGGTGTAAGGAATAGTTTCGTGTGTGTCTTACACAGATGTACCATTTCCATGTTGAAAACTCTGCGCACTGTAGGCCTACTCTTCGAGTGCATTTGTCATCTTTCAGTTTATTTTATTGAAATTTGATTTGGAAAAAAAAAAAAGAAGTTTACAACTGTTTGCAACAACAGTAACTTTTTATTCCTCTTCTTCTATTCTTCTTCTTTTACTGTTGCTGCTGCTACTACTACTACTACTACTTTCGTCTTCCTCTTCTACTACTACTACTGCTACTGCTGCTGTTGCTTCTGTCTTCTCCTTCTTGTGCCTTTACTACTTCTTCATCGTTCTCAGATTTCACAAAATATCACCGTTTTTGTCTTTGACTACTTGCCAGTTGGTGATGAACCCAGAATACGCCTGTGGGAACGTTGGAAAGGATTATGGCCGCCTGGTGGAAGTGCTCAAATCGGGCCACTGTCCCTCATTAGTTCTGATGAACTTAGCACCCAGACAACTGCTTTTTCTCCCCCACTGCACCTTCTATTTTCGGCCACAAATTAGTGCAATATTGTCGAGGACCGGGATGTCATCAACCAGATTTCCTTTTATCATGCTGAGCCGGATTTGTGGTGTGTCTTTGCCCCAACGATAGGGAGGCAGACAGTAGGGAAGCAGCCTATGCCCGCCATCTTTGGTTTCTTTGTTTCAAACGTAGCCAACTAAGGAAAATGATTAAAACACCTCAAAGCAAGGCAAAGCGTCTTCTTTGTAGCTCATCTTGAAAGAGCAGTGAACGCCGCAGCCTGTGCAATGGGTGCACGCACGAATGAGCGCCGACTACATAGCAGGGGCCCATCATGTTTTGATAACGGTCATCAGACCGTTAGACTTCGTCACCGCCGTGTCTGACATCTGTCTTCCGATGTGGGATGGGAGAAGTGTGTATCGACCGTAAAGAGAGGCGTTGGGGGTGCGGAGTGGGAGAGGTGAGTGAGGATGGGGCCCATAAACATGCAAAAGGCCTGGATCGAGCAATGTGCCGATTGTCGGTGCAATCATGTTTCGTGTACAGCAAGCCCAAAGCTCTGTGTATCTCACTGACATACGCTCGCTCTCTCTCTCTCTCTCTCTCTCTCTCTCTCTCTCTCTCTCTCTCTCAAATACACACACACGCGCGCGCGCGCCGCGCACACACACACACACTATTGACACGATGATCTCCACTAATGGAAGCATTGATACCTACACTGCAACAGCAGCAGTAGCACGTGCAGCCAGAGCGGCATCAGTGACAGCACAACCCTGACTTCCCGTATTCTGCATCTGAACCGCAACTAGAATCTAGTGTTCTGTCCATCTATTTGCCAGGCTTTGCTCTGCTTCACCTGCCTTTTTCCTGAGAGAACAGAACAGAACTCTATTTGCCAGGCTTTGCTCTGCTTCACCTGCCTTTTTCCTGAGAGAACAGAACAGAACTCTATTTGCCAGGCTTTGCTCTGCTTCACCTGCCTTTTTCCTGAGAGAACAGAACAGAACAGAACAGAACTTTATTTGCCAGGCTTTGCTCTGCTTCACCTGCCTTTTTCCTGAGAGAACAGAACAGAACAGAACTTTATTTGCCAGGCTTTGCTCTGCTTCACCTGCCTTTTTCCTGAGAGAACAGAACAGAACAGAACTTTATTTGCCAGGCTTTGCTCTGCTTCACCTGCCTTTTTCCTGAGAGAACAGAACAGAACAGAACAGAACTTTATTTGCCAGGCTTTGCTCTGCTTCACCTGCCTTTTTCCTGAGAGAACAGAACAGAACAGAACAGAACAGAACTTTATTTGCCAGGCTTTGCTCTGCTTCACCTGCCTTTTTCCTGAGAGAACAGAACAGAACAGAACAGAACAGAACTTTATTTGCCAGGCTTTGCTCTGCTTCACCTGCCTTTTTCCTGAGAGAACAGAACAGAACAGAACAGAACAGAACAGAACTTTATTTGCCAGGCTTTGCTCTGCTTCACCTGCCTTTTTCCTGAGAGAACAGAACAGAACAGAACAGAACTTTATTTGCCAGGCTTTGCTCTGCTTCACCTGCCTTTTTCCTGAGAGAACAGAACAGAACAGAACAGAACAGAACAGAACTTTATTTGCCAGGCTTTGCTCTGCTTCACCTGCCTTTTTCCTGAGAGAACAGAACAGAACAGAACAGAATTTTATTTGCCAGGCTTTGCTCTGCTTCACCTGCCTTTTTCCTGAGAGAACAGAACAGAACAGAACAGAACTTTATTTGCCAGGCTTTGCTCTGCTTCACCTGCCTTTTTCCTGAGAGAACAGAACAGAACAGAACTTTATTTGCCAGGCTTTGCTCTGCTTCACCTGCCTTTTTCCTGAGAGAACAGAACAGAACAGAACTTTATTTGCCAGGCTTTGCTCTGCTTCACCTGCCTTTTTCCTGAGAGAACAGAACAGAACAGAACAGAACTTTATTTGCCAGGCTTTGCTCTGCTTCACCTGCCTTTTTCCTGAGAGAACAGAACAGAACAGAACTTTATTTGCCAGGCTTTGCTCTGCTTCACCTGCCTTTTTCCTGAGAGAACAGAACAGAACAGAACTTTATTTGCCAGGCTTTGCTCTGCTTCACCTGCCTTTTTCCTGAGAGAACAGAACAGAACAGAACAGAACTTTATTTGCCAGGCTTTGCTCTGCTTCACCTGCCTTTTTCCTGAGAGAACAGAACAGAACAGAACAGAACAGAACTTTATTTGCCAGGCTTTGCTCTGCTTCACCTGCCTTTTTCCTGAGAGAACAGAACAGAACAGAACAGAACAGAACAGAACTTTATTTGCCAGGCTTTGCTCTGCTTCACCTGCCTTTTTCCTGAGAGAACAGAACAGAACAGAACAGAACAGAACAGAACTTTATTTGCCAGGCTTTGCTCTGCTTCACCTGCCTTTTTCCTGAGAGAACAGAACAGAACAGAACAGAATTTTATTTGCCAGGCTTTGCTCTGCTTCACCTGCCTTTTTCCTGAGAGAACAGAACAGAACAGAACAGAACTTTATTTGCCAGGCTTTGCTCTGCTTCACCTGCCTTTTTCCTGAGAGAACAGAACAGAACAGAACAGAACAGAACTTTATTTGCCAGGCTTTGCTCTGCTTCACCTGCCTTTTTCCTGAGAGAACAGAACAGAACAGAACAGAACAGAACTTTATTCAGTAAGGCCAAAGCCCCATTTTAAGCGGTGTGAACATTGGTAGTAGACATAATAAGACAAATTCGAATGATACTATCGATCCATCATCTGCTTGGAAGCTAATTCAAAGAAACAAAGATAGAAATGAAAGCAATATTACACCAGTTCGTACACGGTATTACACTAAATTGGCGCCAGTTGACTAGTAAAATTGGTAATTCATGACATTGCTATTTCTCTTTTCTTAAAGGTTTTATATAGATATATTGCAAGTTTACTGATGATCTGTGCGTTTTCAGATGCTAAAAGCAACGTTAATCTGAAGTCACTGGGGTTGTTATAATATTTTGGATGGATTAAACTGTCTCAAATCATCAAAAGCAGGACAACAAAAAACAAAGTGAATTTCATCATCAGCGGCAGATGTGCACAACGGGCATTCTGTCCTACATTCACCATTCCTTTTGTATCTTGAACTATGTACTGATAAATCAGATATTCCAAATCTAAATCTTGTCAGAATGTATCGAATAAATCTATCCAAACCCAATAGTAAGTATGGCTCCAGATCATGCGATGTCTTGAATTTCCTGTATTCTATAAATCTGTCGTTATCATTCATATGATAATTCCAGTTCTGCCACCTGCTGTCGTTTAGCCTTTGTTTAAACATCTTTATACACGAATTTATGCACCCCACGCCTTGGTATTCCCACACATAGGAGAAGCCATAATTATTCAAAACATCACAAACTTTTGAGGCCCAATTTATTTTTCCTCTATTGGCCAAATTTAATAACATTTTATACGCTTTGGATGACACTCTATTTTCCTCCATTCAAGTCAGTTTCAACCAGTATCTAATGCAAGATACACTAAAATTAATCGTAAATGGGAATCGATTCAATTCACCATACACAAGGTCGTTTGGTGTTTTAAAACAAACCCCTAGATACAGATAAATGGACACTTTCAATGTCGAGAATTATTTCCTGAGAGAGAGAGAGAGAGAGAGAGAGAGAGAGAGAGAGAGAGAGAGAGAGAGAGAGAGAGAGAGAGAGAGAGTGAGAGACTCAAAGTAACACTATATCCCCACGTGAACGCTGAGCCACTTGCTCATCTGGGAGGAGGTGCTACTGTTTTATTCTTTGGCCCTCTCCCTTCCCCTGCCCCTGCCTAACCCCCCCCCCCCCCCCCCCCCCCCCCCCCCGGGGCGTGTGTGGAGAGGACATCTGCAGTGTTTAGACGTTCTGATGAGCAGCGGTTACATGGAGTAAGCTTTCTCTTCACACTTTCTCTGTATAATAATAATAATAATAATGAATACTTATATAGCGCCTATTCTCGGCTAGAGACCAAGCTCTAAGCGCTTTACAATCAACACTCGTTTACACAACGGGCTGCCTACCTGGGTAGTGCCGACTGAAGAGCTGCCAGCTGGCGCTTCATTCAGTCGTTTCCCGTGTCATCCAGTCAGTATCATTCAATATCAATCACTCATTTTCCTTACTTCCTTCATTCTTTCCATTTCTCACGCAGGGTGCATGCTATGTGTAACGTGTCATCCATACCAACGGCCAAACTGGCCTACTCTTCCGAAAGTTGGTGGTGGGATTTTACGTGTGTGCAAGATGTTATGCGTGCGTTCACACACGGAACCTCGGTTTATAGTCTCATTCGAAGGACTGTATGGGAAATGGAGTCAGAACCAATGTTAACTCCGAGGGAAAAATCCCCCTGTACCGAAACGCCCCGGCGGAGGTTCGAACCCGCAACTCCAGGATCACCAAGATTACGAGTCCGGCGCTCTACCAACTGAGCTATTCCGGCTATTGTATTCATACAATGGGCACCTGCCAAGTCTTCGTCTCGGCATTTTCCGTGTTTGGGGTGAAACGTTAAAGCCAATCGTCTAGTTAAATCAGGTACATCAGAATCAGCTTGCCTTTTCTTGGTAGACAGATTCCCAACAAATTCTGCGTGTACATCAACCCAAACTTTGATGTGACATATAAATATTATTTCACATAGCATACTTGATGCTTTACTGCATTTTAAGCATGTACTCTGGATCTTTCCGACGGTAAGTACGTACTTACATACTATCATTCCAGCCACAATGTAAAATGAAGATGCATGCATATAATTTTGTGAAATATTTTATTCTTGACACAAAAAGATGTTTCATTTGTTGCTTCATGCAGGTTCACTTGGCTGATTCACCGTGAAAGACTCATACAGTCTTGCTTAGCTATTTTGGCGAGATATATCTTTATATCGTCTATCTTAATTCTTTTCAATGATATATTTCATTTAAATGTACACTTCTGCTTGGTAGAAATCACATTAAAAGGTCCAGTCTTGATCGAATTTAGATTTCATATTTACGGTAATGTTTAAGCACAACACCATGTAACACATCAGTGTATAAAGCAGTAATTCATAGTAATTACAATTATTAAAAAGTTGATTTTGCTTTATTGAAAATATTGCAGGACATGTTAGTCAAAGACAAACGACCATTTACACTGTGTAGAATCTTCAAGCAGTCAATAACTGAAAACATCTTTTCAATATTCACTGTTCTGCCGAGTTTAGTCATCCTAGTGCGCGTGACTTGAGAAAATTCTAATGTGAAAGTTTATGATGTGAGTCAAAAACTGTTTCACTGAAACTAGTGTATGAAGATTAGTCAGATTTCAAACCCAGCAGATAGTTTGCGCTCAGTATATTTCGAGAAAGCCTTTGATTCAGTGTACTTACAACATCTCTCTCTCTCTCTCTCTCTCTCTCTCTCATCTCTCTCTCTCTCTCTCTCTCTTATTAGAAACGCTTTGCTCGCGTTTGGTTCGGAAAGGAACAAAAAAATGAGTACATATCTTTTATGAAAAGAAATGAGAAAGTATTTCTAAATTTTCTCTCGTGAAGCTACCGACAAGGGGATCCTGTATCCCCTTATTCTTTCGTTCTGTATGCTTAAGTTCTAACGACCAAAACAGGGCAAAATCGTGACGTCAAAGGCATAGAAAACACAAATTTCAGGATAAATTCGTTGCAGATGACACTACGTCTACACTGGAAGGAGGTAAGAAATCACACGAGAATTTGTATTCAAACTATTATGAATCTGAACATACACTTAGGAAAACTGCTGTCATTCGAAAGAAAACAAAGCTGAACATAATTTAATGATTGAATATTTTATTTTTATTATTCCTCAATCCATTCAAATTTATTCAAACACCGTGACAAAAAATTATCTTTGTTTTACACTTGATTAAAGAGGCATACCCCCAAAATGAAAAGTAACAAGAGTCTATGGTAGATGTCATGATGTTAATAACGGGTATGACCACCGTTCGCGTTCAAACAAGCGTCACATCGACGTCTCATGGAGTGCACCAGGCGGCGGAGAGTGTCCTGGGGGATCGCCTGCCACTCCTGCTCCAGCAACTGAAACAGCTGGTCCACGTGTCTGCTGGAGGGTTGTGGCCCGCACTCGCCTCCCCAGCACGTCCCACAGATGCTCTATGGGGTTCAAATCTGGTGACCTGGCAGGCCAGTCCATTCTTGTCACCTGCTGCCCTTGTAGGAACTGATTCACGATGGCGGCGCGGTGGCACGGCGCGTTGTCGTCCTGGAACTGGGCGCCCTGGCCAACTGCCCTCAGGGCGGGCATCACAAGGGGCGGATGATGGTGTCGCGGTAGGTGGCACCGGTCAGCGGGCCTTCAACACGGTGTAGGGGGGTCCTGTGACGTAGGCTGAACCCACCCCACACCATCACGGACCCACCTCCATAGCGGTCATGCTCCCTGACGGCAGCGTCAACGTAGCGTTCTCCAGGACGTCGCCAGACGCGAACCCGCCCGTCGTTGAACCTGAGGTGAACCTTGACTCGTCTGTGAAGATACTGTTGCCCATTCAGCTCTTGTCCACCTTCTATGACATGCTGCCCAGGCCCGACGATGAGCTCGATGCGCTGGGGTCAGTATTGATCTCACTGCTGGGGACCTTGACCTCAAGTTGGCGTCGTGGAGCCGGTTCCGAACTGTCTGGGTACTGACGTTGACGTTGCTGGCTTGTCGTAGCTGGTCTCGGAGTACTGTGGCACTGGCTGAACGGTCTCTCAGACAAGCGATAACAATGAACCGATCCTGCTGTCTGGAGGTGCTTCTCGTCCGTCCACGTCCCTGCTGTTCTTCAACACTTCCAGTGTTAAGCCAACGGTCTCTGAGCCTCAGAATGACTGGGTGACTCACTCCAAGCCGTCGACCAATCTCCCTCAAGCCAATACCTTCTTGGTACCATGCTATCGCTCTTCCTCTGTCGGTGTTGCTTAGTCGTTGTCTCGCAGGCATGGTTAAATCCTCCTAAATTTCGCGACTTTTTATACCCGTCAAATGTGCTAACTGATTGCAATTCTGCTCAGAAAAGACCTTGCTTTCACGTGCATCACATTTTTTTTTCTTGCTGTGTCTGTGTCAAAATCTGGGAGCGACACAAGTTCGATAATTTCTCGGGATTTTTTTGCCTCAGATGCGACGCGGTAGATAACTGCTGACCGACTTTAACATAACAAAAATGCACGAGGAGTAGTATTTGAGAACCGGGTAAGCTTATCCAGCAGAGTTTATTCAATTATCAATATTAATTGGTTTATCAGAGCTTTTTAAAAATTGCATACAAAAATTAGGGGTGGTACTTCAATTGTTTTTAGTAGTATATATCCAGACTAAAATGGTTCGTTCTATGTGCTAAAGTACTAGAAACCAAAAGAAGCAAAAATGCGATATGAAAAGGCATATATAGATATATATATATATATATATAGAGAGAGAGAGAGAGAGAGAGAGAGAGAGAGAGAGAGAGAGAGAGATGAAACAGATGGAAAGATCAGTCAGTTTGCAGGTGACACCACCTTTACTTTGGAAGGAAAGAAGAAGACATACGACAGATTTGCTTACGAATTTGTTTGAGTCTGAGCGAATATCCAGACTAAATCTAAACCATGAAAAAGGCTTAATGGCTAGCTATATGTACGGGAAAATTCCACAAAAACACATTTACCCCACTACAAAACCATACTCCTCCTCATTTAAAAGTCGGGAGCGGTGGTGTATCAAAAGTATATTAGGCATGAAAAAAAAACAAATTTGTCAGACTGATTTGCAGAGGTTGGAAATCAATTCAAGGTATGGTCAAAGATTAATAATTCTGTTAGGTGTAATGGCAGTGCTAAGATCACTGATACTATCAAAGTTAGTGTCCTTATGGATTTTTTTTTTAATAGTTCCCAGACAGCTGTCTTACAAAATATGTTCCAGGTGTGTTTGAAACAACTGAAAAGGACATGTGCATAAGCGAGTACATGGTACGAACTGTACAGATCGGGAGGGGTATACGCACTAGAGACATCTACACTGGAGACGTGCGAGGAGGATGGTAGTTACTTGTCAACTACGAAAATGAAGTAACAAAATTACTAAACAATTCCCTCCGCCTCCACCTTCATCCTCCCATCTTTCTCTAACGCAATATGAAAGATCGCTTACAACGCATTCAGTAAGCTACTCCAGACACCACGATAACGATTTCCAGGCTAATAACATTGCAACGATTTTGCCACATTGGCTCCTCAATAAGGAAATTAGTTGATGTCATCCCTGAAGAGACCTATGACCGTAACATCTCCTACAGCATTACTGCACGCTGCTTGATGAAGCATACCCTATCTCCCATCCCTCCTTCTCTTTCTCTCTTCTGCTGGAAGCACACACTATGGTGCAGCTGGTTATTGTTCAACGCCAACTCTAACAAAGCTAAGTGATCGCTTGCTCTTCATTTTTCTTGTCCTGAGTGTTGTTTGTCTTGCCTGAAGAAGACCAAAGAGGTCATTGCACAAAAAAAGTTAATCAATTAATTAACTGAAAAATAAGTTTATAAAAAGGTTTTGTCCTTGGGTCACTTTTCATCTTTTCACCAAATTTCGATAAAATCAATACTGTCGATCTTCTTGACAGACTAATAAACAACCAAACCAATGGACATGGTTGAAACCATAACCTCCCTGACAGTTGTAACGAAAAAAACACAACGATCCTAACATGAAAACAGGCAATTTATAAAGATATATCTCCATACTCATGACAGCTTCCCCCCCCCTAAAAAGTTGCATGTTGAATGAAGAGGAAACTGAGACGTGAACGTGAAGACGGGAGAGAGGAAGAGCTAGACGGCTGGGCCTTCTTGTTGCAAGATCTGAAGAGGAGGGGAGCGAAGAAGAGGCGAAAGGGCGAGAGGGGAGGAGTCTTTTTCATTTCACCGCTCATTGACAGCAAGCTACAGCCGATGAAGTGGTCCACAAATAGCATCCGCCTGAAATGGCAGAGTGGGCTGTCTGACATGGTTATCGGTGGTCAATACATGCCTGTCCCTCAATGCCAGTCAATATTCGGGACACTATCCATCCTGCAGAGTTGATCTCTCCTCCATGATTTTCTGTCCCACTAGGTCTGTCCTCCTGGACCAGTTCGTTATGTGTGCTGAAGTACTAGTAACCAAAACTGGCAAAATTGCTAGATCAAAAGGCATATACATAGATGAAGGAGATTCCAAGATTAACCAGTTTACAGATGACACCACCTTTACTTTGGAAGGAGGTAAAGAAGTCATATAAAAGTTGCTATGAAATGTTATGAATCTGAGCAAATAGCCACACTAAGTTTAAATTATGGAGAAGGCTTAATGCTCAGCTAGGTGTAAAATAATCCACAATAACAGATTTTACCCCACTAAAAAACGAAGAACCCATCCCGCTCCCTACTCCTACTTTTTGTTGTTGTTGATTCAAATGCTGTGGCTTATCACAAGTGTAGAAGATATCAAAGAAATAAATTTGTGAGATTAATTTGCAGAAGTTAGAAATCTATTCAAGACAAGTTCGAGGAGATTAATAACACTCTTAAGTGTAATGGCAGTGTAAAGTTAACTGCTTCTATAAAAGATACTATGCTTATGGATTCCTGCATTTTCCTTTTTCCAAACAGCTTTCATACGGGACATGTTTAAAGTTTGTTTGGAACAACAAAGAAGGATTAGCCTATAAGCAAATACATGGCACAAACTGTGAAGATGGGGAGGGCGATAGGTATTGGAGACTTCATCGAGGAGACAGTGCAAAAAAGATGGCAGTTACTTGTTAACTAAGAAAATTAAACAAAAACTTAAAAAAGGAATATCAGACAACCCCCTCAGCCTCCACCCCACCTCCCTGTCTTCCTCTAGAGAAAGATGAAAGATCCCTTACAAGCATTCACTAACGTACTCCAGACACCACGATAGAGGTTTCCAGGCTAATTACATTGCAACGATTTTGCCAGCATTGGCTCATCAATAAGGAAATTAGTCGATGTCATCCCTGAAAAGAGACCTTATCACCTCATTACGTACAACATTACTGCACACTGCTGGATGAAGCATAGCCTTTCCCCCGTCCGTCTTTCTCTTTCCCTTTACTGCTGAAAGCACGCACTATGGCATAGTTGATCCCCCTTTTGCGCTCTCCAGTGTTAAAATGCACGTCAAAGTATACACTTCATCCTCCCCGTTTTCGGGTCTTTCAAGACAAGAGGGAAAAGAGAAATGAGAAATTCAAAGGGCACTCGTGAGAGCATAGACCTCCACCAAGGTGGAACGAATCCTGCATCTGCCCGTTGATACGGATCCACAACAAAATAAAAGCCCACACATTCACCCACATGCCACATATTCTTCCTAAAAAATGGTGTGTTTGTAATGGCATAGGAGTAAAAAAAAAAAAAAGAAAAAAAAAAGGGGGGGGGGGGGGGTGTCAATAGTAAGGAGACTTTTATTTTTCTTTATTTCATTTGTATCAAAACAAATGTATTTCCGGCTAGGGAAAACAGGATTAGGTATGGACTGAAAGAGTTATCTCATTTTTTTTTTTTTTGGAAACAGGATATGGGAGAAAATGAACCACAACATTATATGACCAGAAAGTGCTTACATTCAGCGGTGACACGTTACTTCACAAATAGTTATCAGTTCATAAACACTGTCTTCAAATTGCTCATGATCAGCAGAATATTTGTAACAATCTTGCTTTTGAAATCTGGATTTGCCCGTTAAAATGCACAAAAACAACAATTAGAAAATAAATGAACAAAACGGTCTCGTCCTTTGGTCACTTTAAATCTTTTCACCAAGTTTTGATCAAATCAGTGCGGTAGATTTTGTCGACAGACTAAAACACAAACAAACCAACAAACATCCGGGAAACCATAACCTCCCTGACAGTTGTTACGAGAAGAAGATAACGATCCTAACACGAAAATAGGCAAGTTATACATCTCTCAACACTCACAGCTTTTTTTCTGCAGGAACTTTTTTTCCTGAAAAGCCACATGTCGAATGAAGAGGAAATTGAGACGTGAACGTGAAGACGGGAGAGAGGGAAGAGCTAGACGGCTGGGGCTTCTTGTTGCAAGATTTGAAGAGGAGGGGAGCGATGAAGAGGCGAGGGGGCGAGAGGGGAGGAGTCTTTTTCATTTCACCGCTCATTGACAGCAAGCTACAGCCGATGAAGTGGTCCACAAATAGCATCCCTCTGAAATGGCAGAGCGAGCTGTCTGACATGGTTATCGGTGGTCAATACAAGCCTGTCCCTCAATACTAATCAATACTTGGATACTGTACCACAAAGTTAATCTCTCATTCATTATTTTCTGCCCCACAAGGTTCACTGTCCTGTTTGAATCTGTTCATCTATCCTCCACTAGTTTCCTGTCCTAGAAAATCAATCTGTCCTGCGTGATTTTCTGTTCAACAAAGTTAAACTGTCCTAATATTTTCTGTCCTACGCAGTCTTTACTTCCTTCAGAGATTTTCTGTCCTACAAACTTCTTCTGTCACCCACAAATTTTTTCTTTAGTCCTCTAAAAAAATCTCTGTTCATTAAAGTTCATCTGTTCTCTGGAGATTTTATGTCTTGCTAAGTTCATCTGTCATCTGAAAAGTTTCTGTCCAACAAATTCAAACTGACATCCGGTGATTTTCTGTCTTACAAAATTCATCTGTCCTCCGAAAAGTTTCTGTCCTACAAATTCAAACTGACATCGGGTGATTTTATGTCTTGCTAAGATCATCTGTCCTCTGTAAAGTTTCTGTCCTACAAATTCAAATTGACATCTGGTGATTTTCTGTCTTACAAAGCTGAACTGTCCTCCCGTGATTTCGTGTCCTAGAAATTTCGTGCGTCCTTCCAATTTCCTGTGTTACAAAGTTCTATCTTTGGCGATTTTCTGTCCCAAAAGTTCATCTTTTATCTGCTGATTTTGTATCTCACGAAATTTATCTGTGTTCTGGTAACTTTCTTTCCCACAAAATCCATCTGTCCTCTGCGATTTTCTGTCCCGCAAAATTATTCTGTCCTCCTCTTATAATTATCATGGTCTACATATCCTCTGGTTATTTTAGTCCTACAAAAATTAATGTTCTTTGGTAATTTCCTTTCCTAAAAAGTTTATATATCTTCTGGTAATTCTCCATCCTACATTTTTCATTTATCTTCTGATTATTTTCTGTCCAACGAATTTCATTACTGCTCCAATGATTTTCTTTCCAAAAAGTTTATCTGTTCTCCAGTCAGTTTCTGTCTTCCAAAGTTCATCTTCTGGTGATTTTCTGTCCTTCATTTTCTTTTCTGTCTTCAGGTGATTTTCTGTCTTACAAGATGATTCTGTCATCCGGGTAATTTTCTGTCATACAAAATTCGCATGCCCTCCAATGATTTTCTGTCCTGCAAAGTTCATATGTTTATTGTAATTTTCTGTTCTACAAAGCTAACCTTTCCTCCGGTGATTTTGTGTCCTGCAGAGTTAATCTATCATCGTGTGATTTTGCTTCCTACAATGTTCATCTTCCTTTAATAATTTTCTGTCCAACAAAGATCATCTGTCGCACAGTGATTTTAGGTCTGCGGAAGTTCATTCATCTTCCGTTGATTTTGTGTCCTGCAATGTTCATTTTCAAGTGTGACTTTCTGTCTGTCAATATTCATCTGTCATCCAGAGATCTTCTGTCTAACACAGATCATCTAGCGTCCGCTGATTTTGTATACTACAAATTTCGCCTTTCTTCCGTATATTTTCTATCACACAATTTTCATCAAACTTTCTATCACGCTCCCTCAGACCACGGCGATTTGTCTGTCATACAATGGGTTACAATCAACGTGGATAACTTCCAACGTCTTCGAGTGTTAGTCTCCCTTACAATCTGCATCTGTTCAGAAGCTGCGTCAGACTAACACTTCCTTCCCTAGCAATCGTCCACCAGTGCCTGATGATTCTCTGTCTTACAATAGTCACCAACTCAGGGGCGATGTCTGGCCTTTCATGCTTGGCCCCTGTGTGCTGCCCCGGGACATGATGATTGTCTGTCTCAAGATGTTCGACCGCGCTGATAAGATTTTCTGTTCTGTAACGCCCAGTTACCCTTGCCGGGCACAGTACAGGGTGAAGGTTCCAGATGCGAAGCTAAAAGACCGTGAGTGCACAACTTGAAAGATAGACTGGTTACATTACCTCTGCCATTCGGCTTATCTTTGAAGACAGAGACGTGTGGACAACTCCGACTGCCAAAGTTTCTGTCACTGGCTCCCCTAAGTCCCACAGTCATGAGGCAACGACGACGACGACGACGACGACTACGACGACGATGATGACGTTGATGATGATGATGATATTGATGATGATGATGATGATGATGATGATAATGATGAATGTACTGGACTGAAAGGAAGTATCAATCCCACAATGATTCATCTCTCCCTGATGACTGTCCATCCCGTAATTTCTCCATCAGCCCATAGTAACTGTCTATTCCATAATTTCCCATCACTCCATATTGATTGTCTGTTCCATGATTCCCCATCGTGATTGTCTATCCACTAAATTGTCCATCAGTCGAGAGTGGATTTTATCCTTCAATACTCAATTAATCCACGATGACTGTATATCTTACATCAATCCATGACGGTCGTCGTACAATTTTCTATCAGTCCATGGTGTTTGTCTATCAAGTAACTCACTATTCGTCTATGATGATTTTCCTGTGATTCCCCATCAGCCCGTTGCGACTGTCTACCCCATACATTCTTTATTAGTCCATGGTAATTGTCTACCCATAATTTTCTATCAATCAATGATGATTTTCTTTCCCATAATTCTCCATCAATCCATGGCGACTGTCTATGCTATGATTCTCTATCAGTCCATCGTTTTCATCTACTTCACGATTCTCCATTACTCCATGGTGATCGTCCACCTCATACTTGTCAATCAGTCTATTGCAATTGTCTATCCCATAATTCTCTTTACGTCCACGGTGACTGTATATCTCATAATTCTCAACCAATCTATACTGTCTAGCCCATAATTCTCTATCAATCTATGATGACTGCTTATATCATAATTCTCCATCAGTTAATGGTGACTATCCTTGAGGACTCCGTCAATCCATGGTGATTGTCTATCCCACACTTCTCAATCAGTCCGCGGTGCCTGATTATCCCATAATCCATTATCAAATTCGGAGTGATTGTCTGTCCCATAATACTTCATCACTCAACGGTAAAATGCTTATCCCATAATTCACTATCGTGGTATCTTTCCTGCTGTGTTCTCCCAGTTCAAGAATTCCTGATGATACCACCGAAATAAGAAAACCTGATGAAGGTGAAACACACACACACACCACACACACACACACACACACACACACACACACACACACACACACACACAAGCGGACGTAACGTCGAAGCAGTGTCACCAGAACCGCACAGTGAGGCAAAATGGGTCAGAAACAAGCTAAACTCAAAGAGAAATGGAAAACAACGCCCCTATTTCATTCCAGTGTCATTCCTAAACAACTATGCGTTCTGTAAGGTTCTCTTTATAAGTCACCTGGGGGCGGCACGGGGTCGTCAGAATTACTGGACCAATCAAACGCTGCCGAGTAATCGTAAGCTACAGCGACAGACCCTAACTTGCTGGCAGAAATCGCCAAGATTATTTTGTTATCATCCAGCATTTTCTTTTTTTTTTTCTGATATTAGGAACATCTGTGACACACCTGGCCAGAGAAGGTATTACTTTATGACATCGTCAGTGGGTAACTAATTTCACGACATTTTTTGCAGCACCTACTTCGAAAAGTTGGGACTTCACTTCGATATCATAATTTGCTTTAAAGCTGAGATTGAAACCGTTTTCATCTTCTCTCGCCCCTTTCTTACACACACACACACACACACACACACACACACACACACACACACACACACACACACATTATCCACTACACACACACACACACACACACACACACACACACACACACACATTATCCACTACACACACACACACACACACACACACACACACACACACACACACACACACACACCACATTATCCACTATCCTGCGCCATCTGTCTTGGTTAAATTGAATACAGATACAGGTCAAGTTAGAGATGGGATTACCGTCACGGTAATGTAATCCGGTAAATGGAAAAAAAATGTTAATAATTTGCTATCCACATACATAGGGCTTTTCAATACGATGGAGTAGGTTTTTAAGTGAGTTGCATTTTACCAGCAAAAATACCCCCCAACCCTTAATCTTACCTTTATTTCGAATGTGAATACAGAAACATACACACACAAAAAAGAAACCTAAACAAAACAACTACACAATGAAAGACCCAAGATATCAGTACATGGGCAGTAGTGTAACATGAAGACAAATACGTAGATATGAACACACATATTATTTCAAACACAGATTTGCTCATGCAGTTATACAAAGCATGAAAATTTCAGGTGAAAATGAAAATCTACCTATATACAAACAAACCAAAGATGGAACTTATGCATCTTACTTAAGAAATATTGATTTATGGTTGTTCCATGCAGCAGCAAAACTGCTTTGGCTGCTAGCATTTTGGCAATACGCAAATAATTGTGAACCTGTTGCTCAGCCGTTCTTGAAAGCCTGTTATATTCAACATTCGTTTTTTTTTTCGCGCACAATCATTTCCATACAACATAATGAAGTAAAAAAAAATTCTGCTTTCAAACAGTGATCAATTCCCTCAGTTACACTTTCGCTGGCAATTCTCGTGGTAAAAGAACTTACGTATTTTTCATTGAATGAAATTAACAGCTTTCTAGAATGTTTACATATAACCACATTCCCATAAAATATCTAATTGAATCTCTTTCTTCACTGCA
Source organism: Conus canariensis (assembly GCA_033310375.1). Taxonomy (NCBI): domain Eukaryota; kingdom Metazoa; phylum Mollusca; class Gastropoda; order Neogastropoda; family Conidae; genus Conus; species Conus canariensis. The sequence goes on along the minus strand of CM065748.1, from coordinate 28,800,422 downwards.
AAATGTACAGATTGTCGTGCGTACAAACTCTATAGCAGCTTAAAAATAACATTCGTATCAATAATTTTATGTATAATGGTGATTTGTAACCATTCTAATTTCACATCTTACATTTGTGAATGTCCAAGAAATTCGACAGTTAAACTGTTGTTTGTCATGATATGGTACATATTCTCTGCTTACTTAACTAATAGTCTTTCGATCTCTTGCATGTCTTTAATTTTGTAGAGACAGAGACAGAGAAAGAGAGACAGACAGAGACAGAGAGGGCATGCGCCCGCTCAAGTGTGTAACAATGTGTGCGTGCGCGCACTTCGGAGTGTGAGAGAGAGAGAGAGGGAGGGAGGGAGGAGAGAGAGAGAGAGAGAGAGAGAGAGAGAGAGAGAGAGAGAGAGAGCGAGCGAGAGAGAAAGAGACAGAGAGAGAGAGAGAGGAAAGAGAGAGAGAGAGAGAGAGAGAGAGAGAGAGAGAGAGTGACCATGCATGCGTGTGTGTGGCAATGCGTGTGGGATGTGTGTGTGTGTGTGTGTGTGTGTGTGTGTGTGTGTGTGTGTGTGTGTGTGTGTGTGTGGTGCGTGCGTGCGTGCGTGCGCGCGCGCGTTCGTGCGTGCGCAACTCTGTGTGTGTGTGTGTGTGTGTGTGTGTGTGTGTGTGTGTGTGTGTGTGTGCGTGTGTGTGGCCATGCGTATGTGTACGCGCGCGCTTGAGAGAGAGAGAGAGAGAGAGAGAGAGAGAGAGAGAGAGAGAGAGAGAAAGAAAGAAAGAGAGAGAGACAGAGACAAAGAGACAGAGACACACAGACAGTCAGACAGACAGAGACAGAGAGTGAAACTGTGTGGCTCCTTCGTTTGTGTAAGCATGTCTTTTTTGATATGGCGTGATCACACCAGAAATCTGGATGGTTTGATCTATGCTTGTCAGGCAATGAAACCTAACTTAGGAAATGATTTATCAATTAACAATCAATTTTCACTCAACAACTCGATCAAGCAGTTGACAGGAAATTCTCTTTCGCAATTAAGATGTATGGAATATCTCTGCTCCACTGCCACCCGCCTCCTCCATGTTAATCACAATCAACATCCACCTCCTTAATGTTATTTACAATCAATCTGTTACCTCCTCCATGTAAATCACAATCAACACCCATCTCCTTAATGTTATTTACAATCAATCTGTTACCTCCTCCATGTTAATCACAATCAACATCCACCTTAATGTTATTTACAATCAATCTGTTTTTACCTCAGTTGCAACTGACACTTAAGACATTACTGTGAAGACGAGCGAATCGATACCTATATTTACGTCCACTGTCAGTGGGTTTCCCTGGTTTTGTGTGTGCGCGCGCGCGCGCGCGTCTGTGTGTGTGTGTGTGTGTGTGTGTGTGTGTGTGTGTGTGTGTGTGTGTGTGTGTGTGTGTGTGTTTTGTTGTTGTTTTGGGGGGTCTTTTTCTTCCAGTTTAATTCAAATATTTCTGTAAGTTGAACAGGGAGTCGTGGTTGCAGAATGGGCACCGAATGTCCTGTGGAGTTGATGACCAATCGGGATGAAGGCCTATCCTCACAGTGATTAGACACTATTTTGAAATTCTTGGGACAAGTTGATGACCAGTCGGAATGACCAGTCGGGATGAAGGCCTATCCCCACAGTGATTACAGATTATTTTGAAATTGTCGGGACAAGGCGAGTTCTTTATTTTCTTTGCGAATGGAAAAGTGACAAATGGTCTAGTGATGGCGAGAAGGAAAGAAATTGGCGAGTAAAAATAAAAACTTCACTCGCGAAAGACGAGTGTAATTATGGACATTTCCAAACTTACCACTCATCTCTACAACATCATCTCAACAACCTTTCCGATCCGGTCTTCCACTTAACATTTTAACATTAAAACGTGCGTTCTCAGCATCTTTGGACATCCAAACGTACATTAAAAAAAAAGAAAATGATTACAAAAAAGATGTGATATCTGCTTCATTTTCATTACATTTGTTATTCACTTTGGACGGAGTGAGGGGTGGGAGCGTTTGAGGAAGGGAAGGGGGCTAAGGGGTAGGGGGGGGGGGAGGGGTCTGGTTTTTCTATTCTTCTCCTTTCTGCATTATACCATGCAATTTGAAATTACGCGACACCTTTTCTTTTTTGTGTGGGCATATATTGTGCTGTTCGACGCGTAAACTCTGCGGGCTGGCGACTGCAAATTTCGATCTGGCCTGAAAAAAAAAAAAAAAAAAAAGCTGCAGCCAAAGGCTAGAAGCAAAACTCCGGACTTTGTGTGCTGCTTCCCCCTGACAACCCTATCATACTCTGCCCTTGCTTTCGGGAGTTATCTGCTCCAGGACACCGTTGAGGGTATGGACATGCGCGTGACTAGCGTACTCTATGTGTTCCCGTTCCGCTGTTTGAGCAGAAACGGTTTCTGAGTGAAGCGTCGGGAAAAGAAATCAAAAGAGTGCAGAAAATCACATCTCTAATGGCCGTGTCTTCCAGAGGGAGCCGCATACTCACGCTGGCTCCGGGACAAAGCAAAGAATGGATTACAGGCGGGTTAGGGGTAGGCTGAAAGAGCTCAGCAGTTGCTGTCCTGTGTACGTTGGGTCAGAGCAGGTACCCCTTTACATCACTGAAGTGACTCGGCAGCAGCCCACTGTCTTCTCTGGTGGGTATCCTCATTCGAGCCGATATATCTCTAGCTAGCTCCTGTGGAGTGCGGTGATGGGACTAAAAAGGGACAATCCTGGGTGTGAGTGTGTGTGTGTGTGTGTGTGTGTGTGTGTGTGTGTGTGTGTGTGTGTGTGTGTGTGTGTGTGTAGGAGGGGGGGGGGAGGAGAGAGAGAGAGAGAACCGGAACGACCGGCATCAATGCAATGCGTCTAAAGAAGATGGGATGGGGGAGTAAAGGGGGGGGGGGGGGGGGGGAGGAGGACGAGAATTTTTTTTTTAAATGAGAGCTAACCTCTGGCAGATATTGCATGCGTCTGTCGGTGCAAAGGTAAGGAATGTGTAGCGTTTGGGGTTTAATCTGCTGTATTGAAGGATTCTGTATACGACATGGCACCACATCAGCCTTGGGTATGTTCGTTCATAATGCATGGGAACCATTGGTCATTTCTTTTTCGCAAACGCGAGCGGTCCTTTTTAGCAAGAACCTTAGCATAAGGGGCAGAGAATTGAACAGATACACAGACGCGCACACAGACAGAGACACTTACACAGAGAGAGAGAGAGAGAGAGAGAGAGAGAGAGAGAGAGAGAGAGAGAGAGAGAGAGAGAGAGAGACGCGTGTACTTCAGTGAGCGTGCATAATCATATATATATATAGAGAGAGAGAGGGGGGGAGGGGGCGGGGGAGACAGAGGAGGGGGAGGAGGAAAGGAAAGCGAGAGAGAGACAGAGACAGACAGTGAGAGAGAAAGAGAGGGAGAGAGAGAGGTTGTGTTGACGACTACCTGCATACAGCCTCATGTCAAGGGAATACATATTCTTGATTGGAGCGCAAAAAAAGATGTATCCTACATTACAAAACGAGTTACAGTGTAGAGAATGAAATAAACGCTAATATTAGCAATCAAAAACTTTCAAATGCATCGTGCAAAAATAATGGACTTCTAATTTGTCAAACTGGCAAAAACAATTAACTGCAAGCGCGTTAGTATCACACATACGTCCTTATATCTGCTGGCAAGCCTAACTGTTGAAAAATATATCCCTTAATAATAACAAAAAGGTGCGTGTATGGCCCATTCCCCTTTACAATTTATTTCCAGTCTACCACCTGCATCACCAAAATCTGATTATTGTTTTCGAAAAGTGAAGAAAACAAACATTAAAAAAAATATTTATTTACTTGTTATCAAGCTAAAGAAACAGAGTATAAAATACTCGTCAAGAGTAATACTTATCCTTATGTATTTCCTTTTTCGTGACATTAGGAGCCACTGTAACATACGTTACAATATGTTACGTTATGACATCGCAAGTGGACAGCTAATCACATGACTTTTTTTGCTTGTTTGTTTTTGTTTTTTTTTATGCAGCATGTACATTGAAAGTTGAGACTTCGCCTCGACGTCATCACCTGCTATGAAGCGGACTGAAAAATTGGTCTTCACCTTCTCTCACGCCAGCCTTGCACACAGAAATTATCGACAGTACCCTCCGCTCCGGGTCAAACCATCTTTGTTGACTTTCAAACCAAGGGTTTTTGCTTCTACATCCCTGTGCCATTTGTTTTCTTTGCTAACAAGTAATGTTTTCATCGCTGTTTGCGCAACTGTTTATCTGTCTTTTAACAAGATTACGCAAAAACTTCTCAACAGATTTTCAAAGAAACTAAATGGAAAGACAGAATGTAGACTAAGGACGATCTCATTAAATTTGTGCCGATCCAGATCAAAGGACTGATCCAGGATCCGTTCAGGAAGATGACGCCAAAACTACAAAAACGATTTTTACAAAACTTGGTGGAATGACGTAATGCAGCCCAAGGCGCTCTTCTTGAGCCTGTTCAGCTAGTTACTATAGCCAAGAATGTTTCTGGTTTGATTTTTTTCTTCTTTGTTTTGGAGTGGAACAAAGAATAGTTTACATTCTTCTCCCTCTTTACAATGAAGTAAATGAAGCACCGTAGTGTGATGGCTACAAAGGGCAGTGAACTGTTCGAGACTCACCGTGTCTGGGTCACAGCACTAGGGAATATGGAGCCCATTACTCTCTCTCCGTCGCCATGACCTTTGCTAAACTGAATCATCTACCCATTGACGGCTGGGTGGACAGAGGGCTATCAAGCCGAAAAAAATCCGACCCCACGAATGGTTCCAAGTCACGACCGTCAGCTTCACGTTCGAAGGCTTTCACTATTCAATGGGCCATTCTGTAATATGTACAAGTCCTCCATTTTAGGGTACCACACTGTTTACCACAGGGTACTGGAGGTCTTTGAATTTGTATACAAATATTCTTCCATCTTCAACCCTCTGGCTGAGCCATTCCCACACCAACTGTGTTCACGGTCAAATCTCGCTTTGCATTAGCAGCCAGCCTAACTGTGCTTTTACTGCTCAAATAGCTGAGGTAACGTATCATATGCTTGTCTATATAACCTGCTTGCTTGCAGCAGAGTAACATTTAACTATCATGTAAACGTCTGCTTGTTTGTAGCAGAGTAGAGTTTAACGTTTCTCCAAAAGATCGAATATAAAGGTGGTATCTTCCGGAGTGATCGTATGCCACTGCATGAGATGAATGTACCGGGGTATTTATGTATCGATTAGCAGCTTAAACGTGTACTGTTTCTATCTGAAGATTCTTCCCAACCCTCCACAATTCTCCTGCGTATATTAATACAGGTTCCATCTGTGTATCATAGTATCCTGAATAGGTTTGTTCATACATCTTAGAATGTTTAGTCACTATGTCACCTTTCGTCTTGTTGAATCAGGTGACCATTTATGACAAAAACTACATTTGTCTTCATCAAATTGACAGTCGCCTACGATCTATCTGCTACATACTTCAAGATATCCAGCTTACTCTGACAACCAACAGCAGTACTACAAAGCAAAATCCTAACATCCAACACCAAAACTATTTGGAAAGGTCCAAGGGTCGGTTGAATATCGTGTCTTCCCTTTTCTTAGAAAGACATATGAAAGAGAGGGGCGAGGGTGGCGAGAGAGATGGGCATGCAGTGAGAGAGAGGGAGGGGGTAATGTTGCTTATAGCTCAGCCGACCGCAAAGGGCCATATCAGGGCTGTTACTGCGCTGAACTCAACTGACAAGTCATAAAAAACTGATTAGAGAGACAGTGTGAGAGATAACAGAAAGAAGGGCTGAGAGGGGGAAGAAAGGGAAGGAGGATGGGGAAAGTTGGGGGGGGGGGGGAGGTGAGACATAGAGGTACAACTGTATAACTATGTTTTGGAAACCAGAGAAGAACCAGAGAGATAAGCTAAATTACAAGAGAGAGAGAGTGAGAGAGAGACAGAGACAGAAAGACAGACAGAGAGATAGACAGACAGACAGACAGAGAGAGAGAGAGAGAGAGAGAGAGAGAGAGAGAGAGAGAGAGGAGAGAGAGAGAGAGAGAGATCGTCAGGCAAGCAGACAAACGACCAGACAAGCCGACAGACGACGCAGATGCCATAAAGCATTCAGACACACCACAATCACTGCCAGGTGACTTCAGACCAAAGTAATCAATCAGGAAGCCGGACCAGAACCAAACCACTGTACAACCCTCGTCAGTCTCCTCTGCCAACACAAACACGTGTTCAGCAACCGTTGGCTTTGTTTGCCCCCAGAGAGCAGCACTGGGCCACCGATACTCCACGGACCAATCGCACCGCTGCCTGGCCAATGCGCATGCGCTAAAACCAGCGCCATCTGTCGTAGTTACGGTGATTACAGAGTTAGCTTAGAAACTGACCCACACCCAACTGTGGATTGAGAGATTAAGAGAGAGACAGAGAGAGAGAGAGAGAGAGAGAGAGAGAGAGAGAGAGAGAGGGAGAGAGAGAGAGAGAGAGAGGGAAAGAGAGAGAGAGAGAGAGAGAGAGAGAGGAGAGAGAGAGAGAGAGGGGGGGGGGGGACAGGGAAGAAGGAAATGGGGTCCGTGATCATGGCAACCATCGCTGATTTATTCTTCTCGTGCAGACACACGCACACACAAACAAACTAGCGGGTAGAGAGCCACACAGCGCGGGCAGACAGATAAACAGACGCGTATGCATGTACGTGTGCGTCCACTGAGAAGACGGACGTAGGTAATGGTTAGAGTTATGGTCGTCTGTTGTGGGCGATAATGACCACGGCTGCAGCTGCTGCGGTGGCGAGATATTCACAACACACACACACACACACACACACACACACACACACACACACACACACACACACGTCTAATATCACAATGTTTGTGAAAAGATGTATAATGAAAGTACTACTACTACTACTACTACTACTACTACTACTACTACGACTACTACTACTACTACAAACACTCACATACATACATATACACGTATAGATATAGGTATAATGAAAGTACTGCTACTACTACTACTACTACACACATACATACATATACACGTATAGATATAGATATATCACCCCCCCCCTACCCGCCCCCCCCCCCCCCCCCCCCCCCCCCCCCCCACACACACACTTGTTTCGATTAATTCCAGTGCGTCCGCAGTATTGACAACTGAAAGAAAAAGGCACTAAAAGCAAGCCAGTCTCACCGACATATTGCGCTCCATTTGAACAGTTGATACAGTGCAACACCTCAAGAAAATGACGTTTTCCCGTGTGGTGTTTCGCCGTGTGACACGCCAGGCGTGAAACATCTTCGAAACACTCGCTGCTCTAAATTGTGGGGGCCTCTGTGGAACGAGTATTTCTCCAGAAAACAGTACTGTTGTCAAATTAGCCCACGGGTGCATTCACTGTCCACCCGTCGAAAGTTATCACGCTCCAAGCCCACTATTAGCTCAACATGACACGTCACTGCATGGCTACTCGACCTTTCTATATATAGTGCACGTAACATAGAATAATAATAATCGATGTGCATCTGCAATCAGCTTCTCAGGGTGATGAGTACAACCACCGTTTATCACTTTTCATGGTTATCTTTCTGACGGGTGTGATTAGCGCGCAGGGTCAATGCGTATACATCTGTAAAGTCAGTATAAGCCCGTCTCACCAGCTCTTTCCGGATTACTTATTCACTTACTTTTCGACATACCTGTAAGGAAATCTGAAATGAAGCAGGAAAGAGCAAACAGCGAACAAGCACAGTAGCTTGCTCCCATGACGATATAACTGCACGTCCACAACTCCAAACGAACGCCGCTTAAGACACCAAACCCTCTAGCAAAAATGACAACACAGAAACTCACAGAACAAACAAAGAGTCATCCCCAAGAGAAGGATGTTCCAAGTTTGCCCCCATATACCTTGCACCTGACACATCTACACAGCAACGACAACTGTAGAAATGAACAAACACAGATTAACATTTGTTCAAAACTGGCACAGCCTTTTCCATCTTGAATACAGTCAAACAAACGCACAGTAGAACAGTAACAAACGCATATATCATCGGTTTGATTGGTAAGAAAATGGAAATCTCGAATGAGGCAGCGAACGGTGAACAGCAAACAAAGAATACGCAGGGCAGCTCTTGCTTTCTGTATAGCTGGTATCCCTGCGTGCACTGTGGATTCATGAACAACCGAATGTGATGTTGCTACATGGACAACATCGCACGTAGTGACGACTCCTTGACGAAACTGAAATCATACATACTTGTTCGAGCATCGAAAGGAGTCCAGCCTATCTACACAGAGTTTACTATATGTCTCATGTTGTTTACAATAGTATAAAATCTCCCTCCCTCTCTCTCTCTCTCTCTCTCTCTCTCTCTCTCTCTCTCTCTCTCTCTCTCTCTCTTCAAAGTTACTCTTCGATCAGTTGCGAGCAAGATTATTTTGTTGGTGCTGTTATACTTTCTCAAACGAAAGTGCCCTATTGAACTGAACTGTTATTCTTCCCTATACTAATCTTAATGATATAGTATCAGTTGACCATTCAGTTTTATGTTAACAATTCATCTAAAATATCTATCACTGAGGTTTCTTTGTTTTATCTCAGTGGTAAATATGCGATTTGTCACTAAAATTCGTTATCGATTCGTTCCTTTTTAATAATCAATAAACAACCTCACCCCCACCGCCCCACCCCACATCCCCCACGCCTACTCCTACCTACCCCTCCCACCCATCTCCCCTGCTCTGCTCTTGCTAAAAATAGTGACCAAATTACCCGTTTCATTGGAAGCATTCTTCACTCCATCATCCAACCCGCACATGTTCCCCAGTCATCGCTGCGCGCCTCGGGGAGCGATTACACTGGGAGGGAACTGGGGGAGATGGAGGGAAACTGGTGAGGTTGAAGACAGGGAAGATCGGGACGGATAAGTGTGTGACTGGTGAGAGAGAGAGAGAGAGAGGAGGAGAGAGAGAGAGAGAGAGAGAGAGAGAGAGAGAGAGAGAGAATTTCAAAATGGTAAAAGTATAAATGAAATTGGTGGATTTTTCTTTAAATTGAAAACTACATGGTGACACACACACACACACACACACACACACACACACACACACACACACACACAGAGGCAGAGACAGACAGACACAGAGAGAGAGAGAGAGAGACAGACAGACAGGCAGACAGTCAGCCAGCCAGCCAGACAGAGAGACAGAACAAAATGTTATTTAACCAGCGAGGTAATACGATCTATACATGCTTTTTCCACCCAGCCCTGCGGAAAACATGGATAAGTAAATAAACAAATACATAACGAGAAATACGAAGTTAACGGGAGCTTCCACACACAAAAACAAAACCATGACATGCAAGCTGGAATGCATGAAGCCCTTAAGGCAGCCTAGCTTCATCAGCCTTGAAAATATCAATAGATATGTTACGTTCTAAAGTTAGTGCATAAAACTGGTGAAAGCTTGTTCGTTTTTGTTGTTGTTGTTGTTGCTGTTGCTTTCTTTTTCGGTTTTTCCCCTTTTGTTTTGTATGTTTCTTTTTCTTTCATTCTTTTTGTTTGTTTGTTTGTTTTGTTTTGTTTTTGATGGCAAGACTTCTTTTTATTACGCAGTGACAGGCCATAGGCCTTGTGATCTGCTGTGTTATAATCACAAAACCGAACTACACTATGCATTGCTTGTCTGTTCGCTGCTATTAAAGGCTCATAGTAATAATTCATCTAAAGACCGTCGCTGAGACTACAAACTGGTGTTTAAAACCAAGACATTCCTCCAGATAATACGCCCGTGACTTCTTCAGGTATCTGCTTGATGTGTAATGATATAAATCACTGACCGGTAGTATGACCACTGCTCAATGTTGCAGTGTCTCTGTTGTTGTTACAGAAGTAAACCTGGGGATCTGAGCGTTGATGGACCATGACAGAAAAACCACCGACTTAAACACTCCGGCAAAAATCGCTCTGCATGGCAACGTACGCTGTGCACCCAACGACGCTACGCCATTGTCGGCTACAACAAAACAAACATCTGGTGAAATGACCGCAGAAGCAAGTGGTCTGGTACTCAGGCCGTGAAATGCCGATGGAAAAGCGTGCAAAAACGCTTCACTTCTTCTGTGCCACTTCAGTTGGCATAACCTCCACGCCGCTCATTACGCCTCTCCCGTCCCATCCGCGGCTACACCCTTGATTTTTCCCACCGGCACCAGCAATGCACAGGCAGCAGTCAATGTCAAGTCATCGTAAGGCAACTAATAAGAGGAGACACTGCACTACTGCCGGGTCACTTCGGTGGCGTCCAGTGGCGCCTGTTCTGGTCTAACATGCGCAGGATACCCACCTACTAAGAACCAAAATGACGACAGTAACTGTTCAGTCCGGAGGACGCTGCCACGTCCGTGCAGTGGGACAGTCCCAATAAACTTGCCGACACCGTTGACCATGACCCGAACTCACCAAGGGCATAAAAGTGAAGAGAAAATCGAAACTGATGTCACATGAGAACAGGGCTACACGGCCACAGAAGTCGAGACTTTTTGTGCTGATCGATTAGGATGAAGATGACGAAAGATAATACTCTGAAGTTCCATTCCGGTCTGAGACTGCGTGACAAGACTGTCCCCGACGCTTTTTTTCCCCACAATATAAAACGGCGTCAGCCAGGCTCGAGAGATACAGACACCTGCAGTGTTGGTCAGTAAATTTAAGCGACGTCCTAAAACACGCATCCATTACCTGGATAAAACTCGACTGTCCCCAGTCTTCCCAACGAGACCAAAGCAAACTCAGGTCTTGGCAGGAGCTGGTCGGGGCAGAGAACCCCACAAATGAATGGCTCTTACGGGAATCGACCCGACAACCTCCCAGCCGGAAATCTGCGACGCTAATCACTGCGCCACGCCACTGGTGCATGCAAAAATTCTGACATTATCTCTCGTCAGTAACTAAAACAAAACGAAACAAAACAAACCAAAACAAACAAAACAAATCCGAAAATTGGCACCGTCGGAAACGCCTGTGAGTGATCCGCTTCTTGTCTCACAAATCACGCAGTCCCTGTCAACTGTCAAGAAAGGAATAGAATCTGACCTGACCACTGACATGCCCTTGCTATGAATCCTCCTCTCGCGGGCCACTGTACAGACCTTTACATTGTAATATCCTGTCTTTTCGTGTGTAAACATTTTATTGCAATGTCTATATCCTTTTCAATGTATTCAGTTTTCGTTTTCGATTTTGTTTTCGTAGGCCTCAGTTTCATGTAGTTCGGTCGGTGCTTCACATGCTTGTGTCCCTGCCCCCCCCCCTCCCCCCCAATTGTTTCTTTTTTCTCTCTTTCACCACCACTCCCCTCCCCCCCCCCCCCCCCAATCCCCTTCTTTTTCTCAAGGCTCATACTGAAATGGAACATTATAATATGTCTTATCCATGGATGAACATAATGAATAGGTGCTAACATATCTGGCTTTTTTTTCGTAGGGATTGCGAGTTAATTACAGACAGGTAATTACAGATGTTTCTTTGTTGTTGTTGTTGCTGCTGTTGTTCTGTTGGTTAAGTGCAAGTATTTTATATTTATCTGTTGTTGTTGTTTTTGTTGTTGTCGTTGTTGTTGACCAAATTCTTTCCCACTGCTTACAGATGTCTGGGTTTTTGATTGATCGACTGGTATGGGCTGCTTATACGTTTTAAATTCTCTAGTATATGACAGTCAAACACTTAAAGACCTATTACAGTGTGTATGCGCGCGTGCATGCATGCATGCGTGCGTGCGTGCGTGCCACTGGATATCCCTTCATCTGGTTTCTCATGTGGAAATCTTCGGCATTAACGAGATTTCTTTGTCAATTTCAAAATTGAATTCCTAAGCCCGAAATCGTGAGCACA
>CM065748.1:28765974-28778474 GCA_033310375.1 Conus canariensis | reverse complement strand
CATAATGTTGTGTGTGTTTCACTCGCCTACACTGGCTGGGCCAAAGTCGCGTAGGAACAATATTTTTTCATATCGCTCGCTCTCCGTGGGTGAGATTTGAACGCTGATATTTTATTCATTTTTCAGCTGGCCTGTGGCTCTCATCTCGTTTTGAATGTTTGTGTTTGAGACCCCTGCTGGTTTGTTGTTTTGGGCTCCTCCCCCCCCCCCCTCCCCCTCCCTCCCCCATAGAGTTGATGTGGGGATATGGAATGTCAAATCTGAGTGAATAAACTTGCAGTTCTTTTTCTTTGGAGTATCATTCTTGTCTGTCTGTCTGTCTGCCTCTGTGTGTGTTGTGTGTGTGTGTGTGTTTGTGTGTTGTGTGTGTTGTGTGTGGCGCGCGCGCGCGCGCGCGTATGTATATGTGTGTGTACGAGCGCGCGCGCGTGTAGGGACAGGAGGAGGTGGGGTGTGCTTATTTTCATTTCAATACGATTTTCTTCTCCTTTATGAGTGAGAACTTGTTTTGTTATGTGCTTCTGTTTGTTAAAAACCGGATTAGACGTGGAGGGACATTGTTCAAGCATTACCATCAGCGTGATGTAACACACGATTCAGCATGGAGTAAGTGGCGAGATTAATTTCAGATGGGCTGTAGTCTAGGATAGCTGAGCTAGAGAGAGAGAGAGAGAGAGAGAAGAGAGAGAGAGAGAGAGAGAGAGGAGGGGGGGAGGGATCTGGTTGGCTAGTTGTTTTGTGTTAACCCTTAGCAAGTGTAAAGGGTTGGTGTTTAGGTGCACATCATAGCTGGTAGGTAAATGCGTACAACCTGGACGGGCTTTCGCAGTGTGCGTGGTGTGTGTGTGTGTATGTGTGTGTGTGTGTGTGTGTGTGTGTGTGTGTGTGTGTGTGTGTGTGTGTGTGTGTTTGTGTGTGCGCGCGCGCACGTATGTGTGTGCGTGTTTTGTGTGTGCTGTGTGTGCGTGCACGCGCGCGCCGCGTGTGTGTGTGCGCGCGCGTACGTGCGTGTGCGTGTGTGTGCGTGCGTGCATGCGCACGTGCGTGTGTACAAATGCATATAAATGAGCGAATACATTACCAATTTCCTATCCACTGTCAGTGGCATAATCTAATTGGGAGAAATTCTATGCTTTCAGCTTGATTACGCTTCATCGATCTACAGTTATCTACGTTACCTTTGTTACAGAATGCAGAAAAGGAAACATCTTAATAAATCTGTATGAAGACTTACATAGCGCGGCTCCCCAGTCTGTGAAAAAAGGCTCACCGCGTTTTACAAGCGACCTGTTCAAGCTGAAGTTGAAAGAATGGGATCAAGGGGTAATAGGTAGCTAACGAAATTTAAGAAAAGATGTGAATGCATGTGAACAAATTCTGCCTAAGCACTTCACCCTATTTGGCCAGGCATACTGGATGTATTCATTCCCCGAGTGCCTCATGAGCGAAAGGGAGTTTGGGTTGTTAGTCTGTGACCTTTTCCTCTTCCTTCATTCTTCGATGATGATTGAATGGAATTCTCTGTTTTTTATGTGTATGTGTATATATGTGGGTGTATATATGTGTATATGTATATGTATATATATATATTAAAATATATATATAATATATATAATATATATGTGTGTGTGTGTGTGTGTGTGTGTGTGTGTGTGTGTGTGTGTGTGTGTGTGTGTGTGTATCGAGAGGGATTATGATGGTTCTCTCAGGCAGCTAGAAGGAATATGAAATCCCGCACTCATCTCAACTTCTAAATTTCGAAATTGCCAAGGCCATTTAATGACTGAAGAATTGTGCCGCACTATCCACTACTTATGGTTCGCATGATAATTTTTGCAACAGGTGCCTCTTGGATCCAAGTAAGGGCCTGAAACTTCCACTGACCAATCGAGTGCAGCAACTGACATAACTGAAGATTGGGAGAATGGATCTCAACATGCGTCCAAAGACCTACTTATCATGATAGGTTACAGCAACCCTCTCAACTTCTTTTCATTACTATCCTTCGCGCTCTTTGGGGTGCGGATATTGGTGGGGATACACCACAAATGTGGACGGGGGCCTATTGAGGAGCAACAAAACTCCCCTAAGAGTCCTCCAAGAAAGCCTAGAGCGCAAACAAAAGATTGTCGAGAGGATAGGGTCCAAAAGAAGTCAAATATACCCCCAATTGCTTCATCGAAGACCTTCTAATCTGTCAACTTGCAATAAACAAGGACTGGAAGAATTGTGTGCATTGACACTGATGAATTAAATATAATTCACTCCGTCCCCTCAGATTAGTGTGCTATTTTATGATGAGGATATGTTATCAAGTGAAATAAAAATAGAAGAAAAAAAGGCATCAAGAAACCCTCCATTGTCGACAGAATCATCTGTAGCCCAGCCGTGAAAAATGCGGGACACTAGTAATTCACAAAAGTCAGACATGATGAAAAAACAAGATGCAAACATAGAAAGACCCACATCGGGACATTCAAGAGCTGTTCACTATAAAATACCCATGATCTACACAGTTATATGCTAAGCTAATAAAGTGCGTCAAATACAGTATTCATAGTATTGTCATCAAAAGTCCAATCAACAGTTCAAATGATTCCACCTGAGAATTCCAAAAAAGAAAGTTGGGCCGTTACAGCCGAGTAACGCCATCTGGTGAAAATGAAATCATCGGCTCTTGACTAAGAATACCGCTTTCGAAGATCACCCAGAAGTTTGATCGGAGCGAGTGGAAACGTGACACGGCAGAAGCAGATTTCTTCGCCCAAAGAGTGCAAAACTCAAGTGACAACACCAAGTTTCAAGCACAATTTGATCAGTAACTGAACGCTCAAGTGAAAATACAGTTCTCCATGATGACAGGCAAGGGAGGTAAAAGAAACGGAGGGGAAACAAGAAGATTTGGATTAGTCGTCGAGATAAAGGTGGAAGGGGCCCAGGGCTGGGGGCGTGGGTGAACGAACGTCCGACCAATGATCGTGGGACGCATCCGACAAAGGCAAATACGAAGGGGGACGACAAGTGAGGGATTGAACTGTCGCATATGTTGTACTCTGGCCCCAGTTACAGCAGGGTCTTGAAGACAGTGAAAGACACCGTGACATCTGCCAAGAAAAATGAATAACACAATCGCTCTTCATGCGCTCAACAGGAGTACACAACAGACTGGATCAACTTGGAAGTGGGTATTGCAATGGGCTGTGCAATTTCCCCAATACTGTTCGTGCTGGCAATGGAACTCATCTTGAAAGCAGCAACAAACAACGCGAGACAAACAGACCTTGGCGATGGATACAAGATGCCTCCTCTCAAGGCCTTCATGGATGACACTACAGTGATTTCATCCAGAGAAGACGAGACACGTCATGTGCTGGAGAGGCTGGACGACATAGTTGCCTCATCCAGAATGAAGTTCAAGCCAAAGAAATCACGGAGTCTCTCACTGAGGAAAGGAAAAGTGGCCGGATCTGTGGTCTTCAGTGTTGCCAACCAGGCCATTCCAACAGTCACAGAAGAACCAGTCAAGAGCCTTGGAAGATGGTATGATGATACGCTGAAAGACACACAAAGAGCAAAAGAAACCAAGCAGATGGCGGAGGAAGGCTTGGAGACCATTGACCAGTGTGGGCTCCCTGGCAAATACAAGGTCTGGTGTCTGCAGTTCATGCTGATACCAAAGCTGCTATGGCCTCTGATGATATACGACATCTGCACCAGCATAGTGGAGGCAATGGAAGCCAAAATCAACAAGTTCACAAGGAAATGGCTTGGTGTCCCACCCTGTCTGACTGACATAGCGCTGTACTGTCTCCAAGCAAAGCTGAAACTACCCCTGAAATCCATCCTGGAGGAATACAAAGCAGGGAAGATCAGACTTCAAAGCATGCTGGAGGACTCAGGAGACAAGGTGGTAGAAGCAATTAAGCCCCAGCTGAAGACAGGCAGAAAATGGAAAGTTCAAGAGGCGATGGATTCTGCAAAAGAAAGTCTCAAGATCAGAGAAATAACAGGACACACACAGACCAACAGACAGGGACTGGGGGTGACCAAAACTGAATGGTGGTCAAAGGCCAAAGGAAAAGCCAAAAGAGACATGATGATTCAGGAGATGAGAAAAGAAGAAGACCAAAAAAGACTCCAAAAAGCAGTCCAGCAGAGCCAACATGGACAACGTGGGAGAATGCACTCCAAAGAAGTCTCACTTGGAATGACATTTGGCGCATGGCCCCTCTCAGGATCAGCTTCATTCTCAGATCTGCATATGACCTTCTGCCCTCAAATGCAAACCTGGTGAAGTGGGGGAAAACAGACGATCCTGCATGCCCCCTCTGCCATGAAAACAAACAGTGGAGCATGTTCTAAGCTCATGTAAAGTAGCCCTGGCTCAAGGAAGGTACACATGGAGGCACAACCAAGTGCTCAAAGAGATTGTACAAGTAGTCTGGGCTAGTACCAACACCACAAAAGGGAAAATCAGGACTCCAAAAGCACCCGCAACATTCTTCACGGCAGGAGGCAGCAAATCATGGCCAAGAACAACAGTGCCACTCGAAACATGCAGGCAGAGTCTGCTGGACGGGGCAGATGACTGGGAGTGCACTGCAGACCTCCCAGAATGGAAGAGTCACCCAGAGATCATCAGCAAGAGTGGCATGAGACCAGACATAGTAGTCCACTCTAAGTCAACCAAGCAGCTGATCATGATCGAGCTCACGGTGCCATATGAGAACAGAATGGAGGCAGCTCAAATCTACAAGACTGAAAAGTATGCTGATCTGGCAAACAGCCTGAGGAGAGAAGGCTATCAGGTCAAAGTCCTCACTGCAGAAATTGGAGCTAGGGGGTTTGTAGGAACGTCTGCATACAGCCTCATGAAACAGCTCTCAGTTGCAGGGAAGGAAAAAACCAGAGCCCTGAAAGCAATGGCAGAAGCGGCAGAGAGGTGTTCAAGCTGGATCTGGTCAAGGAGGAACAAAAGTGAACTTCATAAGGCTTAATTTCCCTACAAATATCAGGTGTCCCTGTGGCTCAGTGGTTAAAGCGCGAGTCATCAAGTGGAAAATGAGCATGTCCAGAGGGTCATGGGTTCGAATCCCAGCCATGGCTCGTCCCAAGATGGGAAAAAAAGGGGCAGCAGAGGACATCCGGAGTCATGAACCGGGTGTGGCCCAACCCCCCTAGAGTGTCAGGAGATAAGGGCCGAAACACTTGCTTGAAGGGGGCTTCTCTTCTGAGGACTCTCTGCTGCCACGCTCTCCACGAGTTTCTTTCTACTTTCTCATATTTATGATATATTCCCCCATTTTCTTCATCTTCAATTTTTTTTTTCTCTTCTAAATTTTCAAATCTTTGCCAAGTCATTACTATAATGACTGAAGAATTGTTAGCCTGCACTTGTATTCCCCCACTACTTAATTGTTCAGCATTATATTGTTTGGTCAATCAGTGGGAGATTGCATCTCTTAGGAGATCCAAGTAAAGTTGTCCTGCACAATTCTTAGCCACTGACAATGCTTGAGTTATTGAACAGCAGAGCTGACCACTCAGACTGTTCCATATCTTTTGATCTCCCTTGCATCCTTGAATGGATCCTCAGGCATAGGCTCAAAGATTGTCCCCTACATTTTATACTATTTGCATAATGTTTTTAGTTTTTCAGCAACTTTTTTCCTCTCCACACTTTCGTTTTATTCCATTTACTATCCTTCGCTGGCTGCTTTGGGGGTGCTGTTGGATTTTTTTTTAACCCTTGGTGGTGATAACACCACAGAATTGTGGACTGTGGTGTGTCTCTATTTGACACCAGGAGCGCAGACACAATCAGCCGTGTCTCCCTGATGAGTCCGATCCAGCGGACGAAAGGCCTAGGAGCAGGCAATACAAATAGATCTGCCTTCGAGAGGGATTATGATGGTTTTCTCAGGCAGCTAGTGAAGGGTTTCTCATATTTTTTATATATTCCCCCCATTTTCTTCATCTAATTTTTTTTTTCTCTTCTAAATTTTCGAATCTTTGCCAAGTCATTACTATAATGACTGAAGAATTGTTAGTCTGCACTTGTTTCCCCCCACTACTTGATTGTTCAGCATTATATATATATATTGTTTTCTTTGTTTTTTTTCTTAACCTCCGTTTCCCTCCTTCCTGATTTAGTGTGCTCATTTGTATGATGTTATTTGGATTATTCCTTTTGTTATCAATGTTGGAAATAATAAATTAAAAAAAAAAAGGGATCAAGAATAACCTACATTGTCGACACGACATGCATATGCTCACCCAGCCGTGAAAAGAAAATGCGAAGTCAACACTGTAATTCACTAAAAGTAGACATGGAGAAAAAACAAGATGCAAAGCATATGAACGTACTCCAGTTTATCTTGAATACGCGTGTACATGTCAAGAGCATGTTTACTATGAAAATACCCATGATCTACCAGTCAGTTATTAGATCTAAAGCTATTATAAAATCTGTCAAATACAGTACTTTCATAGATATTTGTCAAATAACAAAAAGTCACAATCAAACATGTGTCATAATGTATTTCGTCACTGAGATATTCCATAAAAAAGAAAAACCGTTTGGGCCGTTATAGCCGTTAGTAACGGCTATTCTGGTAAAATAAATCATCGGGCATCATCCGTGACCCATAATGAACATACCGACAAAATTTCAGAAAGATCAGCCCAGAAGTTTGTATCTGGAGCGAGTGGAATACGTTTTGACCACGGACAGACAGACAGCATTTCTTCGTTCCCATTAACTGGGAGTGCAAAAACTTACGCAACTATCGCACAACACACATACGTAACCTTAACAAGCAGCATTTTGGTGGTCAGTGAAGCAATGGAACTGCTCCAGTGAACAATACAGTTCTCCCAAGATGAAGGCAAGGGAGGTAAGGAAGGGGAAAGGAGGGGAGAATGGGGGCAAGGGAAGATGGAGGTTAGTGTGGAGATGGAAATGGAGGAAGGGGGTGCGCGGGAAAGCGGGAGGGCAGGGAGGGGATTGGGAGTGAACGGGAACGTCAGGACGTCAGGAGGAGTGGAGGACATCCGGGGGCAAAGCGCAGAGGCTGATGGGACGCGAAGGGGGACGACAAGTGGAGGGATTCGGAACTGTCGCATTGATGTCCCTTGTCACTTGGGCCCCCCAGTTACAGCAGCCTTGAAGGAGAGAAGACACGCGGGAAGGTGACATCTGCCACCAGGGGAAAAAAATGAATAAAGAAAGTCGCTCTTTTGCGCTCAGGAGAGGGGGGTGGGGGAGGGGGTGGGGGGTGGGGGGGGGTGGAGGCAGAGATTACGCAAATTTGGGGAGACGGGGTGAGGAGGAGGTGAGGGGCATGAGAGAGGGAGAGAGAGGGAAGATCAAACCCCAGATTCCCACATCTTCCTTTTCTTTTCTTTTCTCTCTCTGTCTCTGTCTCTCTCTGTCTCTGTCTCTGTCTGTCTGTCTGTCTGTCTGTCTGTCTCTCTGTGTGTGTGTGTGTGTGTGTGTGTGTGTGTGTGTGTGTGTGTGTGTGGTAAACAGCACCTGGCGGCACAACGGCGCATGAGCCGGAACGATGACCAGTCTCACAATGACTTGCAAGATGGCTGCTGCAGGTCTTAAATGTGACTGCCAGGTTTTCACTCCAAAGTTCCGGTCAATATTCTTTCTTCCCCCTCCCGCTCTCCCCCTCCACACTCCCCCGTCTCCCCCTCACCCCCCCCCCCCCTTTTTTTTTTTTTCTCGTATGTTTACTTCCATTTCCCGGCAATGTTCTAGTTTAGATGCCCGCCATGGTGTCAGTCTTGGCATTGATTCACGCTCGCACAAAAAAAGAAATCGTGTGCGTGAGAGCACCAATCAAAGAAGTCGACACATAGAGGCCTGTAAACTAGCCCCCTCCGTAGTAGTGTTCCAACGCTTGTCATTCCTGCCAGCCACATACATAACACAACCCCGCCCAGTTTCTTTCGGTTGCAGCCCCAGCAACCCAGTCCATGAGAAGTAGTCTATTTCAGGTGGTCTCAAGGCAACGCACCGAAGGATACACTGCACCGTGTTCTAATGTACAAAACCAATTTCAGGCTCCAGGCAATTTACACAGGCTCCAGGCAAGTTACACAGGACTAAACAGATGCACAAGTACACGTACTAGGTGAATAGCTAAATACCAACCGAAGCAGCAAAATGAATAAATGTAGGAAACGTAAGCTTTGAATGATAAGAAAAGGTAGGAATCTCGGAAAAAAGGTTGGGAAGTATAGGAAAGGATCCAAAAAGATACAACAAAAGTAGGGACTAACAGCAAAAGACAGAGATGTCGGAAAAGGAAGGGAAACATAATCAAGGGCGTGGAAAGAGAATAATAGTAGGGGAAAGTAGAAACAATAGGAAGATACAAGGACGAAAAGAAACAGTTCGTTTAGTCTTATATCTTTATAGCTCAGACAATCACACAGGGCCTCCGTGGGGCTGTTAACACACAGAGGAAAAAAATCACAACTTAGAAATATGACAACAAACAAAAGACACACGTGACGAACGAACGAGAAAAAGAACGAATGAACCGGTAGCTAAACTACTGACATCCCATAAGATCAGGTTATGCCGAGGCCGCCAGGCATTCCCATTGACTTATCAGCAAAAACGTGACAAAACAATGAAAAATATGTACGTGTTACAACAACAACAACAACAACAACAACAACAACAACAACAATAACAACAACAAAGCATAAAAGGGCTATATGGGTGAATAGACACCGCAGAACTCAAGAGAGTCTATACAGTTTTCTGATCAAAACTGTGGACAAGTTCTACTGTTTGGGTAGTACTGTATGAAGCAACAGATCTCGGGATGCAGAAGCGATGTTCGGCATCTTAAAGGCCAGATTGCGCACAACGGTTGCCATGTACAGAGCTGTAGTTCTGAGTGCTCTCCTCTCCTCTTATGAGACTTGGACCACGTGCCGCCGACACATCCAACAACTCGAACAGTTCCATCAACGATGCTTGCGCAAGATCTGCAGCATCAAATGGCAATACAGAGTGTCCAACCTACAGGTCCAAAACAGTGTGGCCTACCCAGCATTGAGTGTCTACTCATCAAAAGGCAGGTCCGATGAACAGGACACGTTGTCCCTATGGAGGACAGCAGAATTCTAAAGATACTGCTCTGTGGACAACTAAAGGGAGGACAACGTGACCAAGGAAGGCCTCTTAAGAGATACAAAGACACTTTGAAGGCCAACCTCAGAACCCGCAACATCGACACTGCTTCCTGGGAAGACGTCGCCCTTGACAGAACGCGGTGGAAGCAACGGTGTACCCAGGGCACAAAGACATTCGAGCGCAACAGAGCAGCCGCCATCCAGGAAACGACAAATCGAAGAAAACGGGGCCCATCCTTGCAGAACTCCATTCCATGCAGCGTAAGTGGACGACTTTGTGCCTCAGGAATCGGTCTTCATTCCCACATGAGGACCCACATCAGCAGATGACCTGCCTGCCTACTCATCCGTCGGACATGACGGGAGAATCCGTCATCATCATCAACCGTGGTTTAATTGAATTTGTCATTTTAATCTCTTCCCGGACAAGGGCCAGATAGGGAAAAAAAGGACATTTAATCACTTGTCTTACTTTTGCAAAGATGGTCGCCGACCTGATCATAATTACCATCATCACCGTCGTCGTTATCGTCGTTCTCTCTCTCTCTCTCTCTCTCTCTCTCCTCTCTCTCTCTCTCTCTCTCTCTCTCTCTCTCTCTCTCTCTCTCTCTCTGTCGTAATACAATAACGAAATGTAAAAAAATTTTTAAACAATTAACATTCATATTCATTCTAACACTTCGGTTGATTTCTTTTTGCTTCCGATTTCTTTTCGTTTCCCGTACCCACTGTTTAATCTCACTGAATCCCACTATAAGAGTTTTATTCAATACCACAAAGGCGGCAAACTTTCTGTTAGCTTCCCTGTTTTATGGTTTAAAGGCCGCGCTTAACTGTAAACTCATGAACCTAGTGTCCATACTCAACGGCATCTTGGCGGAACTCTCGCCAGCTATAAGATTCTAAACTCAGGTTCGCGGAGATGAAAATGAGGATCAATCCGTATGGTCTGGGGACCAGACAAGTTGGTGCAAAAGGAATCGAAACACACATAGCTCTCCTTGCTGTAGAAACATAATTATGTACTTGGTCTAATTCTCCTGCCAAATGCGGAAGCACCGGAGCCAGATTCGCGTTCTGCACCCGGAAGTAAACATGTCATTTGGTACGGCCGTACTACTCAAAATTCTCAGAACTTTAGTTATAAGGAAGTGAAATCTATGACCAGAAAAGCTTCTGTGATCAAGGTCGAATTTCAATTATCACTTAGTAGATTTTACGACCTGTCTTGGTCGACAACACACACACACACACACACACACACACACACACACACACACACACACACACACACACACACACACACATACACGCGCGCGCGCGCACGCACGCGCACACACAAACACACACACATAGATAGATAGATAGATATACATATATATATATATATAGAGAGAGAGAGAGAGAGAGAGAGAGAGTGAGAGAGAGAGACAGAGACAGAGAGAGAGAGAGAGAGAGAGAGAGAGAGAGAGAGAGAGAGAAAGGCAGAGAAAGAGACTGAGACAGAATATATATGCCTTCTCTCTCTCTCTCTCTCTCTCTCTCTCTCTCTCTCTCTCTCTATATATATATATATACACATATGTTGTGTGTGTGTGTGTGTGTGTGTGTGTGTGTGTGTGTGTGTGGTGTGTGTGTGTGTGTGTAAGGGTGTGAGAGAGAGAGAGAGAGAGAGAGAGAGGCAGAGAAAGAGACTGAGACAGAATACATATGCATTCTCTCTCTCTCTCTCTCTCTCTCTCCCTCTCCTCCACACACACACCACACACACACACACACACACACACACACACACACACACACACACACACCACACACACACAAAACACTGTGTACTATTTAAAGGTCGTTAAAATTTAACAGTCTGCGCGAATCAGGTAATGATTCCTCTGTGTCACTTCAGAAACAAACTAGGCTTTGTTGTAATTTTCGTCCAGTTTCTCTGAATTGTTTCCGTTTTTAATGCTCTTTTTTCTCATTGAGTAAATGCGTGCGTGCGTGCGTGCGTGCGTGCGTGCGTGCGTGCGTGCGTGCGTGCGTGCGTGGTGTGTGTGTGTGTGTGTGTGTGTGTGTGTGTGTGTGTGTGTGTGTGTGTGTGTGTGTGACTCACGACATTGTGTTGATGTTTTTTTCTCTCTCATTTTGATGTCATATTTTCTATCAATTTGAGAAAGGCAGGATATGACATAAAAATTGGTATAGTTATATAGACATAGAACGGTTGGCATAGATACAGGTGTGGTTGACATGGTACAGTTTACGGTGGACAATGATAGAGGATATGAGTAACGGATAGGGTAGACATGGATACAGGTATGGTAGACATGGATACAGGTATGGTAGACATGGATACAGGTATGGTGGACATGGATACAGGTGTGGTAGACGTGGATACAGGTATGGTAGACATGGATACAGGTATGGTAGACATGGATACAGGTGTGGTAGACGTGGATACAGGTATGGTGGGCATGGATACAGGTATGGTAGACATGGATACATGTATGGTAGACATGGATACAGGTATGGTAGACATGGATACAGGTGTGGTAGACATGGATACAGGTATGGTAGACATGGATACAGGTATGGTAGACATGGATACAGGTGTGGTAGACGTGGATACAGGTATGGTAGACATGGATACAGGTATGGTAGACATGGATACAGGTATGGTAGACGTGGATACAGGTGTGGTAGACGTGGATACAGGTATGGTAGACATGGATACAGGTATGGTAGACGTGGATACAGGTATGGTAGACGTGGATACAGGTATGGTAGACATGGATACAGGTATGGTAGACGTGGATACAGGTATGGTGGACATGGATACAGGTATGGTAGACGTGGATACAGGTATGGTGGACATGGATACAGGTATGGTAGACATGGATACATGTGTGGTAGACATGGATACATGTGTGGTAGACATGGATACAGGTATGATGGACATGGATACAGGTATGGTGGCCATGGTATAGGATATTATGAGTAGCGGATATGGTCGACATGCATACAGGTATGGCAGGCATGGATGCAGGTATGGTTGACGTGGATATAGGATATGCTGGACGAGGATAAACGTATGATGGACACGGATACAGAGGAAGGTAGACATCGATAAAAGGCATCTGAAGATAAATACAGGATACATGGACATAGATACAGGATACGTTGACATGAATACAGAATACGTTGACATGAATACAGAATACGTTGACATGAATACAGGATACGTAGACATACATTCAGGATACATGGACATAGATACAGGATACGTTGACATGAATACAGAATACGTTGACATGAATACAGAATACGTTGACATGAATACAGGA
>CM065748.1:28748474-28760974 GCA_033310375.1 Conus canariensis | reverse complement strand
ATAACTCTCATGGCCGCCAACCTCAGAAGATCGGGTTTTAAACAATTTTCATAGGGTTTGGTGTTTTTAACGGTTTTTAACTGTTATAAATAACGTTTCTTAACTGCCAAATAACGGTTCTAATTTTCGAGAAGTAGCCCCGTACCTGTGCAATGTCACAATGGCCATTTGATGAAAAGCAGAGGAAAAAGATGTCTTTGAAACCGTTATAACAGTTTTTTTTTAACGGTTTTTAACGGTTTTATTTTTTGAGAGATTAGCCCCAAACCATCCTCGGGTCACAACAGACGTACCTGCTAAATTTCAAGAAGATCGGGTTTTAAACAGTTTCTTTTATAGGGTTTGGTGTTTGTTAACGGTTTTTAACTGTTATAAATAACGTTTTTTAACTGCCAAATAACGGTTCTAATTTTAGAGAAGTAGTCCTGTACCTGTGCAATGTAACAACGGCTAGTTGAACAAAAGCAGAGGAAAAAGATGACTTTGAAACCGTTATAACAGCTTTTTAACGGTTTTTAACGGTTTTATTTTTTTTAGAGATTAGCCCCAAACCATCCTCGAGTCACAACGGACGTACCTGCCAAATTTCATGACAATCGGTTGAGCCGTTTTTGAGTCCATAGCGTACACAGACACAGACACAGACACACACACACACACACACACACACACAACACACACACACACACACACACACACACACACACAGAATTTGCCATTTATATATTAGATTATATATATATATATAATAAAATTAAGTAAATGAGTATATCAATAAAGAACTAATTTATAGATACCACTAAACCAAATGATGAAAAAAAAAGAAAGAAGAAAGAAAGGAAGGACAGAAGGAAGGTAGGAAGGAAAAGAACCACAAAACCAAGAGAGATGAACAAATTGGCAAACAAACCCCAAAGTCTGCGTGGTGGGTAACTGAAAAAAATAATTAGTTGATTACTTAATTAGTTAGTAAGTTAGTTCTCTCATTCTCAATTTATAACCATCTTCTCATAATATATTCATGGTACATCAGTCCTCTCGTCTTACATGTCGTTCTTATTTCTTTCTTTATCTTCCTATTTCCATCTCTTCTTTGTTTCTTTGTTTCCTTTTTGTACTCTGTTCCTTTCTCTTTTACTCGTTTTATTTTCTTTTATGTTTATGGACATATACAATTTTTTCTCTTTTTTTTTTTTTAAAGACAATTGCAAACTTAGAGACAGAAAGAGGCTCTTTACTACTTGTAGTCTGGTTGAAGCACCCCCCAAAAAGAAAAAAAAATTCTCTAACTAACTAACTAAGTAACTAATTAAATAGCTAGCTAACTGATTAACTAATTAACTAACTGAGTAACTACCTTACTTACTACCTAACTACATGACTGACTAACTAACTAATTAACTATTCTTCACATTTTTTTTTTCATTCTTCACATTTTTTCTTTGTTCTGCCGGGATTCGAACCTGCAGCTTTTGGATGGGTGGGCGTCTGAAGGCGTGCCTTTTTCAGACGGATGTCTTACCCCACTGCTAACAGACACCTATTCTACTTTGAGATGTTTATGCCTTTTGAAGTTCACTTTTGTTCCTCCCCAACCAGCAGCTCATTCAAATATTCAGGTGTTTCCTACACAAGTCTGTTGGTATGCCTGCTATGAATCTCCCGTCAACTTTAGAAAGTATGTTGAACTCAGCACTGCAGAACATGACGCTATCCCCGTTCAAAATTGAAAGCAAAGGAAACCACATTGTGGTTGTCCTGAGGTTCGATACTATAACCGATTATTCCCTGTCACGTTACTACCACAGCATCCATGCTGTGTATCGCAGAAAGTGCCCCTTCCAGGTAAACAGGGATAACACTGTGAAACACAGAAGAAGCTAAGGGTAGGCAAGGCAGCCTTTTCATCTCCATCTGGTTTATTTTTGCCAACTCTGCCCAGTTTGTCTGATGCTGACAGTGAAAAAAACTGTTTATACTGATAACCATGTAGCTGACAATGATAATCATTTGCCTGCCTCTCTTCCCCAGTCTTTGTATGACACTCAAAACAATCAACAGCAAATTTACATGAAACTGTGTGGCGTCAATATACAGTTAGTGACAGTGTGTGATGACTCTGAGAAAAAGTGCGTAGCAGAAACAGATTTCCATATGACTGTTAGAGTAAAAAATACTGAAGGCTATGAACAGGAAAATAATGCAACCGAACGTGATTCAAAATCGATGCATTTACCCGACACAGAGCACAAAACTAATGTTAGATCAAGCACATGTGGCACAGACAGCACCTAGCTCACTAAAGAAGCTAATGTGCAGCAGCACACAGAATCTTGTCAACAAAACATTCACACACAAATAATGGCAACTATTGAGGAAAGAGGGAAGAACTTGGTCAATCTCCTCCGTGTTTGTGGCGAAGTTAAACACATCACTTCTACCTGGAGCAAAGATGTTGTGAAAGGAAATCCTCACTATGACCATCGTAACTGTTTTGTTGTAAAGTTGTGAGGTGGACTATTACTATGTGTGATTGACAGTCCAAGGATTAGTTACAAATGTATTTAATACCACGATGTCGGATCCATGTCAAGATGAAGGTTTGTAAAGGCCAATTGTACAACGTTCTATCCACATAATTTTCGTGTATGTACTTCCGTCCTCACTCCATTTCTCCCCTGCCCTCACCCCTACCCTGTTCCCCATCCCATTCCTCCATAGTCCGTTTTGTGAAGGGCCTTAATAGCCTAAACCACATAAAACTATTCGCATTCATATTCCTTCTCTCTCTCTCTCTCTCTCTCTCTCTCTCTCTCTCTCTCTCTCTCTCTCTCTGAAAAGTCACAAATTGAATACGTACATAAATTAATACCTAATGAACGCCTTAATAAATAAACAAATAATGAATGAATGAAAAAAAAAATGTATATATATATATATAATATTAGTAAATAAGTATATCAATAAATAACATAATTTTATAGATACCACTAGACCAAATGATCAAAAAAGAAAGAAGAAAGAAAGGAAGGACAGAATGAAGGTAGAAAGGAAAAGAACCACAAAACGAAGAGATAATGAAATTGGCAAACAGTACAAATCTATTTAATACCACGATGTTGGATCCATGTCATGATGGAGATTTGTAAAGGCCAATTGTACAACGTTGTTTCCACATAATTTTCGTGTATGTGCTTCCGTCCTCACTCCATTTCTCCCCTGCCCTCACCCCTACCCTGTTCCCCCATCAAATTCCTCCATAGTCCGTTTTGTGAAGGGCCTTAATAGCCTAAACCACATAAAACTATTCGCATTCATATTCGTTCTGTCTCTCTCTCTCTCTCTCTCTCTCCTCTCTCTCTCTCCTCTCTCTCTCTCTCTCTCTCTCTCTCTCTCTTTGAAAAGTCACAAATTGTATACGTATATAAATGAATACCTAATATACGCCTTAATAAATAAACAGATAATGAATAAGTGAATGTATGTATGTATATATATATATATATATATATATATATATATATATATATTATGTATATATATAATTAAGTAAATGAGTATATCAATAAAGAACCAATTTATAGATACCACTAGACCAAATGATGAAAAAAAAGAAAGAAGAAAGAAAGGAAGGACAGAAGGAAGGTAGGAAGGAAAAGAACCACAAAACCAAGAGAGATGAACAAATTGGCAAACAAACCCCAAAGTCTGCGTGGTGGGTAACTGAAAAAAATAATTAGTTGATTACTTAATTAGTTAGTAAGTTAGTTCTCTCATTCTCAGTTTATAACCATCTTCTCATAATATATTCATGGTACACCAGTCCTCTCTGTCTTACATGTCGTTCTTATTTCTTTCTTTATCTTCCTATTTCCATCTCTTCTTTGTTTCTTTGTTTCCTTTTTGTACTCTGTTCCTTTCTCTTTTACTCGTTTTATTTTCTTTTATGTTTATGGACATACAATTTTTTCTCTTTTTTTTTTTTTTTTTAAAGACAATTGCAAACTTAGAGACAGAAAGAGGCTCTTTACTACTTGTAGTCTGGTTGAAGCACCCCCCAAAAAGAAAAAAAAATTCTCACTAACTAACTAATTAACTAACTGAGTAACTAATTAAATAGCTAGCTAACTGATTAACTAATTAACTAACTGAGTAACTACCTTACTTACTACCTAACTACATGACTGACTAACTAACTAATTAACTATTCTTCACATTTTTTTTTTCATTCTTCACATTTTTTCTTTGTTCTGCCGGGATTCGAACCTGCAGCTTTTGGATGGGTGGGCGTCTGAAGGCGTGCCTTTTTCAGACGGATGTCTTACCCCACTGCTAACAGACACCTATTCTACTTTGAGATGTTTATGCCTTTTGAAGTTCACTTTTGTTCCTCCCCAACCAGCAGCTCATTCAAATATTCAGGTGTTTCCTACACAAGTCTGTTGGTATGCCTGCTATGAATCTCCCGTCAACTTTAGAAAGTATGTTGAACTCAGCACTGCAGAACATGACGCTATCCCCGTTCAAAATTGAAAGCAAAGGAAACCACATTGTGGTTGTCCTGAGGTTCGATACTATAACCGATTATTCCCTGTCACGTTACTACCACAGCATCCATGCTGTGTATCGCAGAAAGTGCCCCTTCCAGGTAAACAGGGATAACACTGTGAAACACAGAAGAAGCTGAGGGTAGGCAAGGCAGCCTTTTCATCTCCATCTTGTTTTTTTTGCCAACTCTGCCCAGTTTTTCTATTCTGCTGATTCTGACAGTGCAAAAAATTGTTTATACTGATAACCATGTAGCTGACAATGATAATCATTTGCCTGCCTCTCTTCCCCAGTCTTTGTATGACACTCAAAACAATCAACAGCAAATTTACATGAAACTGTGTGGCGTCAATATAAAGTTAGTGACAGTGTGTGATGACTCTGAGAAAAAGTGCGTAGCAGAAACAGATTTCCATATGACTGTTAGAGTAAAAAATACTGAAGGCTATGAACAGGAAAATAATGCAACCGAACGTGATTCAAAATCGATGCATTTACCCGACACAGAGCACAAAACTAATGTTAGATCAAGCACATGTGGCACAGACAGCACCTAGCTCACTAAAGAAGCTAATGTGCAGCAGCACACAGAATCTTGTCAACAAAACATTCACACACAAATAATGGCAACTATTGAGGAAAGAGGGAAGAACTTGGTCAATCTCCTCCGTGTTTGTGGCGAAGTTAAACACATCACTTCTACCTGGAGCAAAGATGTTGTGAAAGGAAATCCTCACTATGACCCATCGTAACTGTTTTGTTGTAAAGTTGTGAGGTGGACTATTACTATGTGTGATTGACAGTCCAAGGATTAGTTACAAATGTATTTAATACCACGATGTCGGATCCATGTCAAGATGAAGGTTTGTAAAGGCCAATTGTACAACGTTCTATCCACATAATTTTCGTGTATGTGCTTCCGTCCTCACTCCATTTCTCCCCTGCCCTCACCCCTACCCTGTTCCCCATCCCATTCCTCCATAGTCCGTTTTGTGAAGGGCCTTAATAGCCTAAACCACATAAAACTATTCGCATTCATATTCGTTCTTCTCTCTCTCTCTCTCTCTCTCTCTCTCTCTCTCTCTCTCTCTGAAATGTCACAAATTGAATACGTACATAAATTAATACCTAATGAACGCCTTAATAAATAAACAAATAATGAATGAATGAAAAAAAAAATGTATATATATATATAATTTAGTAAATAAGTATATCAATAAATAACTAATTTATAGATACCACTAGACCAAATGATCAAAAAAAGAAAGAAGAAAGAAAGGAAGGACAGAATGAAGGTAGAAAGGAAAAGAACCACAAAACGAAGAGATAATGAAATTGGCAAACAGTACAAATCTATTTAATACCACGATGTTGGATCCATGTCATGATGGAGATTTGTAAAGGCCAATTGTACAACGTTGTTTCCACATAATTTTCGTGTATGTGCTTCCGTCCTCACTCCATTTCTCACCTGCCCTCACCCCTACCCTGTTCCCCCATCAAATTCCTCCATAGTCCGTTTTGTGAAGGGCCTTAATAGCCTAAACCACATAAAACTATTCGCATTCATATTCGTTCTGTCTCTCTCTCTCTCTCTCTCCTCTCTCTCTCTCTCTCTCTCTCTCTCTCTCTCTCTCTCTCTCTCTCTTTGAAAAGTCACAAATTGTATACGTATATAAATGAATACCTAATATACGCCTTAATAAATAAACAGATAATGAATAAGTGAATGTATGTATATATATATATATATATATATATATATATATATATATATATTATATATATATATATACATACTTTCACTTATTCATTATCTGTGACATGTTCATTCATTGTTCTGTGACATGTGCACTGACGCACAATATGTTGGAGAGACAAAGAACAGTCTCAAAACAAGGTTCTACCAACACAGATCAAACATAAATAAGAACACGGGCACACACATCACATCACACTTCAACAGGCCACAACACTCACTCTCCAACATAAAATGTCTACCAATAGAGAAAGTGCACTCTGACACAAAACAAAAACGACTGCAGCGGGAGGCATTCTGGATAAGTAAATTGCAGACACTACATCCACTGGGTTTGAACAGTTTACAGTAACACGTCGCCAGCAACCATTTTTTGTGGAGCCAGAGTACCTTGAAGATCCTGACTATTTCTCCTGTACCAACATGTTTTCACCATCGATTGTTGCAGAGCCTGAATACGTGTTTGCAAAAACAGGTTTTCACCATTATTTGTTACAGAACCTCCTGTAACAACATGTTTTCGCCATCATTTGTTCTGGAGCCCGAATACTTCTCCTGTAACAACATATTGTCGCCAACAGTTCTTGTAGAGCCTGAATACTTCTCCTGTAACAACGTGTTCTCACCATCATTGTAGTGGAGCCCGAATAATTCTTCCATAACAATATGTTTTCGCCATCATTTTGTTGTGGAGCCCAAATACTTCTTCTGCAACAGCATGTTTCACCAGCATCTTGTTGTGGAGCCCAAATACTTCTCCTGTAACAAAATGTCGTCGCCATCATTTTGTTGTGGAGCCCAAATACTTCTCCTGTAACAAGATGTCGTCGCCATCATCTTGTTGTGGAGCCTGAATACTTTTCCTTTAACTACATGTCTTCACCATCACGTTGTTGTGGAACCCGGATACTTCTGTAGCAACATGTTTTTGCCATCATTTGCTGTGGATTCTGAACACTCCTCCTGTGGCAACATGTTTTCTCCATCGTTTGTTGTGGACTTCTCATGTAAGAACACGCTTTCGCTGTCATTTGTTGTGGATTCGGAATATTTTTCCTGTAACAACATGTTTTCGCCATCATTTGCTGTGGATCGTGGATACTTCTCCTGTAACAACATGTTTTCTCCGTCATTTTGCAGCAGAGCCTGAATACTTCTCTGAAACAAAATGTTTTCATCGTCATTTTGTTGTGGGGGCCGAATACTTCTGTAACATTATTTGGCCATCATTTTGTCATGAAGCCTGATTACTTATCCAGTAACAACATGCTTCACCATCAATTTGTGGCGGAGCCTGATCGCTTCTCCATCCTGGATGACCTGAACGACGTGTTTATAATCCCCCCCCCTCCCCCACCCTCTTTTCTTTCATTATTTTTTTTCCTTGGGTGTAGGGAGTGGGGTTAGGGTGGGGGGTGGGGAGGCTATCCTCAAAACAGACACATATTATAAAGTTATGAGGATGATTTAACAAAACAATCTCACTGTCTCTCTGTCTCTGTCTCTCTCTCCATCTCTCTCTCTCTCTCTCTCTCTCTCCAAACACACACACACACACACACACACACACACACACACACACACACGCACGCACGCACGCACGCACGCACGCACGCACCACACACACACACACACACACACACACACACCACACACACACACTTCATGTAAGGTCAATGACCTCCTTGATCCAAAGACTTAAACTTAATGGTTTTAAAACAAAATTTACAAATGACATAAAATACAGCTGTGGCGAAAAAGATATCAAATATGCAGAAACTACTAAGATGTGAACCGTTTTCTTAGAAAAGACTTTTCTTGCTTTAGCTGAATCTTCCATGGTTGAATTTTTAAGTAAGTCCTCAATAATATGTGACAATGGCATTGACTCGGGGCCCGATTTTTACATACCTGTAAAGAGATGCAGATGTTGTATCTTTATTGGATGCTACTTGGTATATTTTTTAGTGCTGCTGCGTTCTTCTATTTTGTGTGTCTAGACCACATAACGTGAATAGACATTAAATTGAAGACTACGCGCTCACACACACACACACACACACACACACACACACACACACACACACACACACACACACACACACACACACACACGAGCGCATGCACTCGCACGCGCACGCGCGCGCGCACACACAAACACACTCACACACACACACACACACACACACACGCACGCACGCACACACACACACACACACACACACACACACACACACACACACACACACACACACACACACGCACGCACGCACGCACGCACGCACACACACACACACACACACACACACACACACACACACACACACACACACACACACACACACAGAGGTTTCATCCATCAAATTACTACCTGTGACACGTCTGTCGAGTTACGTATCATTGTAGTGCGTAATTTGTTTTATATTACGTCATATTGAAATATTTACGTCTCTTCCCTCACTACCTTACCTGCTGGCACTCAGGGAGGATGTCATATGCTGACGAAGGCAAATAAAGCCGAAAATTTCATTTAGAACCACGACAGCTTGTTGTTCTTGTGCCTTTTTTCTTTTGGATATGTTATAGAATGCACAAGGCAAGTATCACAATTGTGATCCAAGCTTGGTTTCTCAGTAATATTTCGTTGTGAGCGTGGTGCTGTTCGTTTCTCGCCTAAAGATGATCTCCAGTGCATCCCCTGTTGGATCCAGTACCATGGCATCATCCAACCTTGACAGTGCTTTGAAGGCATTGACAAGGGAACGAAATAAACTGACCAGATATCGCTCCCATGCTACTTTTCTGACATCCTGTTTACAACATGGAGTAATTCCCAAAGGAATGAGACTCGGATTTGGAAAAGCAGCTCTCCCAAAGGTTGACTACCTACATACGGTGGTCGACAAAACATTGGAATGTGCCGGTAAGGAAATAGTGAGTTTGTGTAGAGACTCTTGGCAGATGTTAATCACAGAAGAACAATCGAAGATTCATGAACTGTTGTATGATTTACAACAAAACACGAACTACGAAGAATTTGAAGCTATTCTACAAAGCCACGAAGCTGAGTGCAAGCTCCCTCGTGCAGTCCGCAAGAGAAAAAAGAAAAAGCTGCAAGTTCTTTTAAAGGAAGCTGGCAAAAACAACACTCAGCAAAGGAGTACCCCATCTAAACGCAAAACACGTCGCTTCAGGCGTCGGAACAGAACTCGGAATGAAACTATTCCATCTGATGAAGACAGCAATGAAGACTGTACCAAAAGTGTCATTAATCTTTCAAACAGCTCTTTATCTGAGGCACAATTGAAAGTTCTGTCTCTAGGACCTAAATTCTGCCCTACTCCTCGCTCACTGGACAAACAACAACTGGACTTGGATGTTGAAGAGGGGTGCAGACGAGTACGACTACAAGAATACTTTTACGATGATGAATCAGACGCTGAGGACTCTGAAGCCCCTAAATTCTACAAACCAACAGGATGGTGCCCACCCTCAGGACGTAATCGCTCTCTTGACAGCTTCTGCCAGATACTACAGAGTCGTGCTCACCTGTTCACAAGCTCAAGGGCTCCAAGAGATAACCTGAAACAGGAAGAAAGACAAGCCCTGAAAGAGCTCAAAGAAATGGTGCACAGCCGGAAAATACGTATCACAGAGGCAGATAAGGGAGGCAAAGTAGTCGTACAAAATGTACAGGATTATATGGATGAGGCACACAGGCAACTGAGCAATCAAAATCACTACACAAAGCTGTCTAAAGATCCAACTTGTGAAATTGCCAAAACATCCAACCAAATTTTGAAAGATATATATAACAAAGGATACATTAGTAACACCACGTTAAAATGGGCAGAGACAGAGCCTTCTCAGGTTACATGTCACAGATTCTATACCCTGCCCAAGATACACAAGCATCCATTTAAACCTCCAGGAAGACCGATCGTCTCAGGAATAAACGGACCAACGGAAAAAATCTCCAAGCTGGTAGACAGCTGGCTACAACCTTTTGTCACCAACCTTCCAACCTATATTCAGGATTCCACGCACATGCTCCGCATTATACAACAGTGGAATCTAGCATATGGGCCTTTCCATCAGGACACGAGGTTAGCGACAATCGATGTTGTTGGCCTGTACACCAACATTCCTCATGACGATCTCAAAACAGCACTACACCACTTCTTGGACAACCACTGCAGTACCGATATCCCACCAGCCACTGAAGTTGTCCGAATGGCAGACCATGTGCTAAAAAATAATGTATTTCGCTTTGATGAAAACGTATATCACCAAATCTTTGGCACAGCGATGGGCACCCCACTTGCCCCTGCAGTTGCGAATCTGTTCATGGCGTGGCTGGAACAGCAATTACTAGCCTCCAGTCCTGTTTCTATCCCTGATCATCTATGGAAACGTTTCATAGATGACATTTTTGTCTTGTGGGTGAAATCAGAAGATGAATTGGAACAGTTTATGGATCACATAAACTCGTTCCATGAAACCATCAAGTTCACCTTCAATACATCGCCATGCAGTATCCCGTTCCTAGGATATAGCCATTTCCTTAAAAGATGGATTCCTTCAAACAGATCTTTATACAAAGCCCACTGATGCACATTCTTATCTGAGTCCCCAGTCATGTCATCCTGGACATGTACACAGGAGCATTCCATTCAGCCAGTTCCTGAGGCTTAAGAGACTGTGCTCAGACAATGCTGTGTTTGAAGAAAGGGTCCGGGAAATGTCCAAACGCTTCCAGGCACGTGGCTACAAGCAAGACGTTGTCCAAACTGCAGCAGAAAAAGTCCGACGGATTCCCCGACAAGAGGCGCTCCAGTACAAATCAAAACAAGTATCAGAACCTCGCCCACCTCTGATCGTGACACACAACCCTGCCAACCCACCATTGAGATCCTGGACACGAGAGCTACATCACAGCCTCATCACCAACAGCGAGAGGATGAAAAAAGCAGTCCCTCAACCTCCTTTAGTGGCAGAAAGGAACTGCCACTCCTTGAGGACTATGCTCATGCCCTCTTGCCTACCAGCTCTTGTTGACGACTGTCCTGGATCCTACAAATGTGAGAAGGAAAAGTGTGTGTTGTGTCAGGTCCACCTTGTGGAATCCAATTCATTCAGATCGTCCAGAACGGGAGAGTTGTTCAGGCTCCGCAACAGAATGACATGCGAAACAAGCAATATCATCTACCTGCTGTTCTGTGACATGTGCACTGACGCACAATATGTTGGAGAGACAAAGAACAGTCTCAAAACAAGGTTCTACCAACACAGATCAAACATAAATAAGAACACGGGCACACACATCACATCACACTTCAACAGGCCACAACACTCACTCTCCAACATAAAATGTCTACCAATAGAGAAAGTGCACTCTGACACAAAACAAAAACGACTGCAGCGGGAGGCATTCTGGATAAGTAAATTGCAGACACTACATCCACTGGGTTTGAACAGTTTACAGTAACACGTCGCCAGCAACCATTTTTTGTGGAGCCAGAGTACCTTGAAGATCCTGACTATTTCTCCTGTACCAACATGTTCTCACCATCGATTGTTGCAGAGCCTGAATACGTGTTTGCAAAAACAGGTTTTCACCATTATTTGTTACGGAACCTCCTGTAACAACATGTTTTCGCCATCATTTGTTCTGGAGCCCGAATACTTCTCCTGTAACAACATATTGTCGCCAACAGTTCTTGTAGAGCCTGAATACTTCTCCTGTAACAACGTGTTCTCACCATCATTGTAGTGGAGCCCGAATAATTCTTCCATAACAATATGTTTTCGCCATCATTTTGTTGTGGAGCCCAAATACTTCTTCTGCAACAGCATGTTTCACCAGCATCTTGTTGTGGAGCCCAAATACTTCTCCTGTAACAAAATGTCGTCGCCATCATTTTGTTGTGGAGCCCAAATACTTCTCCTGTAACAAGATGTCGTCGCCATCATCTTGTTGTGGAGCCTGAATACTTTTCCTTTAACTACATGTCTTCACCATCACGTTGTTGTGGAACCCGGATACTTCTGTAGCAACATGTTTTTGCCATCATTTGCTGTGGATTCTGAACACTCCTCCTGTGGCAACATGTTTTCTCCATCGTTTGTTGTGGACTTCTCATGTAAGAACACGCTTTCGCTGTCATTTGTTGTGGATTCGGAATATTTTTCC
>CM065748.1:28743474-28745974 GCA_033310375.1 Conus canariensis | reverse complement strand
AGAACATGACGCTATCCCCGTTCAAAATTGAAAGCAAAGGAAACCACATTGTGGTTGTCCTGAGGTTCGATACTATAACCGATTATTCCCTGTCACGTTACTACCACAGCATCCATGCTGTGTATCGCAGAAAGTGCCCCTTCCAGGTAAACAGGGATAACACTGTGAAACACAGAAGAAGCCAAGGGTAGGCAAGGCAGCCCTTTCATCTCCATCTGGTTTATTTTTGCCAACTCTGCCCAGTTTGTTCTATTCTGCTGATTCTGACAGTGAAAAAAACTGTTTATACTGATAACCATGTAGCTGACAATGATAATCATTTGCCTTCCTCTCTTCCCCAGTCTTTGCATGATACTCAAAACAATCAACAGCAAATTTACATGAAACTGTGTGGCGTCAATACACAGTTAGTGAAAGTGTGTGATGACTCTGAGAAAAAGCGCGTAGCAGAAACAGATTTCCATATGACTGTTAGAGTAAAAAATACTGAAGGCTATGAAGAGGAAAATAATACAACCGAACGTGATTCAAAATCGATGCATTTACCCGACACAGAGCACAAAACTAATGTTAGATCAAGCACATGAGGCACAGATAGTGCCTAGCTCACTAAAGAAGCTAATGTGCAGAGCACACAGAGTCTTGTCAACAAAACATTCACACACAAATAATGGCAACTATTGAGGAAAGAGGGAAGAACTTGGTCAATCTCCTCCGTGTTTGTGGCGAAGTTAAACACATCACTTCTACCTGGAGCAAAGATGTTGTGAAAGGAAATCCTCACTATGACCCATCGTAACTGTTTTGTTGTAAAGTTGTGAGGTGGACTATTACTATGTGTGATTGACAGTCCAAGGATTAGTTACAAATGTATTTACTACCACGATGTTGGATCCATGTCATGATGAAGGTTTGTAAAGGCCAATTGTACAACGTTCTATCCACATAATTTTCGTGTATGTGCTTCCGTCCTCACTCCATTTCTCACCTGCCCTCACCCCTACCCTGTTCCCCATCCCATTCCTCCATAGTCCGTTTTGTGAAGGGCCTTAATAGCCTAAACCACATAAAACTATTCGCATTCATATTCGTTCTCTCTCTCTCTCTCTCTCTCTCTCTCTCTCTCTCTCTCTCTCTCTCTCTGAAAAGTCACAAATTGAATACGTACATAAATTGATACCTAATAAACGCCTTAATAAATAAACAAATAATGAATTTAAAAAATATATATATATACTAGCAGGGGCACCCGGCATTGCCCGGGATATGAACATTCTTTGCGATACTCACGTGATGGCAAACATGTATTAATTGTTTTGATTGACAATCAATCCCCCCCCCCAACATCTTCCCACCCCCTCCCCCGACACAGATACACATTCTGTCTCTGTCTCTGTCTCTGTCTCTCTCTCTCTCTCTTATACATTCTATTGTTTTCCGCCTGCCTCTGGCCCCTTTCCCCTAGCACGTCGAGATGCTTTTCTCGCTCGATTTTCCGCCTGCACTCACTGTTCCCATTTCCATTCTACTGATTGCCCTTAATTTTGTAGGAACAGACTTTGTGCAGAAGTAGTTTATTTCAACGGGTCTGTGTCTAATGTAAAAATAGTGTATCAGGCTTTGCACTGTACAATCATTTTTCTGGCCCCTCTCATTGCTCCCTTTTCATCCCCCTACACTGTCCCATCCATGTTGCAAAATTACTTACCGTTACTGGACATACGCATACCGAATTTTATCAATAGCGGTGTAAATTTAGAAAATAACGGTTTTTAACGGTCAATGTTAAGTTTTGGTTCATAAAATACATTGTTCAGCGCTTAAAACTGTACGTGCATACGGAATGTTATCAAGAAGGGTGAAAATTTCGAAATTCAGAAAATAACGGTTTTTAACGGTCAATGTTAAGTTTCGGATCTTGAAAATTGTATATCATTGTTTAGCGTTCAAAACTGCACATGTATATCGAATTTCTTCCAGAATACTCTAAATTGATAAAATAACGTTTTTTAACGGTCAGTTTTAAATTTCGGTTCGTAAAAGTTGTATATCATTTTTCGGCATATAAAACTGCACGTGTATACCGAATTTCATCAAGAACAGCCTAAATTTTGAAAATAACGGTTTTTAACGGTCAAATTTAATGGTCATAATGACCATCTAATGACCCTATGTTACCCGCGGGATGTTCCTGTAGGCTTATGTCAAGTTTGGTGGCGATCCGATGACTGTCGTGGCCGCCAACCTCAGAAGATGGGTTTTAAACAGTTTTTATAGGGTTTGGTGTTTTAAACGGTTTTTAACTGTTATAAATAATGTTTTTAACTGCCAAATAACGGTTCTAATTTTCGAGAAGTAGCCCTGTACCTGTGCAATGTCACAACGGCCATTTGATGAAAAGCAGAGGAAAAAGATGTCTTTGAAACCGTTATAACAGTTTTTTTTTAACGGTTTTTTAACGGTTTTATTTTTTGAGAGATTAGCCCCAAACCATCCTCGG
>CM065748.1:28688474-28738474 GCA_033310375.1 Conus canariensis | reverse complement strand
AAGAAATACTGCAACAATAGAAGCATTGATGGCAGCGTGACCAATGCAGCAGCGGTAGTGATAGCAGTGGTGTTGGCAGCAGCTTTTGACTGTTGCGCTTTGCCTATTCGTGTTCCTCTCCCACGTCCTCCCCTCCCACCAAGTGCGTGTGCATGCGTGTGTGCGTGTGTGCATGTGTGTGTGTGTGTGTGTGTGTGTGTGTGTGTGTGTGGTGTATGTGTGTGTGTGTGTGGTGTGTGTGTGTGTGTGTGTGTTGTGTAGTTGGTGGTCAAACTGCCTTTGTGTGGTGCGTATTTCTCTGATATGTAAAATGTTCATGTGATTGCTGTGGCTAAGTTCACTCCAAAACTGGCGCCGGAAAGCTATTCAGTATTCAGTAGTATTCAGTCAGTCATTCCCCTGACCGCTGGGGGGGGGGGGGGGGGGGGGGGGGGGACGTGATGAGGCAACCGCCGTTTCTCTCCAGGCTCTTCTGTTGGTGGCTGTCTTGAGATCTGGCATGGTCATTTTGGTCCAGTCCTTTATATTGTCGGACCAGCTCTTTCTCTGCCGTCCTCGTCTGCGCCCTCCTTCAACGGTACCTTGAAGGAGAGGGTGTTGTGACGAATGACGTGGCCAAACCATCTTCCGTCGTTTGACGGTTGCCAGAAGTGGTTCGTGGGGCCCAACTAGGTTAGTGACCAGGTTCCGCACATAATCATTGGTCTTGTGTTCTTTGTAGCAGATGCGGAGTAGTTTCCTCAGGCACCTGGTCTCAAACGCCTGGATTCTTCTTTCTGTTTCGGCCATCAGTGTCCATGTCTCGCAACCATATAAGAGGATGGAGACCACTAGTGACTTGTAGAGCCGGAATTTTGTGTGGAATTTGATGTTGCTCTTCCACACTCTGTTCAGTCTGGCCATTGCTGCTGATGAGGAGTTGATCCTGATACGGATTTCTGCTGTGCAGGTGCCATCTTTGGACAGGGATTCTCCCAAGTACCTGAAGTTGAGAAGATGAGAAGGAACAACAGAGTGAAAAAAAAAGAAGACAAGAAGAATGGGGGGAAAAAAACGAAAGAATGAAAAGGTTGGATAGACACAAGACGTGAAAGAGGATGAAACAATAGTAGCAGCAGTACTGGAAACAGCAGCAGTAGTAGTAACAGTAGCAACAAGAACAACAACAAAACGACATTAGCGGCAGCAAGATGAATGGTAATATTAAGAATTAATCATTTTTGTTTAAATCGGAGTACGCAACTGGGAAAAGCGCCCCAGCCAAATCACATTGAGCGAAAATCAGCGTTTTGGATTTACTTAACACTAAATGTGTTTCCCGATGGAAGTAATAGCTACAATAGTACACTGCAACTTAAAACGTACATCGAATATTTGGTAGTCTGGATGAAGCGGGGAGATGGGAGCAGAGTTGCAGAGGGCACGCATGTGGAGTGGGAGGAGGGAGATGCAAAAGAGGAGGGGGAGGGGGTTGCAGGCGGCGCTTTAGATCACTCCACATTCGTCCAAGAATGCTCTTCTTTTGTAGTCTGCCGCTTTATTTACAATACTTCAAGGTGAGACGTGAAGAATGCAGTAATACTGCCCAACCGCGTAGATCAACGGCAGCCATACAACAGACTTATCAGAGGCAAATCGCCCTGCATTCAGTCCTCATCATCACAATAGCAGCTGGTAACTCCAAGCACCCAGAGGTGTAAAAAGAAGAGAAAAACAAAAGAGAAAGAAAAGAAAAGAAAGAAGGAAAGAAAGGAAGAAAGAAACAAAGAAAGAAGTAGAGGAGGAGGAAGAAGAAATATTGAGTGTTGGTTGGAACTTGAAGTTAAACTATCGAGCGTGTTCCCAATACAACTTGGGATACCATCTAAAACTGGCTTGGCTTGCCTTACTACCATACAGTCACTGATGATAGTCACTGCTGTGACTTGACTGCTGTAACATGGTGGAGGATGGGTTGAGAGGGGGAGGGGGGGGGTGGTGGGTGGTGGTGGACGCTCGATCCTACGGCTGATGGCGCTGCCCCTTTTGCTATCATCTTGTCATAGACGTGGGTGGTCGATCCCGCTGCTGGGAGCGCTGCCTGCGACGCTGCCGTCTCATCGTGGGGAGTGGGTGGGATGACTGATCTCGCGTGAGGCTGGCCACACGCCACAATTAATCCATGTGAGCGTTTTGAGGCCCACCATAAGATTGAGCCAGTATTTCATGTTAAACTGATGATTGATCAAAAGAGCAACTCCCCATTCCGTTCAGGG
Organism: Conus canariensis; assembly: GCA_033310375.1. Taxonomy (NCBI): domain Eukaryota; kingdom Metazoa; phylum Mollusca; class Gastropoda; order Neogastropoda; family Conidae; genus Conus; species Conus canariensis. The sequence goes on along the minus strand of CM065748.1, from coordinate 28,736,219 downwards.
TTGGTTTTACATCCTATTGGCCTGAGGCTCTTAAGAACAAGAGTACTGCAGACGTAGGTCTGCATCTTTAGTTGCAACTGCTGTCGCAGGCAGTAGTGGGTGAGTTGCTCGTCGTGTTTCTCTCTCCCTGAACTCTTGTTCCTCTTGAACAATTCAGTTCAATTTTGGTTGTTGGTCGTCCGATAATGGGCGTCGGTGTATATTGCCTCCTTTCCCCAATCATCAGGCTGTCTTCAGGACCACCGGGCGGCCTTCTTCATGCTCAGGTGGCGATGGTCCTGTGCTGGCGGGAACACGCAGACTGCGGCGGAGTGGACAATTTTTCAACCCAACCCCATAAGGAGTGCCCCCATGTCTGCCACACCTCAGAACATGGTATCCCGGGCCATGGTAGTCGCAGTCAGGTAGCGCTCCATCGTCGATCGCCCCACATCTCCAGGAGCCGTCTCCCGGCGACACAGGCTAGACCCGTCGTCACCTATATGGCTCGAAGGTTAACTGCACTGCCCGACACTGACCTCTCACATCAGTGTCCCTCAAAGGAGAGCTGCCGCCTCTCCCCTGGCCACTCTCACAGTGGACGACGCAACTCCCGCCAATTCTTTTCCTATCACCGCCCCCTTAGCTGACGTCACATTTCAGGCCTTTGCACTCACCCAAGACCCCATCTTTGCGGCAGCTGGAAACCCCAAATAGTCCCATTCCTTTGATTTTAATCTGTTTGTTTGATACCACCTGGCTTGTACCTTGATGGCCATATGAATGAAAATGAGATCAACTTTCAGACACAATAACAATTCTGAAAACAATCTCATTGCGTCAGTCTATAAATGCTCGACTCCTTAAGGGAGGCAACACCGCAACAGACCTTGGCGTAGTAACTTTTGGTAAACAGCCGGTTGGGCCAGTTCATTCTCAAAGGCGACACGCCGTGTGTAGACCGAGTGCGGGTGACGAGGGCGGTTTTGCACAGGGAATGCCCGCGGAATGGGCGAATGCCTGTGCGGTTGTGGGCAGTATTTCCGCTCAGTCTTCATCTGTCCAACAGATTCTTTAGTAGTTTCCCATTTTATTTACATTACGTCTTGGTGAGACGTAAAGAATGCTGTGATACGGCCCAACCGCACAAAACTGTGACAGCCGTACAACAGCACGTTATCAGAGGCAGATTGCTCTTCATTGAGTCCGTGTCATAATAACAGCAGCTGGCCACTTCCAGTTAACACAGAATGACAAATAAAAAAAAAAGTTTTCTTTCTATCTTTCTTTGTACTTCTACTATATTTTCTTTCTTTCTTTTTTTTTTTTTTCTTTTTTTTTTTGTGTGTGTGTGTCGTCTTCCGTGCCACTTAGGTGGCATTGCTTCCACGCCACTCATTTCAGCTTTCAGTCCACAGCCTCTCCCTGGCTTGTCCTACTGCGGCAAATCAAGTGTAGCAGTCAATAACAAGCTGTCACGAGGCAACCTACAAGAGTTACACTGCAATGCTCCTCAGTTACTTCCGAGTTATTCAGTGGCCCATGTTCTGATCCAAATCATGCAGAGCATCACCTACTAAGCTCCCTAGTTGCGGAGCCAGCCTGAGTGAGCTCTCCCTCTGGAAGACGCAACTACGTCGATCTGTCTAGTAACAGTTCCTATGAATTTGCCAATACCGACAGAACCCCACCAGAGGAAATCAAAACTGAGGTCACTGAGGTCACAATGAGAGTAAGACATGAGTGGCCACAAAATTTGAGACATTTTTTTTTTTTTAAATGCCGATCAACCAAAATGAGGATGGTAAAGGTAATGCTTCCATTCTTGTCTGAGACTACATCGCAAGGCAGCACCCTGCGCTTACTTCCATAATACATCCCAGTGTTAACCAGGCCTGAGAGATACAGACACCTTCAAGATATTTGACCACTCTCAGAGACGCATCCAGTAAGTGGATGAAACTCGGCTGTATGGTCCCAGTCATCCCAGTTGCTTGAGTCCATAGCAGACTCAGCTCCGGGGAGGGACCGATCTGTGAAGAAGAACACACACACACACAACACACACACACACACACACACACAACACGCACGTACGCACGAACACACACACACACACACACACACACACACACACACACACACACACACACACACACACACACACACAAATGGCTCTGATGCGAATAAATTATAATCCACACCTCCCAGCCGGGAGTCCGCGTTGCTAACTACTTGGCAAGGGCGGCTGGTTCCTGTTGTAACCAAACTTTGTCTGAAGATGGAGCTTGGCCTGTGTTACAGTTTTGGGCGGATCTGTGGTATCAGAGCAAGATCAAACGATGGATCTAGGAGCTTTCAGCCAGATCAGTGTGTACATAGGTTGTAACTACTTCAGTCCGTGCCAATTGTTACTTCCCCTGACGGATAAAATAGGTCCGAGAGGATATGTTCACCTTTTCGACAGATCTCCTCACAACAAACTGTCCACTGACAAGAACATTGTCAGTTTAGTGTTAACGAACTGCGGCTCTCCACCAAGTAATCAATTCTCATGGAATATCAAAATTTCAAGTGTTGCGCACACTGAACGTGTGTGTGTGTGTGTGTGTGTGTGTGTGTGTGTGTGTGTGTGTGTGTGTATTCATGTTCCATTTAAAACAGACAGACAGACCAAAAAGCAAACAAACTAGAAAAGTGAAAACAGGTGCGCATATTGAGATATGCGAACGTGATTTCACTCTTCAAATGTGTTTGGTGGTTTGTTTTCCTCACTCATATTTTGTTCCTAAGAATGTCAGAGATATCGGCCACTCCCACAAAATTAACCTTTCTGTACCGTAAACTACTGATCAGCCGACGCCGCCTTTGCTGAACGAAGTTGGTAGTGATTACCTACACACAGACGAGATTGGTAGTGACATACAAAAACAAAACGAAAAGTATCACAAACCTATATAACAACTCTACCTTCGTCTGGAAAAAAAAAAATATCTAAGCATAATTTTCCCCAGAATGTAATTACGAAAGAAACAAATCTTGGCACTCTGTTGTGTGTTTGTTTGTATTGTCTGGCCTGCCAGAGGAACACAGTAGTCCTGCCAGTGAATACTTAGTGCAGTCTGCTGTAACCCCTTGAAGATGAACGACTAATCCTTCGTACGTAGGATATTCTGATCAACAGGACTCTAATCTGAAATCTGTAAAGGTATTATTTCATACAGAAATTTAGATCAGGTTATCTGGCCCACCGGCACGAGAACAATATCACCTTGAGTCATTTATGCCACTAGTATGACCCAGTTTCGGTTTGGCACCAGCAGGTAAACACTGGGTGAACACTACTTTCTTTAGAAAAAATAAAGGAAAGGAAAAAAAAAAAAAGGAAAAAAAAAAAAAAAAAAAGAAGAAAAGGAAGTTGGGGTGGGGTGGGGTGGGGGATGTGAGGTGGAGGGGAGGAAAAAGAAAAAAAGTAAGGTGGTTGCTAGTGGCGTTTTGTTCACATCGTCAGCTAGACTTCTCCAGAGCTGCCGCAGCGGTCCACAGTAGAGCCGGGTCAGTTGTATGGGGGGAGAGGGGAGTTTGGGGAGAGTAGCCTAAAAAAAAAAAAAAAAAAAAAAATCTGATAGGACAGGGGAAGGGGGGGGGGGGGGGGGGGGGGGGGGGTTTGGGGGTCGTTCTTCTCCAGTGGGTACACGTGGGAAACCTGCCAAAACTGATGCGAAGGGCGGGGATAGTGGGGGTGGGGGGGTTGGGGCTAATAGAAACCCTAGACAGCTCCCCACTCGTCCGACCCTACATATTGACGAATAGCTTTCAACAAATCTCACAGCAATGAGTCACGACTGTCAAATCGCAAGCTTCGGTGGAACATAAAAGAATGCTTTGGAAAGAGTTCAATACATCAACCAACTGGCACAGTCCGAGCTTTCAACAACCCTCATGATAATGACTGACAAGCTTAGAACATACGCTAAATTTTTTGAAAAGGTATTTAAAAAAATAAAAGGTTATCTTTGTTCATTGGAGTTTTAATTCTTTCTTTCGTCGTCTTCTTTTCCAGTACATGATTACAACCCGAAAGTGACAACATGTAAACGTATGAATGGTGGAGCGCGCATCAGCTAACACAGAACGCACGCAGACACGAACAAATACACACGCTTTGCGCCAGATTGAGAATCGCCGTGTCCAAAGACGTTGTGGCAGAAGGATCGGCATCTTCCCTCTCCATCGCTTTTTGCCTTTGTCGGAGTCCCAGTCATCCGCGCAGTTAACTGACTACAGGGCTGCCCTCTAATGTATGCCAGGTTTTTACTGTGCGCCGGTCTGGGAGGTCAGCCAGCTGCCTGCCTTCGCTCCAGAGCGAACCACCGTGTATATGTGCTTCACTTGAAACTTGACATCAGATTTGACACTATTAGCTGTGTGGTGAACAGCCAGCCGACCCGAGAACCGGAGGCAGATACAGATCCAATTAATTCAACAGAAACCGGAAAAATGCTTTCAATTTGCTCAATTGAACTCCAACCGGCATAAAGCGGAAATACTGATCCTGCCCCATCTACTCCTTCTCCATGTCGTACGATGTGCGGAGCAGACGATACAGAGTGGAGGTCATGTGGTATGAGTCAGCCGTAAATAATTGAAAAACCTTCATAATAAAAATCCATCCATACATTAAATCTATTATGGATTGGTACAATTGCAACAAATTCAGCATCTCCGACACGTTACAAAGAACATGTTTTTATATCCAAATGTTTTCTTGTTTTGAGACCGGAACTGTTTCCTGCGAAGCTGCATGAAATAGTTCTGCGCAATGACCAGCCTTCAAAATAGTCCCTAAATTATAAGATTAATCCAGCCGCCCATCATTATTTTCCAAACATTGATGCTGTTTTTCAACACAAATAAGAAAGAAAGATAATGAATTCATTTGAACATATTGAATAGAAACGACCGATGTCACGCCTAAGAAAATTCGAGTATGTGATGAGGTCGCGTGAAGAGTTCAGTATTTGTGGAATGACACGAACTGTATGGGATGACAGAAAATCAAAGATTGTTTATAGAGCCGCGATAGGGAGATGAAGTGGTGGATTTTGGAATTTCGTAATCCGGGAAACGACCAAGTGTGTTGAAGTGATGTGATTATGCTTAGTACATAGCAGACGGCGTTTGGAATGAGGGTCCGTGTTTGATTGGAGGAGGTGATTTCAGACAGACCAGAAGATAGGAAGGAGGTGGGCCGGCTGCTTTTGATGTAATTAAACACAACATCCAGGTGTTGGAACGCTCAAAATGTCTTTATCGGACAGGTGAGTGTAGTATACTATTTTCACTTTGTAGAAAATTTGCAGTGCACAAATGTAGAATGTGATGGTGTCGCTGTTGATTTCGATCAAGACGAAGTCTGGAGAAACAGAATCATTAGAACGCAGCGATTGTCAGACTCATTAGTGTATAGTTTCTGAGGTCATTTTCAAGATTAAAATGAAATAAGCAATTATGGGCATTGTGATAAAATCGTATCACAATAATTTGTTTACTTTCTTAAAGTTTTGTTGTGTTACGTTGCAAAACTTGCATGCCCAGGTGGCAGGTAACACAGGTTTTATAACTAGCAGTTCTTACTCATATAGCTCAAGTTTTCAGCTAAATGAATAGGTTACATGTACTAGTCAACAAATATAATGATAGTGGTCCGTAAAGAAAAGAAAAAGCAGCTCAAGAATCATTGTGCTGTGTTAAAAATTATAAACAAGATTTTGTTGTTGTTGGTGGTGGTGGTGGTGGTGTGTGTGTGTGTGTGTGTGTGTGTGTGTGTGTGTGTGTGCTGAGTAAGGCGACTGCAGATGAAAATCTAAACAAATTTGAAAAGTTAATGACAACACACCGCCAAGAAACATAGACAAACGAATCTCAAGACGAAACATGACGCATTTCGACCTCTTGGGTCTTCTTCAGACAAGAAACAGCATTTAGGACAACGAAAATGAACGTGCAATCACTAATCTTCATCCAATTCGGTACAAGATAGGCATTTCTCAGTGGTGCGTTATCAATAACTTTTCAAAAATTTTTTTCAGCATTTTTCATCAAGTGTAGCAATGAGTGACAGTGATAGAAAATTATCCTCTCACATGACTGCACAAAATTCATCTGCCTAGGTGCAGGTGGGCTGGCTTACATTGCTGAATAGTGTGTAGACTCTGTGTGTGCTTTTGTAGTTGCTTGTAAGTTAAATGGGATTGTGTAAGATGACCACAAAGTACAAGTGGTGAATGGATGTATAAATATGGTCTTCTAGGTCATTCATCAGTTGTGGATTACTACTAAACCTGCTTATTTCCCCCACAATTTTTACTTGTCCTCCTTAAGTAAGGATATTATTGATTAAAGTAAAGTTCTACCGATAGTGCAATGACAGTTCAGTAGGGAAATTCAAGGACTGCGTGTAGCGCACATTTATGATGCTCATCTGAGAGGGAGAAATGAGAGGAACTTCCATGCTAACAAGGAACAGTGCCTTGATGATTTATGAAACACCTTTTCTCATTGAGACATTGCTCGTTGGGGTTCATTCTGAGAAAAACAAAGATAGGGGAGGGTTGGAGTTCTGCATGTGCAAGTGTGGTGGTGGGTGAATGGGGGGATGGGAGGAGGTGAAACTGTGCAAGTGAAAAAGACAGGAAGAAAGTGTGATCAGTTGGCTGTAGAGCTGACTGTAAGTCTCTTCTCACTGACCCTGTCAAATACTGGTTTCCGAACGGACAAGGGGAGAGAGTGTTTCCGCTTGTCCGCCAGAAGGTTTAGTTCTCCTAACAATTGCATGGATGGATATTTTGAGTCATGAGATTAAACTTTGGTGCATTTTTGACTTAGGATTTTCTTGCATTTTTTTTTTCCAGTTCAGTGCACACACCAGTTTTATAAATTCGTCTAGCTCTGATTAAAAAAAAAAGAATTGATTGGTTGACAGTTAAATTAGTAGTTGTGGACAATGACTGTAAAATTTTATTGCAGCCGTGGATGCTTTTTTTTGCATCCAGCTGTGAACAAATAGTACTTTTTATGATTCATCCAGCATCTGTCACAGTGCCATTAGGACACACTAACTTTTTACATCTAGTTGCAAAGTGAGGCGACTGAGGCGTGAATCTAAACAAATTTTAAATATAATTGATAGCTCACCGCAAAAAAAAAACTGTAGACAAACGAATTACGAGACAAAACATGATGCGTTTCAACCTCAGGTCTTCTTCAGGCAAGAAAACAATCAGGACAACGAAAATGAACGAGCAATCACTTATCTTATCTTGCGCTGAAGTGGATGAAGAAAAGTGAGTGCTCATTCATTTTCGTTGTCATGAGTGTTTTGTATCTTGCCTGAAGAAGACCTGAGAGGTCGAAACACATCGTGTTTTTTCTTGTGATTCGTTTGGTTACGGATTTTTTTGGCGGTGAGCTGTTAATTACATTTAAAATTAACTTTTTACAATCGATTTAACAAATAGAGTATTGGATGTACTGAATTTAGAAGCTAAAGCATGTGTTGATGTTTATAATTCTGTACAGTCCAGTATTTTTTTTCACGAGAACCCACTGTTGCCAAATGTAAATTGTCCTGGTTGTTGTTGTTCTTCAGTTCAACGTCTTCTGACTAAAGGTGATATCAGACGATGTGTGTGAGTGAGTGTGCGTGCATGCATGTGTGTGTATACATGTGTTTGTGTATGCGTGTGTGTATATGTGTGTGTGTGTGTGTGTGTGTGTGTGAGAGGAGAGAGAGAGAGAGAGAGAGAGAGAGAGAAGGAGTGTGTGTGTGTGTGTGTGTGTGTGTGTGTGTGTGTGTGTGTGTGAAATTCTGATTCGTGTCCAACTCATGTGTAAGCTTATAGTCATAGGCAGGTGATTTCCACAGGAGATCTCATTTCAATAACATTCTGTGTTGATTCCAAATCAACTTTAAGCACTAAAGTCTTTTAATACGAAACTGAGCTGTAGGCAAACCAGTACAGTAGTACAGATGTCTCACATTGTCCATTTCTCAAGGCGGGGCACCAGTTTCAACATTGTTGTTCAGATTTTTCATTCTGTGGGCTGTCTGCAGTTTACTGTAAAGGCAGTTGAATGAGCTGATTGGACAATGAAAATGAACATGATGAATAAAAAAATTTCCATTTCAGTTTGTTATTCCCATTAATTATCTGTACAGGAAGGCTGCTGTCACAAATTTTCAGTTCACTGCTTACCAAACACTATTGTAATTAAAAAGAAGAGAGAGAGAGAGAGAGAGAGAGAGAGAGAGAGAGGAGAGAGAGAGAGAGAGAGAGAGAGCAGTGTCTTTCATACACAGTTTGGGGGAAGGGGGAGGGAGGGGCTGTATTTCTTAAGTTAATTCAAGTGTGTATCTGATTTTTTTTTTTTTTAGTCTGCATTTTCATTCTTTCCTTTTTCTTCTTCAATTCTTAAACATGCATTTCATTTGAATTAAGTTGACTGTCTTAATAATCCCCCCCCCCTCCCTTTTTTTTCTTTTAAGACCATATTTTCTTTCTTTGATATTGCAACCATTTCTGATTTCACTGAATCATGAACAAAACAAAAATGTTTTGAATATTTCCTTATGTACATTGATTTACAATTCACTATTGATAGTGTTGGGTGGATGCTGGTATCTAGGTCATGGTCTGACCACAAAGATACATGAACACAGTATCAACTGTCAAGTGAATATTACACCTTCCCTCTGCGCAGTTTGTTTGCAGCAATTTAGACAATCTTCTATGAATGTTTCGTTGCATTCTACTGTTTCAAATCAATCTGTTACTTTTAAAGTTGTCGGTATTATATTAGCATATTATTGACACTGATCTTAGTATATTATAACCATTATTTGTCCATAAAGGTCTGACAGCATCGACTGGTTGAGTTTGCAACAGTTAGAATTGTCTGAGAGTGAGAGTGAAAAGCACAAAGCAACACAGTTATTTCCCCCTCCAATCTTTTTCGTTTTTGACCCTTTTTTTTTTTTTGTTCTTTCTTATTCAATTTCTTTTTCTTGTTTGTACTTAAGGTAAGTTCAGATCTTCATATTTTGCAGTTTTTGTGGTTGAAATTCTTCAGGGATGTAGAATGGTGTGGTTTGAATTTGCAGAATAGACAGTGATTAGTTGAGTACATAAAGGAGCATATGGTTTGATGAAATTTTCATCAGCTTTTTTCAGTTTGTGGTGTGACAGAATTATTTACCCTTCATTTACTGAAGCATATGAAAGGAAATTGGCTTTGAAAAGTTTGTAGAAAGAAATTTGAGGTGATGTGTGAATATTTGTATGTTGTGCCAGTAGATACTGCGTGCTTAAAAAAAAAAATTGATGTGTCTGTGCTGCTAGGCACTTTCCAACGATGAATACTGCTGATGGATATTACATTAGCTTGCTTGAAAATGTTGCTGTTTGAAATATGTTTGAGTTTTTTATGTGCCAGTGTAAGTGACTGGTGTACGCATAGTCTTCATTTTGCTGTATTTATATTCACTACTTAAGTACTTTTAACAATGTGAAAGTTAAACCAATGGATGTAAGTAACAGCTGTAGTGAGTACATTAGGTGAGAAAGAGAGAGAGTGAGAGAGAGAGTATGTGTGTGTGTGTGTGTGTGTGTGCGTGTGCGAGTGCGAGCAGGCATGCATGTCATGTGTGTGTGTGTGTGTGTGTGTGTGTGTGTGTGTGTGTGTGTGTGTGGTGAGAGAGAAAATCATTCTTATTACTGAACATGTGCAGTTTGTCTCATTCAGCTTGAACATGGTTAGCTGCGAATAGTGCAGAAAAGGTCTAAAACTAAAAGTTATTCATCCATCTGGTTGCATGCTTTGTTCTAGACCGTAGTTCTTAGACACACAGGGCCAGTGTTACTTTTGAATGGGTGGTATCCTAGATTCCTCATATGCAGTTCATGGTCAAAAATGAATTTAAAAACACTGAATTGATAAATATATCATTTCGTCACTTGTGATGAGCTTGAAGTGCACTGTCAAGAAGTATGAACTAATGCTGTGAGCATACATAATTTACCAAACTGAAAGAGTATAATGCTCAGTAAATTATCATTGGTCTGATTATGAAAAGAATTTTTTTTTAAAGAAAGGAAGAAAAAAAAAGTCTAATCAATGTATGTGTGATGAATGTTTATCACCAAAGAACAATTCCCTGCTTTACAGGCTATGTTTCTGTGCAGTGTAGAAATCTACGATATTCTTTTGTGAAGATGCCTACCTTAGACTACCTTCCAGCAGGTCTGAAAGTGAAGGGCCAGATAGTAAAACACCCCAGAATTTTCCACAGTCATTGCATTAGCTAACACAACAGGGTTTTTACTGAGCTCTACCCAGCTGAGAGGAAACGCATGCACGCACACACACACACACACACACACACACACACACACACACACACACACACACACAGAGTCACACATACACGCACGCGCACACACACTCGCTCTTTCTCTCTCTCTTCCAAAGCACATTCATCCTGAAGGGCAAACTTGTGTGGTGAGCTTGAGGCATTTCAGTTGATGAGTGTTATCAGCAGCATCCATTGCCTCTCTTGGGTCCAGCCACCGCCTCTCGGTTTTGCCCCTCCTTCTCCCCCCATTTTCCAGTTTGCAGAGCTGATAACTTGGGCTCCCTTCAGCAAAGCCTATCTGGTTAGTCAGCACATGGGGTTCTTTTAGGGCTGTGTATTATTATATGCAGTTTTTTTCCTTTCTTCCTTTCTTTTTTCTTCTTCAAGTGGATTATTCATAGATTTCACTTTCTGTTGATTCTGTTTCTTACTTCTGGTTCTTGGTGTCAGTTGATCTAGATTTAGTTGATTTGTCTGCTTGTTATTTTACTGGCAGACCTATGCTATCTCCCATTAAAGATAGAGTAATTGTATTTTGTCTGTTTTATTTATTTGGTTTGGGAAAAACTGCGATTCTGTAATATAAAGAGGTTTAGTGAATTAAGTAATTACATGTTTTCAGGTTTAGCATCCAAACTTATCAAGGTAATTTGGCAGACCGGTATTACTATTCCATGGAAGTGCGATCTGTCTCGTAGACCTATTTTACTTTACAATTGCATCACTACAATGAGAACACGTGAAGATGTACTGTGAATAAAAATCGTTTTGAAATCTTTTGCAATTTACAACATGCAGCATTCTTCCCTTGAAGATGGGTGATTTTAAAAATTTTACTTTACACCTCTTAACAAGTGTAAAAGCCTAACAATGGAAGCAGTTAAAAAAACAGGAACTTTGGGTGCAGAATGCTGTTAAGTAGAATTTAGCTGATACCAAAATGCTGTTTTGATGTTAAAAAATGTGAAATTTTGACTGCCAGACACGAAAAAATTTAATGTCTGGTGTAGCTCTTGTGTCAAATACACCATATCTGTTATGAAATAACATTTTTCATTAGCTAGCACCTAAAACTGAAACGTGAGTCCATTTCTAGGTAAAAGGAGAAATTGAAGAGCTTTTTTTTAGACTGCCATCACATACACATAGCACCGCCAAAGGGAACAGCTGCCTTGCTGTCATCAACTCACAGCATGTCATGATCCAGTGATTGTTGGGCACCACCAGGAGTCAAACACAAGGTTTGACTGAACTTGGTGCTCTGCCAGTAGTGCCACTGAACCAGCCCGGCACTACCTTATGACTTTCAGGTTGTGTGCAGCTTCCTGGCTTAGCATCCCGACAGACATGTGAAAAATGTGCATGCGCATGGCGGTGCGGGGCGGCACGTACAACACAACCACCACACACACACACACACACACCACAACACACACATCACACAGCAACACACCACACACACACAACACACACACACACCACACATGCACATCACACAACAAGTGCACACACAGCACACCACAGCAACTTCAAACACTCACACATCACTCCACACAATGGCTCACACATCAGGCACACACATGCTAACTTCTGCACTCACTCACTTACACACACTCACACATCGGCACACAGCAACTCTCACACACACATCACACACACCACACACACACACACACACACACACACACACACCACACACACAACAACCAACACACACCACACACACACACACACACACACACACACACACACACACCACACACACACAACCAACACACACACACACACACACACACCAACCAACACACACACACACACACACACACACACACACACACACACACACACACAGAGGGAAGGACTGGCAATAGTGCTGATGGTCGCTAACTCGTTGGTCAAAATCATATTAAGCCTATGATCTGTACTCTCAGCTCGATTTGTTACCAGCTGTGGCCAGTTATTGCATTTCCTGCTTTCAGTGCATTTTTCCCTTTTCTTTTTTGTTTTCCAGTCGTAGTCAGAGTGTCTCGGTTAGTGGGTGTGAGCTGGGTTTTAGATAGATAACTGTTTTTTTTTTCTTATGTCATTAATATGAGCAGCTATTATGGCTAGAGATGCTTGCATGGTAGGTTTTCTTCAGCACATGTGACACCTGTGTTGAATGTCTACCAGCTGTTTGACTTTTCAGCCAACATGTTCCAGCCCATACTTTGGATTTGGAGTACCTCTCCGAGTCCATGATGTTCTGCTAGAAACAGAGAGAAGTCATAGCAGCCAGCTATCTGTAATTTTTCAGGAATGGACCTATTTTGATAATCATTATCAGAATCAAGAATTTGTTTAACAGAAAAATTCACTTAAAAAAAAAAATAAATAAAAGGTGGGATCTGGCTATAATTTTTTCTTGAAAGGTCTGATCAAGCTGCCCATCAGTCTGTGGGGATATTTTGTTTTGTTTTGTCAGCCCTGATTCAGTTCCCATGCATTGATTAGTGTGTTAGTTAAGATTTCATGTTTCATTTCTTTTAGTTTTCAAGCCCTGCAATTAGTTACTGAAATAGGTGTATTTTGATCATGTAAATTCTGTACAACGATATAGGCAACAATTTTGTTCTCTGCTATCTCTCTCCAATCAAAACTGGTTGGGTGCTGCATCCGGAATCAAGCCCCATAAACACAACAAAGGTTTGCTATGGCTAAAGCATTGATGGGACTGGGCCGCTTGCTCATATCCAGGGACTGTATCCTCCTTACTCAAGTCACACAGTACCAGAAATTCTCTGAATGTGCTGCTTACTTTTTGTTTAATTTTCAATGCGCTTGTCACACTCCTAAGAGATGATCAAACGCACAGTGCAGTATTTTGAAGGGTAAATGTTATGCGCAGATTGAAAATGGGAGTAAATGTGAGCTCCAGAGAACGGAATACATACAAACTGTATGTCATCAGGAGCCCAGCTGATGAAATATTCAAAATGTTTGAAAGGAGGGTACAGGAGAGGGTGCTGACCTCTGCCAATGTTGAACAGTCCTTTAGTCATTTGATGTGGGCAGCATCCGGATCCTCGCCAGATCTTACTATGGAACAAGTGGATTTTTTCCCTGTTGAAATTTGTATGTTTTCTGCTGTGTTTTGCAGTAGATGTTGTTAAAGAAAGTGAAAGAAAAAGAAAAAGCTATAGAGTTACCACTGGTTTCAGTTAAGCTAGCATGCCCCACTTGTGTGTTGTTTTGTGTGGTGAAACACAACTGGCACAGATAATTTCATTGGAACTGAAGAAGCATTCTACATAAAATTAAAATAATGGCACATGTTCTTATTTATGGTGGCCTCAAACTTCCAGATGTAGAAGACTGGAATTGCCTCCCACCTGGCAAGTCTGCCTGACCCTCTGTCCCTCCTCACTCTGCTTGACATCTGAATCCCCATAGCACTGGCTTGACAACAAACATAATAGATGTTAGAATGTCTTGAGATCTCCACTCTCAGTCTGTTGCACTATCTGTATTATGTTTGTTTATCGCTATTGAGCTCTCTCCGAAAGACACCAAACAGCTCCAATCCTGTCAGGGGGTATAACTGTGCAGTGACTAATATGAAAAAAAAAAAGATTCTGTCCCTTGAGGTATAGTACTGCGGTCACAGTTACATTGTAGTTCAAGTTGCCATTTAGTTTAGTGCTCGTCATCTCTCTCTCTCACTCTTTCTCTCTGTCTGTCTGTCTGTCTGTCTGTCTGCCTGTCTGTCTGTCTGTCTGTCTGTCTGTCTGTCTCTCTCTCTCTCTCTCCTCTCTCTCTCTCCACACACACACACACACACACACACACACACACACACACAATGTCTTGCACTGGTTGACTTGCTAATATATTTGTCTTGAAAGTATTATCCAATTAGTCCAAATGGACAGCCAGTATGAGAAACCCACTCTGTCTTGAGAGAACAGCTGTCCTGAAAAACAGTATACTATACAAAATGTAAGACATGATCGTTAATTTTCAAAAGGCAAATGAAACAAACTACAGCATTACTGGAACACGACAAAAAAGCAGAAGAGCACACAAAACAAAGTGTGAAGTAACACAGTTTTAATGCACGACACAAAACAGGACAAGAAATTTTCGGCAATATGCCTTCCTCAGCGACAAAAAAACCAAAACTGTACAGACATAAACATGCGCAATACTCCCCTTGTGAAGCCAAGGGGAGTATTGCGCATGTTGATGTCTATAAAGATAAAGAAATGGAATTGTTATAGAAAAAAAAAGACTTTTATGAATTGAGGGCTTCTGTGGATACAACTACTAGTAGATGGTTGTAGCTATTTTGATGACTTCCTCCCAGTAAATCAGTGGCACACTACTTAGCAAGTAATTGTTTCTCCTGTGACCTGTCTTACATGTAGGGCTAGGACTAGGAGCATGGTATGCATCCCTTCATAGCTCAGTTTTCTTTGATCTTGCATCTCAGCCCTGTCCCTTCTTCCCATCTGGGAAAGACAAAAATGGGATTTTGGCAGTTGAGCATTCTGAGCAGAGCTTTCAGAGAATGCTCTTTTGACTCCAGTGTCTGAGTGGTCAGCACTTAGGACCAGCTGGCCAGAGAGCTTAGGGTGGAGGGTAGCTGGCGGTTATTCAATCAGAGTACAGTGGTGCCCTGTGGAACCAAGGACCAAGTTCTGGCCACAGAGAGTAATATAAAGGCTCTGTTGAGCTCAGCTGTTTGTGAGAGGGCCAGTTGTCAGAGAGAGAGAGAGAGAGAGAGAGAAGAGAGAGAGAGAGAGCTCCTGTCGCTCTCTTTCTGGTTTTTAAGATTTCTTACTGTTCACTTCTTGATTCACTGTTTTGGCATTCCTAGGGTGAGCACCCTTTTTTTTTTTCCTGACACCCTTTTTTTTTTTCCTGACGACATGTTGGTGCCAGTGTGTCACAGAGTCTGTGCAAACGGGGTCAAGTGTTGGTGGGAGGATGGACCTGCCTTGTACAGGGGGAGATCACTGGTGAAAATTGCACACTGCCAGTTCATTGCCTTTTGTTGTTGTTGTTTTCTGTTTACGGTGAAGTGCTGGGAATGAGTTCATGCTCTGAGTGAATCAGTAGCTTTGCCATGAAGTGTTTAGAGAAAGAATGCGTCTTTTGTTGTTGTTGCTTGAAATGAACAGTCTCGCTTGTTTAAATCCTGTGAAGTGACAAGGAAATTTGTGCAGTTTTTACCTCAGCTTTGTAATGGCAGACCACTGGTTTAGTAGTTCATAGTCCGATGATGACCTTTGAACAGGTAATAATGTTACAGAACCCAAGTAATGTTCAGAGAATGATGTGATGGGGGTCTTCATTTCCTATAAAACAGGAAGATTACTGCTGTGTTGCAACAGTTTCCATATGTGTTTGGATATCCCTTAATACAGAAGAGCTCCCACATAAAATACATGCATGCCTACATTCCACCTTGCTGTTTAATTAACCACGCCCATGATTCGCTTCACTTGAGTCGTTCACTAGGTCAGTGTACAAGTATGCAAACGTGTACGGATGATAAATCAGAGCTCAATTTCCCACACTTCAGTGCTCCTCAGCCCAGGGGCAAGAAATGAATAGAAGTTAGAACTATGCATGCTTCAGTTGACAGCGCCAGATTAAGGTATGCATCACATGTCCCTGTAAGTTGTAGAGTGTAAATGTCAGTAGTTCTGCTCACTGAATCAATGTTTAAACATGTTACTGGAGGGGATGATGGGTGGTACCGGGGAACCTACAAGTTCACTCATGTTGATTTTCAGTTGAGGCTGGGGAAAGTGAAAACAGTCAGTTACTGGTCTCTGTTTTGTGAGGTAAGATTGCCATTAACCATGAATGTCAAGCTTACCGGAGGGAGTGAGGGCTGGGGTGGGGAAACTACAGGTTCAGATTTTCAGTTGAGGTTGGTTAAAGTAAAAATACAGGTAAGGTACGGTCATTTTGCTTATAGGTCTGTGTTTGGTGAGGCAAAAATTGTTATCAACCATGAACGTCAGCCTTCTGATATCAGCATTTCTTTTCAGAGGAAGTTGTATAAAAGTGTCTGAAAGACAGAAAATATAAAACATTTATTAAAAGATTTCCTTTCATCCAGTATGTCATCAAATTTGTTTTGCTTTAAATGTGAAGAATTACTCTGACAGTTCAAATATGATAGAATAATGTTTTTTTCCTTATTTTTGAACTCGATTTAGTGTTTCTGAAGGACTAGTTTAGGCAGAGTTATTTGAATCCTTGTTACTCCCTGGTAAAGGCACCCCAGTGATGGATGTGGCTGTCAGGTTCAGTGTTCTGTGAAAAGAAAAAAAATTGCTTTTCCTAGTTGTAGTTTGGGGTGAACAATAACATAGGTATGGTAAATAACATGTTGAACTCAAGAGTTATCAAATGCTCATCAGTGTATTTCGCTCTTTCTTTCTTCCTAGCTTTTTTAAGTGTAAATAAATCGTTTTCAGAATCTTGTGTTTTCTTCTAAGTTGGATTATTGGAAACATTGCAACCAGGTCTCTGTATGGTGAAAAGTTTAGCTGTGCATTTGTTTAATTGATTAAGACACCAAAAACAGCTTGTCTGCCATAACGGTAGCTGTAGGACTTAGGAATGTCACTGCCATGATCATCGGTATGGTGAATGTTGCATTGTCTGATGATGAACAGACGATTATGGATTTGATTTGTTGTTGTTGTTCATGTTGTTTGTCCTTCGATTTTGAAGATGACCATGACTTCAATCTCAGATGGAAGATCGCTGAGTGTGGGTCCGCAGGTGGCTGGTGAGGCCGATTTAATGTAATAATGAGATGTCATCAGGATGAACTCATTGATGAGGTTCTGTGAATGTGTGTGTATGTGTGCAGACTGTCCAGCCTGAGCGACCGTGGAGGGGGTACAGAGCAGAGACGTGACAGTGATGGCTCAGACTATTCCGCGACTGCTGCAGGTCTGTAATGAAAAGAAGGAAGAATGAAGAAAATTGAATCGTTTCACCTCATTTGGGGATTGGAGCTTGGTAACAAAATTTGTTTTTTAAAAGCAGACCAAAATCTGACACATACATCAACATTCCCCATTTAGATGGTGATTTACCAGTAACAGAGTGTTTTTTTTTTTTTTTTTTTTTTTTCAATTATCGATGTGATACAAACATTTTGTGATGTGTAGATAAAAAAGCAGATTGTCACCACTTTTCCCATCTGTATAAATTTACCTGATTTGATGATACACTCCTTCCAGCTATGAATAAATTGTTTGAAATGAAAAGAGATGCTTTCAAGTACTTCTTTGGAATAGGCTGGCATTGAAAATGATTAGGTTTTTGGACATTCCGTTCTAAAATGAATTTTGTCTCCAAACACTGTCAATGCTATTTTACAAAGTTATACAGCATATTCATAATTGCTGTTGAAATTTGACTGGTAGTTTATCGCATGGGCTCACCACACACACACACACACACACACACACACACACACACACACACACACACACACACACACACACACACACACACACACACACACACACACACACACACACACACGCACATGCATGCACTCACACGTGTGGGCACACATACGCACACTCAAAACAGAACTACATTTGTAAAGAATCATGATCGGAAACCAAGTGAAGGTATGTCCAGGATCAGTTCCCTTCTCATTTACATCTGCTTAAAGGAAATAGTTGTCCCAAACTGCCTGTTTTTAAAAGTGGAAATTAGAGTGTAGAATATAAAGCATCATCAACGGCAACCGGTGTGTGTGTGTGTGTGTTGTGTGTGTGTGTGTGTGGTGTGTGTGTGTGTGTGTCTTTTGCATTGCTTGATAGCTTCTAGCCCTCCTATTTTAGCTACCATTTGCTGTAGGGGTCATCAGTTTCAGTTGCACTTGATAGAAACCCCATGCATGGCAGTGGTTCATGTTCTTCTGTTTTCAGGGTGTAGCTTACACTTTTTAAGGAGCATTAAAGGTAAACCCAAACTTGCCATTGTAGAAAGTTTAATGACCCAGTGATGAAAACACTTTGCCATTTCGATTTGGCACTGATTTTTTTTTATAAATTGGTTAGCCATTTTGTTTTTTCTTTCATCAAGCAAATTTCTTCAAGCTGGTTAGAATGATCCCCCTAACTAAATATACTATGGTTGTTTGTTCATTTGGTTTTCTAAAATTGAAGCCATAGTAGATGGTCATTCTGTGACATCATCATTGTTTGATGATGAAGCTTGTTACATGGAATTAAGGAATGTATGATTTTCAATCTTTAATTATGAATTCCTTTAAAATAACTTTGTTCATAACCAATAATGCACACAAAAAAAAAGAAAAAAAATTACGAAGTGCAGTAAGTTGTATTTGATGGGTGTTGTATTGCCTGTCTATCACCTATTTCACTGACGTAGGTGTGTTTTCCAGGTAAAATCAGGTGTGTGAGTGTTGAGCCATGAAAATATTTTCACATCCCCCTAAAATAACAAGTGCAAACCAAAGTTCAGCTGTCCATAGATTTTTGCTAAAAATTTGAAGTCTTTCTATCCATTAGTTTATTTTTTTACAATTTTTCAAACTCAGTACCCCAATTCGGGCAGCAAATTCCAATATAAACTTAGTAGTCGAGGCGACTTCTGTCACACGAAATACAGGAAAACGAAGGTTAAGGGTGATTGGAAACGTCAGCTTGTTAACATGGATGCGTACAAAGTTGACGGAATGCATCAACTTGGATGTCGATACAAGCAAACATTTTGATGTACATGTTTCTACCTTCATTTTGAAATTTCAGAACTTGTTTGGCATCTTCAGTGTGTTTGATGCACGGATGGACAGAACAGGGAGCCCTGCATGGACGTCAGTTTTTCCTTTTATTTTCTTTTTCTGTTCATGTCGGATTTAAGGTGGAGGAATAAAGTCAGAATATGATCTTAAATAGTGTTTTCCCATCAGCTCAGTGATGTTAAAAGATGAACTGATGATGAAGAGCGCACATCACATTGTTTATAGTTACATTGCATATATGTGTGTGTGTGCAGAGAGACAACTAGTGCAACGCTGTGTCATCATTCAGAAAGATGAGAGGGGCTACGGCTTGACAGTCAGTGGAGACAACCCTGTCTATGTCGCCTCTGTCAAACCAGGTAACTGTGCTTTCAGGTTTTATCTTACTGATATGAAAGTTTATATTTATTCTTCCAGTGTTCCCAGTAGCATAGAACTAGGACACTGTATACACAGATTTTGCAATTTGTCCCAGACATTTTCACACAGAGGGTCTCTGGGATGCACAGTGTTTTGTTTGTTTGGGGGTTTTTGTTTGTTTTTGTCATGAGTATGATCATTTCTCCAGTTTAGTTCAAAGTTGAAGTTTGCAAACTCTTTTGAGAGATGCAGCGACTTGCGCTTTGTTGACAGAAGCAGTTATATGCTTTTTTGTCAACAAAATGCGAGTTGTGAGTTGTGGAACTGATAGACATGCTTTCTCATTGGTTGCAGGACAGAAGCAGTCATGGCTTTGATTCAGAAGTTGTTGTTGACAAAAAAACTTGCCTGAGGCAAGAAACAGCAACTGATTTTGTTGAAGTGATTGACTTCTTCCTCTCCTTCAGATTTTTCGATGAAGGGATTGACGAAGGTGGTAGCATAGACACTGCTGCCTTTACTTGTGGATCTTGTTTTCAATTCAGTTGTTGAAGTGATCAAGACTAGGCCATTGATGAAAAAAAAAAGAAAAGAAAAGAAAAGAATACTGTGCACATGTCAAATTTCATTCTGTCTTTGAAGAAGAGTAAGCCGTCATATACCGTGTAAACGGATGACACGAACATTAATGCATGCCCTTTTAGCGCAGCTGATTCTTCAAAGTTTTGAAGCTGTCTGCCTAAAATAATTGTAAGTCAAAAGTAGGTTGCCATTGATGGTGAATTGTTACAGTTGAAAAGTACTGATACCAAGTGTGACTCAAGACAATTGTATGAATGTTGTAAACATCAGAAAGGTTTGAGCAGTAAAATTTGGGGGGCAAAGTCCCAGTTTGAATGCCCCTTTCTCCCCATCTCCCCTCCACCAGCTCTTTTTTCCCCTACTTTTTCATTTTTGCCATGGAGAAGAGTAGAGAGACTTTCCGCTATAGAAAGAAGGAAAGGTTGTAAAATAGGACCATAAATGTTTTTCTTTGCTTTTTATGCATTTGTTTGGAAAGCAACTCTCAGAATGTTGGTGTTGACACCTGTGTGTTTGTCGTGTGTGTCAGAGTGGATAGCTGTGTTGGTGTAGCATTATTTGTTGTGCAGGTAAGAACTTCTTTAAACTTAGATGCTTTGTAGTAGGGATCCCCCCGATTATTTATTGTGCAGGTAAGAACTTCTTTAAATTTAGATGCTTTGTAGTAGGGATCCCCCGATTTTACTGAAGGACCCTCCGCTTTTTCAACAAAGGTCTTAATTGCTCAAACAAACACTGTTCTTTTACTGTGTGTTATCATTTGCAGTAAAGTGTATTCCTAGCTGTTTATTCACATGGCTGCAGACTGTGTGAATTTAATGCCCTGGATTAATTTACTGCTGTTTTCAATTGCTGTAGATTGTTCATTTGCTCTTAGTTCTGACAATCGCATTTTCATTTTCTCTTTATTTTCACGTCATGAAATTAACATTGATTTGCTCTTTTTCTCATTTGTGCGATCAGAGCTGCTGCGTGCCATGTGTTTGTAGCATTCTATGATTTTGATAGCGCTATGCTGCTAGACATAATGACCAAATGCCACATCCTTCCCCTCCCACCCCCATCCTACATCCGCCTTTCCTTCTTCCCCCCCCCCAAAAAAAAAAAAAAAATGAAAGAAAAACTGAATGCTTCTTAGATTTTGTGGTGGCTTCAGTGGAACCGAGTAGATCTTAGGCTGTTGACTTGATTCGTCCCAAAGAAAAGAAAAAGTTCAGTAAAGAGGGGAAGAAAAAGCAGAAGAAAAGTCTGGAAAGACAATCGTGGTTTTGCTGCCTGAACGTTTGGTTTCATTCATCTGCCATTTTGACTTTTTGTAGGTCAGGTCAAAACCACGATAACTAGAGAGATTTTCATGGTCTTAGTTCTGCCATTGTGTGTGAAGCAAAATTCAACTCAAAGAGCTGTTTGGTCTGCTCTGTTGTATTGTTGGCAAGTGCTGTATTTGGAATATTATATTAAGTTAAAATGTCAAAATGCTGCTCTCTCTCTCTCTCTCTCTCTCTCTCTCTCTCTCTCTCTCTCTCTCTCTCTCTCTCTCTCTCTCTATATATACATCTATATAGCAGCAATTAGATATATATGTTTCAAGGCTATGGCAGCTCTGAGTATTTTTTTTGTTTGTTAATGTACCCTATATTGTAGCCACAGGTTCACCTAAGTTTACCCTTTGTTGTCATTATCACACTCTGCTGTCCATCTTTTTGGTAATGTCACTAGTAAAAATTTCCCTTGTGCACATTTCTCTTACCTAACATAAGCTACGCACAAAAAGTTAAGGATCACTTTCACAAACATTCATAACTGTCAAAATAAGAAAGTAAATGCGTTGAAGTTTGGCCAACATTTAATTCCATTCTTTAGTGATAACGATACACAATTGCCTTCAATCTCGAGCAATCGTTCGGTGTGTACATTTGATTAAAGTGGGTACGTATCCAAATTTGATTTCCCAAAGTCATTGAAATCACAAGACAGGGCATACTGATGCTCCCAAAAGCTCAGTAATGCGTGTAACCACCATGGCTGTTCTGGCACTCGACGCAGCGAGTCCTCATCGAGTTGACCAGGTTGGTGAAGATCCTCTGTGGAAGCGCCTGCCACTCAGCCTGCAGCATCTGGTAGAGGTGTTGGGCATCCCTGGGAGGGGGGTGGCTCCTCACTTTGCGATCCAGCTCATCCCAGAGGTTCTCAATCGGGTTGAGATCGGGACTGCATGCTGGCCACTTCATTCTGTTGACTCCAGACTGCTGCAGGAAGTCGTTGACCACCCTTGCCCTGTGGGGGCGAGCATTGTCATCCTGGTAGACAGCCCTCGGTCCCATCTGCTGCAGTGTAGGCACAGCCAGCGGTCGAAGGATCTCATCCCGGTATCGGATGCCAGTCAGGTTACCCTGTACATGATACAAGGGTGTTCTGTGGTGAAGGCTGAAGGCCCCCCAGACCATTACAGAACCTCCACCAAAGGCCACCTTTTCTTGGACAGTGGCGTCAGTAAAGCGTTGCCCTGGGCGCCTCCAGACCCTCAGTCGGCCGTCGTTGTGGTGAAGGGTGAAGCGTGATTCATCACTGAACAGGACCTGGGACCATTGCTGACGTGTCCACCTCACGTGACGTGCGCAGAAGGCGCGGCGTGCTGTCCTATGGGCTGGAGTTAAGCGTGGCCGTACTGCTGGGCGACGAGAACGGAGATTAAACCCATGTAGGCGGTTCCGTATGGTCTGCTGGCTGATGTTGATGTTAGTAGCCACCCTCAACTGCCTTTGAATTATGCTGGAAGAGGTTGTTCTTGTCTGCAGGGCTTGTCGTTCAATGAGACGATCGTCACGTGGGGTTGTCTTCTTCGGTCGACCAGATCTGCGTCTTTCATGGACAATCCCAGTGGCTGTGAAGCGTTGAATCAGTCGGACAATGACCGAGATGGACACATGAAGTCGCCTGTCCACTTCTCGCTTGGGAACACCATCTTGGAACCATGCAACAGCTCGTCCCCTATCCAACTCGCTTAATTTTCGTCGTGGAGGCATTGTCAGATCAGGCCTACTACTGGTGGAATGTCTTCTTATATAGCCAAGCGAGCGACAGCATCTCACACATAAACAGCAGTGCTTGCACGTGCATAATGGTTTTTCCATCTGGCAAGTGCAATGTGTTCAGGCAGAACGGTCCAAAACAAGGTCATTTTTCGCAAGTTTCCGCTTTTCCGTTTGCGGCCCAGCTCAGTAGTAGAGAATCCCATGCAATTTTCGCACTAACACAACATCGCCCACTTACAGCTGAACAAGAATTCATGACAATTTGGCTGGACTAAGAAATAAATAACAGTAGCGAACTGAGTTTATTACGCACCTGTTTTCACATACCGATCCTTAACTTTTTGTGCGTAGTATATTTGTTGTTTGTTTTTGTTGTCTCAGACATTTTGAAGTCATGTGTGCTTTAAATTCATTGTTCTGCTTCTGTTAAACTACTTTCTGTAAATGCTGAATGATGTAACCTTCAGGTATCAACTAAACCTAGCACTTTTTTTCCTTTTAAAGCTTTGGTTTCTGATTTATCATGTGTGCTTGACCTGGTATTTTGTCTAGGTCGGTGTTCAGGGAGCAGATAAAAATCACTTGAAATTATCATCTCTGTTGTTATCACTGAATTCCCTTTGATTGTAACCAACACCTCCTGTATACGTTATTATGTGAGAGACCTCTGGCAGGAGGATTGGAATACACAGACGGATAACAAACTCTTTCAGATCCGTCCAAACCTTAAGGAGTTCCTCCCATCTGCGTCTGGTGGTCATAAAGAAGAAACAGTTCTGTGCCGGCTGCACACCGGCCATTCGTATTTTACCCATTCGTACCTTTTAAAGAGTGAAGAAGCTCCGTGGTGCATTCCATGTCATGTGCCACTCACAATGAAACATATTCTTTTAGAGTGTTGGGACTTGCACGATGTGAGACACAAACATTTTACGGCAGATTCCATGAAAACCTTGTTCAGAGATGTCCCACCTGATGCCATCTTTGAGTTCTTGAAAGAGATTAACATTTTTCATCGGATCTGAGTTTTTACAGTGGAAGATTTTTAACAAACTTTCAGAGGGTTTTTCGATGTATTTTAAAGAATTGTGTGAATGAATGACTTGTGAGTTGATTTTAACGTGGTGACAGCCCTGATGTGGCCCTTTGCGGTCGGCTGGGCTATAAGTAACATTATCTTATCTTATCCTGTATACGTCATATTTCTGGTATGCTAGGGGCATAAATCTGTAATTGTTATGGAATGTTTTATCTTTGTTGAGAGCTGAAACCACATAACTCTTCCTTGTAATAGTATCGTCATTCGTGTGATCCAAGATTTCAGATCAGCACGGCCATTCCCCCACTTCTGATTCTGTCCCTGTTCATTTGATATTTGTTGTTATTGGCCATTCTGTCCCTGTTCATTTGATATTTGTTGTTATTGGCCATTCTGTCCCTGTTCATTTGATATTTGTTGTTATTGGCCCAAGCAATACATGTTCATTTGATATTTGTTGTTATTGGCCCAAGCAATACATGTTTTTTCATTTTCATCGTCAGAAGTATTGTTCACTCTTTCGTCAAAAGTGACATTTCCTCTTTGTCTTCATTGTTTAAAACTGCTTGTTTTCATTGTCACTTGTGGCAGTTGCATTTTATGTTCATCATCAAATGACGTTTCTTCTTTGTTTTTATTGTCATAAGTCATGGTAACTTTTTCCTGTCGTTTTTTTTGTTTTGTTTTTGTAAGTGATGTCATTACTTCTTGTTTTGATTTTTACTTGTTTCTCCTTTTTCATTGTCATCATCGACAATTGCTATTTTGATTGTCATTTTTTTTTTTTTTTTCATGGTCACAAATGGTATTTACTGTTTGTTTTCATTGTTGTTTGTTTTCTTTTTCTGTTCATTGTCACAAGTGATATTTTTTTCTTTTTTTTTTTTTTGTCAGTAGTGACATATTGTCACAGGTAACATTTGCTCTTTGTTTTCATGGGCATACTTACGCTTCCTCTTCTCCAATGGTCAAAAATAATTTTCATCTTTGGTTCCTCTTTGTTTTCATTAACCCAAAGAGTGCCTATAAGCCGTCAGCTGACGCCAAAGTAAAAATGCTTTCCCAGTGCCTATGGGCCG
Source organism: Conus canariensis (assembly GCA_033310375.1). Classification (NCBI taxonomy): domain Eukaryota; kingdom Metazoa; phylum Mollusca; class Gastropoda; order Neogastropoda; family Conidae; genus Conus; species Conus canariensis. Next base: position 28,710,940 of record CM065748.1, on the reverse strand, counting down.
TCCACTGACGTCATGCATTTTTCTTGAATTTTCATTTGTTACTATTTCTATTAACGGACTTAAATAGAGTGTGCGTAGTAAGCCTTATATGTCTGTAGTATTAAAATGATATGCAAATGACCACACGTGAGGGGAAAGCCCATTTATTCTCATCACTGACTGGATGACCAGCCAGCACTTCGTCTCGCTTGCAAAGATGGCGGCGCAACCTTCGACAAGGGTAGCGACCAAATCAACGTATTTACACAGCTGAGCAGGCTCTGCTAATCATTTTTGACAAAGACAATAATCTTTTATTCAACAACTTACTCGAGCATGAAGGTGAGATGATGATTGTGATGGAATTGCTGACCGTATTCGTCAGTTACTGAGTCGGGCTGTGTGACCTCAGTGTGTGTTCAGCTGACTGGTTTGCCAGCGTCGAACGAGCTCGCCTTGTGTGTACTCTGCACTGCGTGCCAGTGGCCAGTGATGTGATAGTCAGCGTGAGAGGGGAGCGTGGCCTGCTCGCGGCGTGACATGGGGCAGAAGAGAAGAGGAGGAGTGAAAGAGAGGGTTGAAGTCCAGCAAGGGGGCGTGGTGGGGGGAGGGGGGCGTGGTCGTGGACTGACCTGTCTGCATAGAGTGCGAGCGTCTTGACAGACTTCTAAACTGTTTTACTTTCATTTACGTGTGTAGTGTGACAATACAAACTTTATTTTCAACTTTTTTGCTTTGTGTTTTTTTTGGATGTGAAGCTGTAGTGGTAAATACATATGTTTTTGATTGTGCAAAAAAATCTATCCAAATCTAAATGCCTAAATATTTTTTTATTATCAAAATTAAAACAAAAGAAGCCCAGATTCAAAATCTTCATTCAATTTCCTTCAAAAATCATATATATTTCATTGTTATATCTTTTGTAGTTTCTGAGCTAGAATTTTTTGTTAATTATTACCCCCAAATCATTAGATTTCCCTGGCACTGGGAAAGCCTTTGTTTGTAACATTTTCAAGCAGCGAACGGGTTAAGTTAATGGGTTAACATGTAGTTATATTTTTTGTTTTGTTTTATATTAGGAGTAGAATAACATTTGCTCTTGGTGTGCTTTGCTGTGTTTTTATGGCCACATAGAATGCTTGATTTCTATTTTCATTGTTTGGGATGACATGTGGTCTGTTTTCATTGCCACAGATGACATATGGTCTATTTTCATTGTCACAGATGAAGCATGGTCTTGTTTTCATTGTCACAGATGACACATGGTCTGTTTTCATTGCCACAGATGACATATGGTCTGTTTTCATTGTCACAGATGAAGCATGGTCTTGTTTTCATTGTCACAGATGACACATGGTCTCTTTTCATTGTCACAGATGACACATGGTCTGTTTTCATTGTCACAGATGACACATGGTCTGTTTTCATTGTCACAGATTACATACGGTCTGTTTTCATTGTCACAGATGATGTATGGTCTGTTTTCATTGTCACAGATGACGCATGGTCTGTTTTCATTGTCACAGATTACATACGGTCTGTTTTCATTGTCACAGATGATGTATGGTCTGTTTTCATTGTCACAGATGACACATGGTCTGTTTTCATTGTCACAGATTACATACGGTCTGTTTTCATTGTCACAGATGATGTATGGTCTGTTTTCATTGTCACAGATGACACATGGTCTGTTTTCATTGTCACAGATTACATACGGTCTGTTTTCATTGTCACAGATGATGTATGGTCTGTTTTCATTGTCACAGATGACGCATGGTCTGTTTTCATTGTTATAGAAGATGTTTGCTCAGTTTTCATTGTCACAGATGACATATGGTTTGTTTTCACTGTCACAGATGACATATGGTTTGTTGTAACTGCCACAGATGACATATGGTCTGTTTTCATTTTAACAGAAGTAGTTTGGGGTTTTCATTGTCACAGATGACAGTTTCTCTGTTTTCATTGTCACAGAAGATAGTTTCTTTGTGTTCATTGTCACAGATGACAGTTTCCCTGTTTTCATTGTCACAGATGACAGTTTCTCTGTGTTGATTGTCACAGATGACATTTTTGCTGTGTTCATTGTCACAGATGACAATTTCTCTGTGTTCATTGTCACAGATGACAGTTTCTCGGTGTTCATTGTCACAGATGACAGTTTCCCTGCTTTCATTGTCACAGATGACAGTTTCTCTGTGTTCATTGTCACAGATGACATTTTCGCTGTGTTCATTGTCACAGACGACAGTTTCTCTATGTTCATTGTCACAGATGACATTTTCGCTGTGTTCATTGTCACAGACGACAGTTTCTCTGTGTTCATTGTCACAGATGACAGTTTCTCTTGTTTTCTTTGTCACAGATGACAAATTCTATGTTTTCATTACAGTTTTGTCACATGACATTTTCTGTTTTCATTGTCGCAGATGGCATTTCCTCTGTTTTCATTGTCATAGATGATATTTTCTTTGTTTTCATGACAGTTTCTCTGTGTTCATTGTGAAGACAGCAGATTACATTTGTTCTGTTTTCAAATTCTCTGATGACATTTGCTGTGGTCAGTCACAGGTAACATTTACTCTTGTTTTCGCAATCACAGATAATTTAGACTCTGTGCTTTGTTTTTTTAAATTTTTTTTTATTGTGAATGTAATGGATGACATCTGTTCTCTTTTCATAGAGACAGATGAGGTTTATTCTGTTTTCACCGTCACAAGTAATATTCAGTCTGTTTTCACAGTCACAAGTGATATTCAGTCTGTTTCCACATTCACATGTGAGATTTAGTCTGTTTTCACAGTCACAGATGATATTTAGTATGTTTTCACAGTCACAAATGATATTTAGTATGTTTTCACAGTCACAGATAACACTTGCTCTGTCTTGATTGTCACAAATGGTGTTTGCTCTTTTTACTTTGTTGGAGATAGTTGCTTTGTTTTCCGTGTCAAAAATGGCATATGCTCTTTGCTGTCATTATCACCCATGACATTTGTGTAGTGTTCTTTCTTTGGTGTCACAGGTGACTTTTTCTTGTTGTTGTTCATTGTAGAGGGTGCAGCCGCCAAGGCGGGAGTGCAGAAGGATGACCGCATTGTCAAGGTAATTGTGTGTGTGTGTGTGTGTGTGTGTGATTATGTCAAAGGAAAAAAAAAAAACATGAGCAAGTTGTACAGCACTATCACTTTCCAAATTTTCAAAACAGTTGAAAAAGGATTGCATCGTCATCACCATCATGAGCAGCAGCAGCAGTCACTGCTGTAACAACTATGACACCAGCTAGAGGATTGGGCTGAAGATGTAACCGATATAGTACATACAGCGGTGTCAACCCTAACATTTTCACCATATTCCTTTCCCGCCAATTGAATTTTCTAAGGATATATTGTCACTCGATTTATTTTGCAGTGAAGAAACCACAGCAAATGAACTTTGCGTCAAATCAGCTACCACTGATGACTTGCGTAATTTACTTCTACCACTGAATCGCCACTTGTTCTCAACTTTTGAATACCAGGTATGGATATTGAGGTTTCTTCCTTCAGGTCCACCAGTACGGCACATTGAGGTTTCTTCCTTCAGGTCCACCAATACGGCACATTGAGGTTTCTTCCTTCAGGTCCACCAATACGGCACAATATGTGGCACAGGGCGGTTGTCCAAAAGGAAACTTGCTCATGCCGAAAGTTCCTCCAATTTTCAGAAAAGATCTGAAACAGAAGTTTTTGCCGGTTTATTCTTAACAGAACCTTTGTGCTCAGCAGTCAACAGCTGTTGTAACGTATTCCAGGTGCGCTGCCAGGGAACTAGATTTCAAAATGTCTCATAGTGGACTTTATGATGTGTATCGCCAAATTTCATACAATAAGAAATGGTTTGTACAGAGAAGTTTCCCTGGCACTTTGTACAGAGAAGTTTCCCTGGCACTTTGTACAGAGAAGTTTCCCAGGCACTTTGTACAGAGAAGTTTCCCTGGCACTTTGTACAGAGAAGTTTCCCTTCCATCACTCTGAAATGATGAAATAATTTACTTCTTTTTTTTTCTTCTTTTTTTTAAAAAACTGTTTCCATTGAGAAGAGACGTTTTAATTTTTTCTTCTTTTTTTTTGATTATTGCTCAAGTTAAATATGATTGTTTTGAAAAAGGCGCCTTCATCTTGAACTTGATTAAATGTGCTTATCTGTATTGTATTGAGATTGATAGTCACCAGTTAGTTTATACTGGCATGCACAGAAGTTTTCTGTGGCGCCCGAACGGTTGTCAAGACTCCAGGATGGGTGATAGATGATAGGTGACTGTGTACTGTGTTGTTTTTTGGATAGTTCAACGATAGTTTGTACAGATATCACACTGATACTATACTCTTACTGTCCTAATTTTGGAATGTCTTTGTTCATCATTTATGAAGTCTGCATGTCTTGTGGATGTCACATTGACAGGCCATGACATACTGTAAAATCTCTGTCCTGGTTGGAGATGGTACTTTGAAAGTGTGCAGTTAATGTATACACTCTGTGTCCATGTTTGAGGAATCACATTGACAGTTCACAACTGGTTTGTAAAGTCTTTGTCCATGTTAGAGAATCACTTTGACAATCTATTTTTTTTAGGTTATGAAGTGTTTGTCCGTATGGAGATATAACATTGGCAGTCCGCTGTTAGTGTATGAAGTGTTTGTTCATGGTGGAGATCTCACATTGACAGTCTGCGTTAAGGTTATAAAGTTTTTGGAATCTTTGTTCATGTTCGAGATATTACATTAACAGTCTACTGTTAATCTACCAAGTCTTTGTCCATGTTGGAGATATCACGTTGACAGTATACTCCTAAGTGATCAAGTCTTTATGTTGGAGATATTACATTGACAGTCTAGTTTTAGGTTATAAATTCTTTGTCCATAATGGTGATATTACACTGACAGGCCACTGTAAGTTTATAAAGTCATTGTCCATGGTGGAGAACCCACATTGACGGTCTGCTCCTTAGTTATAAAGCCATTCTCCAAGTTGGAGATATTACTTTGAATCAATCTGCTGTTAATTTATAAAGCCTCTGTCTATGTTTAAGGCAACACACTAACAGTCTACTGTTCCTTGTCATGATCAGGTGAATGGAACGCTGGTGCTGAACAGAAACCACATTGACGTTGTCAAGCTCATCAGATGTGAGTACATCCCTTGTCTCTGATGTGCCTAGTTTCAGCATTAAAGCATATGTTTTATGTGTTTTCTTATCAAACCTTGGAGCAACACCCAGAAAGGGGAGGGGGGGGGGGGGGGGGGGGGGGGGGGGGGGGGGGGGAGTCAGCCTTAGTGAGAATGTAAGAGTGAGTGAGAGTGTGTTTTCCTATCAAAACTTGGAGCAGTACACAGAAGAGAGCATGTGAGTCGAATGTGTGTGTGTGTGTGTGTGTGTGTGTGTGTGTGTGTGTGTGTGTGTGTGTGTGTGTGCAATTGAGGTGTGCATGAGAGAGAGAGTGTGTGTGTGTGTGTGTGTGTGTGAGTAATTGAGGTGTGTACGTGCATGTGCATGTGTGCTTGGCCTCGTAAATGGGAGAGAGAGAGAGACAGAGAGAGAGGATAGTGATGTGCCTTTCAGGAGACTGTACAGGCATGGGTGGGTATGCTTAGCTGTGATAAAGGAGGAGAATAGAAGAGTGGAGAGGGCGACCTTTTTCTCTTAGAGGGTAGAGACGGATTGTAGCCCACTACCTCCCCACCCTGACCAGCTTTTCAACTTCCCACCATTTTTTAAAAGGGTGCAAGCTCTGTTTCTGGGAACAATGGTGTGTCTGACGGCATGACCTTGTCTGCTGGTTCGGCCTTTGCTCTTTCCTGTTCTGCTTTCTTTCAACCTTTTTTGCTTTCTGTTCAACACCCCCTCCCCCATCCCCCTTTAAAAAAAAATCTTTTTGTTTCTTTTTTTGTTTTGTTTTTTGTTTTTGTTTTGTCTGGTCCTTGTGATTGTTTGAGTGCATGGTCTTTGAGAGCCGGATTATGAGGCTGACTTGGGGGTGGGGAGGGGATCAGGCGTTGGTGTGGAGGGATTGTAGAGCTGGTATGTGAGGGGCTCTGCGGTAGGAGCGTGGAGAATTTGAATTGGGAATGTGAAGGAAACTGGAGGAGGAAATTTGTAAATGCTGGAATGTGAGGGAAACTTGGAAAAAAATGGAACTTGGAGGGAATTCAGAATTTTACGTTGGAATGGGAAGTAAGTTTGATGTTTCTTTCTTTCTTTCTGCGTACGCAGGCTGATACTTCTGCGGACACTGCCTGTATAGACAGGCAGTGGAGTTTTGTGTGTCTGACCGTTTTTCATCCCGCCATTAAGGCAGCCATACTCCATCTTCGGGGAAGGTGCATGCTATGTGTAACGTGTCATCCATACCAACGGCCAAACTGGCCTTCTCTTCCGAAAGTTGGTGATGGGATTTTACGTGTGTGCAAGATGTTGTGCGTGCGTTCACACACGGAACCTTGGTTTATAGTCTCATTCGAAGGACTGTATGGGGAATGGAGTCAGAACCAATGTTAACCCCGAGGGAAAAATCCCCGTGTACCGAAATTCGAACCCGCAACCCCAGGATCACGAGTCCGGCGCTCTACCAACTGAGCTATTCTGGCCCCCCGTGTTTGATGTTTGAAATGGAGGAGAGAAAGTGAGTGGGGGAGGGGGGGGTGGGAGGGCAGGAGGGGGAGGACTTGATAAGAGGGATGTTGGGGTGTGTGAGGACTTTATGTTGAAATGGAGGGAGTTGACAGATGGGGTGGGAGTAAATCTAGAGTTGGGGCCGGGGAGAGTTGAGTTGGAGTGAAGGAAAATCAGGAGTTGGTTTGGAAGAAAGTGCAGAGTTGGGGTGGAAGGGAGTTAAGAGTTGGGTATGGGAGGCAGTCAAGAATTTAGAGTGAAGAGTTGGGATGGAAGGGAGTCAAGAGTTGGGGTGGAAGGGAGTCAAGAGTTGGGGGGTGTATGGGAGGCAGGCAAGAGTGCCAGTGGAAGAGAGTGAAGAGCTGTGGCGGAAGGGAGTCAAGAGTTGGGTATGGGAGGTAGTCAAGAGTTTAGAGTGAAGAGTTGGGATGGAAGGCAGTCAAGAGTTGGGGTGGAAGGCAGTCAAGACTTGGGGTGGAAGGCAGTCAAGAGTGCCAGTGGAAGAGAGTGAAGAGTTGTGGTGGGAGTCAAGAGTTGGGTATGGGAGGCAGTCAAGAGTTTATGTGGAAGAGAAGGAAGAGTTGTGGTGGAAGGGAGTGAAGAGTTGGGTATGGGAGGCAGTCAAGAGTTTATGTGGAAGAGAGTGAAGAGTTGTGGTGGAAGGGAGTTAAGAGTTGGGTATGGGAGGCAGTCAAGAGTTTATGTGGAAGAGAGTGAAGAGTTGTGATGGAAGGGAGTTAAGAGTTGGGTATGGGAGGCAGTCAAGAGTTTATGTGGAAGAGAGTGAAGAGTTGTGGTGGAAGGGAGTGAAGAGTTGGGTATGGGAGGCAGTCAAGAGTTTATGTGGAAGAGAGTGAAGAGTTGTGGTGGAAGGGAGTGAAGAGTTGGGTATGGAGGCAGTCAAGAGTTTATGTGGAAGAGAGTGAAGAGCTGTGGTGGAAGGGATTTAAGAGTTGGGTATGGGAGGCAGTCAAGAGTTTATGTGGAAGAGAGTGAAGAGTTGTGATGGAAGGGAGTTAAGAGTTGGGTATGGGAGGCAGTCAAGAGTTTATATGGAAGAGAGTGAAGAGTTGTGATGGAAGGGAGTCAAGAGTTGGGTATGGGAGGCAGTCAAGAGTTTATGTGGAAGAGAGTGAAGAGCTGGGGTGGAAGGGAGTCAAGATTTGGGTATGGGAAGCCGTCAAGAGTTTGTGTGGAAGAGAGTGAAGAGTTTGGGTGGAAGGAAGTGAAGAGCTGGGGTGGAAGAGAGTGAAGAGTTGTGATGGAAGGGAGTCAAGAGTTGGGTATGGGAGGCAGTCAAGAGTTTGTGTGGAAGAGAGTGAAGAGCTGGGGTGGAAGGGAGTCAAGAGTTGGGTATGGGAGGCAGTCAAGAGTTTGTGTGGAAGAGAGTGAAGAGTTGGGGCGGAAGGAAGTGAAGAGCTGGGGTGGAAGGGAGTCAAGAGTTGGGTATGGGAAGCCGTCAAGTGTTTGCGTGGAAGAGAGTGAAGAGTTTGGGCGGAAGGAAGTGAAGAGTTTGGGCGGAAGGAAGTGAAGAGCCGGAATAGCTCAGTTGGTAGAGCGCCTGACTCGTAATCTTGGTGATCCTGGGGTTGCGGGATCGAATCTCCGCCGGGGCGTTTTGGTACAGGGGGATTTTTCCCTCGGAGTTAACATTAGTTCTGACTCCATTTCCCATACAGTCCGAATGAGACTATAAACCGAGGTTCCGTGTGTGAACGCACGCATAATATCTTGCACACACGTAAAATCCCATCACCAACTTTCGGAAGAGTAGGCCAGTTTGGCCGTTGGTATGGATGACACGTTACACACAGCATGCACCCTGCGTAAGAAATGGAAAGAATGAAGGAAGTAAAGAAACTGAGTGAATGATATTGAACGATATTGACTGGATGACACGGGAAACGACTGAATGAAGCGCCAGCTGGCAGCTCTTCAGTCGGCACTACCCAGGTAGGCAGCCCGTTGTGTAAGCGAGTGTTGATTGTAAAGCGCTTAGAGCTTGGTCTCTAGCCGAGAATAGGCGCTATATAAGTATTCATTATTATTATTATTATAAGAGTTCGGGCGGAAGGAAGTGAAGAGTTTGTGTGGAAGAGAGTGAAGAGTTGGGGCAGAAGGAAGTGAAGAGTTTGTGTGGAAGAGAGTGAAGAGTTGGGGCGGAAGAAAGTGAAGAGTTTGTGTGGAAGAGAGTGAAGAGTTGGGGCGGAAGGAAGTGAAGAGTTTGTGTGGAAGAGAGTGAAGAGTTGGGGCGGGAGGAAGTGAAGAGTTTGTGTGGAAGAGAGTGAAGAGTTGGGGCGGAAGGAAGTGAAGAGTTTGTGTGGAAGAGAGTGAAGAGTTGGGGCGGAAGGAAGTGAAGAGTTTGTGTGGAAGAGAGTGAAGAGTTGGGCGAGAAGGAAGTGAAGAGTTTGTGTGGAAGAGAGTGAAGAGTTGGGGCGGAAGGAAGTGAAGAGTTTGTGTGGAAGAGAGTGAAGAGTTGTGGTGGAAGGAAGTGAAGAGCTGGGGTGGGAGACAGTTGAGAGATCGTGTGAAAGGGAGTCAAGAATTTGGTGTGGGAGGCAGACAAGAGTGCCTGTGGAAGCGAGTCAAGAGTTGGGGTAGAGACGAATCGAGGGTTGGCTGTGAGAATCATGAGCTGGAGTGAGAAACGAGTTGAGGGCGGGAAAAAATCAAGAGATGGCAAAAAAGGGAATCAGGAGTTGGAGTGGAAGAGAATCAAGAGGTTGAGGGAAGGGAAAGAAGAAATGGAGTTGGAGGGTGAGACCTGTTTACCCTTATGATTTCACCATGTTTTGCAAACGTTGGGCAAAAATATGACAAATATGATGAATTTGAAAAAAAAAGAAAGAAAAAAAGTTGACAAGCAAATTCAGAGATGAAGCTCTTGAGTGGTAATCGCTTTTGCGGAGTTTAATCATGGCCATGTCTTGTTATGCCAGGTTTTGGGAGGAAAGGCAGGGAGTGGGTGGGGGGAGGATGGACAGCAGAGCGACAACTCTGCCTAACGCTGTTGTACACAGAGTCGTGCCTGGCTTAGTCAGCTGCTTTGACAACATACCCTGAAATATCTATATTAAAAGAAAGGTTTAAAAAAAAAAAAAACCTGGTGAGAGAGCATTACTCTATGTCAAAGTGCACTGATGAATCAGGTTTGAAAATCATTTGTGGGAAGAGACAGTTTTTACCATAGCTACTCAAGATCAAATATTCCTCTATGTACTGCCGTGTAATGACAGGTGTAAACAACAGATTCCCACTTTTTTTCCCAATTGAAAAAGCAATCGGAAGGTTTGTAACTCTCTTTGTGGAAAATACTCTCAGTGTAGTTGAAAGATACACCAATAACAGTTTTAGAGTAAACAGATCTGGGAGGAACTCCAAAAGAGTCAGCACGGAAAGGAATCAAGGGTTGGACGGTACAGACCCAACCGCAGGGATGGAGGAGGGGGGGTCTGGAGTCAGTGTGGAAGGGAATCAAGGGTTGGGTGAGAGGGGAATATGGTGTTGGGATGAGAGAAGATAGAGAGATGGAGTGGAAGGGAGTTGAGAGCTAGGGGTTGGGGAGTTACTAGAACAGTCGGGGAGGAAAAGAATCAAGGGTTTGATGGGAGACAGTAGGGTTGGAACTTGAGGGAATAGTGAGTTGGGGTGGGAGGGAATGACAGGTGGATTTCAGGGTAGGGAGCTGGTGAGGTGGGAGGGAATGACATGTGGAATTCAGGGTAGGGAGCTGGTGAGGTGTGAGGGAATCACAAGTTGGATTCAGGGTAGGGAGCTGGTGAGGTGTGAGGGAATCACAGGTGGAATTCAGGGTAGGGAGCTGGTGAGGTGTGAGGGAATGACAGGTGGAATTCAGGGTAGGGAGCTGGTGAGGTGTGAGGGAATGACAGGTGGATTTCAGGGTAGGGAGCTGGTGAGGTGTGAGGGAATGACAGGTGGAATTCAGGGTAGGGAGCTGGTGAGGTGTGAGGGAATGACAGGTGGATTTCAGGGTAGGGAGCTGGTGAGGTGAGGAATCAAGGTGAATTCATAGGCGAAACAAGGTAGGAATTCAGGGTAGGGAGCTGGTGAGGTGTGAGGGAATCACAAGTTGGTTCAGGGTAGGGAGCTGGTGAGGTGTGAGGGAATCACAGTGGAATTCAGGGTAGGGAGCTGGTGAGGTGTGAGGGAATCACAAGTTGGATTCAGGGTAGGGAGCTGGTGAGGTGTGAGGGAATCACAAGTTGGATTCAGGGTAGGGAGCTGGTGGGTGTGAGGGAATCACAAGTTGGATTCAGGGTAGGGAGCTGGTGTGGTGTGAGGGAATCACAAGTTGAATTCAGGGTAGGGAGCTGGTGTGGTGTGAGGGAATCACAAGTTGAATTCAGGGTAGGGAGCTGGTGTGGTGTGAGGGAATCACAAGTTGAATTCAGGGTAGGGAGCTGGTGTGGTGTGAGGGAATCACAAGTTGGATTCAGGGTAGGGAGCTGGTGTGGTGTGAGGGAATCGCAAGTTGGATTCAGGGAAGGGAGCTGGTGAGGTGTGAGGGAATCACAAGTTGGATTCAGGGTAGGGAGCTGGTGTGGTGTGAGGGAATCACAAGTTGGATTCAGGGTAGGGAGCTGGTTAGGCATGAGGGAATCACAAGTTGAATTCAGGGTAGGGAGCTGGTGTGGTGTGAGGGAATCACAAGTTGGATTCAGGGTAGGGAGCTGGTTAGGCATGAGGGAATCACAAGTGGAATTCAGGGTAGGGAGCTGGTGTGGTGTGAGGGAATCACAAGTTGAATTCAGGGTAGGGAGCTGGTGTGGTGTGAGGGAATCACAAGTTGAATTCAGGGTAGGGAGCTGGTGTGGTGTGAGGGAATCACAAGTTGAATTCAGGGTAGGGAGCTGGTTAGGCATGAGGGAATCACAGGTGGAATTCAGGGTAGGGAGCTGGTGAGGTGTGAGGGAATGACATGTGGAATTCAGGGAAGGGAGCTGGTGAGGTGTGAGGGAATCACAAGTTGGATTCAGGGTAGGGAGCTGGTGAGGTGTGAGGGAATCACAAGTTGGATTCAGGGTAGGGAGCTGGTGTGGTGTGAGGGAATCACAAGTTGGATTCAGGGTAGGGAGCTGGTGAGGTGTGAGGGAATCACAAGTTGGATTCGGGGTAGGGAGCTGGTGTGGTGTGAGGGAATCACAAGTTGGATTCAGGGTAGGGAGCTGGTGTGGTGTGAGGGAATCACAAGTTGGAGTGGGAGTCAAGTGTTGGGGTGGAAAGAAATCGAGGGACAGCTGGTACGATCTCAGGAGTTTGTGTCGCAGAGAAACAAGGGTAGGACAAGATCTTAAGAGTTTGGATGAGCATGAATTGAGGCTGAAACCCAAAGGAAATCTGGTTAAGGAATGGGAATTGGTTTGCAGGAATTTTGTAAGGTATGGTCCAGCATGCATGAAAAGTGGAATGGCAGCACAGTTAGCAAATTCTTTCATAGACGGACACTCTAACAGGCATCCAAATATTGGGGTAGATCACAGCAGACTCACAACATGTAATAGGTGCATGGATGCCCCGACACGTGCGCATCCTCCACCCCCTCCTCCCCCATCCCCCTCTCACAAACACACACACACAGACACACACACACACATGCACACACACATGCGCGCACACACCCACTCCCACACACACACATACATACACACACACACACACACACACACACACACACACACACACACACACACACACTCACTTGCAACCTGAGTAGGATCTCCGGACCTCCTCATCATTATTTAGAATACATATACAGCGCCTGTGCTTGGTTAGAGCTTAAGCTTATAACACTTTACAGTCTACACACTTGTTTACACAACAGGTTGCCTGTCAGGGCAGAACTGACTGAAGAGGTGCCTGCTGGCAATAATCATTCATTTCCCCTGTCATACAGCTGAATGTCAGTGATTCAGTTTCTTACTCATTCTCTCCAATTTTTTTTTTTTCATAGCCGGTGCATGCAGTATATAATATATATGTTTGTGTATGTGTGTGTGTGTGTGTGCGTGTGTGTGTGTGTGTGTGCGCTTGTGTGTGTGTGTGTGTGTGTGTGCGTGCGTGCGTGCGTGCGTGTGTGTGTGTGTGTGTGTGTGTGTGTTTGTGTGTGAGTGTGTGTGTGTGCGTGCATGCATTTTCTTAGGCATGGGTTTTCGGTGTTTTGATTTGTGTTCACTGATTTATCTATGAGATGCTGCTTGCTCTTGACTGATGCTTGGTTCTACTTCACTTTTATTGCCAGTGTACAGAAGAGGTTGCCGCCTGAAGAAGTCCCAGTGGGGCAAAAATGTGCAAAGAAATGTTTTGAAATGCAGAAATGTCAGGAGTTATGAGTGTATTTCTGTGTACACACACACACACACACACACACAGACACAGACACACACACACACACACACACACACACACACACACATACACACACAGAGACACAGACACACACACGCACGCACGCACGCACGCATGCACACACAAGGAGAAGGAGAATACAGATTATGGGGAAGAAGGAATCTAGTGAATATATTAGTAGTTATGATAATCAGCATGATTATAACTAAGGTCTGGTGTTCGATTTCTACATGAGACAACCAGACTAAAGAGATTTTCTCTTTCTGACTAACCCTCAGTTCCAACACTGATTCCCTCCCTGTTCTTTGGATGGGTCTTTCAACTGAGGTTCAGTGCAAAAATAAAACATCTGTTTACTAGAGTCAGGTTTAGACAGTATCCAGGAAGACGGAATGTAGCTGCCTTAATGGTGGGGTTGAAAAAGAGTAGTAGCATATGCAAAAATCTGACCAAAGGTGAAGCTCAGTGCTCCGTCAAGGAAGAAATAAAAAAAGAAACAGCATCTGTGCAGACGCCCAAATCCCTGTTTGTCCCTGGATGAAACTTTAAACCACATCCCATGCATGAATGCTTTCTTGAAAAATTTTCCTCCTGTGTTAAATCATATTCCACCTTGCTACCACTGAGAGAAAGGGAACAAACACGCTGATCTGACAAGTGTGAGCTAGGGGTATGCTTACTTGAACTGGTTTCAGTAGAATTTGATTTGTCTGAATATTTTCATCTTCTAACTGTTTTTCATTTTCTGTGCCCCTGTTGTCTATCTTTGTTCTGAAAAGTGTTCGCACTTTTCAGATTGTTACAATGGATGGTTTGCCAGCTCGTTGGTTGTCATGTAGCAACTAGTTCCCGATATTATGAACACTTTTAAGAGTAAACTGTAGCTGTCCATTTTACAATGTCCATTTGTCCACATGGCCTTTTGTATGTATTTTTTGTTGCGCCTTCATGTTACTCATAATTCTTTTTTTTTTTTTTAACTCCTGCCTTTAACCTGGGAGTGAAATATGAAGTGCAAAAGCTGGCACCATGAGCACAGCCTTGCTTTGTCCACATAGAGGATATTAGTGGTTAAGGTACTATGTTACGAATTGACGTACATATTTGATGGATAGCTCTGCTCTCTTTGCTGCTTTCATGTACAGGAAATGCCTTTTACTGTAGGTGGTAACAGCCCTGAAAGGACCCTGTGTGGTTGGCTGGGTTAGTATAATGCTGAAGCAGAAACTTCCAGAGTTAGGGACTTGTTCTGTGACCTACTGGGACTCATTCATTCAGCCAGTCTGCAAGGGCTTTTCGTCTGTGTTGAGAAATGTCACTGTGAATTGCTAATACATTTTTCACTTGAAATAAGATACCACTTACAAAGAGTGTAAGTATCAATAAAGAAAAAAAAGAAAAGAAAAACAAGATAATAAAAAGAAAACGCTACTCAATAAGAAAATTGTAAAAATGGGAAGGGGGGGGGGGGGGGGGGGGGGGCGTGAGTTTGGAACTGTCAAAACGCATTGTTTTATTTGATGGAAACCCTGGTGAGACTCTGTGTGTGTGTGTGTGTGTGTGTGTGTGTGTGTGTGTGTGTGTGTGCTCTGTGTTCTGCACTGGCTTCTTTCATTCACAAGCTGTTTGTGTAATTAGTTTAAACACATACACACGCAGGCACGCATGCCCGCTTGCACTGGAAACTGTGGTTTTGTGAATTATAATAATAAGAATGGAAAATTGCTTGCGCTTGCATCCAAAACCTTGCTTGCAGTGCTTACAAAAGGGAGAAAAGTTAAGAAATGCTCAAAAGGTCTGACCTGTGAAAAAAATGATAATGAAATAAACACAGCATAGGCAGTCTGTTCCATGAGACTCAATACAAATGTGCAGACAAATGAAACTCAAATAAACCAAAAAGGAACTAAACCTTGTAACACACACTTCACCCTTACCATCCCCTCCACCCCATACCATAGTATGTGCATGTGGACCCACACACAGACCATTGTCTTCCCACAGTTAACAAATCAAACATTCATGATTCAGAGGGCAGCAAGAAAAAGAGTATTGACTGAAACGTAGTCAGATTCTTCAGACGTGATAGGTTTTAAGCTGAGACTTGGAAGAAAGAGAAAGATTCAGAATGCCTGAAGATGGAAGATAGAGTGCTCCTGACAGCTGGGTCGCGGTAGGTCTTTCACCAGTGGTCTGAATTCTGAAAGAGGGGAATTTCAAAGAGTGTTGTGTCTGCGGAAGAGCAGAGCCTGCAAGAAGGAATATAGATGTGGAAAAGTTCAGACAGATTGTCAGGTGCTGTTTCAGATATAACAGAAAAAGTCAAAGTGGAGAATGATGTTCTGTCAGGATAGAGAATCAGTGAAGAGAGTGAAGGAGCTGAGAGGCATGTTCAAATTGTGAGTGTCTGAAAATTATGTGAACAGTGTTGTTTTAGATTTTTTTGTATGATATCAAAAGGATACTTTGGGATGCAAGCGAGAAAGGAGTTGCAATAGCCTATTCTGGAAATGACAAAAGCATGTATCAGAGTCTTTGAGTCTTGTGGGTTTGTGTATTGGTTTAACTTCTAAAGTGGGTGAACCAGTTGATCAAAAACCTGGATAGTGGGATCTTTTTTTTGTTAACTTTTAAAATTTTTGTTTTAAAATGATTTTGTTTTCATAAAAATTTCAGAATATTTTTATTGTTCGAAAGTATTTCAAACGGTGGGGGTGGGGGTGGGGGGTGGGGGGGGGGGGGGGGGGGGAGTTTGAAGATGGAGAAACTGGGAACATGAAATTAAGAAATTAAAAATCAAACTCCCCCCCCCCCTCCCCTCCTTAAGTCCAAATCTTTGCCAAGTCATTACTATGAATACAGTTCAGTTGCTGGCCTGCGCTTGTTTTTTCCCCCACTATTAGATTGTTCGTCTATGTATTTGTCTGACTTTACTCAAGTTTAAAAGGCTGTGCCAGTCTTGAATAAAAGTTACTCTGTGTTAGGTTTTCTTATGGGAGCAAAAAATACCCCACTTGTTTACTGTTTATCGTTTACTGTTCCCTGCTTCATTTCATTTCCAACAACAAAAAACACAAATAAAAAAGTCTTCCTGGAAATTACGACATATTTATATTGCTTAAACGAAGGGTTTTGCTGTTTCATAGACTTTGCCTCCTTTCCGTAAATTTGAACATTTAAAAATATGCATTTGTACATTTGGTGAACCCAGTTGGGGAGTTGTGTTAAGTATATATTGTGTGACTCTGTGCCTGCATGCTTGTGCATGCATACCGTGATTCACACACACACACGCATATATGTGTTTAAGCCTCCATGCATTTTATTTTTTAATACATGCACACGTTGTCGACATAAAGAAAGACTTTCACCTGAAATTATCTCCAGAGGTGATCTTTTGTGTCGCCTGCATCCAAAGCACATTTCAAGGTTCAAGTGTCTGGAGGGGAGGAATTAGGTGGGAATTGGTGATGGTGGTGGGGGGGGGGGGGGGACGCTGGAGAATGAAGAAAGAGAGAAAGCAGAACACCAAAAAGTTTTGTTTTTGTTTATTTGACTGTGTATAGTTAGTTTTTTGCAAAGAAGTCGAGGCTTACTGATAAATTGAGAGAGAGAGGGAGAGAGAGAGAGAGAGAGAATATGCTTGCATAGAGAGAGAGTGGTGAAATAGGCGTGAAGGTGTAAACTCTGTGTGTGTGTGTGTGTGTGTGTGTGTGTGTGTAAGTAAGAGAGAGAGAAAAAGAGAGAGAGAGAGAAAGAATTTGCTTGTATTTAGAGAGATAATGGCGAAATAGGGCTGAAAGTGTTAACTGTGTGTGTGGGAGAGAGAGAAAGAGAGAGAGAGAGAGAGAGAGAGAGAGAGAGAGAGAGAGATTGCATGTATATAGAGAGACAGAGGTGAAATAGGGATGAAAGTGCTAACTGTGTGTGTGTGTGTGAGTGTGTGTGTGTGTGTGTGTGTGTGTGTGTGTGTGTGTGTGAGAGAGAGAGAGAGAGAGAGAGAGAGAGAGAGAGAGAGAGAATATGCTTGTATAGAGGCGAAATGGAGCTGAAAGTGTTAACTCTGTGTGAGTGTGTGTGTGTGTGTGTTTGTGTGAGAGAGAGAGAGAGAGAGAGCAAGAGAGAGAGAGAGAGAGAGAGAGAAAAGTTACAGGGTAAGTGGTTGGAAGAAAGAACAATGGAGTTACCTTCAGCCACACTAGAAATCTATAGAAACGGGTGGGGCAGCAAGTTTGTCGTTAAACAGAAGGGGACAGAACACAGTCGAAAGATAAATGTGTCGGCAAAGGGCAGAAGGAGGGAGGAGAATGGATGGGATAGAGTAGGAAGCATCAGGTACGCTAGTAAATCAGGGGCCAGGCATTGATAGTTGGAGGCAGAGTGGATGAGACTCTGGTGAGACTGAAAAAGGGTTTGGAGAGTAACAGGAAAGACCAGCGTGTGTTGCTTTGCACCAAAGTGGAGACAGGTTGATCGGCGTGAGAGGGAGATGGCAGCAAGAAAGCAAGGTGTTTGTGCCGGACATTTTCAGTCGTTGTGTCTCCCTCATCAGTGCACAAGCTGCTTTAGTTCTATTGCTACCACAGAGCAGGGGGATGGTCAGTCCTCTCTGTTCCTTCGTTTTTATCGGCCAGCTGGTAGCCTGTGCCGATGAAAGTTAACATTACTATTTTTTCACACACTTTGAAGTGATGAATGTGAAAAAAAAAAGAAGAGAAAAATGTAGGATCAGATCAAATGCATCGCCTGCAATGGAAGGAAGTGAAATATTTAGAGAGCCGAATTTTGGGGTTCGCCATATAATGACGTTTGGTCCAATCAGTCAGTGAGTCAGTTTTAACGGAAATATTAACTGATCCTTCTTCATGTACAGCCTTTTTTTGGTGCATGTATGTCAGTCATTGTTCTGGAAGGTCTTTTCCCTTTTTTCACTCTCTAGTAACATTTATAATAGATTATCCAGTTTTTTAAAAAATTTGTTTGTTTTTGGCGGGGTTGGGGCGGGGCAGTAACCAGGTGACTAGGGAGTGAGACTGTATGTGATGTGCAGACTGGCTTCTGGCTGACCATTCGGCACATGAGATTTTTTGTTATGTTGTTTTTGGTATTTTTGTAGCACCGTTAAGTATATTTTTAATGTTACATTGGTTTTTCTGGGAGTGAGAAATTTGGGGAAAGCCTGGCCCAGTAAGCGCAGCCTAATTTTTTATTTTTTTTTTATTTTTATTTTTTTATTTTTATTTTTTTAGCAGTTGTTATGATTTCAGTGGATTAGTTGAGTTATGAAGTAGATGTGTATAGTCTTTAAAGAGACATTTGTTTTTGTTGTTGTTTTTCGGCAGGATAGGGCTTCTTTTCCCTGTGAGATGATAGTCCTGAAAAGGCCCGGTGTGGGCAGCTGCGTTCTAAATAGTATTGAAATGGAGCAAAACTTTCTCAGGTGAAATGTGTCTGCTGCATAGTGAACACATGGAACCAGAATGAGTAGGGATGGGACCGGAAGTGGAGACAGCATATTTTCATGCAAGTTTCAGATGTGATGCTTGATAATTACAGAAAAAGGCAGATCACTTGTTAAGATTTTTGCTTTGATTTTTACAAGTTTGATGGGTTTTGGAGAAAAAAAAATGTTGAGGGCTTTGGTGGCTGGTTTGCTGTGAAAATGAATTGCCCAAGCTTACTCTCTCTGTCTTTGAGAGAGTTTGGTTCCATATCCAACACTACAAGTGCCTTTCCGGGCCTTGCTGATGCTGTGATCTAATATTCACAGGAAAGAGAGAGTACACCCTCAGTCTTAAAACCCGAACAGGATCTCTGTAGGCTAGTACGTACAGACCCTACACACACACAAACACACAGACACAGACACACATAAACACACAGACACACAGACACACACACACACACACACCACACACACACACACACACACACACACACACACACACATTGGTGGTCATGAAATTGTGTGGCCGCATCATGCATCTAGGTCAGGATGAGGTCAGTTTTGATTTCTCCTTCACCTTCATGCCTGCTGGGGGGAGTTTGCGTCAGTCTTCATTCATTGTTGGTAGTATGGGGACAGGGCTGTTGTGTTGACTCTCTGCACTGAACAAGGGACTTCTGTTCGATTCGGCCTTCCTGACTGTCCCCCTTCCTGTCACCACAGGTGAGCATTGCTGAGTTGGGGGCAGGTGTTGCATGGCGGGGTGTGCTGTTGTGGCTGGCATGACGGGTGGCCTGTAGACTGACCACAGGTGATGAGACTGTAAAGCTTACAGGGTCAGCCTGTGTCTGTGGTTGAGTGTGAGGAATTGGCTTTGAGAGAGCACTGTCTCACAGAGGGCCTGCAAGTTTAGTGTAAATAAATGCCTGCTTCTGTTTATTGCAAATAAGTCACTGCTTTTGTTGTTAAAGAAGAAAAAAAAAATCATGTGCGCACACACACTACGCACACAAACACATGGACACAGACGCACCCAGACACACACAGACACAGACACACACACACACACACACACACACACACACACACACACACACACACACACACACACAACCACTTTATCTATAGATTGGCTCATTTTCCCTCTCATTTTCTCATGCTTCCTGCATGCCTACATGCATGTTTACATGCCAGCCAGGTGATAAATACAGCCAGACTTTCCCCCCTACCCCACCCCCTTCCCTCCTTTCCCCCACCCTAGAGATATCCACATTTTTGTCTGGAAAGAGAAGATCTTCTTTAAAAAAAAAAAAAGCTTGACAAATAATCTAGAAAGTGTCTTTCAGTTTGTAGATTATCTTCTCACAGGAAAGAAATGTGAATATAGCCTCCCCCCTTGTCCCCTTCTCTTTCATCTTCCCCCTTTCCAATACAACCACCTCCATTTTCACCTGCTCCATACCTGGAACGAATAGAGCATGGAGACCCACATAACATGCACTGACCCGGAACGGGCTGGGGTGGGCCGCAGCAACCTTACAGGTGTAGATCATGCAGGCCTCGCAATGCATTAATCATCTTTTAATGTACGTATCGCAGCCAGACGCATACTTCGTGGTAATGATGTGTCGGAAAGACGTGAACACGCAGCACAACTCGGCTGGATGTCGAGTGGTTTTTGTACTGTGACATTTTGTATTGGTGAACGGTGGGTTTTTTTTTTTTTTCCTTAAAAATTTTTTTTTTTATACTGTTTGTGTATGGATGAATAGTGAATCATGTAGAGAAAACTGTGTAGCAAGGGGTTGAATGGGAGCAAAACTTGGGATAGTTTTTCAATAAGTTTATTTTTGCAAAAAGGTATATGTTAAGAAGTGTATGAGTAAATACATGCACACAGACACACAGGCATGTGCACATACATTCATCATCCACGCTGGCAAACACACACACGCATGCATACATGCACACATGCACACACATTTCTCTCTTTCTCTCGCTTTCTCACACACATACTCGCACATGCACACTGCATGCATACACATGCATGCACAAGAGCGCAAATATGCGTGTGCGCCCACATGTGCGCATTCTCTCTCTCTTTCTCCCTGTTCTTACACACACATAGTCACAAATGCACATATGGACACAGCACGCATTCACACTCTTGCACTTACACAGGCAGGCAGGTACGCATGCACACATGCACATTCACACATTCACTCACTCACACACACACTCCCGCATGCACACGCGCACGCACACACGCACGCACGCGCACACACACACACACACATACACACACACACACACACACACACACACACACACACACACACACACACACACACACACACCTTTCCAACATAATCAAACATGTTTGGATTGGAATGTCTCCCATTCCAGCTTTGGGTTAGATTATCTTGTACACCATTGCACCCTGAATTCCCAGTTGAATGACAGATGGAAATGGGACCATCAGGAAACCCGCACAAGGAAAAGCGAATTAGCCGCTTTCATTTTAGACAGTGAGTGAGGGACTTGGTGCAGAGGGTTTCAAAGGTGCGGAGGGTTTCAATTGGTTGGAGTGCTGACAGGTTTGGAATCAGCTTGTGTACAATAGAGGTGCTTAGGACAGACAAGCTGTTGTGCGTTTCCCGGGAGGACGGATTTATAGTCTTTTCCCCTTCTACATGGCCAGTCAGTGTGTGAGTGTACAGGTCGGATTTGTTATTTGTTTTTGTTTTCTCAGCTGCTGAGTTGCTTAGAGATTATGTAAGAAGGCAAAAATACTTACAAAGTTAGCAAACTAGTATGTATGTATAATTATATGTGTGTGTTTGTGTATGTGTATGTGCTTGAGAGAGAGAGAGAGAGAGAGAGGGGAGAGAGAGAGAGAGAGAGAGATTTTCATTACAGAGATGATGACAAGGAGGTTGAACATAATCACAACTGCATACTGCATACTTTGGTTACATGCTAATGTAACTCGAGCCTTTTTTTTAATGAAAGAAATTTGTTGAGTATGTATTTCTACCTTTTTTTTTATTGGGTAGAAAGAGTGCTTATAAATGTCTGAGCCTATGGTTCTTTGTCTCTCTCATGCGGTATGTATGTGTGTGGAGGGGAGAGGCTGGGGATGGGGGAAATGAATGAATGGGAAGGAAAGTGGAGAAGGCCTGTTGATGTGTGTGTGAGTTATTTGTGAACATGTGTGGGCGTACGTGTGTGTGATCGTGCGTCCATGCGTATGGTTACGTGCTGTATTCATATTGTGCACACGTTGAGTGTTCCTTTGAATGTCTGTAGTACATTCAGAGCAGGATGAAAGGCAGGCAGGCAGGCAGGCAGACAGGCAGTGTAGGCCTTCCTGGTTGGTGATCTGTCTCCACCTGATCTCACTCACTCCCCAATCAGACACTGAGTCAACCTAGCGTCACCCGCTATCATACTATATAAAGTCAGTTCCCAAGTGCAAGGTCGCTTCCTTCAAGTGGTCTGTGCTGTTCATTATCAGCCCGGCCCTGGTGTGAAGGCCTTGCCGTCGAGACGTGGCCGTGACTTTCCTGTGGGGGCTTGGATTGTAGGGTGTAGCAGTGAACATAAAGGACAGTAGAAGTGAAGGGATTGCCCTGGTAGGCGTCGGGGCTTCACAGTTCCTAAACCACCCCTGGTTGAAGGAGATTGTGCAGGGGCTATAAAAGCCAGGGGTAGGCAACCACTTTCCTGTCGTGGATAGACGTTGTGCTGATAGAGGTTGTGCTGATCGCTGTGCGGTTTCTGTCGAGGATGTGAATTGTGGTAGGAAAGGGTGACATGGTCAAGGATGTGGTGGTTTGGAGCTGATTATTGGTTTGTAAGTGGTTTCTGTCGGGGATGCAAGTTGTGGTAGGAAAGGGTGGATGTGGTAGTTTGGAACTGATTGTTGGTTTGTGAGTGTGTGTGTGTGTGTGTGTGTGCGTGTGTGATGTGACTGTTAGAGAGAGAATTGGTGAGATATCCGTGTCTGTGGTGTTCTTTGTT
>CM065748.1:28630974-28685974 GCA_033310375.1 Conus canariensis | reverse complement strand
AGACTATGAACGGTGGGAATGGTCAACAGTTTTTGGAGTTCTGGTTGAGTTTGTTTCTGGATGGTGTGATTATCATTGTGTTTGTTTCTCAGTGGTGTGATCATCGTTTGCATTTTGTTCTGTTCTGCAGCGGGCTCTTATGTGGCGTTGACGTTGATGGGAAAACCCAACTTGAATGAAGGCGGCCAACAACAGCACCCCGTCTCCCCTCACTCCACCGACGGCACAAACGCACCGTCCAATCGCAACTCTCGTATCACTGCTCCACAGCCTGTTGATGTGGGTGGAATAATAGTTTTGGTAGTGTGTGTGTGTGTGTGCACGTGTGCGTGTGCGTTTGTATATGTGTGTGTGCGTGTGTGTGTGGGTGTGTGTGCATGCGTGTGTGTGAAATGGTGGTTGAAGTGGTAGATGGGAGGGTGTGTGGGTGGGTTGTGTGTGTATGTGTGTTTTGTAGTAGGAATGATGGTTGTGCTCGTGTGTGTGTTGTGTGTGTATCTATATATGTGTGTGTATCTATATATGTGTGTGTATCTATATATGTGTGTGTGTCTACATATGTGTGTGTATCTATATATGCATGTATGAATGAAGATACTTGTCTATGCGTTTCAGTGTTTGGTAATGCATGATGGCATCAGTACATCGGGTCGAATATACATGTGGTTTGACTGTTTTCATATTCATGTACAGTTATTGTTTGTGTTTGGGTAGATGGGTGTGGATGAATTATGTGTCTGTATGCCAAACTTAAACCACCTACCCATCCGATTGTCCGGGATAACAAACTGGTAATGGACACATGATGAAATCACTCCCTTCACCTGTCCGTTAGGCAGTCATTTCGTGACTGTCAGTGAAAGGATGACAGAGCAGTGAACTCCAGTGAAAATGGAACGCATTCCCTTCCTCCCCATTTCGGTTGCTAAATGCACACCCCACCACTCCTCCTAACCCCCTCCAGCACAGGTTTTATTGCAATAGAATTTGAGCATGAGTGCTGTTTAAACTGAGGCAAGATGGGCTCTATTAAAAAAAAATGTTTCAGTGGGATGCAGACATTGTGCTTGGTCAGTGTGGACATGTTCAGTCTTCTAGTATTTGTATGTGTACGTAGATATGAAGTGAATTGTTTTGAAGAGCGTGCAGAGAGAGAGAGAGAGAGAGAGAGAGAGAGAGGACAAACAGAAATTTGGGGGAACAAGTAGACTTTTATAACCTATAGTGTTCCCAGGATAGTTAAAAACTATCTGATACAGACCTGTTTACCTATACGATTTCACAGTATTTTGTAGACATGTTCGGCAAACATACGACAAACACAATGAACTTTTTTAAAGATACATGAAAAAAGAAATTCAGGAGGCAAAAGCTCTTGAGTGGTAATTGCACATGCAGAGTGTAACCATAGTGAGGGGCTTTGACAACTCGTGCTTACTTCTTAATGCTAAATCGTGTCAGGCTCTGTCTTCAACAACATGCCCAGAAACATCATAAGAACTGGTGAGAGAACTGAAGTTTGTGCCAAAGTAGGCTAATCAATGAGGTTTGGAAGTATTTTGTGTTAGAAAGAACCTGTTTTTAAGTGTAGTTAGTGTAAGAGGTGGTTCTTACCTGGAATGAGCTTCTGCAGTGTGATGGCAGGTGGGAACGAACAACCCCCCCCCCCCCCCCCCCCCCCCGCACCGCCCCCACCTTGTTTTACAGAAATTTGGAGTTTTGTACGCTCATTTTTGTTGAACAGTACACCAATAGCAGTTTTATGATAAACAGGTCGGCTGCTATGTGTGCATGTGTGTGTGTGCACGTATGTGGTGTGGGCACTTGCTATGCATGTGCCTGTACGCTTGTCCACACGGAGGTTGATGCCTGTGTGTGCATGTTCCAGCCGGACAAGGACAGAGAGCTGTTACACCAGAAAGTGCACATGACCCGGGTCATGCTGGAGCAGGCCCAGGAAGATTTCCTGGTGAGTCACGGCCCTGGCCGTCAGCCTGGAATTTCCTGTACATGGTGCAGATAGTTGTAGGAAGATAAAAAAAACTCTTTGTACATACTTGTCTTTTTGCTGAAAAAAAAAAAGTTTTGTTTTCCGTACTGCATTCAGTTTTCTGTTTGTACATATTTGTCTTTTTGCTGAAAAAAAAAATGTTTTGTTTTCCGTACTGCATTCAATTTTCTGTTTGTACATACTTGTCTTTTTGCTGAAAAAAAAAAAAAAGTTTTGTTTTCCGTACTGCATTCAGTTTTGTGTAGTCTGTGCAGATCCGAGTTACTTTTTATTGTGTTACAGAATTGACAGAAGCAGTTGTGTCAGTTTGTGCCTGAGACAACTCCGTTTTGAGATACTGTATTTTTTTTAGGTGTTGAAAATAGTTAGATCAGTGGTGAGATTAGTTTGTATCACAGAGGATTCTCACAGTAAGAAAGAACTCATGCACTCACACACACACACACACACACACACACACACACACACACACACACACACACACATACAACACACACACACACACACACACACTCACACTCACACACACACACACACACACACACACACACAAGTGTGGAATTTGTGGCAGAAACAGGTACATGGGTCTGTGTCATTTGAAAAAAAACAGTTTGTTTATGTAACTGGGGAATGCCATGTTCCTGCTGTAGAGATAATGATAGCCGTAGGGCCAAACTTTTTAGTTGCACGCAGCAGAGCTGTGGTATGTGGTCATTCTCCTTGCTCCACTGAGGGCCTAATGTAAATCTTCTAACTGTTCGTAATTTTGACTAATATCAAGAGACCTCACAAAATTACTGTTTTTTCTCAGTCTTTTATTAACTTCAAAATTTGAAGAAAAAAAAAAGGAGAAGCGAAGGCTGGGGAAAATAAATTACTCTTTGGCTTGTCCCTGACCCACATCTTCTGATCTGAATGTTGTGTTCTGTGCATGTGTTTATGTTACAACAGTGTTATTACTTTGGGAGTGAGGTATGCCCCATGTCCAGCTCCAGGAGAGGTAACATTTTCAGTAGAGTTAATAGTTATAGTAGAGTTGATAGTTTTGCTGACAACATTCGGCTGCTGTGCTGCCTTCAGGGCTTCCTTGGCCCGGTGGTCCATTCGTTGTAGCACTGCTGCAGGCGCCTGGAGATTGTCCGCTCAGGATCTGTGACCACATCTTTCCAAGAGGTTTTCCCTGAACCTGGGGAGCATTTAGCCCCAAGTTCGATGTAGAGGGGCGGCTGGACAAAATGAATGTGGGCATTGGGTCATCAGAACCAGGTGACTGTGCTGTTGCAGAAACAACAGAAGCAGTACGTGAGAACCCCTTCAGAGAAGCTGCACACTCAGCTGCTGGACAAGGAGAGGACGGTCAAGACCTTGGAGAACCAGCTCCGTGCGCTAACAGGAGGGGAGGAACCTGCGGTGAGCCTGTCACATCGGGAGGAGGCGGGGAGAGGAGGGTGGCAGCAGTAGGGAGGGGGGGAGGGGTTATACCTGTATTTCTACATGCTTCTTTTGAACAGTTTGTTTATTTTGCAAGGGGGAAAAAAATTTTCTAATACTGACAAGCCACTGTGGCATGGTGTTTAGTGTAGCAGAATCCCAGCTGGGAGGTTGTGGGTTCCGTTCCCATCACAGCCATCAACTTATTTGTGGGATTTTTAACTCCAACTGGCTCTTTCCCAGAACTGATTTTGTTATGGTTTCATTTGAGAAGACTGAAAGGCGCACCCTGAGCACTCTCTCCTAGATCTGCTAAACAAGTCTCTAATGCACCATTCTTGTTTGAAAAGAAAGACACACACATAATGGAAGTGTTGTTCAGTTATTCACAGTTAATGTAAGAAACAGGTTATCTCTTCTTTCTTTGTCTTTTTTTAACTTATGTGTGTAAAAAAAAAAGAAGTTAATGTCGTCGCTACGTTTTGGTTGCAATGTGTCAGTGGGGAAACTTTGACGTTGACTTGTCTTTGGCAGTTACAAGTGTTGGCACAACCAACGTTTGGCGCAACAATGAACATCTTTCCAGCCATCCCCTACAAGGAGATGTCACTGTAAAGTGAAGGCCATAAATTCAGTTTTCACTCCTCATAGTGCTGCTGTTGGTAGGGTTCAGTTTTTGAAGTACTTCTTCTTTCCTAGATGTCCGCCTTCAACCAGTTGACGATTCTGACACTAAAAAGGGTTTCCGGTAATAACAAGATAAAAATGAAGATGCTGCATCTCTAAGTAACTGAAAAGTTCCAGTGGTTAGTGTTTGAATTCATTCAAAGAACTGAATTTGTAACAACCACAATTCGTTTTTTCTTTTTTAGAAGGCACCATCAAATATACAAACTTTTACAAACGTAAGTCAATTTTTTTTATAGACTTTTAAGGCCTTAACAATGATTACCACAGTTCCTCCAAACTTTCCCAACCCTTAAATAACTTTATGAAACCTGTAAATACACACACAACCACACACACAAAACACACACACATACACACACACTTTGGTCACACAAGAATGTCCTTCAGATCTCTTGAAAGACAACCTTTTGCGGTCAACATGAAGAAAAGGACACGTGTTTCTCTGCTAACCCAACTTTCAAGAAGACGATCCTTTCTTTGACTGATCCTTCTTTCATTTGTGTGGCGTTTTGGTCCACACTTCTTCCATCATCTCATTTTACATGTAATTTGATGCATCCATTTCAGACTTTCCAACTTTTATTAATGCTACTCCACTTTTATTTCAAGTTTATGATGTATGGTATTATTTGATAACTGTTACTGTAAAAGCAAGGCTGTTTAGTTTGCTGGCAGCTTTCACATTTCCTTGTTTAATTTTATAGCAGCTTTCACATTTCCTTGTTTAATTTGCTAGCAGCTTTCAGTTTTGCTTATGTCATTAACCATAGACAGTAAAGCCTTACTGTGCTTTATTTGACGAGATATATTTCTATATTGCTGAACTTTGTTATTTCATATGGTACTTATTCATATCTGCTGCACTACCTGATAGTGATTGCAGTGAATCATCCCATCTTGGTAAAATGTAGGTTAATGCTTGTTTGAGTGTTTGCACAAAATATCATTTAACATAACTTTTCTTAGTTGTAATCCAGTACTTGTAACTGATCACAATTTGTAAGAGAACATATATTTTGAAAGAGTGAAAGGATTGCCAAAATGTAGCTATATGGATGGAAACAGATAGCCCCTACTCACAGGCAAAGGGAAATTTTTTTTTAAGTGTGATTTTCAGTTTCTGTTATTTACTGAATTGAAAGATCGATTCCAGTGTGGTCTTCGAAGTTTGAAAAAAGTTTGTATCGTTTTGTACGGGGTTTGGAAATTGAGTCCAGTTGAGTGTGTAAAGTTTGTAAAATGCACCTTTTTTGAGTATGAACCATTACTTATTTTTCATTGATTATTAGTCTGTTCGTTTTTTTTGTGCTTAATGTATGTTATTATTTTCTCCTTCCCTCAGACTCAGGTGTCCCAGAAATGTTCTGACCTTGATCAGAATACCACGGACTCTGCTATGAACTCATGGGTAAGGCTTTTTGTTTTTGTTTGTTTGCTTGTTTTTCTAAGACATTGATTTATCTGTTTTGTCAAAATTAAATATGTACATGTAAATGTATAAAGTAGCAGCTTGAGATGTGGGATGCTAATAGTTGCTACTGTTGTGAGCTGTGTAAGGTGTTTGTGGTCTTAATGGGACAACAACCGTAGAAGCTTTGGACTGTAACATGTGGGTTGACTTGTTACTTGGTTTTCCCCCATGAAGAACACATTTGTTTTAATGTGTGTTCTGTGAATTGTGTATGTGTTTGTGCGTGTATGTGTGCGCAGGTGCATGATGTTTTGTGTATGTGCGTATAGTGATATCATTCCTGGGTTGATATTTTTCCGCTTGTGGGCATGTTAGTGTGTGATTATAAATATTACCATGAGTAAATACAGGCCCCAGTCCGTGTGTTTTTAGGTGTGTTGGCTTTTGTCTGTGGTGTTCGGCTAACGTGCAGAGACTACGGAGAGTTGGTGTTTGAGACCATTAGCCCAACATAGTCATTGTTGAGGAAAATATTGTGGTGTAGGAAAGCCTGCGCTTTTTAATGTAAGGAATAGGTACAGTTTGGCTTCACTATAGCATCTTTTGATTCTACTAGGGTGCCTCTTTCATTGGTTTAGCCCATCTGTACCTGGAAAAATCATCTGGATGTATGGGGACTAAGGATGTGGATTCACATGTTTCTGTAGGTAGATTTTAGTCTGACCTGTAGATGAATCAGTTGTGACTTCAAACATACCCGTTTCTAGTGCTTAACCATCCCCAGTCTGTCTATTTCTGTAGTTTGTGGTCAAATTGCGGGTAGAGGGGCAAGTCCCAGTAGAATGTACCAGAGTAGTTGTTACCTTTTTGAAACTTTTGAGTGTGATTAATAATTTGGTTATTTCTTTCATATGGGCTTTTTTGTGCAAGTGATAGCCGATAATCTTTTTAAAAGACAAATGAAATGCAATTGCTGGAACTGAGCTTCAAAATTTCAGTGGCACCGTAGCCCCCCAGGCCCCCCCCCCCCCCCCCCATTCCGCTCCTTTCCTCCAGAACAGGTTTTGATTCCAGTGAGTTGTTAATGGTGTCCAGTGTCTGACACGGTTTTCATCATTTTGCAAGGAGAAAGCATTTTATCTTTGTTATCATTGTTGCATTTTAAAAAAAGAAATACTCCGCTTGTGTGGAATTGTGCAGCAGAAAAATCAGGGTTGGCTTAAGGCAGCGTCAGTGGAAAAAAGGCACACTTCTCTCGCTTATGCTTTTCACTGCAGCTGCAGTAAAAAAGTGTGTGTTTTGAGTGTGTGTATGTGTGTGTGTGCGTGCATGTGCGCACATGTGCGTATGTGCGTATTTGTTTACATTAGTGTGTGCGTGCAGTATGCTTTGAATTTTGTGTATGTGATGCTTAAACTGCTTTGTTTCAGTTATTGTTTTTTTTTCCTTTTTCCCTGCTTCATTAGATGTAGTTACAAAGCGTTGCAAACATATGTATACCATATGCTTCAATATTTCTTTAGAGTTAGCATTGCAGGCATGTATCCCAGTGCTATGTAGATTGAGTGGTCTGTTATTAGTTACTGGTGCTCAAGTTGTCCTTGTTATCATGTGCCCTGAGCGTTGTACATATGTTAGAAGAAAACGGATGTCCTGAAAACGTGTGTTCCTGTATGGACTTAGAGTCTTCACTCATGCTTCACTGGGACTCATCGACTCCCTGTCTCTGTTCCACCTTTGCTCTCTCATGCCCCGTAGGCGACGATGGGCCCGCCCAAGCATGTCAAGCAGGTGTCCTTGCCTGCCCCCCAGCCCAGCACATACTCAGATACAGGCGATGGCGACCGACAGAGCGCTGGTATCATGCGTTCCAAGTCGGACGCGGCCTGGCGCCGTGGCAAAGGGGCCGCCACCCAGTCCACCTTTTATGTGGGCTTGACAGCAGGGGGCGCAGCTGAGGCGCTGGTCCAGGTACACGTCATTAGATGTCTTCCTCCGGCTCCCCCCTCCACCCCCTCCCTCTCTACCACACACCCCCTGCCTCCCCAAGTATCTGAAACCTCTTCCTGTTTCCCCACATTTTTTCTTCCCATGTCTGTCCTCTAAGCCCCTTTTGTGTATTCATTATTCCTTCCGGTTTGGTTTTCTTCATTGAGGTATCGATGTAGCATTCTTTGCTTCATTGCTCATTCTGTTTGTTTGTACTTGCGTGGTTCATTACTTTTCACATGTTTTTTGTCACTGCTATCTCCTTCCCTCCCCGTCTCATCACTCCCTCTTTTCCATCACTGTATATCCTCCCCTCACTGCCCTCCCCTCTCTTGTACCTCTGCCTCAGTACCATAGCTACCATGGAAAAGAGTGGATCAGTATAGATACAAAACAAAGCAAAACATCTCCAATCTCACCCCGTTAGGAAAAAATCCTGCATGAGTTACGTTCAACAACAGCGTGCTGAGGAACACAGACGTCAGTAGTGATACTAGTAATAGAAATATCAATCATCAGTTGACTTAAAAAACAGCAACAAACAAACAAAAACTGTATCTGAAAAAGCTGCACCAAGGAGGCAAGACATCATTTTCTTTAAGTACAGAGCCATTTCTTCGCCTTTTCAGGCAGTATATTCCTCCGTGAATTCGCGGAAGTATTTGAAAGTGAACAGAAAATCACACTGTGATTTACAGAACCAATATTTTAAGGTGCGAGAGCTCAGGTCAAGTGAAGTAATTCGCACAACAAGGGAAACAACTTCGCCTTGTATACAGCATGTCTGTATTTCTTGAGAAAAGGGGTTAGGTTGTGACAGTGTTGATCAGGAGTACCCCTTTGTGGGCGTCTCATCCTCTGGTGCTTAGTGGGCAGAATGGATATTTTTTGTCCGTGCAGCGCCAGTGAGTGAGACTGATACAAAAGTGGGCTTCTAAACTAGGACATGGCTGTTCCCATCAGCATCTAAATTTAAGTTTGGCATTGTCAACAACATTTCTCCAGTAGAGTAAGTATTTTTGCAAAGTGCTGCTTTAGCTGGTCCAGTTTGTCGCATTTTATTGATTAATGCTCTCTTGGAGAGAAGGTGTTCTATCCGCGAAAGTGCCAGTCAGTGACGTTGAGATAAAAGGGGAGTTACTAAACTAGGACTTTGTTGAATGCTTCTTTGTTCCCTTTTCTTTTCTTTTTTTTTTTTAACCCTCCTCCCCAAAAGCCTAGTCTCTCTGTCTCTCTCTTACTTCTAAGCCTACACACACATGCATGCAAGCAAACTCACACACACACACACACACACATACGCACGCACACGCGCGCGCGCACGTGCATGTGCGTTTATTTGTCTAATCAAGTATTTTTGTTTTGTAAAGGTGGTAGAGTTGACTTTTTTTTTTTTACTGTTTTTACATCACAATTACTTTAAATGAAGATCTAGAATTAAATGTTGAATCCATGCGTAATCCTTGCTATAAAATTAAAGTATTCTTTTAAAAGAAAAAAAAAATTATGGACATTTTTTTCTTGTGGGAGAGGTGAATACAATGCATAGGATCCCACAAGACCTTCACCTTTGAGGGGCTTTGCCCCCAGACCCTGACAGGGGCGCTGCCCCTTGACCCCGTTAGGGGTCATATGCAGCCCTTTAAATCCCTGGCATTATTTCCCATGAAACTCATTCTTTCCTCAGTATACTGCCTGCTCTTTTTTTTTTTATTCGTGTGTGTTTGTGTGTATACACCTGTGTGTTTATGTGTATGCATGTGTTATATGTCTCACAAGTGTCATATGTTTATAGCTTGCTGATTAGAATGGTCTTTAAGTAAGGTAATTGTCTAACCGGTACACAGCAATAGCAGTACTGAAGATATACTGTGTTCATTTCTTTTTCTCCTTTTGCAGACTTCTGAAGATGTCAGTGTTGTATTTTTGTTTCTGTTGTCTTCTCTTTTGGGACAGAGGTCATAAAACAGCATAGTGCTATTTGTATTTTACTAGTAGTTAAATCTTTAATGTTTTAGGAAATGTACTTTGTGTGTGTTAAATGTGAGGTCAAGTATGACTGTGAAATAAGGCTCTGTGTAATACATCCGCTTGATATTTGATATTAGGAATGTTACTGTTTGCATAGAAGACAAGTGAGACCAGCATGCTTTACATATTTTCTTAATGATTCTGTTGTTTTTTTCCCTGTAGAGAATAGAGGACTGCAGTGAATGAAGTTGGTTTGGAGACTTGTGCGAGTTCACATGTGGTTATGCTGCTCGTTTTTCTGTGTGCTTCTTTTTTCTATGTTCCAGTAAAAAAAAAAAAATTTTTCAAACATTTCATAGACATCGTACACATTCGCAGTGACTAACATTTTGATTTGAATCATGTACAAGGTCTGTTTGTATTTGGTGATCTGTTTTTCCTCAGTCATTTTTCTATATGATCATACTTACTTTGTTTTTTTTCTTTTGTTAACATGATTTACACCAGCGGTAGTTTTTTTTATTGCAGACTGAACCAAGTTTCATATTAATTTTTTCATTCAAAGTTGTTGAGTCTCTTTTGAGAATTGTTTTGTCCTTTGTTGTTTGACATTTCTTTTTTTTTTTTAAATATACTTTTCCTCCGTCTTTTCACAAGTTTCTAATTTTTTGTTGTGCTATTGCGGTCAGTAGATGCTAAGCTTAGTTGTAGACTTCAGCAGGTTTCAGATTTTCTTTTCTTTTGTACTACTTCTGTAGATTTTCTTGTATTTATTTTTTTTTTCATATGCCACAGTGTGTTTTTCTTTTGCGAATGTTTAGGTTGTTGTGTGATGTGTTGGAGTTGTGTGTGTGTTCACTGATGCTGATACCTGTGCACCCTTGCTTTATACCATAGGGTGGAGGGAAGCTCCTGCGCCATAAGTTAAAGCGGGTAAACAGCCTTTTGTTCTTCCACCCCCTGATGGCACCCTTCGCATTTCACTGTTGTCTTGTCTCGGGGAAGGGGAGTGTTGATGTTTTGTGGAATGGTGATGTTATGATTTTGTTCTCATTTTTTTTTTCTTTTTTTTTTAAGTACTGTTCTGTGTTGATTTTTTTGAAATTTTAAGTGTATTTTTGTATAAAATTTGATCAGAAAATTGTTTCATTTAACTTTGTGCCGTTAAAAGAATGCATTTTATTAGTTTTTAAAAAAAAATTGTTATATTTCTTTTTTGTTTAGTTCATTTGTGTTTGTCTTTGCGTTTTGCCATTTCTGTTGTCATCTCTGATTTTATTTTTTTAGTCATGTTATTGTATAATTCTTCTTTTTTTTTTTTTCTTCTTGTATGATATTTCAACTAAAAGGTTGTTGCATTTTCCTTTACTAGACAGATACATTATCTGTTTTGTTTCATTGGTTTTCTTTATTATTATTTCTATTGGTTTTTGTCATTGTTATTTCTTATTTTCACAAATTTGCATCATTTAGTGTTTATTTCATTGGTTTTCTTTGTTACTATTTTGCTTTTTTGTTGGTTTCCTTTATTGTTATTTCTTTATTTTCGCTTATTTGCCTCACTGTGTGTTTTGTGTCATGTTGTATAATGTTCTGTCCATGTTTGTCATTGTAAATCTTGTTATTTTATTGTTACTAATGGAGCTGTATGGTCTAAGGTGTGTGGTATGTGTGTACTTGTGAAGTTGTGTTGATACACTGGCATGCACTTGGGTTTCGTAAACGATGCGTCTCATGAGGTCTGGGTGTTGCCATGCACATGCGGACAATCCTAGTCCACCGCTCCACATCCCCCGTAACCCTCCAGAGTTCTGTTGCTGTTGCTCTCTCTCGCTCACTCTCTCTCTCTGTCTCGCTCGCTCTTTCTCTCTCTCTCGCTCTCTCTCTCACTCGCTCTCTCTCTCTCTCTCTCTCTCTCTCGATGGGTTGAAAAGTTTTTGCACACAGCATAATCAGTTTATGTCTTCATGTTTATATCACACAATTGACCTGGGCTTGCCTTATTTGATATTTTTTTTTTTTTAAATCTTAGTTTGTATTTATTGCCATCTGCACATATCTAGCCTATGGGAGTGGTCTCTCGTTTCCTTTGCTGTCCCTTCCTGTCTCCCCGTCCTTTATCTTTCTGAGATGAAGAAGTCGCGATAGGGGTGGTGAAGGAAGGAGCAAAGTTGAAGAAAACCAAAAGAATCGACACAGTCCTGTGTTGTTTGCTGTCATGGGAGGAATAGAGCGATATAGGTGAGTGCACTTTACACCAAAGCAGGTGAGCCAAAATTGCAGTGGACAGGAATGGAATCATTGCTCCCAACAGCATTATTTATCTAATCAGAAATCTGGTTTTCCGAAAATGTGACTAACCTGCAAAGAAAATGACAGTTCCTTCCATTGTGGATGCAGTATTTTGTACTGTATTTTTTCAAGCAAAGCTTTGAACTGTGAACAGAACAAAACGAGAAGGAATTTTTTTAATGTCCAAACAAATTTGAAATGTTAGTGATAATGCATCGCCAAAAAATGTAGACAAACAGATCACAAGACAAAACACGATGCGTTTCGACCTCTTAGGTCTTCTTCAGGCAAGATACAAAACACTCAGGACAACGAAAATGAATGAGCAGTCACTTGTCTTCATCCAATTCAGCGCAAGATAGGCATTGACTGTCCAAAATTAACCTAATAAAGTAGTTTAAAAAAAGAAGGTAATATATTTTGTGATTGTGCGTGTTCATTGTGCCATTCATGGGAGATATGGATTCTGGAGAGTTAACAGCCCCTGACATGGCCCTTTGTGGTAGGCTGGGCTGTAGGCATTGTATAGAGAGGTATTTACGGGGGCTGTACAGCGGATTGGCCAGCCCACCCAAAGTGGGATGATGTGCGACAGACAGAACTCAAGTTAATGGTTGCTGGTTTAGATGGTGCTGTTCAGTTTCAGTTTGAGCATGTGTGTGCTTTTGTGTGTGTGTGTTTCTATATGGTTATGTAGTTATAAATACATTGTGGCATGCGAGTGCAAGCATGCATGTGTTTGTGTGTGTTGTGTGTGTTTCTATATGGTTATGTAGTTATAAATACATTGTGGCATGCGAGTGCATCAGCATGAAGGTTCTTTTTGTTTGTTTTTGTTGTTATTTGTCTTTAACCTTTGTTGTGGCTGGTTTTATGTGAGTGTGTGTGTGTGCGTGCATGC
The DNA here is from genome assembly GCA_033310375.1 of Conus canariensis. NCBI lineage: Eukaryota > Metazoa > Mollusca > Gastropoda > Neogastropoda > Conidae > Conus > Conus canariensis. The sequence continues at coordinate 28,673,278 of CM065748.1, read as the reverse complement.
GTGCATTTGTATGCATGCATGGGTGCGTGTGTGTGTGTGTGTGCGCAGACGCGCACATGTGTGCGTGCGCGCATACGTGTATGTATGAGTGAGAGACAGATTGTGCTTGTTTGTGGTCGTGTATGTATGCATGATGCATGCTAGTGGGAGTGTTATTTTTTCTTTCACATGGAGGTTCTGGTGTGTTTGTTTCCTTTTATATTCCTTTGTTGTTTTTTTGTTGTTGCTGGGTTTTTTTTTCTCTCTCTAATTTAACCTAGACAGCTGTTTTCATCTTGAAAGACATGTATAGACATACACAGAAATACATGCTGATGTTCAACATTGTTTCTAATTGTGCATTCTGAGTGTGTGGTGTTTTCATGATAATTGTTTTTGCTTTTGTTGTCAGTGTGGACGTTAAAAGTTCACAGCTTCCAGAATAAAGTCAGTCATTTTCTTCAAAAAAAATGTTGGCGATGGGAAGACTAACTTAGAATGTAACTTTGTCACGTGAATGAACAAAAGATGTCTTTAAAAACCAAGAAAAAAAAAAAGAAAAGAAAAATGAGCAGAGTAGTTGGGGACTGACTGTGATATATGGTAGTGATTTCGGCATGTGAAAGTCTGACTGTCTTTTTGGCGAATGATAAAACTGCGTTAATGCTATGCGCTTTAGATTTGTTTGTTTGTTTTTTTTGTGTGTTTTTGCAGTACCCCCTTGTCTCATCTATGCTTGCCTGTTTAATTAATAAGCAAGTTAATTGAATTTTCTTGTAAAATTTGGCTTATGACCATTCTTTTTCTTGCACAGACGGTATACATTAACCTTTAATTGCCACATATTATTAATGTACCGTGTAAGTAACTAATGAGTTAATTTTATCGAGCACCAAATGAACTTATGTGACTGGGGGACCGTTTTAATTTTTTTACAACAGACTATAGCAGATTATCTCCCTTGCCAGAAAGCAATTACAAAAAGAAAATTGTATGCCTCTTAGTGAAAATCTAGAAGCCTATTATATATTAAAAGAAAGGGTAAAACATTAATTTTGCTCTCAGTCTACTACATAACTTTTACCTTAAGTAATATCAATGGCACTATATATGATATGTGGTATACCAATATAATATAATAAATATCATGAAACTTGTCATGACATAAAAAAAACCCAGTAATACTACAAACTGCCCAAGATGAAAATGTCAGACTTTCCTTGTTCTGAGCTCTATGCATAAGAAGAATTAATAATTTTATGAATAGATAAGAAAAACAAAAACACTTTTTTAGATGGAACAAGCACAGTTAATAGGAACAGCTATCATACTGTCACATTATGATAGCACATTGGGGAGAAATTCAGAAGAAAGCCAGGCAAGTCCAAATTACACCCATAGCGCGCGCACACACACACACACACACACACACACACACACACACACACACAACACACACACACTAGTAGTAGATGTACTTCATTGTGCGTTTGTCTGTCTGCCTTGGGTGTTTTGTCTCCAGCTGCAGGAAGAGTCAAAAAAGACATTTCGCTTTTAGTTTGTGAAAGGGAGAACCACAGAGATTTGTTGGGTCACATACCGTGCCTTTGTACGCATGCCCAGTGAAGAAACCAGAGTGCTGTGACTGGTGTCCGCATGGATGTTGTGTCCACCTGGGGGTAGATTACTGTTGAGACATGCGGCGTTCTGCATGCCCGTGGGTGTGGCTACAGGAATGACTTCAGTGCGTGTGTGTTTGTGTTGGTGTGTGTGTTTAGTGGAAGTCCAGTTGTTCCTCTGTCAGCCATCAACCATGGGATTCCTCTCAGATGCACACACTTCAAGTCCCGCAGGTGATGTCGATGGCTGGTGCCGATCCGGCATGTTGAATTTCATCAGTGCACTGTTGTTTGTTGATTGACGGATCTTTAAATGACGCACTGTTTGTTTTTTTTTAACAATTTCTTCTCGTCTTAAGGCACTTTTCACGGACAGAAGGTTCATTCACGGGCACATATGCTTTGTTGTGGTGCCATTTTATGCAATTCAACAGGTTAGTGATATGCACAATTTGCACATATATCAAGATGCGCATAAGATTTAACTTGAACATCACTGATTATCAATGAGTGCGTAAAATTTGATGTGAAGCTGTTCCTGTTGTAATACTCAGTAATTCACTTCACTGACAAAACAGCTCAGTATCAGTTATCTTGCCTGTTTTAGAAGGCACAGTGTGTTTTCCTGTTGACTGATTTTCAACAGAAACGTTGATGGTAACAGATTGGTTTCATGGTGCAACAGATTAATAGAGGCTTTCAGAATGGTTAATGTATGGTCAAAAGCCATGGATTACTTTTTTATGTACTAAGGTAATTTTTTTTTTCAAAACTGAAAAATGTTAAATAATCAACTGTTCATCACTGAAAAAAGTAGTTGACTTTTCTAGGTGGATTTCCTTGTTCCTTTTGTTGCAGTCTAAATAACCACACTGCATTATATAGCATGTTTCGCAAGAAAAGCTTGTAAATTTTTTTTATAGATTACTACTTATCAGTAGAATTTTACGTTCTGATTCATTGACTTTTTTTCAAAGAGCATTTGGCTATTTATCAGCCACCTTTTTGAAAAGTCATTTTATGATTTATTACTTTTTTGGTTTTAAAAGGTTTTTGTTATTAGTTACATTTTTTTTAACTCTAAGGTATAAGAAAATGACCTCAGTCAACAAGTATTATATGTACAAATGACATTACAGTTATAGGAATGTGGTGGTTTGCATATAACAATACATGATGATATTGATGATAACGTTGAACATCAACATGTAATGTGATAGCATTTCCCAGATGAAAGCTCTCTGAGCATTACAGTGACACCAGGAATGGGAGGGTAATCTATGGTAGAGAAACATTTCCTAGACTCTAAGAGAAATGATTTTTGAATAGAGGGAATCAGATTAGGGAAGAGAGGAGGCTGGCCAGTGGACTGCAGTGTCAGAAGTGTTTGATGATGTGGTGAAATCTCCAGTCCTGTATAACATACACTTGAAATTTCATTGAAGATCTCTTGACAGGAAGCTAACATAGCTGGGCAGATCATGAGTCTGTCAGAGGCAAACACACAGATCTGTGTTGATTGAAAAATCAGTGTGGCATAATTCACCTGTCATCAGGCTAAGTCTTTGCAAGCTGTGGTCAGTGAGCTAGCTCTGTCTGGCCAGATCTTCATGGTCAACGCATGACTGAGATGCCTTACAAAATTGGCCCATGCTTCTGGCTCAGTCATGGAGCCATGTTTGCTTCCTTTCATTTTATGGCCCTTTGTGGATTCTGTTCACATGCACAGTATTGTTTCATTTTGTTGTTGTTCACTGAATTTAATGCATAGACACTTATAATAAGCATGGCAGTTGTATGCCAGTTGTACCAGTTAAAGCACTAGAGTGGAGGTTGTCAGGAAATGAAGTTAAAAGGTTTTCCGTAAGAATGATTAAGATTCAGTTTAATCCAGTTCATGTTATTTATAGCCAAACTGACTCCCGAATCCAGATCAGGGTTGTCTGCTTACCCCTACCCACCCCCTCCCCAAACATATGATAGTTACTCAGTCTAATTCAAAGAGACTCAGAATGCCATAAAGCTGGATTCACTTTCCACAAAATCCAAGGTCAGATGCAAGAGCATTAAAAGTCGTATCTTCTTGAACACGCTCGAACAAGATCTGTGTGGAGTCTGCTGTGAGATGCTTATGCCTAGTGTCAATGCAGATCTTGGCGCTCTGTAAAGACATGCTTCATAGTGAGTGATCCATCACATGCTATACTCAATGGAACTTTTTCACCTTTTAGAAGATACAGATGTTTATACCAATTAGGTGGAGAACCCTTTTTCCAGATGGAGACAAAAGCTAAGTGATTCGTAGTGTGGTAGAAGTCCTGACTATTGTCCAAAGTAATGTTTTCATTTCAGGATCAATGGGGTAAAGGCAGAATGAGAAATAAGTCTGCATTGTTAATGCTGAGAACAGTTACAGAAATATTAAAGCAGAACAGGGAATCAGTGTGTATTTTGGGCTGTTGTATGATTTGTGATGATACATGGGCAAGAGTTGTCTGTGCATGAGATTAATAGATTATAGTGGGCAGCCACAGTGCTGACACAGTAGTAAATCAGGATAGGACAGTGTGTGGAGATTGTTGTGTCTGTTGGCAGTGTCATACATAAGGTTTGTGTATGAGAAGTTAAGAAATTTTCAGACTGGATGTACTGAAGTACTTCTCCTTTTTGCTTCAAAGGCTCTGTTCCCAGAATCGTACATCCTGTTTCTCTCCTCTCTCTCTCTCTCTCTCTCTCTCTCTCTCTTTGTGTGTGTATGTGTGTGTGTGTGAGTGAGTGAGTGTGTGCATGCATATGCCTCAACATGGATCCTTGCACAGCATTACACATGCTTATAGGTGCTTGCTTTGGGGAAGGAGAGAAAAGAGGGAGGGGTGGGGGCAGTGAGGGGGGCTGTGTAAGAAACATTTGAATTGTAATAACCTGACCTTGAAAAGATCACTCAGGGTTAGCTCCTCTGTTGGAATGAATGCCATGTAAAGGAAATAATCGATTTTTGATTGTAATTGAAAAGAAATGTGGCCTATTGTAAAAACGTGTAAGAGGTGTGGATGTCATACAGGCTCAGGTGAGTGGCTTGTTTGGTTGTCTAAAAAGGTCGCAGTTTGTGCCGATGCTTGTGAAGTCCTTTTTTAGGTCCATGGAAGGTTCTTGGTTTTCAGTTGTGTGGGAACCCTGTGCATCTGTGTGTTTGTTCGTAGGCCACATCTCTGCCAGTTTCGTCGTCAGACATGGGCAGCAAGTCTGACTCCCCCCACCACAGTCCCTGTGTGTCTCCCACCCCTCTCCACTCCCACAACGCTTGTCAGGACACCGATGATCTCAGAGCTGAGACAGCTATGGAGGTATGGAGTGTGAGCGGTTTGGTTGTGTTTTGTTTTTCTTCCTATTTCGACCGCCCCTCTCCCCCCACCCCCCAGTATCCTCTTTCCCTAGACCTTCTCCACCTCTATGTCTCATTCATGATTTATTTGTCAGTGGGAAAGTTTAACCTCAGAGTCAGATGATGTTGTGTGTGTGTGTGTGTGTGTGTGTGTGTGTGTGTTTTACATGTGTTTGTTCACTGACAACTTACAATAACAGCAAAACTTTCCCATGTCTTATGATATATCAGGTTCTCAAAGCAAATAAAATGAAACAATTTTTTTACAGGTTTTACTCTCCCTGTTAGTAGTAATCTGATCCCCCCCACCCATCCCCCCCAGAAAAAGAGTGATAAAATATTTTGTTGAAGATTAACTTTGTTTTAGTGTCAGGTACTCCATGTATTTCAGCTGAGGTATACAGGTCAGTGTAAGACATGCAGGCCGGACTGTTGGTGACTGTGTATTATCACTCTACTTTATGTAAAACCACCCAATGAGTGGATGCGTATTGTCTCTGTGCTGCATGCAAGACTGTCAATGATTGGTTGTGTATTATCTTTTTGCTGTATGTAAGACTGTCAGTGATTGGCTAAGTATCCTCTCTTCACCTATGTACACAGCAGGACAATGGTATAGGACATTGCTGTATGTAAGACTGTCAGTGATTGGCTAAGTATCCTCTAAGACTGTCAGTGATTGGCTAAGTATCCTCTCTTCACCTGTGTACACAGCAGGACAGTGGTATAGGACATTTGGAATCCACCAGCATCGCATCAACCCAGCAAGAAATCATCATCGTCGATGATGAGGATGTCAATTCTGACGATGAACCGGTAAGATCCGTCTGGTTTTTTATTTTTTGATATAGCAACACATCTTCTCATCCAAAACACACTCGTCTTGAGAGCTAATATAAATATATCGTCAAAATCAAACAGAAATGAATGATTTTCTTACGTAACTTGCAAGCATTTGCTTTTAAATGGTTTTGTAATTTTTTTGTGTCGTTACGTGTTTCGCAGGCGTCTTTGTGTTCATGTTAATATTGCTCTGTACAGTTTTCTTAATAGTACCGATATATTTATGCTGATCAAGATGAAAAGGTTTTTTTTAAAAAAATACAGCAAGAGAAATTGAATTAACTAGATGTGTATTGTTGTCATCGCCTTCAATCATGTTCATTAATATTCCATATTTTTCAGTGCCCCCATTATCAGTCTCACTGTACATGTGCTTGTCCCCTTTTATTGAATTAACTAAATGTGTATTGTTGTCATCGCCTTCAATCATGTTCATTAATATTCCATATTTTTCAGTGCCCCCATGATCAGTCTCACTGTACATGTGCTTGTCCCTTTTATTGAATTAACTAAATGTGTATTGTTGTCATCGCCTTCAATCATGTTCATTAATATTCCATATTTTTCAGTGCCCCCATCATCAGTCTCACTGTACATCATGTTCATTAATATTCCATATTTTTCAGTGCCCCATTATCAGTCTCACTGTACATCATGTTCATTAATATTCCATATTTTTCAGTGCCCCCATTATCAGTCTCACTGTACATCATGTTCATTAATATTCCATATTTTTCAGTGCCCCCATTATCAGTCTCACTGTACATCATGTTCATTAATATTCCATATTTTTCAGTGCCCCCATTATCAGTCTCACTGTACATCATGTTCATTAATATTCCATATTTTTCAGTGCCCCATTATCAGTCTCACTGTACATCATGTTCATTAATATTCCATATTTTTCAGTGCCCCCATGATCAGTCTCACTGTACATCATGTTCATTAATATTCCATATTTTTCAGTGCCCCCATTATCAGTCTCACTGTACATCATGTTCATTAATATTCCATATTTTTCAGTGCCCCCATTATCAGTCTCACTGTACATCATGTTCATTAATATTCCATATTTTTCAGTGCCCCCATTATCAGTCTCACTGTACATCATGTTCATTAATATTCCATATTTTTCAGTGCCCCCATTATCAGTCTCACTGTACATCATGTTCATTAATATTCCATATTTTTCAGTGCCCCCATTATCAGTCTCACTGTACATCATGTTCATTAATATTCCATATTTTTCAGTGCCCCCATTATCAGTCTCACTGTACATCATGTTCATTAATATTCCATATTTTTCAGTGCCCCCATTATCAGTCTCACTGTACATCATGTTCATTAATATTCCATATTTTTCAGTGCCCCCATTATCAGTCTCACTGTACATCATGTTCATTAATATTCCATATTTTCAGTGCCCCCATTATCAGTCTCACTGTACATCATGTTCATTAATATTCCATACTTTTCAGTGCCCCCATTATCAGTCTCACTGTACATGTGCTTGTCCCCTTTTTGGCCATGGTTATTGCTGTTCCTGTTTTCTTCTTGTTTGTTTTCTTCTCCCTGATCCCTGTCATTGTTCTCATCAGCTGTGAAACAGTCGAACTCAGTGATGACTACTGACATTCTGAAACTACTGTAATAAGTAGCGGCTACTACTAACATTGCTTTGAGGGGAGAGGTTGGGGTCGGGGTGGCAGTCTTTCAAAGTCATCATTTTATTGTCACTGTCATTGTCGTCATTGTCATGATCAGGGATGTCGTCACGATTGTTGCCATCGTTATTATCTTCATTGTTGTTCAGCTTGCTTGTTAATCATAGTCACCACCATCATTGTCGTCGTTGTTAATGGCATAATTATTGGCATTATCATCATCATTGTAAAACATTCCTCTTTGTGATCATCCATATCTTTAAGAATGTTATTGTTGTCGACCTTTCTGCCATTTTTCATCTTAGACATGGTCATCACCTATGATTTATATCATGGATACGCTGATGATGGTGGTGATGATGTTTTATCAGTCTCAGACGCCGGACACGGGCCCCTTCTCAGATATACGTGTACTGGACACGAAAGCTGCCCACTCAGCCGTGTTTCTGCATTACCTCATCTCTAACAGTGACCCCTGTGCCCTGGTCAGTGTGTGTGTGTGTGTGTGTGTGTGTGTGTGTGTGTGTGTGTGTGTGCATGCTTGTCTGTGTGGTGTGTTTATGTGTGCCTGCTGTTCTGGAATAACTGTATTTGTGATGTGAAAAATGATGACAGTTCTGGATGTTTGGTTGTGGAATGTGCATTACTTAGGAAAAAACAACAACAAAGAAAACTAATGGTTGCTTGTTTTTTTCTTTTTAAGCAGTTGCACAAGCTGACATAAGATGGGAAGTTGTAACTTGGACGATGTACAGATGCATAAGTCCATATGAAAGACACTGAACTGAGCGTAAGTTAGGAGAAAGCACTGAAAAGATAGCTTGCTGTAGCAAGCAAGCCAGCACTGTGAAGAAGAAAAACAGAGAATCCTGTTTGGGAAAAACCAGACCTGTTTACCCATATGATTTTTCTCGTATTTAGCATGGAAAAATCCCCTAATCACGGAAATACGACACTGGTGAATAAATTATGAAAGAGAGCATATCAAAATATGAAGGAAAATCAGCCTATTTGTAAGCCAATCACGATTCAGCAGCTTGTGAGCCTGTGATCTGGGAACTTGATTAGTTTAGCTGTTTATTGCCAAAATCTAGAGACATAAAAAAAAACCAGAGACATATTGTTTCATCTGCATTTTCACAACCAAATCGATGAGGCTTCATCACAAACTTCAAAAGTCGGGTCTTTCAACTTGATCAAATCATCCTCTTGGGAGTCAGTCTCCGAATGTTTTTGTCCAAATTGAATTTGTTTCTGTACCAAAGTCACGATGGAAAACATCTGTGTCATCCTACCCATGTGAAATTCAGGCTGGAACTGCTGCTTTTGTTTTTCGACAAATCTTCAGCATCTGCCATTGGAACTGTTAGATCAATATACAGTTTTGTGTCGATTTCAGTGATGTAATAAACTTAGATATGTGACATATGCACCTGCACTTCTTATTTGCATAAATGTAAAAATGGCAGTCAGTGTTAAAACATGTAGTCTGTATGTATAGTTGGAGCAGAGTGACTGGCTCTGTTCCCGTAACACATGTGTGCGTGTTCCATCGGATTCCCATTTGTATGATTATGAGTATCATCATCATTGAAAATGTATATTCATTTAGGGTTTTTTTTTTTCCTAATCTGTCTTCAGCCTCCCTTCTCATCTCCATCTCCCTCCTGCCCCCAGCAGTCCTCCTTAAGCCTATTGCAGCTTAGGTTTGGATCAGCTTGTGAAGGAAAATTTGATTGCAACTCTTGTTGGCATATTTAGTCGTAGCAGTGGTAGTAGTAATGATTATGATGACGATAGCAATAATGATAATAATATGTGTTCAAAGTAATGTCAATTAAAGGGGTATGGGAAAGTAGAATTTAGTCCAGAGCAATGTTGAAATTTCTGGCATAGAAGTTTCATGACCTCCTCATCCACCCCATCCCCCACTGTACCTCCTTCTTGCTCTCCACTCTCTCTCACGTGGTCACTCTCTCTAACACACACACACACACACACACACACACACACACACACACACACACGCACAAACATATACAAAAAGACGGCAGTTGGTGGGTAGGGGGCGATACACACTACATACACATTTGTGTTATTTTTCATTCTTGGACAGGTATGTTCATCTTAATTGTACATCCACTACTTGAGGCTCGTTTATGCACATGTACACACATTGTATGTTTCAGCTGTTTTTCAAAGTGACGGACATGTACAACACATTGTATGTTTCAGCTGTTTTTCAAAGTGACGGACATGTACAACACATTGTATGTTTCAGCTGTTTTTCAAAGTGACGGACATGTACAAGCAGACAGCAGGGAACACAAAAGATCTACGCAAATGGGGCTATGAGATCTTCTCCACCTTCCTGGTCCCCACCGCTGTGAGTTGCCTGCTGAAACTGGAGGGAGATTTTGTTTTAATAGACTAGATCATTATGTGCTGATGAGCAGTTTGGCCCATATGTGGAAAATTCATCAGGCTAACACAAAGTGAAAAAAAGCTTACAAGCTGTATGTGATTTAAAAATTGGTGATGTTTACTTGTGACATATGTAAACAGATTTATTATGAACAGTGCTTTTTTTCAATGATTTGCTCTTTAATGAACGATTATGTGCTGTACATTGTTGGATGCGGAAATAAATTTTGAACAGTTAAGTAGTGGGGGAAAACAAGTGCAGGCTAACAATCCTACAATTCTGCCGTCATGATAGTAATGACTTGGTAAAGATTAATACTTCAAAAGAAAAAAAAAAAAAGGGGGGGGGGGGGGGGGGGTTGAAGATGAAGAAAATGGTGACATAAAATTAAGAAAAGATATCATAAATATGAAAACCCTTCACTAGCTGCATGAGGGAACCATCATAATCCCTCTCGAAGGCAGATCTCTTTATATTGCCTGCTCCTGGGCCTTTCATCCGCTGGATTGGACTCATCAGGGACACACGGCAGATTGTGTCTGTGCTCTTGGCATCAAATAGAGACACACCACAGTCCATAATTCTGTGGTGTTCTCACGACCAAGGGTTCAAAAAAGAATCCAACAGCACCCACAAAGCAGCCAGCGAAGGGTAGTAAAGCAGAAATAAATTTTCTCTGAAATGATGCAACTTTGATCGCCTGTCACGGTGAGTATTGTCCTGACTCCCCTACCTAGTGAGTATTGTCCTGACTCCCCTACCTAGTGAGTATTGTCCTGACTCCCCTACCTAGTGAGTATTGTCCTGACTCCCCTACCTAGTAAGTATTGTCCTGACTCCCCAACCTAGTGAGTATTGTCCTGACTCCCCTACCTAGTGAGTATTGTCCTGACTCCCCTACCTAGTGAGTATTGTCCTGACTCCCCTACCTAGTGAGTATTGTCCTGACTCCCCTACCTCATTCAGGGAAAGTGTTGATGTTGGTTTGTTTTTAAACAATGCCTCAGAGAAAATAAAAATACTGTTCGGTCTTTGTGAAGGTACCTTTCAGAGAACACTTCAACGTTTCGTGCTGTAAGCACATGGTCACGAAGTGAAGTGTTGAGGTTGTAGGGGAAGCTGGCAGGTTTCTTGTGACCACAGTTCAGCCAAAAAGGCAGGGGAGGGGGTGGGGAAAAGGTGAACTGTGTTAATATGGTCAACAAAAGGGGTGGGGCAAAGAGGGGGTGGGGAAAGGTGGGAGGGAAGGGAGGACCATCTGGGTGGTGGTTTACAGAGAAAGGGGAGGGGGTGGTGGTAAGGAAAACATGGTATAGAATATGGGGGGGGGGGGGGGAGCAGGAGGGGGGGAAAAGGGGGGGGGGAGGGGGTTTGCAGCTTGAGAGAAACAAGTTTATTCCCTGACATTGGTGATGTTTGTTAATCTTAGTTCCAGTTTAACTTCAAAGGAAAAGTTCAGATCTTTCAATTTTGGGCAGATGTGTGTGACTGTAGATTTTCATCGTTTAGCTGTAGTTTTCACACTCTTTCTCATTTGTGGGCGTTTTTTACTTCTTGCGTGCGTTTGCACCAGCTAAAGAACATTTCATGGAAAACAAAACACTAAAAAACATGTAATCAAATTCTTTTGTTGCTTTAGATTTTTTTTTCACAATGCAGTAACTATAAATTTTATAATGAAGTCCAAGCTTATACTGTTTACTAAACACATAAATTTGAAGACATACAGAACAAAGGGAAAAACTCCTGTCAAAAAGGTAGTCCCAAGCTGGCCTGTGTTAGATATAACCCTCCTCCCACATACATAGGCACATTCATTCAGGTGATTTTGGGATTTGTGAAAATGGTGAGTAACGGCACACATCTTCTTCTTGTGATCAGCCGCTGCGTGTGGAGGTGAATGAGAGTCTGGTTGCGCGGGTCAGCGAGCTGTTGTCTGCTGGGAGCAGTCGCACGGACAATGAACTGTTGATTCGGGGCATGTTTGACGGGTGTCGGGCGGCCGTCTGCCCAGAGCTGAGTGAGCAGCTGGCTGAGTTCAGGAACATGAGAGCCATGGGTAGGAGTGTGTGTGTGTGTGTGTGAGTGTGTGTGTGTGTGTGTGTATGTGTGTATGTTGTGTGTGTGTGTGTGTGTGTGTGTGTGTGTTAATGTTTGAGTGTGTTTTGTGCGTGTGTGTGTGTGTGTGCGTGTGAAAGTTGTGTCTGTGTATGTGTGTGTTATTGTGTGAATGTGTAAGTCACTGTGTGTTTGTCAATGTTTGAGTGCGTTTTGTGTGCATTTGTTTGTGTGTGTGTGTTTGCTGCGTTACTATGACAGTTGTATGAAATCAGACCCACATTATCTGGACCAAACCCATTATCTGGACATCCCTTAATGTGACATGCCTCGAAACAGCTTTTTGATGATCCTTTTTCATGTATGTGCCCCAGAGTCTGACACGCGAAATACATGCATCGTAACATGATCCAAATGAACGGAGTACTGTTACCGTTTCTGCTGCAACGCATTCATTGGGAGTACCTGTTCCTAGATTTACCTCAAAATAAATGCTTATGTTTCCTGTTTGTGTTGTGTGTATACCACGTTTATCTTTTACTAAAGACTTGTTCTTCTGGAACACATTTATCTTTTGTCTCAGCCAGAGTTTTTCTCCCATTGCATTTTTTTTTAAACTGAACATGTTTGTCGTTTGTAGTAGATGTACCTCCCATGAATGTTTGTGTTTGAGGAACATGTTTGTCTTTTGTCAACACTAGATTAATCTTTTAGAGAACACTTTTTTTCCTGGCACTAGTTTTGTCTTAGTTCTAGGTTTATCTCTTAAGAAATACTTTTTTTTTAACATGTTTGTCTGATACAAGGTTCACCTATCAATAAAGACTTGTTTGTTTTTGTGGAACATGTTCGTCTTTTGTTTACGGTAGACTTATTTCCCAGTTCACTCGTGTTTTTGTTGAACATGAGTCTCTTTGTTTATATTGGATTTATTTCAGTAGAAATGTGAATGTGTTTGAATTTTTTTCATGGTCGAGTAATCTTCCAATAAAAACTTGTTTCATGGAATATGTTTGTTTCACTTTATTCAAGATTTACTGTCCAGTTAAGACTTTTCTTGGACATGTTTATCTTTTTTCTGTTGTAGATCGAAATCCATAGAAGACTCTAAAGACCTGTCTTGCTCGAGCATGTTTGTCTTTTGTCTCTGTATCAGATGCTGTGTGTTCTCATTGTGTTAGTGTAGTGTGCGTTTCCATGGCCACTGACTGAACTGATCTTGTGGGGGTTCTCCAGGTCTGGGCAGCATCTTTGGCACTCATGAGTTGCTGGAGGACATGGACAAGGGCACAGAACTGAAGATGATCGAGAAATACCTCATACCTCATCTGAAATACTAGTAAGACACAGAGAGAATGACAGAGAGAGAGAGTTCATGGAAATTGCAGGCACACTTTCTGATCACTGAGATGTCGGAATATATGTTGGCTACATGTCAGGCCATTTTCTGATACATTGAATAAGAACAACAAAATGCTTTAAAACATGTGCACAAGATTATGATTGGAACTAGAAGAGGCTTGGTTTGATTTTTGAAAACTGAGACTGGGGCTTGGTTAAAAAAAAAAAAAAAAAAGAGTGAAAGAATAAAATTTGCAAAACTTGTATTTTCGCTTCGCGTACAGCCCATTAATTTGAGATCGTTATGATTTGGGGATGTATTGCTGAAAAGGCGTTTCGTTATTTCAGCTTTTTATGCTATTTTTCATTTACGGTAGGATTTGGGTCAGGGAACATAGGGTCAAGGGGAAATCGACTTTTTATGTGTAATTCTGTTTCAACCCTGAGAGATACAGAGACAAAGAGAGGGGGAGAGAGAGAAAGGAAGGGAGGGAGAGAGGTGGAGGGATCAGTGGGTGGTTTGAATAAATGTAAATTCAGAGTAATTAATTCAGAACACACCCACATGTGCTCCTGCACATAACACCCACACACCCACGCATAAATAAGCATGCATACACACACGCATGCATGATGCATACATATACCCATCCACACGCAGAGCAGTATTTTAGTTTTGTTTTGATTTATCAGTTTTCTTCTTGTTCTTGGTCTTCTCCAGTTTTCTTTTTTTACTTTGAACACACCTTGTTTCATTGTCATTCTATTTTGCCACTTCGACCGATGCCTGCTGTGCTCTTTCCTGTCTCTCCTTCCTTCCTTCCATTTTACTGTCTTGTCATTTTACTTCCGTGCCTTCATTTTCTGTTTCTTTTTCCCTGTTTAAGAGTTGGGTTTTTTTTTAATGTTCTTGTCTGCTTCTTTGTCTGTTCCCAGCTCTGTCTTGCTGTGAGTTGCTTACTCACCTGGAAGAAAATCTGTGCCAGTGATTTCCACTCTTCTGTTACTTGATCTTTTTCATCTGGCTCGGTCGAAGTTAGAGGCATCAGCGATGGGAAAAATCACACAATAAATACCTCTGATGGGATGAAATGCATGTTTCCCGGCTTGCTGTCTTGTGACGCTAAACAGTGTACTATATTGACCAGTATTGTCACTGTCATTGACTTCAGAGTTAAGCCCCTTGTGTGCTTTGGTCATGGCAGGCTCAGAGGACTCCTCTTATCTCCCCTCTCCTTTGTTTGCTTTCTTCCTGCCTTCTTGCATTTCCTTCCTTCCTCTGTTCATCCTTCAGTACTTACTTACTTTGCCCCTTCACCCCCAACGGGACATAGGCCATGGACCCCATGTCTACAGTGAACACGACTTTGGACTGTCCTTTGCCTTTTGGTCCCCTTTCTCCACAGCTCTGCCCCAGTGTCGTTTCTCCAGCTGTGTATAGATCCTCGTCTCCTCAGTCTCTCCTCTGGGGTGCAGGTTGGCACCTGAGGAGTGGTTTGTGGAGGCTGGTATGGTGAGGGTGTGTCCTGTCCAGCCCCCACCTTTCACCACGGGATCTGCCAGGGGACTGGGTCCGGTCCTGTCCCTCACTGCAGGTCTTCCTTCAGCGGACATCGTGAAGTCTATGTCATGCTGCCTGCAACTTGGAGGAGTCCTTCAACCTTCTCCTCCGTTCTTGCGTCCTTTCTGTCTTCTGACATTTCCTTCCGTTCCTTACAGCTCCTGCTTTTTCCAGAATTTGCGGATTTCTGCCCTTCAGTGAGAGACGGTGGGAAAAAAATTCATGAAAGAAATTTTGATGGGGGAGAGAGGGAGGGAGAGGGATGGGAGTGTGTCAGTGGAGTCCACAGAGCTCTGCTTCTGTTTTTGGTGTGCTGGCAGACAAGATGGATGTCATGGGAGTTCATGGGCAGAATGAAAGCAAAAGACTGTCGTGCTTTGAGGTTGTGTGTTGGTTAGACTCTGCAAAAGCAAAAGAGATCGACAAAATCGGTACAAACCAATGGTACTGGTCGTTATTGGACAGAAACGTGGACGATTCACAGCTCGATGTTCAGATTTACATTATGTTGTATCATTTTGATTGTAAGTTTGAGAGTTTTTCGCCGAAGGGATGGGAGAAAGAGAGGAGGTTCATGCCTCAGAATCCCTGTAGAATTTCAGGGATTAAAAGGATTTTTTCTTCTTGGTGGGAGCGGTGGTTTTTCTTTCGTGGATACACAACAGTCTGTGTGGTGTTTGCCCACAGCTCGGAAGACTCGTCCAACCGCAAGCTGTCGGAGAGGGACCTGGCCATGGGATGGGCTCTGGCCACCTTCCTGCGCCATGTGGGTCTGAGCAAGGCCTCCTCCGGCGGCATCCTGGAGCGGGTGCAGAGCTTCATGATGAAGGACAAACGCAGCTTCAAGCTGGGGTCCCGCTCCGCCAAGGCCAAGGTAGGCTTTGACAAGAGAGCTCTGTGATGCCTGTGGTGAAGGATGAGAGAAGAGTGGGGTCATGGGGTTGGAGGGGGGGGGGGGGGGTAGCATAAAGATGAATGGGTGAACATTTTTTTTCTCACCGAGAAAGAAGGGAGAGGGAAGAATGGGGTCATGGGGTTAATGTAGGATTTGGTGTGAGGTATGTTGTTGAGGAGGGGGGGGGGGGGGGGGGGGGGGGTAGCATAAAGATGAATGGGTCGTGAACTTTTTGTTTTACCAGGAAAGAAAAAGGATAAGTTAGTGTGGCTGCAGATTCCATCTGCAGAAGTATTCTTTTTTATGTCTCACAGTAATGATTACAGTGAAGAATATGAAGAAGGGTTTTTTTTTGTGATATTTGGAAAATGAACTGATTTACTAGAAAAAGAGGGGAAAACGCGACACAGGCAAACACACATCATGTAGTTACAAATGCAATGAAAATCATGCTTACATGCATGCACACAAACACACATGTAGTTACAAAGCCCTGAAATCATGCTTACATGCATGCACACAAACACACATGTAGTTACAAATGCATGAAAAGAATCATGCTTTCAACATGCATGCATGACAAACGTGCACACACACGCATGTGCGTGCATATATATGCACATGCATGCACACACACACACATGTGCATATACATGTGCGCACACATACATACACATGTGCATGCATACAGGCATGCATGCACATATGCATGCAAGAACACACACACACACACACACACACATGCACCCATACACAAGTGCATGTGCACACACACACACACCCATGATCATGTGCACACATGCGTGCACACACCACACAACACACACACACACACACCACACACACACACACACACATCACTGTTCATAGAACAACATGCTGCTATTGTGGACTATATTATAGATGCTCTCTTTGCTGGGTTGCAGGGTGTGAAGGGTCACCAGTTCAACCTGCACCATTTCTATGTGCCCACCCTGTGCTCAAAGTGTGAGAGCCTCATCTGGGGCGTGGGCTACCAGGGCTTCCTCTGTCAGAGTGAGTCGGAGAATGATAGGCTTAAGCTGCTGGTGTGTGTGTGTGTGTGGTGTGTGTGTGTGTGTGTGTGTCACTGTGTGTGTGTGTGTGTGTGTGTGTGTGTGTCACTGTGTGTGTGTGTGTGCATGACGTGTGTGTGTGTGTCACTGTGTGTTTGTCACTGTGTGTGTGTGTGTGTCTGTGTGAGTGTGTGTGTTCACTGTGTGTGTGTGTGTCACTGTGTGTGTGTGTGTGTCATGTGTGTGGTGTGTGTGTTCTGTGTGAGTGTGTGTTCACTGTGTGTGTGTGTGTCACTGTGTGTGTGTGTCATGTGTGTGTGTGTGTGTCACTGTGAGTGTGTCACTGTGTATGTGTGTGCTTGTACTGGGTGTATCTACAGTCCATATGGTATCAAGTCATTGTTTTTATAGTATAACAGGTGTGTGTGTGAATGCTTGCACAGTGTATGTGTCCAGTCTTAATGCGTGATTAGTATGTTAGTATCTTTACATTGTTAGTGATTGTATGTGTGTGTGTGTGTGTGTGTGTGTGTGTGTGTATGTGTGTTCGTGTGTGTGTGTGTGTGTGTAGGCGCTTATGTGCAAGCATGTACGTGAGCGATGCTAGTGTTACTTTCAGGTCTTGATTTTCTACTTTGGCATTTTAATTTTTACCTATTTATGGTTTTCATTTGCTTGCAGTCCCTATGTTGCCTTTGTTGTGAGCTTGGCTACAAAAGAAAAAGACTGGTATAAGTATATGAGACTTTTCATACTTGCGTACAGTATGAGTAGGGGTGTGTGTGTGAGTGCAGTGTTAGCATGCGTGCCTGGTTTGTTACCTTAAACACCTGTGTGCTCTCATGTGTGGCAGGCTGCGAGATAGGGGTGCACAAACAGTGCGTGGAGGATATCACAGAGGTGTGCAGTGGAAAGAAGCGGAGCAAGAGATCAGTGCCCTTCGTCCCACGACCCCGGTCCTCCACCCAGACCCTGGTAGGTTGGAACATTTCACCTGATGTAGAGTGTGAAAGAGGTGGTCTGTTACTCTACCCAGCCTCTGGTAGGTGGGAACATTTCACCTGACGTAGAGTGTGAAAGAGGTGGTCTGTTACTCTACCCAGCCCCTGGTAGGTTGGAACATTTCACCTGACGTAGAGTGTGAAAGAAGTGGTCTTGTTACTCTACCCAGCCCGTAGTAGATGGGAACATTTCACCTGATGTAGAGTGTGAAAGAGGTGGTCTGTTACTCTACCCAGCCCCTGGTAGGTTGGAACATTTCACCTGACGTAGAGTGTGAAAGAGGTGGTCTGTTACTCTACCCAGCCCCTGGTAGGTGGGAACATTTCACCTGACGTAGAGTGTGAAAGAAGTGGTCTTGTTACTCTACCCAGCCCCTGGTAGGTGGGAACATTTCACCTGACGTAGAGTGTGAAAGAGGTGGTCTGTTACTCTACCCAGCCCCTGGTAGGTGGGAACATTGCACCTGACATAGAGTGTGTAAGAGGTGGTCTGTTTATCTACCCAGCCCCTGGTAGGTGGGAACATTTTATCTGATGTAGAGTGTGAAAGAGGTGGTCTGTTAATCTATCCAGCCCCTGGTAGGTGGGAACATTTTACCTGATGTAGAGTGTGAAAGAGGTGGTCTGTTACCCTAAGGAGCCCCCTGGTAGGTGGGAACACTTTACCTGATGTAGAGTGCGTAAGAAGTGGTCTGTTAGCCTTCCCAACCCCTGGTAGGTGGAAACATTTTACCTGATGTAGAGTGTGTAAGAGGTGGTCTGTTACCCTTTCTGAAATGTGGACTAGAAGCGAACTTAAGAAGTATTTACCTGGGTCTCAGTTGACCAGATGGAAACACTAGTGTGGAATTTGCTTTTTTTCAGGTTTTTTGTTTTGTTTTTGTTTTTCACTCTCTCCCGTCTTCTGTAGTCTATTGCATTATTTTGGTCAGTATGGGGGATTTATTCATAGCCTTTCCCTTCTTTGTTCCGTCATAACCAAAGAGCTACCACAAGGCCTCTTCTGAGGTAGAACCAGCACAGCTGGTGGTAAGCTGGCTGGCCTTTGAAATGACTCCATCACCTTATGTCTTGTGCAAAGTTTTCATGTGATCATTGATGGAGGTGGTGTTCGTAGAAGCTAGGGTAGTTGTGGTCAGTCACAAGTTCCGAGTGGCACGAGAAGAAAGAAGAAGGCCCTCAGAATGACCTGATGGCATGTTGGTTTCCTCCCTCCCCCCCCCCCCCCCCCCCCCCTCTTTCCACTCGCCCTCTACCTCCTCTTTCCCATCCCTTGTCCCCCATAGATTTTTTAGGTTGTGATCTGGAAGCCAGGCTTTGGGGCCAGACGAGATAAATGGATGAACAATGTGCTGCTTGCTGTCATTGCATGGAATAGAATTTACAGGAACAAGAGAAGTGTCCGTAGTAGGAAATAATGTACACAAAAGTCCATTTGGATAGTTGAACCAAAGCACAACACACAATACAACAGAAAGAAGAGTCCACACTGAGAGCTGAGCCGAAAACAACAGAATTTTGACAGTTGAGCCAAAACACAAAACACAGCCTAAAATATAAGACAAGAAGATATAGTTAGAAAGATGGGCGAGCAACCCAAAGTTTAGAGAGAAAATTGTGATGTTACAAGAAAGTTGTACAAGAGATTGAAAACGATGGTAGCGATTGTTCTTTCAGTGTTTCTAAGCAGAGGCTTGTGTGGTGTTCAGTGGTTGATGCAGGGGGTCACGTGACGTCTCCAGGGGAGACAAGAAGCCCACCCCACACAAGCACAGAGGTTACGTCTGGAGTAATCAGCACACAGCCCCTGAAAGAGGATGACATGGAATTGGGTAAGTAAGTGCCTGTGTCAGCCATGTTGGTTTCAGGTTGATTTGTTTGTTTGTTTTTTATCTCACTAACATGGCCACTGTTTTGTTGTCATTCACGTTTGGGTATGGTTGATCGAAAAAACAAAGTGAAAACTGCCCAGTGAAGACTTGATTGCTCACGACTTCTAGGGGACCGAGCTGTCATGTGGGTGTGCCATTTAACACAAGCTGATTGATGCGTCATTGTCAAACTTAGTTTTATATTGTGTGTGTGTGTGTGAGATACAGTATTTTTTTTAAGATTTTGGTTCAGTTGTATGTTTTACTGTGGTGTTTGGTTTCTCCTTCTTCTTCTTCTTCTTCTTTTATTATTCTGTTTTCATTTCTTGTATTTTTTAATCTGCATTTCCCTTCTCTTCCTCAAGTCTTCTGTTTTTCTATTAACCCTTTCCATGTCTTTGTTCTGTAATCTGTTATCACATGTGTGCTCATGGCATGCTGATGTGTGTGTGTGTGTGTGTGTGTGTGTGTATGTGTGTGTGTGTGTGTGTGTGTGTTTTCTGCAATTTTTTTTGCTTGAGTATGAAAATTGATGAGCAAAGGTGATGACTAAAAACTCTGTAGTGTTCACATAATGCAATCTTCAGAAAACTCTGAAAAAAAAATGTGTTTGTTAAAACCAAATTCATTCTAAGCAAATGAAAACTTCAAAAAGGGTGTCTGAGTCTGACCTAATGATGTGTAGATGAAAAGAAAAGCTGAGGCAAGACCATCGTGTGTGCATCCATCGGACCCATATCTCAACAGCTGTGGTTACAGTGACATAATAATAATAATGAATACTTATATAGCGCCTATTCTCGGCTCGAGACCAAGCTCTAAGCGCTTTACAATCAACACTCGCTTACACAACGGGCTGCCTACCTGGGTAGTGCCGACTGAAGAGCTGCCAGCTGGTGCTTCATTCAGTCGTTTCCTGTGTCATCCAGTCAATATCGTTCAATATTGTTCACTCAGTTTCTTTACTTCCTTCATTCTTTCCATTTCTTACGCAGGGTGCATGCTGTGTGTAACGTGTCATCCATACCAGCGGCCAAACTGGCCTACTCTTCTGAAAGTTGGTGATGGGATTTTACGTGTGTGCAAGATATTATGCGTGCGTTCACACACGGAACCTCGGTTTATGGTCTCATTCGAAGGACTGTATGGGAAATGGAGTCAGAACTAATGTTAACTCCGAGGGAAAAATCCCCCTGTACCGAAACGCCCCGGCATGAATCAAGTACCAAAGACACTAGTGTGAAGTTCAGATGTTAAAAGAAAACAGCTCTCATGAGAGAATGTGTTAGTACTCAGTGAAACATCTATGCATTACAGCTTTGATGTTAGCAAGTTCAGCCTTCGTGTGAAATTGGCCTGAGTGATTTTTCTGTGAGATGTGGCAGACTGAATTATGTGACTGGAACACTTAGATACCTTTGTAGATTCGATCCTGTGAAGAGTTTCACCCTCAAGGGACATGCTGATTAAGACTGTTCCTGTGCCTGGACTTTCGTTGGTTTTTTTGCCAGCATGTTTACAGACCTAAGTGCGATTCAAGCAAAACTCTCTACCAGTTTTATGATGGAACACATTTCTTCGTCAGGAGCTGACCTTGCATGAAAGGTCTGTGTGTGTGTGTGGTGTGGTGTGTGTGTGTGTGGTGTGTGTGTGTGTGTGTGGTGTGTGTCTGTGTGGTGTGTGGGTGTGTGTGTGTGTGTGGTGTGTGTGTGTGGTGTGTGTGTGTGTGTGTGTGTGTGACTTTCAGTACCTAGGTACGACACAAACTGCTGAAAAAAGCACTATAGTTAGCAGTAGCTGCTACCAATAATCCTGTAGTGGAATGGACAGCTCTGAATGTGTCTGGTCCACTCTAGACTACCAGTGATAAAAAACTTTTTTTTTTTTTTTTTTTTTTTTGTCTCCAGCACACCTTGGTACAGAGGTGTCAGTGAAGTCAATAGTGAAGACCTGGGACCTGGCCAGTCCCACGGAGCCAGGAGCTGCGGAGGAAACGACTGGGGGTGACGGCAGGTAAGCAGCAGTTACATGCGTGTGTGTGTGTGTGTGTGTGTGTCTGGGGGAAAAGGGGCAGGAAAGAGCAAGGAGCCACAGAAATAAAAAGGAGGCAGAGGATACACCAGTGCTTGTTTGTTTTCACATGCGATACTTCGGATGCGATACATGCGAAGTGTACTCACCCTTACATTAGTGTTGTATGCCTGTGAGAGTGGTAGCTTTTTAGAGGCTTAGAAAAGGGTGAATAGTCTCTTTTCTTTCCTCTCTTTTTTTTCCTTTTGTTGGGGGGGTGGTGGTGGTAGTGGCGATGGTGGTGTGGGAGGTAGGTCGGGGTCTTTGATGTACATGTGCATTGAAGAATGGAGAGATATTGGGGGGCTGTTGAGAATGTGAGGAAAAGCGGGATGGGGGACAGGGATTTGCTTGTGTGTGTGTGTGTGTGTGTGTGTGTGCGCGCATGCACATGCATGCATACAGATGAGGCTTCTTGATGGAAAACGATTGTGTTTATTGCAGAAAAGGCAGTACAGACCTTAACCGCTCAGAGAGCTGGAAAGGGAAAGGTGATGTAAGTGGCTTGGATCATATTTTGTCTTACTTTTATGGTTGGTTGGTTGGTTGTTTTTTTTTGGGTTTTTTTACTGTTTAACAGGCTGGTTTTTCTGGTCAGCGTAAGATGCAAGATGCAAATGACTGATAAATGTAAAATTTATGTTACAGAGAATGTAGTATTTGTATGAAAGAAGTTACTACTACTACTACTGCTGCTGCTGTTGTTATTGTTACAATGAATGCAGTTATTATAGGTCAACTTATGATAATACATGTCTTTATATTTCTTGCATTATTTTCATTTTGCAACTGCATTTGCTCTTGTTCTCTGTGGCAGTGGGGAACGGAGGAGGATGGTTAAGAAGGATTGATGTTTTTGACAGATTTTTGGTTGATTGTGTCCTGTCTCGATATGTTTGTTGTGTTGTGTGTGTTGTGTGGGTGTGTGTACGGTTGTGTGTAGTGTGTGGTGTTGTGTTGTATGTTGTGTGTGTGTTGTTGGTGTGTGTGTGTGTGATTGTGTGTGTGTGTGTGTGTTGTGTATATGTGTGTATGTGTGTGTTGTGTGTGTGTGTGTGTGTGTGAGTGTGTGTGTGGTGTGTATAGTGTGTTGTGTGTGGTGGTATGTGTGTGTGTGTGTGTTGTATATGTGTGTGTGTGTGTGGTTGTATATGTGTGTGTGTGTGTGTGTGTGTTTGTGTGTGTGTGGTTGTATATTGTGTGTGTGTGTGTGGTTTGTATATTGTGTGTGTGTGTGTGTGGTTTGTATATGTGTGTGTGTGTGTGGTTTGTATAGTTGTGTGTGTGTGGTTGTTTGTATATGTGTGTGTGTGTGTGTGGTTGTATATGTGTGTGGTGTGTGTGGTTTGTATATGTGTGTGTGTGTGTGTGGTTTGTTATATGTGTGTGTGTGTGTGGTTGTGTTATATGTGTGTGTGTGTGTGTGTGTTTGTATATGTGTGTGTGTGTGTGGTTTGTATATTGTGTGTGTGTGTGTGGTTTGTATATGTGTGTGTGTGGGTTGTATATGTGTGTGTGTGTGTTGGTTGTATATGTGTGTGTGTGTGTGTGTGGTTTGTTATGTGTGTGTGTGTGGTGTGGTTTGTATATGTGTTGTGTGTGTGTGTGGTTTGTATATGTGTGTGTGTGTGTGGTTTGTATATGTGTGTGTGTGTGTGTGTTTGTATATGTGTGTGTGTGTGTGTGTTTGTATATGTGTGTGTGTGTGTTGTGGTTTGTATATGTGTGTGTGTGTGTGTGGTTTGTATATGTGTGTGTGTGTGTGGTTTGTATATGTGTGTGTGTGTGTGGTTTGTATATGTGTGTGTGTGTGTGTGGTTTGTATATGTGTGTGTGTGTGTGTGGTTTGTATATGTGTGTGTGTGTGTGTGTGGTTTGTATATGTGTGTGTGTGTGTGGTTGTATATGGTGTGTGTGTGTGGGTTTGTATTGTGTGTGTGTGTGGTTTGTATATGTGTGTGTGTGTGTGGTTTGTATATGTGTGTGTGTGTGTGTGTGGTTTGTATGTGTGTGTGGTTGGTTTGTATATGTGTGTGTGTGTGTGTGGTTTGTATATGTTGTGTGTGTTGGGTATAGTTGTGTGTTGGTTTGTTATGTGTGTGTGTGTGTGGTTTGTATATGTGTGTGTGTGTGTGGTTTGTATATGTGTGTGTGTGTTGTGTGTGGTTGTTAGTGTTGTGTGTTGGTTTGTATATGTGTGTGTGTGTGTGGTTTGTTGGTTGTGTTGTGTGGTGTTGTGTGTGTGTGTGTGTGGTTTGTATATGTGTGTGTGTGTGGTTGTTGTGTGGTGTGTGTGGTTTGTATATGTTGGTTTTGTGTGTGGTTGGTTGTATGTGTGTGTGTGTGTGTGGTGGTTTGTATATGTGTGTGTGTGTGTGGGTTTGTATATGTGTGTGTGTGTGTGTGTGTGGTGGTTTGTAGTTGTGTGTGGTGTGGTTGTGGTTGTGTGTGTGTGTGTGGTTTGTATAGTGTGTGTGTGTGTGTGTGTGGTTTGTATATGTGTGTGTGTGTGTGGTGGTGGTTTGTATATGTGTGTGGTGTGTGTGTGTGGTGTTGTATATGTGTGTGTGTGTGGTTTGTATATGTGTGTGTGTGTGTGTGTGGTTTGTATATGTGTGTGTGTGGTTGGGTATATGTGTGTGTGTGTGTGTGTGTGGGTTTGTATATGTGTGTGTGGGTGTGTGTGTGTGTGTGTGTGGTGTGTGTATATGTGTGTGTGTGTGTGTGTGTTGTTGTGGTGTGTGTGTGTGTGTGAGGTGAGAGAAAGGGAAGGGGTCGTGATTGAATAAAGAATGTGTACAATTTCTTTTTTTTTTTTATGTCTTATGCATTTTATGATTGCTCGTTTTTGTCTGTTGTAGACATTGATTAGAAGTAATTGATTCAACATTGCAAGATTTAATTGCATCTAACTGCATTTATCAGGTTGTAGGTTTGCTTCTTCGCATCGTCAGGTGTTCTCATGCTACTCACCTCCGACTCCCACCCCCCTCCCCCCTTTTGTTGTAACACATCATAGTTCTTTCCTCCATGTTCGAATCTGATCCCATTTGTGTGCGTGCATGTGTGTGTTCCAGAAATCTGAACGGCCTGCCAGGAGAGCCAAAAGGTTAGTAGCAGGTTAAAGGTCAGGGCTGCATAGCAGGTTAAACGTCAAGGTTGCATGGCTGTAGGTTTAGCTGTGTGAAAGCTAAGCTGTGGTAAAATCATTAATAAGTAGGCCACTGGTCAGTGACACATCAAAGTTTTTTGTTGTTTCTAGGGGACTGAATCCGTTGCCTGTTTTAACTCCTCATCAGTAGATTCCTGTCCTTGTAGAACAGTGTTATGAAAACCAGTACGTGGTAGTGTTCTTGAGGTCTAAAGACCAGACACTGCTTCTATGTTCACTGTTTACAGATGTGTGAATATAAAAATTCTCCCCATCATATGCCTTACAAAATGGAATTTTTGTAATCTGAATGTCTCTGAATTTCAGGAGGCGAACATGGAAGAATAGCACATAATCATGACGGAAAAATTCAATTTTTTGCCTGATATTGTAATATGTTCATACAGAAAGTGAAAAGAAAAGATGAGGAGATATTGTGCCAGTCACAAAAATGGCCCAAATCAGGGCACAGTAAAACTGACATGACGATGTGCCTTTACTGCCTGCTGTAGACCCAACCTTGTTCCTTTGGGTTGAAATGTCGCAGCTTTTCGTTTCATTAAAGGATTTTTCTACCACCTTTGAAAGGTTGTTTGGGGCATGGGGTATATGACATTTTCATTTCTATCGCATTAGTGAACTGAGTTTTTTTGTTTCCACATTTACCTGATTGTAAAGATTGCTATGACCTGGTTTTAGATACAGCTGACTTTGAGAATGGAAATATGAAAAAGAATTCACTAGAGTTACTTTTTTTTTTTTTTTGAAGAGTTGAGGTCCCTCAGATAGGTGTGACTCTTAAAGTCCACAGGTGTTCTTCAGTTACTTTTTGTTTGTTTGTTTGTATTAAAGAAAATTTTTATTCCAGTTGAGTGTTATGGTGTCTGTTATGATTTATGGGTTATTGTTAGCGTGACAAGTGTGGATGTCGTGACAGTGACGTGGACCGGGATGACATGTTCCACGCTATCAGCATACAGTCAGGGAGTTCCTCAGACTCCAGTTTGTCCAAACGGTAAGAGCCTCTGGGTTGTTTTTTTTTAAACTGCTTCTTTTTTGTATTTCACTGTTCTCTGCCGTTGCATCCTCCTTTGTTGAAATGACTGCTAGTGTTTGCTGCTGCTTGTCTTCTACTCCTGGTGTATCTCTGTTTGGTGTATCTCTGTTTGGTGTATCTCTGTTTGGTGTATCTTCTGTTTGGTGTATCTCTGTTTGGTGTATCTTCTGTTTATCTTTATCTGTCTGTGGACGCCTCCACTTTCTTTTCTCTTTTTTCTTTTCTTTTTGAAGGGGGGGGGGGGGGGGACGTGTGGTTCTATTTCTTATCCTCTGACTTCCATGATCATTGTCTTCTCCTTGAGCCCTAGGATCATGTTATCAGAATCCCATGATCATTGTCTTTATGTCTTCCTTTTCTGCAACGGGTCTGTCAGTTTTCCCTCTGAGTGTCCCTCCTCTCACTGTCTGTATCTTCCCCATCTCCAGCTCAGTCTTCTTCCCCTCTCTTATCCCAGTTCCCAAATCATAGTAGTTGATTTGGCCTCAGTTCTTTCCTTTCCTCTTGTTCTCTTACTTCCATTGTCTTCAGTCTACATCTACCTCGTCCAGCATGGTTTCTGTCGTTACTTTTACTTTTTTCTGCCCCTCATATCTTAACCTGTGCATCAGCATTAATTTTTAGCGACCCCTCCCCCCCCCCCCCCCCCCCCCCCCCCTCATCATTCTTCTGTTTGACTGTGAATTCAGGCAGTTTTATAAGGATTCAAGCAGGGAATCCTGAAGAAAAAGGTGTTGTGCTTAAAATAAAAAAAAAAGGTTTGGTTTTTATGTATACTGTCTGCATCAAAGTGTTGTTTGCTTTTTCAGGATGTTTAGGCAGAGG
Source organism: Conus canariensis (assembly GCA_033310375.1). Lineage (NCBI taxonomy): Eukaryota > Metazoa > Mollusca > Gastropoda > Neogastropoda > Conidae > Conus > Conus canariensis. The sequence continues at coordinate 28,646,502 of CM065748.1, read as the reverse complement.
GCTAGGAGCTCCAGCATGTCCCTGTGCAATAATGTAGAGTGAAGGAGAAGAGATGGTCGTTTGGTGTTGTCTTCAGTTGAGGGCCTGTTAGATGGTGTCCTGCATATCTTGGATCAGAAGAGGTACCAATGAGTGGGGCTAGCCTTGGTGCCAGCCTTCCCAAATTTTTCAGGAATTCTGTTTGAAAGAAAGATCATCCCCAAAGTGCCAGATTTGGTGAAATAGAAATCCTTGATTTTGAATTTTTTGCTTCGAAGTGTCGATTTTTGGGATAATTTGTGGAAAAACGCGTTAATAGCCATAGCTCAAAACGGTTTTCTGCTTGTGCCGGAATCTACATTTCACATAATTTCTTTTTGAGCCTGGCAGTGATCGCTTAAAGGTATCGCAGTGGAAATGCTTTCAGCTTAAAAGTCCATTTTCATCCTTTAGCTGACATATTTTAGCTCCATACGTTTGGCAGCTGTGCACCAAAATGACACGGCAGCAATGCGAGATAATGTTGCTATCGTATGGAGCTAAAATGCAGTGTGTCGACTGATGGGTGGCCTTGGGCTGATCAGCATGTTTTTTTTCCTTTGGACTGCTTATTCTTGGACAGCCTTAACAGGGTGACGATAGGTTAGGCTGTATAGGGTAAGGGAGGAAATCCGGGGATGTGCTAAAACATTTGACAGAAGAATGAAACTGAAGTAGCCAAACAAGTACAATGACGATAGCAAATCAACCGTGGAGAGCTTTCGGAAGAGTGCTGCCTGCCATGTGAAGTGGACCAAGGAACTCATTAATTAGGGGCATTAATAGTATGCTATAGCTGTAGAGTTACTTCCCATGTCATTCAAAGAGTGGCGGGTTACTAACACATCGGCATGCTGGATTTCGTGTACAGGAGTGGAGAAAGCCCTAGCCAATCCTCAGAGCATGTCAACGAGTCTGTGTCGGCAAGGACCCACCAGCGTGACCCTGACCTGGAAGTGGAGGAGTTACCTCCTCTGAAGCGTGTGCTGGGAGACGAAGTGTCTCGCTTAAAGCCGAAGGAGAAGAAACGGCAGGAGGTCATCAATGGTGAGACTTAATTCTGCTGACTGGTTGGCTTCTGTGTGCCTGTCAGTTTACTGTGAGTGATCGTAAGATGACTTCTCAGCAGTTTAGTGACTAGTACAAAGTGATTCAGACACGAGCGGAATCTAACCTGTGAATAATTTATGGATTTGTAAATTTCCCCTCAAAGATTAACTCATGACCAGCTGTGGACATTACAGGTTGCTGATAATCACACAGAACACTTCAAACATCACCATATTTTGAATTGAAATTTTGCTTTTGTTGTGTAAAATTGAGAGCATGGAGCAGTCTAGGGTGAAGGAACTTTGGGAAGCGATTGGGGGTTTCAGTAGGTAAAAACTGGTTTTGAAGGTCTTGAGACATTGTTATGGTCTTTATTCGTATGATTACTTTGTTGTAGCATTGTGTCTGTGCACGTTGGTGTGCATATTTAAGTCACCATCGTTGAGATCACAAGGCTGATTCACGAATTAAAAACATGTTTTTCAAGCCCCATACTGAGTTGTAAACAGTGATGTTTCCAACTTGAAGACAACCATAATGGTAAAGTGCACTGCACGCTTTGACTTGTTGTGGTGGTGATGTGTCCCAGAGTTGTTCCACACGGAGAAGGCCCACCTGAGGAACCTGAAGGTGCTGGACCTGCTCTTCAACCATCCCATGCTGGAGACGGGTGTCATGCCGGACTTGGCCCGCGCTCTCTTTCCCAACATGGACGAAATGATTACACTCCATGGTGAGTTGCGATTGCCACACGTTCAGGCTTGTGTGTGTGTGTGTGTGTGTGTGTATGTGTGTGTGTGTGTGTGTGTGCTTTTTTCATAGTTGTTACTTTTTTTTCTTTTTTCTAAAGAAGAGTTGGATCGGTATTATTAGTACGGTCTGACTAAGGGTTTGGACTACATTAAGTATGTTGATGCTTAGCAGAGGAGGGGGGGACTTCCCGCTGTCACTTCAGTTTGTTTTTCATCAGTAGAAGCAACCAAAAAGTTAACTATATATATTCTTTCAGTTTTACTCTCTTGTTATATATAGCCTGGTTGACCACACCGCATGATGAGATGACAGCCCTGATGTGGCCCCTTGTGATCAGCAGGGCTATAAACAACATTGAATAGATCAAACAGTGGCAGTTCAAGTCTGTTACTGCTCAGGGGGGGGAAGGGGGGGGGGGGGCTGGCGCTAACAACTGGGACGCATTAAGGTCTCATTTCCCTGCTTGCTGACGACAACACTGTCAGAGTTCGTTCATGTCTAAGGGTGCATTATGTGACGTTTACTAGCTCACCAGTGCAACAAGAGGGGCAGACTTACCTCAGCAAGCATGAGTTAATCGGCTCTGCAAAGTAGGGTAATGTGAGTCTCCTCAAAGAGCAGTAAAGGCCTGTACTCACAATAGCAATGTGCAGAAGCTGTTTGTGCCTCAGCAACGTATCTAAATGAAACCTTAACTAATCTGTTAATGTCATTGAGGCTGAAAAATTAAGCCATGTTTAGGGATCAGGCATCGTCTTTATTTTTCACCCCCATTTAGAAAATGTTGGGAATGAACACATTGTAATGCAACAGCAACAACAACAACAACAACAAAATCATAAAGAGGCCATACAGGAAAGTATAAGCTGCTGATTGGACGGCTTGTGTCCGTCCACTGTGGACAGTGTGTACATAACTATACAGACTACATCCTTTGCAGTATGTAAAGATTTGCTAAAGTGAATGCATGTGAATATTTTGCAAGGCAAAGAACAAAATGGTGCATGTAGAAGACTGGGGGACTGGCTGTTGAAGTGAGAATGAATATCAGAGTTCCCACTAATGCCACATGGTTTGAATCATATATTTCCTGTGTGTTCATGCACAGAATTATTGTTTCACTGTCATGACTTCCCTATGGGAACATGAATGAGATGGTGAATGTTTGTTGTTTGGGTTGGCTGAATGCAGTGTGCCGTTGAAACTGCAGTATGTAAATGCTGTTCATTAGCATAAGTCTTTGTACCTCTGTGTGTGCATGTTCACAAGATAAATCATAGAAGATTGCGCGGATTCCCAGCAAAAGTTTTAAAAAATTGTCAAATTACTATTGTTTACAGGTAACTGAATCTTTAAGTTTTTAGTTCCTAATATGAAGTGCCAAAGACAAACTATGATTGCATTTGAGGTTTCTAGTTTCTAAAAAGAATGCTGAAGGAGAAACCATTGAACGCTATATGAGACACAAAATAGTTCATAAACAACTTGTGAAAGCTGCTTTAGACTGGAGGGGATGCAAAGACGCACTGGTTACAGTAAGCAGCAGTGTTGTTCCTTTCTTAGTTGCTGTGTTCCTAGCTGTGGATCGGTGATGCAGTGTGAAGGGAAATGCTGTTTTGTTCTAGCCTCCATGAACCAGGCCATGAAGGACAGGCGGAGTCAGAACCCTGTAGTCGGCGATGTGGGAGACATTCTGCTGGACAGGGTGAGTCTGTTGTACCGTTGCGTCCTTTGTGTGTGTGTGTGTGTGTGTTTGTGTGCATTGTTAATCTGACAGTAAATGGTTTCAGTCAGTCAGTCAGTGTGTGTGTTTGTATCAGGCTGGGGAACTCTCCTCGGATCGGAGGATCCCCAAGATTTTTCAAAGTGACTTCCGAGAAAAAGAAAACGGGTCCGAGAAAAAAAAATCCCGCCGAGAAAAAAAATCGTGAAGGACTTGATCACTCTTGAGTCCATTACCGTTCTGTATCCAGTATTTCCAATCCAGGTTTTCGTCATACTATTTTCAAGGCAGTGCCGCCCGCGGTTATGATGGTATTTCCGCATGCTTTATGAAACTGTGTGAAGAGATAGTGAGTGTTGACTATGATAAATATAAACTGTTTCCATTAATTTGACTTTGAATAAGTTTGAGGGTGATGCATCATTAGTAGAGGAACTACCTGTTTTTGGGGCTCAGTTTGTGAAGACTGAACAGTTGAACAAGGCACTGCAGTACACATACAAGAGTGGAGTGAGTGTTGACTATATACAATACTAGACTGATGCCAGTATTTGACTGAATAAATCTGTGGGTGATGCATCATTTAGTAGATACATACACTGAACATTACTGGGACTCAGTTTGTGAAGACTGAATTATTGAACTTTTGAAGCGAGGCACAACAGTACATCAAGAAAATGGAGAAAAGTATGTGTACTATCTGTGTGTCTGTTTAACTAATGCAATAGCACACCCAAATAGATGAGAAACACAGCCCGTGTGTGTACATCAAGAAAATGGAGAAAAGTAAGTGTACTATCTGTGTGTCTGTTTAACTAATACAATAGCACACCCAAATAGATGAGAGATGTAAACACAGCCCGTGTGTTTGAGCCCGCAGAACGCCGTTTACTCGACTTATGGTAGATCTCTGGTAAAACTGTTAGTCAACAATTCACATGCTCATTTCCGGACCAGTCTCCATGACAACATATATAACATGGATTGTCATTGGCTTGGACACTACAGTAAGTTTTTTTTTTTTGTATGATTTCTTTGCATGCTGCATGGTAATTTGCCTATCACGAGAGGCCACGAAAGGGTCTTCAAAAATGCTCAAATTCAGTTTCAGGACCCCTGCCTTTTTTTCAGAGATTTTTTGGATCACCTGTTCCCCAGCCTGGTGTGCGTGCGTGTGTTCATGTTTAACTTCTAACAATGGTAATTTCTCAGCCATAGCAAAGGCAAGCATGACCAAACTTGGAAGAATGGTGAATACAAATGAGAGAATTCTGATCACTCCTTGCATGAAGATATTGCTGACTGGTTATGGCTGTACATCTGTGATTAATAGTTTCACCAGTGTATTCACTATCACAAAACTTTATAATTTTGCCAATAAAGTTAGGTAAGACGATATGAGTTTATTATTTAAGGAAAATTCACATGCATCATGCATAGCTGCAGTAAAGCAGCAAAGAAAACAATCTTGTTTCTATGGTAACAAATTTTTTACATCATGTACTCCTGAACAGGGATCAGAGGATCAGATTTTCACCGATTCCTGGTATTGTTTGTTTTGGCGTCATATACTTTACCATGTCAGACCATAGCATTCAACGGCAGTTAGCCAGCTCTGTCAGGCCGAATTTTTTCCGTGGCCAATGCAGTCATAAGACAGTCACGTGATGTCACCCCACTTCCGGCCCCGGAAGAAGCCAGTGTCAACTTCCTATACGTCATTCATCTTCGGCCTGCCGTCAAAGCAAGATAAGTCTTGTGCTCTGTCTCGCCTATACTTGCCTTTGTGTTAAGATTGCTGTGTTTTGTTTCTATACTTGATTCAGTTGTGGCTTGCACTAGACCCTGAGTATTTTGCCGTGTGAGGCTCTTGGTGGGAGCGTATTTATTAAAAGAATTATCTTTTTTACCGGCACTCTCGGGAGCGTATTTATTAAAAGATTTGTCTCTTTTACCGGCACTCTCGCGACTTTGTTACTCGCGATCGTCGGCACCGCTCGCCGGTCGTGTTCCCCCACCATATTGCCGAGCCTCGGGTTCAACACGCATTTTGTGCTGGTTCCACTTATTAAGGTTTAGTGCTCAATAATACCCTTCACAGGTAGAACGTGTTCGAGTAAGGGTGCGTGACACTGATCTGCTTATTAAGATTTAGTGCCCAAAAAGAGATTGCTATTAATAGCCATACCAGTCACCCGACCGGTGGCGTGTACGGGTAGTTCGAGTTTCAGTCGATCTCTCGAGCACTTTGCACGACACCACACGGACGATCGAGATTAATTGATTTTCTCGATCGGCCACCTTGTCTCCTCTTTGCGGTCGTGTGTTCCGGGTTTGCTCTATCCACCTGTGCCCAACATGGTGAAGGACACCGCCGGGTCGAGCCACTCCACTGCTCGGAGTTCGCTCAATTTCCCGGAGAACCCGCGGGTCGATTCCATCTCGGAGCAATCCGTTCACACCGATGAACGTACGGTTCAGGTAGACAGAGACGACTCCTCCGCGGAAGGGACGCGTGATCTTTCCTCGTCTACCAAACCGACGGACGCACGACCGCGGCGTCCCAAGGCTGATAGGCAAGCGGCCACCATTTCAAAATGCCTTTCATTTGATCTGCCTGCAAAGTCTAAGGGCAAAGCTCCCCTCAAGGTGCTGCCCAAAAAGTCTAAGGGCAAGGCTCCCCTCAAGGGGCCCTGCCGAGCAAAGACTAGCCAACGGAATTCGCCCTCCCCCACCCCTTCTCCATCGGCCAGCTTGCCCTCTAGCCTACGGACTCGCTCGGAGACTTCTAACTATCATGCTGAGTCACGCGAATCTCGGCCCCCGGGGCACCTTGCCGAGCCGCGGACCAGCACGGGTGACGGATCTGGGATGGAATCACCATCCGTCACTCGCCTTGATGAGTCACGTATCTCCTTTTCCCCCCAAGTTGATACGTCCACTCATAGCGCTCGGCCCCACCGGGCACAGGTGCAGCCAACACCTGAGCTCGATGAGCGCTTCGACTCCGGAAGCAGCCTTATGGTCACCCCGACGCACGACCTCGGTGGTGTCCATAATCCTGGGCGTGCGGGCACGCCGCGCCATGGGCCCGGCCGTGCCCATGCACAAGGACGGTCGACCTACCCCGATCGAACGTCACCTTCTTCCCTAGGGGTATTGGACGTTGGGGAACCGACCTTTTCGGATCCCCATTTGGGCAACGTCCGCGGTCCCGCTCCTCCGGGGGGAGGATCTACCAGCGGGACCAAGGGTAACCTGACATATTCCTCCAGGGGAAGGAACACGGGACCGCATCCTGACCAATCCGCACTTTCGCGGGTTGGGGGCTCGACTTCCGCATCCTCCTCCATACCATTATGGCCCTCCCAGGCCCATTCCAAGGACGTGTATGGTACAGTGCACGGACCTGGACGGGGACGACAGGCCACGGCCTCTCAAGACCCCCCCAACAGTGATTCAGGTTACCCGGGTCCCCGGGGATTTTCTGCCTACACCCCAGGGCCGCCACAGCCCGTTTACCTCCCCGGGGACCGGTGGCTCTATGCCCCCGAGAGAGACCAGTGGCTTAACGCCAACACCCAGTACGACCAGCTATATGGTCGAATGTGGCACCCGGCCTCACTTGCCTCGGTCGACCTTGGTCTCCCTCCTCGGGAGCTGTCCGATCGGCAGGACGATGTCCCGGCCGCCGATTATAGGGCCACCGGGGACTCACTACAGGCACCCCTCGACTTACCTCCTGATGACGGGTGCTATGAACCCTCTCAGGACCAGTACCTCCCTGAGGCGGACGATGAGGAAGAACTAGCCTCCACCTCATTGTACGATGTCCGCACGATAGAACGGTGGCGACCAGACCTCGTTAGGAGGGAGGCCGCACCCGCTGACGAAGTTCTCTCCCTCTCCCATTTCGCCGGTCCCCCCCCGGCCCAGAGATCTAGACCAAAGATCGTTGCCCCCCAATCCCTCGCCTCAATTTGGGAAGGCCCAGCAACTCGCGCCAGGGGTGCGCACGCCATCCCTCCACCAGGACAGGGACCCCTCTCGGCCCCACATGCAGCCCAGGTCGGTTTCCTCCTCGGGGACCGCAAGAACCCCTCAGTCTCCTCCTTGTTTACGGACAATCCCGTGACCAGGGAGATGGGCATTTCCCAGTCGGACCGTCGGTTGATCCCCCACCTGCCCCCCCCTACTTCCGGCACCATCTCATTTAAGAACCTAAAGGAATGGGACCGAGTAGCCAGGATGGGCATCCTCCACACCACGGCGGGACACACCTACTTGGGCATGCTCCTTCAGCGAGCGGAGGCTCTATGGCCGGAGGATGATGGTGCCATCCCAGTACCGGGGGACTCGGGCTCTGAGGAGCACCAAGAGCCTGACCCTCGCTTGTTCAGCGATCCTTTCATGCGACACTTAGTTAACAGGATTTCGCATCACCTTTCGGCTGCGGCGGACAGCGCAGCCAGAAGCCACTTCAACTGCTTGTTGGTCGCGAGAGATGCCGTGCTGGCGCGGACCTCTCTCTCCCCGACGCTTAAGGCAGCCCTGCGATGCATCCCGGGCCAGGACCAGTCGCTCTTTGGCGACTACTCGGCTGACGTCATAGCCCAAGCAGTTGAGGAACGCAAGCAGGCTGTGTCCTTTGCGCCCAGGCCACCGCCACGCCCTGCTAGACCCCCACTTCGTTCCTTCCCCAGGCACAGACCCTATCCCAGGCAATCGCCTTCCCGCACCGCACGGCCCGCCAAGCGACCTAATCTTCTCCCAAGGCCTAAGCCAAAACCCCATCAGCAAAATTTTCGGTTCGGCCAACAGTCACGCTCCCGGAGCTGACTAGGGAGACAGCCCGAGGTGGACTTAGATCAGGTAGCACCCCCCCTCGCCCTATCCCCCTCCCACCAGCCCAGACCCTTGCCCCCCCGGGCGGGCAGCCTCTCCCGGCATGCCCACCAGTGGAGACGTATGCGCCTCAACCCCTGGATAGTGGCGGTGCTACAGGAAGGGTTTCGCCTTCCTTGGGCCCACGAGCGTCCCCCCCTCATGCTATCTCCCCCTCCCTCCCCCAACGAACCCTCCCCCGCCAAAGCAGAAGCTCTTCGCACGGAAGTCCAAGAGCTCCTCAAGAAAGGGGCCATCGCGGAGGTTTCCTACCCAAACCCCGGCTTCTACTCTCACCTCTTTGTGATCCCAAAAGCCTCGGGAGGATGGAGGCCCATTCTAGATCTTTCGCCCCTCAACAAGTTCCTCAGGCCCACCAAGTTCAAGATGGAGACCCCCACCCAGATCCGAGACTCCATCCATCATCTCGACTGGGCCACATCCATAGACCTGAAGGACGCCTACTTTCAGATCCTGATTCACCCGGTCCACAGACGATTCCTACGGTTCGTCTGGCAGGGCCGAGTGTTCCAGTTCAGGGCCCTCCCTTTCGGCCTATCACTGGCACCCTTCCTCTTCACGAAGGTTGTCAAGGAGATGGCCTCCCTAGCCAGGCAGGAAGACATCCGCCTCCTAGTGTATCTGGACGACTGGCTCATCTTGGCCCCCTCCCGGGCCCAGTGCCAAGCCCACACCACCCGCCTCCTGAGTCTGTGCTCCACACTGGGGTTTGTCACAAACCCCAACAAGTGCGAACTCACTCCCAGCCAGAGGTTCTCCTTCCTGGGAATGAGTTTCGACACAATCTCCATGATAGTCTCCCCGACCCCGGAGAGGTCTGCACGCATAGTGGACCTCATCTCCCGCCTGTCACAGACACCCCACACCTCGGCCAGAACCCTGTCCTCCCTCCTAGGAATGATGGAGTCCCTGTCTCCCCTCATTCCCCTGGGGCGGGTCCCCAAACGCCAACTTCAGAGGGAGTTCCGCCGACGTTGGTCACAGACCTCCGACCGCTGGGACCAGGTCATTCCCCTCGGACACTGGTTCATTTCGGCGACGGAGGAGTGGCTCACTCCAGCCACTCTCTCCACCGGGGTCCCCATCTCCCTCCCAACCCAACCACTGGAACTTTATACAGACGCCTCCAACTTGGGCTGGGGGGCCCACGTGGAGGAGAGTCACGCCTCGGGGGAGTGGGACTCACAAACTGCACGCCTCCACATCAACATCTTGGAGCTGGAAGCGGTCAGGCTAGCCCTTCTCCAATTCCAACACAAGGTCGCGCACCGACTTGTTCTCCTCCTCACGGACAATACGTCGGTAGCTTGCTATGTCAACAAAGGGGGAGGGGCCCGCTCCATAGGCCTCTCCCTCAGGACAGAGGCCCTCCTTCGCTGGTGTCACGCGCGGGGAATCACCCTCCGCGCGAGACACATAGCAGGGAAACGCAACATCCTGGCGGATTCCCTCAGCAGGTCGAAGTCTCTCCTCCACACGGAGTGGACCCTCAACAGACATACCCTGTCGGGGGTATGGGAGCATTGGTTTGTGCCCATGATCGACCTGTTTGCCACCAGGTTCAACCATCGCCTGCCCCTGTACGTCTCCCCCGTTCCAGATCCCCAGGCGTATGCAGTCGACGCACTATCCCTCCCCTGGACGGGCCTACTGGCATATGCCTTTCCCCCCTTCCCCATCCTACACAAGGTGATCAGGAAGGCGAGGCTGGAAAGACCCAGGCTGATCCTCGTAACGCCATGGTGGCCGACCCAGTCTTGGTTCCCGGACCTCAAGTCCCTCACCCACGTTCCCCCCCTCCGGCTCAGCCCTCGCTGGGACATGCTGAGACAACCCCGGTCAGGTCTTCCTCACTCCAATCCCAAGATGCTTCGCCTACACGCGTGGCTTCTATGCCAGCCCAACTGCGAACATCTGCAGCTACCCCCCACTCGGACAGACCCCAGTCCGTCCTAGACACACTAGCCGGGGCAGGGGCCTCTCAGGGATTACGGGACTTAACCTCGGCATCTCGCAGAGCCAGCACCGAGTCCCTCTACAACTACCGTTGGGAGAGATGGATAGCCTGGTGCTCAGATAACTCTGTTCCCCATGACTGCCCCTCCAACATCCAAATAGGAAATTTCCTCTCCCACCTATCCTCTTCCCTTAAGCTGTCGGCTAGCTCCATTCGGGGCTACAGATCAGCTATCTGCACCACCATTCGTCAACTCGGGGGCCCTTCTTTTGACAATGACTTTCTGCTCAGAGAGGTGTCTAGAGGAGTTGCTCTACGGGAAGCCCAGTCCCCTAGGCGCATCCCCCTCTGGGACCTTTTTACGGTCCTCGATGCCCTCAGAAAACCCCCTTTTGAACCCATTGCTTCTATTCCTTTTGACCTCCTCTCCCTTAAGACCACCTTTCTCCTCGCCCTGGCCTCGGCCAGAAGACGAAGTGAGATTCACGCCCTCAGCGGTGACCCCAGAGATATCGCCTTCCACAGGGACGGCTCAGTCTCTCTCAAGTTCCTTCCGGAGTTCTTGGCAAAGAATCAAGAACCGGGCACCCCCTCTCCCTTCCTCGTCATCCGTTCCCTGACGGACATCTTGGGAAAGGGAGAAAAAGATGGAGACATGGACCTTTGCCCCTCCAGGTGTCTCAGGTACTACTGGGAACGCACACGCCCCAGGCGCTCCTCCCAGAGACGACTCCTTATCTCCCTCAACCCCAACAATACTAGAGATATCTCGGCGGGAACTATCTCCAGGTGGCTCTCCAAGACGGTGAGATCTACCTACGCTCAGGCGTACAAGGATCTCCCTGTCCTATCACCCAGGGCCCACGAGGTCAGAGCACTGGCCACTTCCACAGCGTTCCAGTACTCTGTCCCCGTGCGCCACCTGCTGGAGGCAGCCTACTGGCGTTCGGAAAATCCCTTCATTAATTTTTACCTGAGGGATATCCGCATGACCAGAGCTGATGGGTCTAAGGGGATTTCCTTTGTGGCGGCCAATGCAGCCATATCGGTCAACCCCAAGAACCACTAGGGCGCTCGCCCTCCTCCGATTCCTTTAAATTCTGCTATGGTCTGACATGGTAAAGTATATGACGCCAAAATGGGGAGTTTGTGTTATACTCCCTGTTTGGCTAGTATACTTACCATGTCAGACTCTAATTCCCTCCCTACCTTCCCCTCTGGCGCCAAGGTTCTCGGGGTTACCATACACCAGGCCTCGCTGAATGACGTATAGGAAGTTGACACTGGCTTCTTCCGGGGCCGGAAGTGGGGTGACATCACGTGACTGTCTTATGACTGCATTGGCCACGGAAAAAATTCGGCCTGACAGAGCTGGCTAACTGCCGTTGAATGCTATGGTCTGACATGGTAAGTATACTAGCCAAACAGGGAGTATAACACAAACTCCCCATATGTGTAATGTTCTACGTATAGTTGAGTGCAGTGTACTCCCCAAAACATGTCAAAATTTCTGTGAGCATGATTGATTGGTTTCAGTGTCATCATATGGTCAACCCAGCTTTCAGTTTTAGGACCAGCTGATGTAATGTGTCAAACTTTTTGCTACAGTGAACAGTGGTCTAGTCTTGTTGGGCAAAATTTTGCTTGCGAACAAGATGCAAATGTGGATCGAATTTTCTAAAAATGGGTGCATGCATTTGTTTGTAGGACAAATGTTGGTCAGGTAGATGTGTGAGAATGCATAATTGTTTTTTTTTTATGATAATGCTTTAGTGTGTGTGTGTGTGTGTGCGTGCGTGCGTGAGTGAATTTGTGCATGCATGCACATTACGTGTGTATGAGAGAGAGAAAAGATCCATGCATGTGTTGTATGAGCTCATGCATGTGAGAGAAGAATCTATGCTGGTTTGATGGCTTGTTAATTCATAGATTATTCGTCGTGAATTTTGATTCCTTTATCTTGATTATTTGTTTATATTTTTTCAGTTTGATGGTGAGCAAGGGGACCGTTTTCGTAAAGCCTGTGCAGAATACTGCCGCAACCAGTCCTTCACTTTAGAACGCCTGAAACACTATCGACGCAAGGACCAGCGACTGGCACAGTTTTTAGCCGTGAGTATTGTAATGAATGTATTGGGTGTCTCAGGGCTCCGAACTAATGTATACCTTTCACAGACCGTATTTTTTGTTTTTTAATGCGAACGCAGGTTTCTGTTTTTTTCCAGAATAGCTTTAAGAACAAGTTGAGGTATTTTCACTGAGTGCTGAACCTGAGCTTGTCTGCAGGAAAGTTGTGGTTCCAAAATGTTGAGCATGGAAAGGCTTTGGAAAGCCAGGGACTTCCGCTGAACACTTGGCCTTTCTCGGAGACAGTCCTACAGTAGCAGTAATAATTATTTCCTGGAAATTAATGGGGTTGACGCAGGGTGCATAATTGACTTCCAAAGTTTCAGGGGGTTACACTGTAAATCCGCTAGAACGTGTACTGAAAAGATGGACACGTACATTTACACACCTGATCAGCTCACAGAGAGAACGAGACGGACAGAAATTGACAAGAGGAGCAAGTGAAAAACAAACGGAATAAAATGCAGCATCTGGATTACACTGTGCATTATTTTCTTAAATAATCCAAACTCGTCCACTTCTGTTGGTAACAAGTAACAGCAGCACAGGTGAATACACGTGAACACGTACACATAATTTGGAACAGTGAAACTTAGTGTCTGGGATGTCCTCTTTCACTGCGGGAGCCATTTTCTACGTTTATTTAAAACTACAGCATCAGACAATGTGGAACCATTGCTTGGTGATACATCAGTTGCCAACCAGTGATTTAGGAAACCTGATGATGAACAAGAGGCGAAGAGCAGAGTGGTGAAAACTTCAGGAGGGGTTGAGGAAGGGGTGCCAGACCTTTGAGCCATTGTTTGGTTTGCCAAGGAAATGGATGTAAGGCGTTGACCCACAGAGAAGAGTGCATTTCAGGGTGTCTGGGTAACTCAGCGGGGTCACTCAGCAGGGCACTGTTGAGTGGTATTTATTTCCATCCTGGGGTGCTCAACATTGAAAAAAAAAAAAAATCGTCAGAAACATTTTTAATTCAGCAGGTATTTATAAGTATAAAGTTGTTGTGCTGCTTTTTTTTGTTTTGCTTTAATTTTTGAGCATGTGTGAGTTCTTGTGTCCTTCTTAATGATCTTTCTACCAGTTTTTGTTTGTTTGTTTGATGTGTAATTCATTACCTAATTAGTTTTTTGCAATGCCAGACAAACTCATTAAACTTTCATGTTTTTAAAAAAAAGAATGGTCAGAAAAACTGCCAGTCCAAATTGCACTAAATTTGCTTTGAAAAACATTTGTAGCAGACACAGTTTACCTGGCATGTACCTGTCTGTTGTTGATGTTTGTGACTGACCATGTGGTCCCTTGCCTGCACTGTCAACATCTGGAATCGGTCCATACATTGACGCCAACTTGCCAGATCTTGGCTACTTACATCGTTGCCACTTACATTTGAGTCCATTTCAAACACGCCTGGGTCAGGGGGTCCCTATGATGCACTGCAGTACTGTTTCATCCCTAGAAATTGTGTTTCGTGTATGAACTTTGTGCTAAAGAATTAAAACCAGAGGGTGACTTCAGTCACTGAGACTTTGATGAGGGTGTCTGCCTCTGTTCATGGCTGGCTGTTGGCACTGCCACCTAGTGAGGTCCCTTACAACACATATGTGAACATGGCCTCATGTCATCTCCTTCGTAGAGGCGTGGGCTGATTTTGCTGGCAAAGATCGCATGGAACCATCGATATTAGAAGGAGCCTTGTTTTATCCCGTTTGTAATAGAGTAGGCTACTGATGGGTCTGTTGTTTTTTGTGCTGTGTGCTTCTTTCGAAGATGAGAATAGAATGCATTTGGTGATTAAATGGATGCCATGGTGTATTCCTTTTGCTGAGTCAGTCCTTGTGGAAATTTTTACTGTAAAATTTGAAAAAAATTAGTTGAAAATACTTTTTAAAATTTCAGAATGTGGGTGAAGCCACTTTCTTTACAGTAGTGGGGCGCATAGTCTACACTGGTTTCTGAGTCGCCATTGTCAGTTTAGCAGCACTTGGACTGCTAAACTATCCCAGTTATGTTAAATGAACTGCCCTGACACTTTCACATGTTTGCCAGTCACCTTTGATACGAGGTGGGGAAGAAATCTGAGCTGGAGTCAAACCCCAGAAGAAACAGTGCCGTGGGAAACGGAGTGGACAGCTCAAGAGGCTGCATCTTAACAGTCAATCCTTTCCAAATAACCCATACGGCAGTGAAATGTCACATTAGTCTTGACAGGCGACTGTGGGAGGGGTCAGTTGTTTCACGAAAAGGACGGACAGGCAGATTGGTTGATGCGTTGTCATTCTGGGGGAGGCGTTGTAGGCTGAGACCCATTCCCATGCTTCTCTGGATGGTATTACTCTCAGCCTGAGGTAAGAGGATGCAGCTGAACCTAAAGTCAGGTGGGAGAAGGGGGTTAGAAAATAGGTTTTTGTTCACCCAGTGGTACACAGAGTGCTAAGCGCAGTGCGGTGCTTTGCAGGAGACGGAGGCCGACCCGCTGTGTCGCAAGCTGGAACTGAAAGACCACGTTCCCTGTCAGATGCAGCGCCTTACCAAGTACCCCATGTTGATTGAGAACCTCTTGAAATACGCCAAGAGCAGTGAGTCCCCCCCCCCCCCCCCCACACACACACACACACACACACACACTCCCCTCCTCGAGGATTCATTCAGTCTGTATAGCATCTTTGTGGGGGGGGGGGGGGGGGGGGGTGCAAAATGCAGAGACATGTGATATACCTTCTTCATTGGTCAAGAAAAAAATTATTCATTTCATTTTTCTCCATACCCACTTAGGACGCGAGAGAGATCACCCATAGTGAGTTCTCGCATCATATTCAGAGTAGCCCAGTTTTCTCCTTTTCCTTGGTGGAGGAACATGTCCGTCTCTGCTCTCCAAAATTCAGATTTGGATTTTTGTCATTTATTGATCTTGACAAAAATGTCCATTCAAGCTCCCTTTGGCTTCTGATTGGGAAGCATCTTTCTCTTCTACTTCTCAAGGAGAATTTTGGCA